>OZ024817.1:1615905-2819571 GCA_964017055.1 Chloromyia formosa
GACCCACTTTCAGTTTCATCTTGCATACATACTAACTTGTTTGCAGACCAAATTCCTGTTACATCAAAGGCTCAGACTAGTAACGCCGCTGCGCCGCCACCTACCCCTCAGGCTAATCAAAAAGCCTATAATGAAAAATTGGGTGAGGCTCTTGTCTTGCGTGCGCACTAGTCGTTGTTTTTTTAGGCTCAAGTAGCTCTGACGACGCTTTAAGTTCCAAATTTCAAAGAAGAGCGTTGAAGTAAACCACCATCACCTACGTTTACATTTTGGGCCCAATTTCGCTCATATTTCGTGGCTTAGAAGGAATTCTTGTTTTACAGCCTATTTGGCTTCTTCTGCATGTCTTATTTATGTAACATTCCAGATTATTGTGATCATGATCACACACACGTATTTTCCCGCCCAACAACTTGCCGGTCACTTCAAGTGGAACCTGTTTATGTGTGTTGACAAAATCCATACGATAAATATTTTGTGAAAAGATTGTAACCGCACCAGAACACGACCCAAGAGATAATACGCATGTGGCATAAAAACAATTATCACAATTCGTTCTTGTATAGTTAAAACAACAATGTTTAAAACTATGTTTATTCATGGTGTGTGGTGTTTGTTGTTGAAAGCAGTTGTGGTTGGTAAAGTCCGATTTTCAAGTATGTACTTGAAGAAGTGCTCAAATTTCCAAACTGTCTGTCTTTAAATGAACCTAAAAAAAGACAATTATTTAGCCTGAGACACTCTTTCTGAGTATTTGTCGTGATCATGCTGTTCTTATGGCGACTGTCTTTCAAGCAGTTCATTCATAAATGCTCATAGATACTCAGATTGGTGATCATTGAGAAGCCGGGTCGATCAGCAACGACTTCTTCTAGCTGAAATCATAGATTAAGATATTCAAATCAAATTGATATGTTACGAGCTAATGCTGAGAACTGGTCGATTGAGTTAAATGGAAGCTAGGCCATAATCATAAGAATGAAATGCCTTATGCGATTTATTTTAACCGTTGGACAAAGAATTTTTACCCTGCAAAAGGTCCGCAGGTTAAGAATTTTTGATATTAGTCATGGTTGTCAATTCCCGAACCTACTCCGTACACCGGACTAGGTGGACCTGCTCCGCAATCGAAAAATGAGCAGTGTGATGGACGGTTTGGTGGGCATCCGAAGATGCTCGTGGGGACGGAGCCTACTTAATTGCCCTAACCCCTTGTGGCGCATAGCGCGTCAACTGTTCCATGTGGCCCAGTTGACGTTTCGTTGGCATAAACTGGTTTCGAAGAATGCAGTTGCCAGCATGCACCTCCTGCACATCCATGGCCATGAACGTCGTCGTGGACGGGATTCGAACCCGAAACGTCGGTAATCAAACATGAGACTGATGCCTCAACACACTGCGCTACCAGTCGCCCCGACGGAGCCTAAGCTAAGGTAGCATAATGACCGTGATGGTCGGGCCATGTAATCTGGTGAAGATAAAAAGCCCCTCAACGACCTAAGCAGCGGCTTATGCTTGCTGTAGCTCAGTTCGGGAGACGTGGGCGGGGTTTTCGCCGTTCGTTGTCCCTGTCCTTTATGTTTTAATAAAAATTCATAGGCGTGGAGAAGACAGCACAAACATGGAAGGCAAAAATGGAGAAAAATAAAACAATGGCGCGATAAGGATCGAATGGTTGGCGGACGGCTCCGATGCCCACGCGCTCGCATCGGGGTTCGGCTTAAAGGGACCCTCGGCCTCTGGTTTTATACCACCGACAGATCACTACTCATCAGGTGCTGCCTTCGATCTGCCGGTGGAAGCAGCACTACCAGAATATGGTTCATTACAGTAGATTAACAGTTCCATCTGTCGGTGTAGGAGCATGGAAACGAATCGAATTCATATGGGTCGTTCTAGTTCAGTCGGAGAGTTTTTGCACTCGAAAAATGATCGCTGAGCTGAGGTTCCGTTCGTCCATTATGAAGTTGGGCCTGGGATAGGAGTGAAGCACAGAAGAACTAGGACCTGCTGCAAGGCCGGCCAGCTGCGAGACCTGCCACGGGATTCATTGTGCTTGCCATCAGGAAAACGAATAGGTGGTCTGATACCAGGTCTTGTGCTGGTCTCGCAGCAGGTCTAGTGGCAGCTCTCGCAGCAGGTCTAATGGCTGCTCTCGCAGCAGGTGTAGTGGATATGGTCTCGCAGTTCTCGTAGTTGGCCTTGCAGCACGTCTCGTGGATGATCCCGCAGTAAATCTTTTAGAGTATCTCGTAGCAGGTCTAGTGGCTGGTCTCGCACCAGGTCTAGTGGCTGCTCTCGCAGAAGATCTCGTGGCTGGTCTTGCAGCAGATCTCATGTATGGTCCTGCAGCAAGTCTTGCAGTGGATCTCGAGACTCGTCCCGCAGAAGCTCTTGTGACTTTTTTTCGCAGCAGGTCTACTGGCTGGTCTCGTAGAAGGTCTAGTGGCTGCGCTCGCAGAAAGTCTCGCGGCTGGTCTTGCAGCATATCTCGTCGCTGCTCTCGCAGCATGTCTCGTGACTGATTGGGCTTGTGTCTAAAAACAGCTTCATGTACATACATCGGACGACAGAGGCGTTATGTGACCAGAGCGATACTCGTATTATATCAAACAGGCATTTAACAAACCCAGTAGAGTGGATAATTCAAATATAGCAACTTAGTTAGCCATATCCTCACGCATATCCTTTCAAAGCCGATACAGATTAAGATCTAAATTAAATGAAAAGCAGGAAGCCTTTCGCCTTGTCTGAATCGAGGATATAGAGACAATGAGGCCAAACTCTACAACCACTTTCATTCATCGCAATTCAATGTACACAAATGCATCCGCACAATACTTTAATTTTATTTGCATCTTACGCACGCAGATGCGAATTTCTTTCTCAAAGAATAAGAAGCGATGCAGCAGCCGTCATCGTCGCATGACTATCGTTGAAACCCAAACGCAGACAAGCGTTCTATTGAAGTTTTTGTTGCAGGGCTTCTTAAGACACCCGTAATTTCTTCCTTTCTTCGGACAACAACAACAGCAATATCAACGACTTAAGGAATTCGCTGCTTTTCATTTTGCCTTCTTCTCTGCTTGAATCTATGTGCGCCATTCTCGTCCAACAAAAAGGATGCATATGTGACGGATGCTTTGCGACATATCTGTAACTGTTGTATGCAATTTAGAGCACGACATGATATATGCCATTGTAACTTCCTTGTTTGGTTTTTACATTAGTTGACGGCAATTTTTCACGGATTGGTGACCATTTGGTTAACATGTGCCATATGTGTACCCCGGTGATCCCAAAGATTGCATTGCATTGGCATACTGCATCAAGATGAACCTTTTTTTGGGTGCAGCAGCAGCGGTCCATGGGTTTCCTTTCGCAGTATTTCTTTTCTTGGGATTATTGACGAATAAACGCATATGACACAAGACATGGCGATTTCTTATTTCATTATCCTCGTACTCATATTTTCATGAACGGGATCGGGTGTAATAAATATCGGATCTATTGTTGGCAAAAAAATAAGGAGAATGAAACGAGAGTTGAGAGAAACTCCGAAAAGATATTGCAGAAAATTGAAAATTTACCGGTGGACCTGGACTCGTTTATAGATCTACTTCCCGGTTAGGTTAGGTGTGCAATAATGCAAAAGGCAGCAGCTTGCGCAAAAAAGGAATGATGCATGAAAAATAAGAAGGCATAAATTCGATGAGTCCTCTTAATCTTTTGCGGTAGTGACACATCTTCTTTTCTTCTCTCTCTCTGGGCTACGGATTAGATGCGAGTTAATGAAGGTTCCAGCAGATGTTGAGAAAGTTATGAATGTAGGGCAACAGGCACAAATTAAATCAAAGGACCGTAGGATTTAGATGATGTTAGCTTGAAATTGAAAGGGAATACCATCGTCAAAGGTCCTTCGGCCGTTGGGTAAAGAAGACTTCCATAAAGTTCGGAAATTTTATTTGATGTCCGCCTCTGGAGAGATATATTTAAAGATAATATTAGAAGATTGCAAATTTAATGTTACTAATATTTATTAGGACAGGCTAAGTCATCTATCGGGTAAGCAGTTGTCCGTGTACCTGCAGAAAACCTCAATCAGTCTAATAAAGCCCTGTAAGTTCTTGCTGAAAGTGCTTCACCATGACCACCCCTTTTCCATTTTCCTGAAACCATCGATCGCTGTACATTGACAAAGAACGACATGTTCCCTAAATCAAACTGACACTCCGACTCGTTAGCAGACCAATTTTATTGAGGTACCCTGGAAGGCACCTGGAAGATTATTCCAGTGTTGCAGTCGTTCGTTCGCACCCTATTCCCAGGCGTCTTGGCTGAGGTCTAGGCCAGGGAGCAGGCGCCGATTGCTGCTTTGCAAGATCATTTGCGTTAATGCCCAGATGACTCGGCACCTGGCATTCTCTTATACGAGAGCTCTGGAAAGTAAAACGATTAATTAAAGGACTAACCGTAAGCAATGCTTCTTACACTCGGACACAAATGCGAATATAGACATCAGGCTTGACTCGTCGTGAGGAAAGGCTTTAATTACATTTGCCTACACTATTCACTAGTAGCGATCTCGTGGCTATAAGCATTAGCCCGGCTCGAGGTAACGAAACCCAACGGTGTATTGGATTTGGAAGTAGCAGTTAGCACAGTTCCCGCTAAGTTCGTCAGTATATTTAGATCCTGTTTGCAGGAGCGAGTTTTCCCAACTGTTCTGCTACCAAAACTAAACAAACCGCCGGGTGAACCGAATTCATATCGTCCCATTTGCCAGTTACGACAGTGCGGGGAAAGTGCTGGAACGAATATTTTTTTTTTGCAGACTAGCTGCCGCCGTAGAGGAAAAGGGAGGCCTGTCGGACCGACAGTTTGGTTTTCGAAGAGCGCGCTCCACGACTGACGCGATCATGACAGTGACAGATCTAGGAAAACATGCGCTATGCGATGGCAAATGGTGTGCGGTTGTGATACTGGACGTCAAGAATGCTTTCATTCAATGCAAACTGGAAATGCATTCATTTGTCTTTGCGGAGGATAGGTGTGCTTGACTATTTGGCGCGAGTAATGTAGAGCTTCAGGCCGCATGGGCCCGACGTCGGGCTGTTGCGCCACGGTGATGATAAATCTCTCTCTCTCTAATTGCCTTGACCCCTCCAGGGGCATGGGCGCGTCAACATCTCTAGCATGTCTATGCCTTGTTGACGTTTCAATAGCATATCTACTTTTCGGAAGTGCAGTTGCTAGCATGCACCTCCTATCCGCGCCATCTTTATACTGACAAGCCCGGAGCACTGTGACAGTTCTATTAGTACTCACAGGCAGTTTTTGATCGCGCCGAGATTTGATCTCCGAACTCTAGATTAGTAGTATCGTAGAGCGGTGACCGAACGATCACGGCCACCGAGCGCGACAAATATAAATAAATGATAAATACGCATAGAATTCTGCTGTACGCATCCAGCGAAGGACCATGAGTACAATGTAACAGCAGGCGTCCCACAAGGATCAGTACGCCGTACTTTGCCGTGGAACATCATGTACAATGACGGTGCCTAAAGGAGTAACGATAGTCAGACTCGCAGATAACATAGCTGGTCGTGCTATGGCCAATGATCCGGCATACGCTGAATTGTACGCCACCGAGGCAATCACAACTATCAAGTTGAGGTTGGAACTAGGCCGAAGTGAAGCGTATATACCCTAGATCTGGACAGACCTAGTGGTGATACCAAAAGTGCCAATTGGTAACGACCATATGCATTAAAACTGAGTTTCGTACTGATAGAAGCACTCATTAGATTTGTCCAAAACCAACCGGTCATATAAATTCCATATCCCCTCCCCTACACACCAAATCTCCGGCATAGGAAGCCATCAACTTTTTTTTAAAATCCGTTTTCACTTTGTGAGCATAGGCTTCAATAGTCAAATCGCCAATTGTACATACATGGGATGCGGCCCAGCTTAACCGACTTATCAACAATACACAGCCCCCACGAGTCCAACACATTGATGGGTTAGTGCCTTAGTACTGTGGCCACACCCATCCCCGTGGATCATTATTTGCTACTGACTTCTAAAAAGCCGGAATTATCTCACCGTTCAATTACCTTGCGGAATATCTCGCTGATTATTGGAGTGCATTCCCGGGCTCAGCTAAGCCCACAATCCCCCAAAAAATTGAAAGTGCTTCCGTTCCTCTCGTACTAGTAAGCATTCTCGAGAGCGCTTTCGTTCCTCACGTACTATTTTAGTAAGTGCTCTCGTCAGATGGCGATAGTGCTTCTTTTCCCATCACTCGCCGGCGCCATGTTTAGGTACTAGTAAGCCAGTCGACTGGGTCCGTGGGGCTTGTCAGGCCCCAAAGCAGTTTAGGAATCAGTATCTCACCCTTTCCCCCGAATCCGCATCTATATTAGAATCAGAGCTTAGGAAGATCCCAAAAGCTGTGTCTTCATAAAGTCTAGGAATCAGCACCTGGGCCGACTCCAGTAACCTTTTCGTATCATGGCACCTATAAGATTGCTCCAATAGGAATCGTTAGAGTACCTTTCACCCTATATAGACCCCTTTCGTAGTTCGTTATGCGGGGGCACCACTCCCCGAAGATGTCGCATAACGATGGAATCTATTACGAGACCATCAAGCAACACCGGTGACATATAACGACGGAAACCAACTAGCGAGACCGTCACTCAGCCACCAATAACGTCATAACTAAGTTACGTGGGGTTGTCAGTCCCCAAAGGCTGGCATAGGGATCAGCACCAAGGCCCCTTTACCCTATGCTAGTGAAAAGCAGTAAAAACCACCCTCACCACCTCCTTGCGTAGCATCAGGTCCGTGGGTTCGCTACACCCAAAACACCATAAGCCTTTCGACTTATTGGATGTCCCCTGGGGGAGTCATCAGGACTAAAGAAGTTCAAAGACGACTCAGAGGAACTATATCGCTTAACGGCCAGTTCATCAACAGTCTCAACAACGGGCCTGGATGCTCCGCCAGTGAGCTAGGCAGCTCAGAGGAAACCATGTTTGATGCATTTGGAGCTGCACCACACTCAGGCTTATTTTAATTTGTTTTATCCATAGTATCCCACGAGTATCCGGAAAGAACAGTCGCCGACAACTTCACCCGGTCTGCCGTCGGAAGTATGAAGAGTTCGCATACTAGCGGCCAAGCACCCTCTTGACCATGCGGCGTACGTTGTTCCACCTTGGATTTAGAGTATGTTCATAAAAGAGATACTGCTCCGTGCCTGACCAGGTTTAGTCAGCGCTGATGGCAGAGACAAGACTTTACCGGCAACCTGCTCGCACCCGTCACCACGTTGAGATAAAGGTCGCACTTCCCAGGGCTTCCACCCGCGTCACCACGTGGGGGCAAAGGTCGCACTTCCTAGGGCATGACAGTTACGGCAAATGTACCGTGATGGTCCAAATGTTGGAAAAATTGGTCTTGTAACTAAAAACCACTTAAATAATCAGTTTTGATCTTCATTTTTATTGTAGCAGCACCAATTCCATCGTTTCCATTCCAAGAGAAGCTTTTCGAAACATCATTACAAATGAAAACGTCCAACAGCTAATTTTGACGGTATTTTAATACACGCTTTCAAAAATGATGTCATCTTGGCAAGACATCATCACTTTGACTGATTTTATGGGTATGTAAAAATAGAATGACTTGCGCCAAGTTCAGCCATCAATCTGTCAAAACGAAGTCTTCGGAATCCCTATTCCGTCCTGGAATCTTCTTACAGATTTATGGTCGCCTGTTGTTGATTTCATCAGAACGGCGTTCAGATCCTCCGGTAGAATCTTTTTTCGGAACATTTCGTCGATAATTTTCATGAAGGACTTCCTCACATCGCATAACCATTTAAGAACCATCTTATTCTAGCACATTGGAGAAACCAGATTGTGTTTGCTTTCGGCGCTACATCCATCTGATGTAAATTTAAATTTTATTTTTGTATTAAATCCAAACATCCTTGAGTTTCGCGGAAAATACGCGACGAATCCGCATCCTTGAACCTTGAGGCTCAAAAATCGGGAAAATCCTTGACTGGAGGAATCGTCGCACACCGCTAATATCATCACCATCCGTATGACTTTCCCGTAAAGGTAACCTGGGTGCAAACATAATGCAATAACTCGACCATTCCAAATATAAATCCCAGGAGCGCAGGCAAACAGGCCACAATGAACCCAAGGAGTATTTTTCTGTGGGTCTTGCCACGAAAGTGCAAAGAGTATGTGTCTGTATTTTTACAGAGGTAGACGAAACCCCATGCCATGTCGAAACAGCTGCACTTTAATAAAATGTGTCCTTTTTTCGAGAGTGAACGATTTTGAGCAGTGCTGCGTTGCTTGAACAGCCATTGTCCTTCACAAGGCTTCACAACATCGATTTTTGTCATTCACTCACGACATTGATGCGTTTTTATGTTTTTCCTTACGAATTCAGCAAAGCGTTTAAATTTTTATGTACCTATCCGTAAGGATAATATGTGCACGAATGTATATATAAGGTGGAGAAGAGAACTCGGTAAGGCTGAGCTTGTGTTGTATTGTTGTAGTTGAGACATTCCAAAGAATGGTTGAATTTGACGGTGATAGAGTAGTGGTGGGTTAAATAGGAATGCGGAAAAGAAGACACGTATGAAGGGTTGGTGTCATTATGGTAGGGTGTATGGACTCCGGAAATCAGTTGATGCGATCTTTAAATGCAATCTTAGGTGTCAGATACGCCCATTCGACAATCGGGGCTCTTTATGAGCCACTGGGGAATTCTTTTGAATCGACCAAGAAACACGCCCATGTATATAGTATCTTGTGAAAGGTTTGCTCCTGTTTCTCATGTTAATGTGATCATGATCCCATCAGCATGTCACGCCTCTTAATTGCCATCATAGCAGGATGTGTATCCGATCGATGTATATTATACTTATCAAAATAAATTTCTTCCGGGACTCCTTGGGTTGTTTACGTATACGAAAACAAGAAGTAGACGTAAATTATCAATTTTAAAATTAATGCACGTGATTGGGGGAACCTATCGAGTTATCCTGATTTCAGATTATCATCCTGAAGCTTTTACGTTAATTCTAAACCGTAAATTCAATAGCAGTCTTCGGTAAGAAATATGGGCTCCAGCTAGAGATCTCCTGGCCTCATTTGAATTCTTATCTTTGAAAAGCACTCCAGGTCATGCTAAATACAAGCAGAACACAAAGAACAGGCTCATCCTGCCTTAGGCGAGAATTCACTTGCAGGCAGGCAATGAATGTTCGCTTTAGGATATACGATCCGTGTGCTTACAAGCCAAAACTTTTCTACGTCCTCACGCATAAAAACCACTAAGTTAAAAGTAAGTAAGCTACAAGTAGAGTAGGCTAGGTAAATGGGCTGCCGTGCTACCGCACAGCACACATAGACCACCACTGGTTCCGTTGTGATACCACCAAAATCACCTAATTTAAACTAGGCAACAAACCAGCCTGTGCTAGCAATATAGCGATTGAGCTGTATTGCACTCGTATCCTTAAGGAAAAAAAAAACAAGAACCCAGAAATTTCCTCCGCCTTTCAGGCATGGCCGGACAGTGACAAAGAAGATGAAGAACGCTCTCCTCCTCATCCACGTCATCACAGCTCCTGCAATGGTCATTGTGAGGAATACGAAGCATCCAGGCAAGCTCTCCTATAGGACAGTGCCCCGTAATAATTCCCACAACTCTGCCAATGTGTTTTCTGTTCAGTGAAAGCAGTGGCAGGCGGAGCGACTAGGGTCAAGTTTCGGCCAAATCGACTTGGTTGTTTGGCACGTGTCGCCGTTTAATCATCTCGTGTTCGCCCTGTCAGCCGCAGTGGCTTTCCTACAATCTATCCATTCGACTGTCTGATGAGTGTAGGGTTTTCCAGGCGGAGATGCTTGCTATTCAAAAGACAGCCGAGGTAGTCTCAAAAACACGCGAAAAAGGGAAAATTTTCATTCATTCGAATAGCCAAGCAGCATTAAAAGCGCTACAATCCATTTCCATCAGATCTATGACAGTGCTCAACTACCTTACAAGGAAGGTAGAACTCCGATAGGTACCAGGCCTAGGAAATGAAATTGCTGATGGTCTAGCAAAGCTAGGTTCCTATACCAATACAAACACTAAAGATGAACATGGACTGTAAGATGATAGAACTGGCCAATGTTCACTGGAACAGCACCACCAACTCCAAAATAACTAGAAAACTCTAGGACTCTTATAACCCAGAGAAAACCAATGCACTGTTAGAGCTTCCCACAGGAAAAAAAGGGCTGACTGACTGGACATTGCCTGATAGGGGAGCATGTATGCACATAGATTGGGTTTAGTCAAAAGTAATGGCTGCAGGAATTGTAAGCTACCAAATACTAAAGAAACATTAGAACACGTCTTGTGTGAATGCCCAGCACTCGCCAGACAAAGACAAAAAAGTCTAGGGGCCTACTTCTTTCGCAATCTGAAAGCAGTTGCAGACCTTAGCATGAAAAGTCTTTTAACATTCGCAGAAGCGCCGAAGACTTTTGAACTCAATAAAGACCCGGCACTAACGATCAACACCAATACATAATAGGCACCGTGGATATGTGGCATCGCCATGGATCCAAGCGGTCTATGAGTGCCGTAAAGCCGCCACCTAACCTAACTCCTGTTCAAACTGACCATATGTAAAATGCAATTTTAATGCTTGTTATGGCCGTTGGCAATTTGTAGTTTTGGTATCACCACTAGGTCTGTATAGGTCTAGGGTATTCACGCTTCGGTCTCGTTTTTTTTACATGTATGTATATATTTTTTTGTGGGGGGTCTGAATAAATTTGACGTAACCTAACGCAACGTTCGACCTGATCTATGTAAAACAATACAATGGAAGGGATAAATTGAAGGCAAACCTAGCAAATATGAGTATTCTCTGAATCGGAGTGACACGAGACCAATGCACTGGAGTATGTTGAAGGCATTTTTAGTCCTTTTGTCAGGACAACGGGACCTTCTTGGGCATGAATAGAATACCTAGCGATGTAGGTATTTTTTTTAATCGTGGTGACGAGACTAATGCACTGGAGTATGTTGAAGGCATTTTTAGTCCTTTTGTCAGGACAACGGGACCTTCTTGGTCATGAAGTGAATCCTAGTTATTGTGGGTGGGTATTCTCTGAATCGGGCTGACAATGTGCTGGAGTACTTTTGAAGGTATTTTGAGTCCTTTGGCCAGAACGAAAGGACTTGTGTCAGAGAGTGAACCTACCGAATATGGGTATTTTCTCAATCTGGGTGATGAGACTTATGCAATCGAGTACTGTTAAAGGCAAAGAAAATGAAGTGAGACGGAAAACAAACCTACCAACAAGAGACATGTACTTAATCCAATTTTTTCCCCCAATAAGGGAAAACTTTTTTGGTTATTTCTTTTCTGGTTGTCTGTTGACTGTTAGGCAGCTCAATATTTTTCCCTGGGCATATTGTGGTGCATGCTAACAACTGCATCATCCGAATATCTACAACCGAAACGTCAACAAGGCATAGTAATGCAAGAGATCTTGACGCGCCCATGCCCCTGGAGGGGTCAGGGCGTCGGTAATTGCCTTGATCCCTCCAGGGGTCCTATCTAGCTTATCGAATACATAATGCATTCAACGAGGCTTTAGTTTGTAGTTCACCTTGTATCAGCTTAAGCTGACAAGTTCGTCAGAGCTGATTCCTTTGCTGATCTAGAGCAGGGGTCGGCGAACTCCGACCCGTACTGTTCTTGATATAAAAAATCAAAGTTATGCAAATAGTTTAAAAAATAATTTTGTTGTCGCAACGTAATTTATTTAAATGAAATCAATTTGTTTGCTACATTTGGGACTCAGCTGGAATAATGATCCAGACCGCACGGAATGAAAAAATATCAATTCCTGGCCAGATTCTGGGTTTATCAAATGATAAACACCGAATATTGCTGGGGTGATTGGACTGAACACTAGAATCTGAATCGCTGTGGACGTCTGGTCTCGTGTCTATTAAGTCTAGGTCGATGCCATTGATACCTGTGCCAGGAAGACTCTAATTCAGAGTGCTTCGAGATTCTTAAATGTCCGGTAAACACCATCCAGGCGGAAGAGGATTTTGAACCCTCCCTGGCCCTCTGCTCGATTTCATTTCCATCTAGTACTCGTATTAAAGACTTTTTTATAGCGACTTTATGCCACCAATGCTGTTGAGAAACGTCTCTGTTTTGTCGCTTTAGGTTGACGAAATCGATACTGGTTTATGGTCTGACTAATGTCAACAGAAACACATTGATTTCGTCATTGCTTTGGGAGTAATATATACGGCTAACGACCTAAGATGCCGGCGCGCTGTGTCACCGCGGCATTGATTGAAATCAGGCCGTGAATCTCAACTAAAGGGTATTTTAAGAAAAACTCGAACATATCGAATTCTGTTCCACTCGACCGACAAAAAAAACCGGCCCATGACCTCCACATCTCTCCTACAATTTTACAAACAATACTCTGCGAACAACACAAAAGGACGACAACTGGACAAAGTCGTCGTTTATTGCTTGTTCCCTGGTATATCCTATTGTTTCGTTGACAGCAGAGCAGCACTCGCTTATTCTGCATTTGCTGCGCTCCGTGTATAGCTTTAATAATGACGGAGTTGGACGACCACGACGGCGACGTCTTCCCGAACATTTACAAGAATACCAGCACGACGTTTTCTTTCCACTATAGGAAAACATCAAGCACGCAACCAACCAACCCCTTTGTGCATTTTTCCAAAAACAACCATATTGAGAAGCCACGACACGAATGTCAAGCGTCGAGAGAAAAAAAGGATCGCCACCGTCCTACCCTCGACGATGGTTACGTACTAGGAGAGCTCCTGTCTGGCAGCAACGTGGTTCCTATACGGATAGTCGAGTCTCTCTCGGTCACGTTGTTCCTTCATTCGATATTTTACTATAGAGACCGAGTCGAGTCCCGAGTTGTCCGTATAGGAAAAGTGCAGGGAATTGCATATAGGGAAACCCACCACCGGGGTTGTGCACAACACAACACACCACGCACATACTATTTATATGTATGTACATCACCGGCTCTTGGATGATGCGACTCGGATAGTCCTCTGTGCAATGTGTGTACATACATATATAAAAGAAGTGCACAGAAATGAGAGTCCGGCGACTGTGTGGTGGTGGTAAGCCTAGGTCCCTGCATAATTTCCGGTTTATTGGGGTGGTTTTTTGAAAACATACGGAGACGACTACGAGTACTCCTCTCTCTCTGTGGCAAGTCACTCGAGCCGTCAATGGTAAGGACTTGTGCAACGCAGGCAGCACTCCCTATGTACCCCGAAGCAGCCGCATACACAACACCGCCAGTCACAAATTCAAAATGCGTTTCGGGCTCAGTTCGAGACGCGTCACTTACCGATTCGGTTTTGTTATTCGATTTCTGTCGAAATAAAAAAAAAATATTGAATTAGGAAAATTTTCTAAATCCGAAAATGAGCTAACGATCGCTTGAATGCAATCGAACTTTGTGGTTTTGTTTCTGTTGTCTCTTCTTAAATTATTTTGTTGCAATGCGCGAGGAATTTTCTTTTTGAAAATGTGATCACGTTTTTACTTCGGGCCTCCCAAAAAAGTTTTAGTTGAGTTTATATTATTTAATTTATTTCTAAAATTAATGAAATTAATTTAAAATCGGTGTGAAAGGGAGAGGAAATGTGTTCAGTGCTTATTCGATCGTAGTCCTGCTGTCTGTTTGTTTGTTATCAGTGCCAAAAATCCGTTTTTATGTTGTGTTACTCGGACGTTCAATTACGGACTTTCCATTCGGATGGCTGGTCTTCTTCCACGGCTGCATTTGATTACCAACGCCATTCTAAATTGGATACAACCATCGTCATCATCCCTTCGACAACCACCAGCCATCATCATAGTGACATCAACAACAGCAACAACGAGTTCTTCTGCGACGCCTGATGCAATGCAACGCAACAATGACGGTTACTTCTTCGTTTTTTTGAAAAAAATGTAAGTGTGAATCGGGTCGTTTGAAATTAGACGATGAGGTATAAACAGGAGCAAGTTAAGGGTGTACCGAGAGCGAGTGAGAGTGCATGTACCTCATGTACATACTGTGGGCTGACCCAGGGATGTGGATAGGAACCAATCCTGCGGGGCAAGGAATGATAGCACACCACCTTACAACTAATTGGGATTGATGTAGCGTTTGTAATGAATGACTTCTATACGCGATGGACACGACCGAATATGTGTAATCCAACACCGAGCCCATGGGTGACAACAGTTTTTTTCCGTTTGGTTGTAGATCAATTGATGGGCGCTTTGTTTTCGATAACAACGTCCCGTGTAATATGAGAGTGAAGGTCTTCAGATGCCTTCACGGAATTATGAAGGTCCGCAAGGGTCATGCTTCAGTGAATTTTAGTAGAAAATAATTAGGCCTAATTGGAATGGGAGGCCTGTCAATGCATGCGAGTGTCGAGGATTCAAGGCGCCATTTTCTGGAGATATTCTTGTCGAAGAATTGTGAATGGTGAATTTATTATGGAGTTTTTCATAATTGAATTCCTGGGGGTTCCTGGGATTGACTTTAAGCACGGGAACGACGAAGAGTTGTGTCATTTACACGACAACAGGATTCAAGTTTTAATGTGTAAACATCTTATCGTCCGGTACGGGCTACGGGGTTACCGTGGATTATATGGAATGTGTAAACAGCACTAGTGTGTGTACATGCACATGTGAACTCTCAACTTGATGTACTATACGAGGGCGGTCCTACATATCGGACCGCCCTCGTATAGTACAAGCCTACAAAAGAAAACGAAAATTTTGGAAAAGTGGCGATTTAATATATTTCTCAACATAGTCTCCTTTTAGCGTGATACACTTGACCCAGCGATGCTCCAACTTCTTTAACCCGTCTGAAAAATACGTTTTCTTGAGGTCTGCAAAGTAGGCCTCCGTGGCGGCGATAACCTCCTCATTCGACTCAAATTCCTGCTCGACGAGTGACTTTTCATGTTTGGAAACAAAAAGAAGTCGCACGGGGCCAAATCTGGAGAATACGGTGGATGGGGCAGCAGTTTGTAGCCCAATTTGGCCGTGGCGACGGCGGAGGTGTGAGCCGGTGCGTTGTCATGGTGGAAGAGCACTTTTTTCTTCGCCAAATGGGGCCGTTTTTTCTGCAATTCGGCGTCGAATCGGCCCAATAATTCGGCATAGTAGAGTCCTGTGACCGTTTTGCCCTTCTCCAGGTAGTCGATGTAAATCGCACCTTGTGAATCCCTGAAAACGGTGGCCATCACCTTTCCGGCCGATAGGACAGTCTTCGCCTTTTTCGGAGCACGTTCGCTGGGTGAAGTCCACTGTTTCGACTGTTCCTTAGTCTCTGGTGTGTACCAGTGGATCCATGTTTCGTCGACGGTCACGAAACGACACAGAAACTCCTTCGGATTGCGCTTAAACAGCGTCAACAAACACTGCTCTGAAGTGGTCTCACGGTTACGCTTGTTGTCCGGAGTGAGCAAACGCGGCGCCCATCGCGCCGACAGCTTTCTCATGCCCAAAGTTTCATGCAGGATATGACTCACGCCATCTTTTGAGATGCCTACTGTCTCAGCTATCTCGCGCACCTTCAATCAGCGGTCTGCCAAAACGAGATCGTGGATTTTTGTCACGTTATCCTCCGCGGTAGCCGTTTTCGGGGCACCTGGACATCAAAAATCGACGTGCGACCACGTTGAAACTCGTTACGAGTAAACCAATTTTTGACGGTCGCCATCGAAGGAGGAGTGTCACCGTACACAGCATCCAAGCGCTCTTTGATATCGCTGCGCGATATCCCTTCCAAAATCAAATCACAGACCGATATTGCTCTTTTTCCATTTTTCTAGAATCCGCGTGTGGAAGCGGGCGCCACACGCGGTCAAAACAAAACTACGAGTCCGATTCGGCTGAAATTTTGACAGTAGCCGTCTACGAGAATGTACTACACGATAGTAAATTTCTCTTGCGATAGTGGCGCCATCGGGCAGTGAGACTAAGTACTTATCGGACCGCCCTCGTATGTTTTCCGTGCTTCGCTATTTAGCGTGTACAAGGAATAGTTTCCGTCAGAAGCTGTATAGCTGTATCGGTAGCGTATCTATTAGGGCTACCAACCCTGCAGGTTACACCCGGGTTTCGTAGAGAATCTACAGGTCCCAACCATTTCTCTGGGTTTAAGACCAAACTTACAAAAGCGCTTACAGAATTCGCCGCTAAAGCGTGTCCTGTCACAAAACCAAAGGGAAAAGCTAAACCAATGTGATGGAGTCCTCAAATCGGTGAGCTCAGTATAACCTGCCGAAGGTGCTTCAATAAAGCTAGCTTGTCGAAGGTAAGCATGTATAAGAAGGAACTTAGGAGATCTAAGCGCAGCTCGTGGAAACTCTTCTGTGAGCGAATTGAGGAATCTAGCGACGCATCTAGAGCCCGTAAAGTCTTGTCCACGGTCCCGACAATGCCCACTTATTTGGTGAAACAAGACGGGACTTGGACTTTCTCTAATCAGGAGACTACTGACTTGTTCCCTGATAGCTCTGCACTTACTCCTCTCTGTAATGGCTATTCAGCCAAAGTCACTCCATGTACAACTTTCTTTCGAAGGAGAAGATAATATGGGCCATTAACAGTTTTGACCCTTTCAAGTTCGCTGGACCTGACGGTATCACTCCCGCAGATTTACAGTTTGTGCTGGATGTAGTGTATCCTTGGATCGAATCCATTTTCAGGGGATGCCCGGAGCTGGTTTATATTCCCTGTATAGATTGTAATATCTTTAGAGGCTAAGACGCGACGTGCTGCTTCAGCCTGGAAGACACTACAGTGATTCGGAAGACGCTCCCACCCCGCCGTCGGTCTTCGAGCCATCTGCATAGATACCTATAGAACCTGCTAATGGCAGTTCGTCCTCAATCTATTGACTTCGAGTGGGGATCATGCTAACGAAGGTCTTTCCGAACATGGAATCTAGGGGAAGTGTAATCAGTAGCAGGGATCCTAAATAATTGGTGACCCCGAATCAAACACGCGTTTTGTGTTCTCCGCGCTCTGTCAAGTACCTTCGACCGGTAGTTCAAAATCACCGAATGAGCAGTGCTCGACGAGAACCAGTACCCTGTTTCACGAAAGCGGATGGCAGTTCTTATCCATTCGTGATTTGGCATAGTTTTTTGCGTCACAACGCAATAAGAAATAGAAATGTTTGGCGAATATCAAAATGTGCGTATTTATCAGTTCTTGCGTAATTTTTATATAATAGATTCGTACTGCCTAAATCGGAAGACGTAGGCCTGAAGTAGGTTATCTTTTGAATTAGAGCGTGAAAACGTGTGAGAGCGGTAGGCGGTTTTCATACGGAACGCACGATACATGACATTCTAGCAGAAAGTACCAGTGACGAGCGAGGTTTCTATGCGAGGGCAATTTCAAATTAATTGTCGCACAAGCATGCTGCCACTGGTGGTACTCTCTGCTAGAATCTTGTACATCATGCGTTCCGTGTGAAAGCCACCGTAATCTACTCTGTGGGCCCGTACTCAAAGTTTCCTTTTTGCAGTACTGCTCGGTTGCTGTAAGGACTCGGTCGCCACTGAGGGGGCTGAGGGAGTTCTAATAATAAGCACAGGTTGTTTTTTTTTTTCAATTTTTTTTAATGTGCCAGGGAAACGAACCCCTTAATTCTGAAACTAAGCGACCGACGTTACACTGCTGTAACGTCGGTCTAACATCAAAATGAAACTAACCCACACAGGACAGCCCTTAACTCTTGATATACTACCATTCCTATGAAATGAATGAATTTCCCACCACCTATCTTCTGCTTTGACATCATCAATCTTAAACTGTATCTCGAAAACTACGTCACCCTAGCCTAAACTAAGGTTGCGAAAGTTTTGTAGATGATGCCTCATAATACGCCTCAAGTGATGTGATTTCCTCGATTTTCTTGTCAACATTTTCGGGAAGTACTTGTGAAAAGCAACATTTATATATATTTATACGAATGGCATAATATAATATTAGAAGAATTTTCAAAGTCATCAATTCTATTTTTAGATGTAAAGATATCGAGAAAAGTAGTACGCGACGCGGTGCAAATTACTCGTCTATCTCAAAAAAAAAGCATTGAACAAAGAATGGTTAGAACAAGGTGATAATGTGGTGTAACAAAGAATTGGTTTATTATGGAAGTCGACTTAGGGGGCGGGCGACGGATTGAAGTCATTTGGCCAGGACGTAAGTCGAGAGTGAGTTTTGCTCAAAACTTTGGCACTTAAAACCATTTTCCGCTTCGATTTCAGACTTACTCATCAGGACACCCATTTTAACTTTAAATGGTTTTCCCAAACACAAGGCCAATCAGCCGTGAGGCCTGCCGCTAGGTTTGTTGTAAGGCCTATCATGAGGCATGTTGTGAGGCCAAACGCAAGACAATACAAATAAATGGAAAATGCTTAGAAGATGAGTCATTTTCGAATTCCTGACAGACGGCATGCCTCATAGCAGTCCTCACAGTATGCCTCACGGCTGGACTTGCAGCATATCTCACGGCTGGCCTCTCAAACAATTCTCGCGACTGGTCTCACAGCATCCCTGCCGGCTAGCCTCACAGCATGCTTCACGGGTACTCTCTTACCTTAACCTCCAGTGGGGCATAGCATAGGACTCACAACATGCTTCGCGGTAGGCTCACGACCGATCGACCTTGTGTGTAAAACCACTTTACACTTTACTACACTACTCAATACAAAAGTTCAACTCAAAACATTGCACTCAAGCCTTAATCCTCCTACATCTTCGATTCCTCTAATTAGACGAAAGGTGTGCATGATGCAACAGGTGCTCTAGAGGAAGGTTCAATAATTGATCGTCATCAATGATTTCTATGCGGAAGCAGCATACACGAGGATAGAGACCCTACCAGCCTTCATATTCGATGCGTTTCATTATTATCTACTACTCGACTAGTTGAATGGGTCAACATTGTGTTTATTACCTCGTCAATGGCAACTGACTTGAGCCGCCTCCCCAACTATTAGGAAACAAGGGTAGAATCGAGCACACCCGTTTGCGGTAGAGAGCAGGTGGTTTCTTGGAACTATTTTTTTTGTATCTTCTTAATCTAAATAAATAGATTGACATGAAAAAATATGACTACGATAAATTGGGTACACATGCATGTGAAAATGAGTATGTAGTTTGGGCGCAAAAATAATGGGTTTAACTAGTAACATCTGTCGTTTGGGGGCTATGCGTCGTTACGTCCTATTGCTAGCTGTGGTGACATAGGCCCATTTGGTTGACAATGTTTAGGTCAAAAACCTTTCGACAGTTGGATAGTGTTAAGGTGTCTTAAGACTTGGGCGCCTCATGTGTTAAGGAAAAGCGTCAACATTTTTTCATTGCCGATTAAGATTGAAGCCATACGCGATATTTGGAATCCTACGATCGATGTATGGTCCACAATGAGCATTACGTAATTTATTTTTACCACTTCCGAACTTCAGATGGGAAACTGAAAGGGTTTTTAGCTAGGCGATCATAGGATTGTGTAGATTAGATTAGATAGTAGGGTTCGCGTTGAACCCCTAAGGGTTCAGAGCACAGAGACCGAGTGGCTAAAGCCTTGAGTCTGTTAACAGGCCTAGACCTGTCGATCAAGTTTGATCGAGTTAATAAATTTGCCCAGGAGGGATAATGAAGCCGAGGCGATATCATCCGCCTCCGGGTAGGCTGCTCCGAAGCAGTCTCTGCGTCGCCGGGCTAAGGCGTCGCAATCGCATAAAAGATGGGTCGGAGTCTCGCAAAAGCGCCAGCAGCTCGAGTCAGGAACAATCCCCATAGTTCTCAAGTGGGTCAAGTGGGTCTCTCCGGCCTGAGTGTCCAGTCAGGAGACCACAGATGTTTCTAACCTTGTTGCGGTTTAACTTTAGCAGTTCCATCGATCTGCTTTGTGAATAGCCTGAGATGAAAAGCTTAGCTTGCCTCAGTCCTGGCTGGTTGTCCCAATGGGCGGCAGCTTCGCTGCATTCCCAGTCTTTGATGAGTTTCTTTGTTATCTCTCTCTCTGGTTCCTGTTAACCCCTTGTGGGACATAGGGCATTAACAACGCCTACCTCGTCCTGTTCATCACCATCGCTTTCAGCTCACTCCACGACTTGCCTATTGAGGCCCCCTCTCTCATAACCGATCTTCTCCAGGTGTTACTAGGTCGCCCAACACGGCGACTTGCGTTGGTTCCCTGCGGGCTCCAATCGAGGGCCTATTAAGCAATGTTGTTTGGCCCTTTTCGGAGAGTGTGACCTATCCATTTCGTTTCTTTATTATGCAGGTTGAAATTCCGCAATAGGGCTCTGGCCCGCAAAAGAGGGTAGCTGAAGCTGTCCTGGCCAGTTCGTCCGCCTGTTTGTTGCCATTGATGCCAGCATGGCCAGGGCCCCAGTGTTACTCTATTAAAAGAGCCTAATCTAAGCAGTGCCTTTTGGCAAGTACGTACGATCTTAGATAATGTCGTCCTTTTTAACAGAGCTTTAATGGTCGCCTGGCTATCTGTAAATATTGCCAAAATTCAGGCATAGGTTAGGTTAGGTAACAGGGTTGCTGAAGACAGCACACTTAGACCAGAAAACATAGGTCCATTGTGATACCCTAGGAGAACCAAACAGCAACGTATTAGAACCACCCGGAGCCGCTGACGAAACGAAGGAGTTGTACCACCTCCACCTCCGCCAGCTCCCCAAGATGGCTGTAAAAGTATTTACCAAGAGTTGACCTTCTCAATTGCGCAAAAGCAGGGCACTCGCAGAGCAGATGAGTAATACTTTCCTCTTCCTCCTCGTCCCCACAGCTTCTGCAGTAATCAAAGAAAGGAAGCCGTAGCCTCCTGGCATGTTCGCCGATAAGGCAGTGTCCAGTAACGGAGCCGACCACCAGGCTGATCTGGTATTTAGTCAGCGACAGTAGTTTAGTAGTGCGGTTGATATTCTGCCTCGGCCAGATTAGCTTGGCATTATAGCAGGAAGCGCCATCAGTTCACCTAAGGTGGGATTCCCTGATCGCAGCTGATTTCATTCTGGATTTTACCAGGGCAATCGGTGTAGCGATATCGCTGCTAAGCTGCAGAGCCACGTCGGTGGCACCCCTCCAGGCGAGCTCATCAGCCCTGCAATTACCAGCAAAGCCATGATGGCCAGGTATCCAGCACAGGATAATATCGAAGAAATCACCCATCTCAATTCAGGCATAACTCAGCACATACCTCGATGGCATGCACTTCCGCTGAAAGAGAATGGCAAACTTGCCCATGAGTTCATACCCAACCTGATGATGCCTGCCCCGGTTCCAACATTGGTTTTCTTGGTGGTGGTGTGAGGGGGAAGGTTGGCAAATTTTTCCTACCTATTACGGCCGTGAACCGTTAGTCGCATGATATTTCTTTCACGTATTTTAGCTGTCCATTGCTTTCAAAAGTTAGCAGGCGTTTCGGTGACATAGTTGATTAATTTAGGGGAGTGGTCACTTCGCACCTCTATCTCTATCCAGCGGAGGGTGCCACATGGACACAATCAGAGGCCAAATGCAGGCTGCTCTAGCGACAACCATCCTGCCTAACCTAAACTAACCGACATTTCTAGATTGGCGTTACACAACTGTGTTACCAATTCGTGTTAACCAAATAATTCGCATAAGTGCCCGGTCACAGATGTCGAACTCCAACACGAACCTGGTAGAAATGTCCTCTGAATAGCTGGAGGTGCACACACTTCACATAAATCTGAAGAAAACGGTCCACTTGTACCATGTTCGTGTTCGAGTTGAAGTTCGACAGTATGTGGGCGCGATTTTGACGACATTTTGAATCGCTAATATTTTTTTTAAGTTGCAGCGGAACGCACATAAGGGGGCATAGCGCCTCGACTATTACCACGTGGCTTAGTTGACGTTTCGTTAGCATAAACTGGTTTCGGGCGATGCATGTTGCTAGCATGTACCTCCTGCCCATTTAGCTGCATACCTGCGATAAGTCGGGAAAGTTTGTGGCTTACCGTTAAGCCCCCAAACCACAGAGGGAAGACAACACAAACATCCATGGCCACGACATGGACGGGACTCGAACCCGTAACTGAGAATATGAGATATCAGACTGACGCCTCAACGCACTGATCTACCAGCCGCGCATAAGAAATACAAGGCATTAAAGAATGTAAAGGGTATAGAGGATATGAAGGACTTCAAGAAGATACAGGACATAGAGGACATAAAGACAAAAAAACTTGACAGATTAAGACCCGGGGCACATTGCTCCCAACCGTTCCCAACCCACGCACAAGCCACATGGTATTGTGGTAGTAACAAGTGTCAAAATCACATTTTACAACAACAATGTCATGTGGCTTGTGCGTGGATTGGGAGCAATATGCCCCGGACCTAAAGGCCGTAAAAGATATACAAAACATAAAGGACACAAAGGATGAAAAGGACATAGAGGACAAAAAACATAAAGTGCATAACAAACAGGAATGACTTGAAGGATATAATAGACACATAAGAGACATAAAACACATAAAGGACACAAGGAAATATAGGACACCTTTGTATCTCAATAAATGACATAAAGGAAAGGCAACTGAAAGGCACATATACTCTAGAAAGTGTAGCTTGAACTTGATGTGCTCAAAACGTTTTCTTTTACTCTCTTCTCTTACCAAATTCCCAATTCAGCTGACACATCTAATAATTCGTGTTTTTTTTTCTATCTCATTACAGATGTAGAATCAACGGTGCTATTTTAGTCGATAAGTTTAGTTTAATGAGCTAAGAATAAAAAGATTAGATAGAAAAAGAACGGAACGGACAGTAAACGGATTGTAATTGTCAAATATAAAATAGTAGCGCAAATATACAAACGCTGTCCCCGAATTTCCTGCAAAATATCCCCGCAATCCACACAGAACTGAAAAAGAATCGCCTAAAAGTCGCGCTAAAGAAAAAGGAGCGGAGAGTCGTCCTAGCAAAAGGCAGAATTCCATGAAATAAAATGTCTAGACATTATAATTCGGGCAATTACAATAGTAACGGTAACACAACAGCACAACAACAAAACCACTTCACCACAAGTCAACAGAATCAGCCACAGTACTACTATCAGCAGCAACAACAGCAACAGTCGCATCGAGCTCGACAGCCAAACCAACAGGCTTATCACGTTCAACAGTCCGCCTCCGCCAACACCGCCGGTCAGCAACAATCCTTCAACAATAGCACTGCCAAGGGTAACAGTACGCAACATAATGTTCGACATTCATATGGTGGAAGCAGTGGTAGTGGCGGTGGTGGAGGAGGAGGTGGTGGAGGAGGCGGTGGAACAACAACAACGTCCACAAATCGAAAGCTCGCATATGGAAGTGGCAATGGAAATAACAAACCCATATCATACTATACAACGTCGTCATCACAGCATGCATCCACCAACAGCACAAGCATTTCGGGATACAACCTGACATCGGCCGGCTCCGACGTTAATACGACTGGTAAGTGAGCTCTCTGTCTCGAATCCTCATTCAGGGCTTAATCGCGACCATTCTTGTGCAGGTAATAGGATGATGGCTAAATCCGAGCCAACAACACCACCCAACTCAAAAGTCAACTCACATCTTCTGGATCATGGCTACGGTGCATCGCCACTGCCCCAATGCATAGCCCGGCCACCATCAGCCGTGAAATCCGAAACGACCATTACCAGCTATTACAAGGTCAGCATTCGATACATTTCGTCCTATTCGTTCCACCATTAATCCTTATTCCATTTTTCCCTCGCGAACAACAGGTGAAACGACGTCTCCCCATGGCCGACAGTACGCCGACAAAGATCGCTAAACAATCCATCACCACCAATCACACAACGTCGTCCACGAAATCATCGTGCACGTCGTCGTCGAAAAAACGTTCGCCCGACGGCAATCGAGCCGACACATCGCTCGGTATCCTGACCAAGCGATTCGTTGATCTGCTGCAGGAGTCGAATGAGGGTGTAGTCGATCTGAATATCGCCTCGAAACGTCTGGAGGTGCAAAAGAGGCGAATCTACGATATCACCAATGTTCTCGAGGGTATCGGCATTCTGGAGAAGAAGTCGAAAAACAACATTCAATGGAAGTACGGTCATTCGTTTGTGAGCGACGAGCGATCGCATCAAATGCAATTGGAGAGCGATAGACTAGCACAGAAGGAGAATATGCTGGATTGTTTAATCGGTCAGATACGCGAAGCACTTGGCGGTCAGGTGCACAACAATCCACACGCCTATGTCACACATCAAGATCTGAAGAGTATCGATATATTCAAGGATTGCAATGTGGTACTGATTAAGGCACCGCCCGAGGCGAAACTTGTGGTAAGCTATCGCTTGTCGTCGCTGTCGTCGTCGCTCAAACGATCCGGGATTTTGAAAACTTTCAAATCATTTTATGCTTTCAGATACCTGATGCACCCGCTCCGCGAGATATTCATCTGAAGGCCGAAAAGAATGGCGAGATTCAAGTGTTTCTTTGTGCGGCCGATTCCGCGCCCGACAGTCCAGTCTCGTTCTCCAATGATCCGCTGTTTAATGATATGAAGCCCATCCTAACACCACTGTCGGAAAGTGGCAAACGAAAACAAGGTAAATCCGCTTAGCGATTGAAAATCAAAGAGAGAAATGTATTGTAACGGTGCACAGGTTGATGGACATCCGAAGATGCCCGTGGGGACGGAGCCTGAAGTAGCATAAAGACCGTGAAGGTCGGGCCATGCCATCTGGCGAAGAAAAAGACCCCTCACCGAGCTAAGCAGCGGCCTATGCTTGTTGTAGCTCAGTTCGGGAGACGTGGGCGTTTTTTTCGCCGCTCGTTTCCACTGTCCTTTACGTATTAATAAAAATGCGTAGGCTTGGGGAAGACAACACAAACAGGGGAGGCGATATGGATGGAAAGGTTGGCGGATGGCTCAGATGCCCTCACGCTCGCATCGGGGTCCGATCGTAATGGGACCCTCGGTCTCTGGTTTTCCACCACCGACAGATCACTACTCATCATGTGCTCCTTTCGATCTGTCGGTGGAAGCAGCACGACCAAACATTATTCATGATTCTTCTTTTACATTTCAGGAGCATATCCCATCCGTTCGGCACAACGAAACTTAAACAAATCAATTATGGATGCATCAAGCGACTCGGGCCTGGGCACCACCACAGATTTTAGCAGCAATTCAAGTAAGGAGCTAGACGATTTGTCCGTCATGGTCTATCCGACGACAACCAAGCCTGTTCTGACGCAAAGTCAGGTCGATCTATTAGACATAAGCAATACACGTTTGCAAGATTACTACGTGAAACAGCATCAAACGCTTCAACCTTGTGATATGCCATCACCATCACCACCGCCTGCATCAGCCTCGCCGCCGGTACGTCCCTTCTCGCCGTCACAGAGCTACTCGCTGGACGTTACGACGACGAATCCGGTTGCACAGTCAATAATCAATCAATCGACCGCCGATTCCACAGCTGCTGCGTCAATGGGCCTATGCAATAGCAACAACAACAGTATGGCTGCCGGTGAAATGTGTGTGACATCCTGCTCGACCACTCCCACACAATCCGCATTGTCCACAAATCAATCAAATCAATTCGGAGACGGCACTGTCATTAAATCCAGTCCTGCCGATTCGACCAGTTCCGGCGATGATTTGGGTCTGAAACGAGACGTCACGATGGGTAACTTTTCGCGAATTTCATCGAGTGCTTCGAGTGAGGCGGACGCGGACTGCAAAAAAGCTGTACGCAATTCACTGTTTAGTGATCTTAGCCCGGGCAATTTGGCGTATATGGAGCCGAATTGTAAGTTGATTTTTTTCACTATTTTTTTTTACATTTTTCATTTGGGGCCTGTTTGCGGGAGAGGGTATGGAAATCATTTTGGTGCATGCATTGGTTTTCCATTCTAATCAAATCCAGTACCGTTAATTACAGCCTCCTCTCTTCTAACGGGAGAATCAAATCTTGAATGTTTCCTGGCGGGAACTTTGACTGTGACTGCTATTGATATTTTGGAATTGGCATCACAGTCTGAGTTCTTGCTCGGCGACATTTCATTCAATCGTCAACTAATCACCTCGGAGTGTGGATAATGTACTAATCAAGCGTGTGTTTTTGTGGATTTTGGATGTAGTTTGGATTTTTTTTTTCTTTTGACTAAAACAACAACATAACCCTAAGACTCTCTGCATTTAAGCTTAGTAGGCCACCTCTCTCATTGTCTATGGGTCTAGTGAGCAAGTAAAGTTTACAGACTTGCAGGGATCCCGTTTCATGGATGAGCTTCTGTCGTCTCTTCGGGTGGAACGGTTTCAAAACGTGGCCAATAATAGCTGAGTTTATCTTCTAGTTGCGTCAATTGTTGCAACATTTGTGTCTGCACGGTGCCCTCCCCTACCCTAAACCTCATGAATGCATGGATTTATTGATCCCCCTTTGCCCTAACCCCTAGTGGGGCATAGCGCATCAACTATTCCATGTGGCTCAGCTGACGTGTCTTTAGCATAAACCAGTTTCGAACTATGCACGTTGCCAGCATGCACCTCCTGCATATTGTATCAGACACTAGCTGCCGCTTTTGCGAGGCCGATGATGAAACCTCAAAGCACATCCTTTGCGAGTGCGAATGGCTTGCTCAAAGACGTACCGAATGCTTCGGCATAACATTTCCCTTGGCCGAGGACATCTCTTTTATAAAACCTTGCCGGATCGGTCCATTTATCGAGGGAGTCGGCTGGATCTTTTGATTTAGCCTGCTTCTCGATAGAAAGGGCAATAGTACAATAGACCTCAAGGTCGCAGTGCTTGTGGTTCCAATACGATCCACGGCCCAGCCCCTTTATCTATCTATGCACCTCCTGCTCCCATTTAGCCGCCTACCTGCGACAAGTCGGGAAATATTGTGGCTTATTATTACGCCCCGCACCACAGAGGGAAGACAACACAAACAACCAATGCCACGACCGTAGTCAGACATGAGACTGCCGCCTTTACGCACTGAGCCTACCGGTCGCCCCATCAATCCCCCTTTTGAATATCACGGAAGCGAAGAAGAGTTGAGAGAAGCGGCTAATAATAATCATCATACAGCCCGACGTTGTCAGGCGTTGGCCGTCTGGATCACTTTCCTCCAATCATCTCGGTCAAGTGACCGCGTCCTCTAATTTCAAAAGGCCACAGCAGTTGTTCGTTGTCAGCTACTGAGTTTTCCTAACTCGCTCTTTCTCACCCTTCCTCGCAGTCTTGCTTCGCTGATGTGTCCTTTCAATATTCGTTCCGTTGTACATGTCCTCCCCATTGATGTCGTTGTAGTTTGACGATTCTCGATACTTCCAGCTCATGGAACAATCTATACAGCTCACGGTTGTACCGGATGCGCCATCCATTTCAGTCACAAACTACTCCACAAAATTCGCTGAAGGACGTGCAAATGTGTTTAGCATGTTTTTGGGGGCTTCAGTTAAAGTACTAAGCTCCGCATATATAAAACCATCATACGACCTGTGCTATGCTATGGCTGCGAAACCAGGACCCTTACTCAAGCCTCCGCAAACATGATAAACACATTTACACGTAAGGTCCTTCGGCGAATTTTCGGAGCAGTTTGCCACCGAAATGGATGACGCATCCGGTACAACCATGAGCTGTACAAACTGTACGATGAGCTGAATGTTTCGAGAATCGTCAAACTACAACGTCTACAATGAGCAGGGCATATATGCGGGATCGAGAAGAGGGCTGCGACCGAGAGCGTACAACCACAATTACGACGACAAATGGTTGCATTTTTTCTGTGTTAGATAGTTGCAAAGAGAAAAAAACCCTAAAAAACAAGAGCGAAGCGCTTTTTATGGGAATCAACATTCGCGATCATGAGGAGTTAAATATCGGAGAAGCAGTTCCAGTCAAAGTAAAGGAGGTCATTGAAAATATTATTGCAGAGTATGTTCCTGAAAAAATCAAGGAGACCGAAATAAAAATGACGATTTTGATAAAGGATCCTAGCCCAATATTCTGCGCTCCCAGACGACTTCCAGCAAAAGAGCGTGACATTGTCGACAATCAAGTCCAGGAATGGCTGCAGAAGGGAATAATTGAACCATCAACATCAGAATATGCAAGTCAGGTGCAGATTGCGTGGAAAAAGGATGGTATTCCGCGTGTAGTTATAGATTATCGGCGGATTAACAGAGTAATCGAAAAGGACAGATTTCCACTGCCTCTGATAGAGGATATTCTCGACAAGTTGCGAAATGCCAATGTATTCAGCGCCTTGGATTTGAAAGAGGGATTCTTCCATGTAGAAGTAGAGGAGGGCAGCAAGAAGTTTACATTGTTTGTGACACATAGGGGCCAATATCAATTCCGACGGGTACCTTTTGGCCTAAGTAACTCCCCGTCAGTCCTTCAACGATTTATCAATTGCATATTTTGGGAGTTGTCTAATCAACAAATAGCCTTCTCATACATGGACGATGTGATCATCCTCGCACAGGACGAACATGAGGGAATCGAAAGGTTGAAGGCGGTACTGAAAGTCGCAAAGGATTTCGGCTTAATTATCAACAAAAAGAAGTGTCACTTCTTAGTGAGAAAAATTGAATTTCTCGGACACGTTATCGAGAATGGCTGCGTTTCAACCTCTCCGTCGAAAACGAAAGCCGTTATGCGATATCCTGAATTGAAGAATACAAAGGACGTTCAGAGTTTCTTGGGATTATCAGGGTATTTCCGAAAATTTATCCCGGGGTACTCTGTGATAGCCAAACCGCTAAGCGACTTGCTTCGAGGCGATACGAAATTCCAATTTGGGGAACCAGAGCAGCAAGCGTTCAAAGTTTTGAAGAAAATATTGTCGGAGTACCCAGTGTTGAGGATCTACGACCCGAACCTCGAAACGGAGCTTCATACGGATGCAAGCTTGCAAGGTTATGGAGCTGTGTTGTTACAGAAGTCACCCGAAGATCACAAATTACATCCGACGTATTATATGAGCAAAAAAACGACATCGCAAGAAGAAAAGCTGTCGTCGTATGAGTTGGAGGTTTTAGCAGTGGTTAATGCTCTCCGTAAATTCAGAGTATACTTGCTGAGTATACCCTTCAAAATTGTAACCGACTGTTTGGCATTTGAACAGACGATGAAAAAAAAGGACATCGCACCGAAAATAGCGCGTTGGGCTATGCTTTTGGAGGAGTTCCAATACACTCTTGAGCATCGAGCTGGTTCGAGACTACCACACGTTGACGCGCTAAGTCGATATCCAGTGATGACAATTGAAGGGGGAATAGAAACCCAGTTGAAGAAGGCGCAAGACGATGATTCGGGTATAAGAGCCATTAAAGAAATGCTGAAAATTGGACCATACGAAGATTTTATGCTGAAAGGTGGAATACTTGCAAAATTAGAAGATGGACGAGAGGTATTTGTTGTGCCAAAAGTGATGCAAAAGGATCTGATTAGGCGAATCCACGAGAAAGGACATTATTCCTTGGTCCGAACTGAGAAAGAGGTGAAACAAAACTATTACATTCCGAAGTTGGCTGAGCGAGTAAAACGCATAATAGACAATTGCGTACCTTGCATCCTAGTGAATCGGAAGAAAGGCAAATCAGAAGGGTTCTTGCATCCGTTGGATAAGGGAAATGTTCCACTACACACGTATCATGTCGATCATATGGGTCCACTGGAATCGACACACAAAAACTATAAGCATATCCTGGTAATAGTGGATAGTTTCACGAAATATACTTGGATTTATCCAACAAAGTCTACAACGACAACAGAGGTGATCGCAAGGCTGGATCTACAAAAAGCTGTGTTTGGAAATCCGCAACAAATCATAACAGACCGAGGATCAACATTTACATCCCAGGAGTTCGAAAAATACTGCGAAACCGAAAACATCAGACATCTGCTTATTACAACGGGACTACCTCGCGCTAATGGTCAGGTGGAGCGAATTAATGGAGTGATTACATCTATTTTGGCAAAGTTGGCGGTAGACGAACCTGCAAAGTGGTACAAGTATGTGTCACACGTTCAAATTGCGATCAACTCGACTTTTAACAGAAGTACTGGAGCGTCACCATTCGAATTGTTAGTCGGCGTACAAATGCGAACGAACCATAGTGCAGGCGTCATCGAAGCATTGGAGGAAGAAGTAATCTCAACATTCTGTAGCGAACGAGATCAGAAGCGTCAAGATGCAAAAAATCAAATTGCGAAGGTTCAAGGGGAAAACGCGAGAACATATAATCGACGTCGAAAAAGTCCCGAATGCTATCAACAAGGTGATTTAGTGGCCATAAAGCGTACTCAATTTGACCCAGGCTTGAAATTGAAACCGAAGTATTTGGGGCCGTACAAGATAACTAAAGTAAAGGGAAATGACACATACGACGTGTTGAGACAAGGCAACCATGACGGGCCGAATACGACAGCAACCTGCGCTGAGTATATGAAACGATGGACGAGTTACGATACTTGTTCATCTGAGTCAGATGAATCTCAGGACGGCCGAATTGTGGGATCGAGAAGAGGGCTGCGACCGAGAGCGAGAGAGTGAGCGAGCCGCGCGCGAAGACAGTCAGTCGTTGGTGAGCAGTCGACACGGTCGTGCGAATAATTTGTAACTTCTTTTTCCTCGTTAATAAATTATTAAACTACATTCCCAGCAACTTGAATTTTTCGGTTCTACATATACATACAACGAATGGACGATGATCGCATGCCTGAGAAAATATTCAATCGACGACGCGTCGACGGAGCAAGGCTGCGAGGAAGACCGATAGGTCGTTGGAAAGAGTTAGTAGTCCAGTATCCAAAATTGGGAGGACGTGGTCACTTGACCGAGATAATTGGAGGACGATGATCCAGGCGAGCAGGACCCGACGTCGGGCTGTCGCGCCACAATGATGATTATGAGTTAGGGTTCAGTTTTCGCAGCCATAGCATAGCACAGGTCACATGTTTATTTTATATATGCGGAGCTTCGTATTTCCGTGCACATGCTTCGATTTCATTATTGGAAAGAACGAGACATAAATTTGGCGCAGCTTCACGACCTAAAGCGCAACAGGATCAATTCTAATTATTTTAGAAAGTTGTCTCTTCTCGATTTCTTTATACATTCCTGGTTCTCGGCCATTTTTTACTGGCCGTTTCACGGGATTTGTAAAAGAATTTACCGTTACTTACATATGTTCACCCGTTTACCAACCAACGTCTGCTACCAGCACATTGGAGAAGAATCTTAAGGCGGAGTTCCACCGAGGCAACAGTGACCGACAAAAGGCATGCTACATGTTGCCTAGTGTCGCCGGTTTTCAGTTTTTTTTTTTCACACATTTTCACAATGTCGCTTGCTACAAGCCGCACCGATCCACTGGCTATTAGATAGCGGCGACATTGCATGACACGTAGCATGCGGCAATATTGCCTCAGTGGAATTCCGCCTTTACACCAGCTAGGTTAGGTGTCCACTTCGACTTCGGGGACCACTCGACATTTCTGCCCAACTCGTCGCGGTTCTTGTGCTGTAGGTTACGAGACAATGTGGCCAATTGACTCACATCTTCCATTAATGATACCACCCACCATGCTTCGTCACACTATTAACATCATTCTACATTAATTTGTTCGTGAAAAAAAAAAACACATTACATTCCCACTACACTAACATTTTGGGTTCGGGTCTTTCCATCCAATTTAACCGTCTACATCAATATTCATTGAAGGACACAAGAAGAGATCGATTTCCGAAAGGCTAACCCATAAACGATTCATCCTTTAACGCTTCTTCAAAAAAAAGTGTAAAAAACGACGCGCAACTAACCATCGCATTGCAATTTTCTTTGGACCTGAACTCTCATGGGCCTGCATTTCATTTTTAACTTCCATGTAGCACCATGAGATTCAGCTCCGACGTCAATTGAAAATCATTCATGAGTCTTAATTTCTGTCCTTTCTATCCTAGCGTCAACGGTTGGTGCCTTGTCATGCTGTACATTGATTTTTTTTTAAGTCGGTTCTAGGATTAGAATGATGCATATATTTCGTATTTTCTTTTTTGTTATTGCATGCTGTAGTTGTAGTGGATTTGTGGACACATACGAATGAAAGGGCGAAAGGGGCGAAGTTACTATACTGGAGAGATGGTCTCTGAGTTGAAATCACATTCACCATGTTTGTAGTTCTGAATTTAAATATCCTTAATTTGCCGATTCGCCTAAACACTATCACAACGAAGGGTGGAGAGGAATGTGGTTAACAAAGCCACTCGGATCATGTGGGCCTGCACGACCCTCTTGGGCAACACCTGGAGACTCACTCCGAAAATGACTGAGTGTATTGGTATTTGATGCTGGTACGACCAGTAGTACTTATGCTGCGTATGCTTGTATGGTAGCCCAAAACTTGTCAGCGTTCCACCATACCGTTGTGTAGCAAACTACAACGCCTTGGTATAGCAGGATCCATGTGTACTTGCCCGACAGCGGCCCTGGAGGCGATTATTGGACTTACTCCGCTGCACATTTTTATTCAGGAATCTGCGGCTCTAATCGCTCTTAGAGTGCATTCGACTTATGATGCACATGTGTTGAATCAGGGCCACATGAGCATTCTGGAGCAGATTCCTGACATGGCGATCGGCTCGAGATTAGATTACATGACTACGAAACTTTGCTTCGGTAGGAAATTTTCGATCGTCATCCCTAACCGCCCGGAATGGGATACAGACAATCATTGTCTTGATCCCAGGTGTACCACCTGGTATACCGACGGGTCTAAGACGGGGCAAGGTGTTGATGCTGGGGCCTTTGGGCCGAACATCAGGATCTGCATCGCTATGGGCGTCTGGGCCAGCGTTTTCCCAGCCGAGATCCATGCCATCGAGGCCTGCGCCAGAGAAATTCTGCATAAGAATCTCAGTGGCGCTAACATTGCTATCTGTACTGACAGTTGGGCAGCCATTATGGCTCTCTCTTCACAAAAATTCTCATCGAAACTCGTGAAGGAGGGTTTTGATACCCTTCAGTGTCTTACAAACACTAACCGGGTACCAGAACATGTCCAAAATCTGGCAGAGCAGTTATCTCAGCATCAAGACCAAGCTGGGCCTGTTTCGTTCCCTGGTACTATCAGTGCTCTTGTATGGGAGCAGTACATGGAAAGTTTCCGTAGGAGTTACCAGAAAGCTGCAAGTTTTCGTCAACTCATGTCTTCGTCGAATTTTAAGAATTTTCTGGCCCGAAACAATATCAAATGAAGAGCTAAGTCGGCGTACGGGTCAGATGCCAATCGACCAATTGATACGCAGGCGAAAATGGCAGTGGATAGGTCACACATTGCGGAAGAGTGATAACTGCACTGCTTTGCATGCCATGAAATGGAATCCCATTTCCAACCAAGGCCGACCAAGGGGGGGTCCTCGAATCACATGGCGTCGATCTGTGGCAAAGGAGTGTCAGGTACTGGGTAAGTCTTTTGGGGAGTTGCGCCCCATTGCCCAGAACAAAGTACGATGGCGCGCAGGAGTAGTTGACGCGCTATGCCCCGCTAGGGGTTAAGGCAAAGTAGTACCAGAACATCGGGGCATTGATAGCAACGAAGCTGCGGATGAACTCGCCAGAATAGGCTCATCCACGAAATTCTACGGGCCCGAACCCTACTGCAGTCTGAGCTGGTGTACAGCCAGGGCGTTAGTGAGGGAGTGGACGTTGAGTTGACGAACGACTGCGCCACTGGAATAATCTTCCAGGACTGCGGCAAGCCAAGGATCTCATTACCCCCTACGGTCTCAAAGAAGGTAGCCGTCTCGGAAGGGCGGACTTAGGGCCTTTCCTCACTTGTCGGTACGGCAGCGGCGCGGGGCAAGTACGCTTTGTATGCCGAAAAGATTGCGCGCTGCTTTCATTTACGCACCAGGCGGTATATTTTTGGCTTTCATTGTTCAGTATCGCTCACGTACTCGCCATTTCTGGCACGACGTTATCTACATATGCCAATACCGAGCGGCCACTTGATGTTCATACCGCGACGCGGTAAAACGAAACGATCCCCCGGGAAACACACATTGAAATAAAGGCGTTCGGTAAGCTTTCTTTACCGCGTATACCGAGCATACCAATCTCGCACCGCTACCGTACCGACAAGTGAGGAAACGGCCTTAAGGTTGTTAATGGGTTATTTCTCAGGACACCTCTGGGTGAGATATCACCTCAACAAAATGGGTCTCTTCACTGAGATGGAATTCCAGCTTTGCCTGGAGGACATTGAGTCCACCAAACATCTGTTCTGCGAATACCTGGCGGTCGCTCGTTCCTACTAGCCTTTATTAGGCTGGTTGAGGGTCTTTTTGATTAACTAAAGGCTATGGCACAATAAATCGCACGGGCAGTGCCTACCATGTGGGTAACTCTAGCCTGTCTTTTTTATTATAATTATTATATCTTTTGTAGTCTCGATGACGCAACGGTTAGCATGTTCGCCTTCAACGCACTGGGCCCCGGTTCGATTCCGGGGATTTACGTGTCGGACTATGAGCCCACTCAGCTGTTAAATGAGTACCCATTATGGGGTAAATAACTCGGTTGAGCGTGTTGCTGATCACATACCTCTGCACAAAAACCGTCACGATCTAGAAAATGAGATGATGCTAACTCATCTCGAGGCCGTGGTTCAAACTGGACTGTTGCGCCAGTTAATTATTTTTTATTTATTTATTATATCTTTTACCGTGTTGGCACAATCTCGACCCTATTGACCAAGGGAATTCAGCGCCATGCAGAACCAGAGAGGGCTCAAAGAGTCCCCTTATGCCTCTGCGAATATGTATTGGCTGCGAGAGCATATTGCCTCCGGTTGATTGCACCGAAAGTGTTGTTTGCCATCCTTCCATCACTTTTGACAAAAAAATTATTAGTGCAGAATCCACTTGATATATGCGAAGGACCCCGATTAGCCAAGTGTGGGGGAAGGCTTTTAAAAAGTTTTACGAAATGGAATTCTGCACCTTATCAAGTGCAGCCCCTTCCAATTTTTGGATCGCTTTATGACCTCCGGGACATCTGCTTCGGTGACGTTAGCGAAATTCATACCATGCAAGCTGGCATGGCGAGTGGTTTCGGCTGTGATCCACTCTGCTTGCTGTCTGTGCTGAGTGGGAGTCTGCCAAAGTCCACCGCAGTACTGTTCCGCGTCAGTCACCGAGAAGTTGATAGTGGGGTTGGGCTCTTGCTCCTCGTTGATTGACTTGAAAAAGTTCCGCCGGCTTTTGGCAAAAGCCGCATTCTGGACACGTCTGGAGAAGCTCAGCATGTTGACGATTCATGATAACTGCGAGCTTCTGTTTTAGTGTGTCCAGTACTTCTACCAAGGGAGTTCCGGATGGAGTGGAGTACTTGAGGAGAATCCTATTCACCTTATTCTTCAACCGCCGACTGGTATTGCTCACGACAGATTTAATCAGACGGCCAATATCCTTTCGCAAGAATTCTCGCTTCCGTTCTAGACTAATTTTCCAGGCTGGATCTTTTTTTTTTATCTCAAGCCGCCAGCGCTATCGCGGACCCTTTGACCATGTAGTGTGATAGCCGTCACTGCACCACAATACACAAGGCATTGCAGTTCCAGTGACGTCGTATCTGCATTCAGTCTGGATGCGATTTCGCTATCGACTTGAGAAAGAATATCAGGCGTTGCAGCGGCTGTATGGTAACCTGGGAATGTCTGTGTCCTGATATTCCAAGCAAGCTCTTTCAAATGCGTTATCCGCAGATGGATAGTGACTCTGCTAAGATCTAGAATTATTCATGCAGACTTGGGATATAGCCATCTAACCAGGTTTGTATGCAGAGGGACACCTCAGGGAGGCGTCATCTCTCCATTACTATGGCTAGTAGTTATCAACAAAATCCTAACAAGGCTTGACAGGGAAGAGATTAAAGGGGTCGCGTACGCGGATGATGTGGCAATAGTAGTGTCAGAAATGTGCCTCTTCGTGACCTCCGTGATAAGTCAAATCATGGAAAGGGCTCTGGATATGGTGAGCGCTGTGCCACAAGCTGTGGACTGGGCGTTAATCCAGGCAAGACTGAACTGATGCTATTTACCACTAAAATCAAAGTTCCGCGCGAGGTGGTGAAGGACTTTGACATCACGGTTTTCAACGACGGGTCGAAAATGGACTGCGGCGTCGGTGCAGGAATCTTTTCTGAAGTACTGAATATCTCGGAGAGTTATCGCCTCCCGGACTATGCCAGCATTTTCCAGGCGGAAACTCTCGCAATTATGAAGGCGTGTCTCACTCTCAGTGATATACCAGATAATCAGAACATCGCCATTTGCTCAGACAGCCAGGCCGCTATCAAGGCACTGAACTCGGTGAGTACTTCCTCCAAACTGGTCGAGCGGTGTGGGGAAGAGTTAACTCGCCCTGGCAGACGGCTCAATATGCTCTGCTCTGGGTGCCTAGTCATAGAGACATTGAGGGAAACGAAAAAGCCGACGAGCTGACCAGGAGGGGGGCCGTATTAGAAAGTTCTCATGCGGAATCTGTTTGTTACTCTTACTACCTCAATGTTGCGGATTCCAAATGGCGGAATCTGCCCACCTGCACCGTATCAAGGAAGATTTGGCCTCCTATGACAGTAGGAAAACATCTGAGCTATTAACCAAGTCCCGTAGGGATGTCGCCAGGCTCACGGCGGTTATTACAGGACATTGGCCTATCGGAGAACATGCAATTAGACTTGGCATCCCTTATAATCCGCACTGCCGCACTCACTTCCTCTGCGAAGGCCCGACCCTTGCTAGGGCCAGACATCGAGCATTGGGCGAGGCCTTTCTTGTTAACCTGGGGGATGTATCGGGGAGCTGCTATACTTCCTCAACTCCTCCGGTTGGATCTAGGCATCCTTCCATCCCCTGTTAGCCCAACCATCTTATAACCGATTTTGCCGAGGGCTCTGGCAAGTTGTGCTTCAGCCACCACTTATACCAACCATTAACATTTACAGTTTTGGATTTCTTAAGGTCTAGACACACAGTGTCCGTACCAGGGCAGCGCCGTAGTCGCCCGTATACTGGCGATCTACGGTAAGCGAATTGTACCATATAAAACAGTCTGCTGGTCCACACTACCCACACGGACAACAGACAGTCACCTGCACGTCACGGGGCGGACCGTGCCCGTTTAGTTTGGTTTAATTTTTCTCGCTCACGGGGCGGTACGGAATGAAATTGGATACACACATAGCCGAACACGGAGCAGCCGCCATGTGCCATGTGATTCGAGGACCCCCTCTTGGTCGGCCTTGGTTGGAAATGGGGTTCCATTTCATGGCATGCAAAGCAATGCAGTTATCACTCTTCCGCAATGTGTGACCTATCCACTGCCATTTTCGCCTGCGTATCAATTCGTCGATTGGCATCTGACCCGTACGCCGACTTAGCTCTTCATTTGATATTGTTTCGGGCCAGAAAATTCTTAAAATTCGACGAAGACATGAGTTGACGAAAACTTGCAGCTTTCTGGTAACTCCTACGGAAACTTTCCATGTACTGCTCCCATATAAAAGCACTGATAGTACCAGGGAGCGAAACAGGACCAGCTTGGTCTTGATGCTGAGATAACTGCTCTGCCAGATTTTGGACAGCATGCCGTATGGGCGTTTAGCCTGGTTGATACGACGAGCGATGTCCTGCTCCGTACCACCATTTTCGGCAACAATGCTACCCAGGTAGACGAAGTTGTCCACCTTCTCCACAGGCTGCCCATTAATATTGATGGCAACAGGTGTCGGATTTCTTTTTCGCAACGGCGGGCTAAGCACCTTGGTCTTGTTGGTATTAATCTTTAGCCCAACCTTGCTTGCCTCCCTCTCGAGATCTAACGCCATTGCGGACAGATCCATGATTTTGTGGGAGAGTAGGCATATGTCGTCAGCATAGTCAAGATGTTGTAGATAAGATGTCAAAGTCCATTGAATTCCTCTGTCGAGTCCGGATAGGGCTGCATGCAACACATCGCCGATCACAATGAGGAATAGGATCGGTGAGAGGATGCACTCCTGCCGAACTCCACTGCGAATCTCAAAGTCCCCCGACACCTTACCTTTATGCAGAACGCGACATTTCGCGCCGTCATAGGTTGCCTTAATAATAGCCACAAGCTTCTCAGGGATGCCTCTCCTGCGCAAGGCTGCTCATATAGAATCCCGGTTCACACTATCGAAAGCCTTTTCGAAATCGATGAAAAGCAAGTGAAGCGGAGAATCGTATTCAGCGCATTGCTCGATGATGATTCGCAAGGTGTTAATGTGATCGACACAGGAGAATCCGGATCGAAAGCCAGCCTGCTCTTCATCAATTGTGCTTTCTAAGTGGGCCTTTAGTCTTTCCAGGACGATTTTAGCTATTATCTTGGCAACGGCAGGAAGCACACAAATGCCTCTCCAATTATTACAGTCTGTGAGGCTACCCTTCTTTGGAAGTTTGATGATCAAACCTTCCTTCCACTCAGTGGGAAAGGTCTCTGCATTCCACGCTTTATCAACAAGTGGGTGCAGCAAATCGGCAGTTACGCTTGGCGCTGCTTGATAAAGTTCGGCAGGGATGCCGTCAAGTGCGGCGGCCTTTCCTCGTTGTAGTGCAATAATTGCAGTGACTATTTCCTATTTAGTCGGGGCAGTGGACCGTATACGCACATTTTGATGGTTAGCTAAATTATCTATATGAGGGGGAACTTCACCAGAGGTTACACGGTTCAAGACCGCGGCGAAGTGTTCTTTCCACCGCCTCATTTGATCTTCTTCCAAGATAAGTAGCTTTCCATCACTATCCTTCACCGGATGTTGGCAGGAGTTACGACCACCTGTAAACTCCTTTATGACACCGTATACGGCGTTTAAGTTGTTACTTCTAGCGGCTTCTTCTGCTGACGCTAAAAGAGAATTGGCATAAACTCTTTTATCGCGTCGCACACTACGCTGAACTTCTCGAGCTTTCTGACGGTAAAGGAGTTCGATGCTGCTTCGGTTGTCGTCTGATGCTGCAGCCAAATGAACTTTCAGCTCCTTTCTTTCAACAATCCGCTGCCATGAAGCGTCGGATATCCAGGGCTTATTCCGGCAATCCGGGTTTGGGCCAAGGATGGTATTTGCGCTTTCAATGTACGCATTTTTTATGGCATCCCAGTTTTCGTTTATGTCACTATCTGGGTGACTAGTTATCTCAGCCGCTTTTTGCGCAAGATGGTCATTATATTGTTGTAAGACAGCTGGATTTTTTAGTCGAGCGGTGTTGAATTTGCGGGGCCTGGATCTTTCGTCGCTGGGGCGGCGCACGGCTGCAATACGCAATCGAACATTAGCGATCATAAGATAATGGTCTCTTCCCATCCCAATATCGGCACCCTTCTTGTTTCGCACGTCCAGGAGGCAACTCTTGAATCTTTTACTAATGGCAAAATGGTCGATCTGATTTTGTGTTCTGCGCCGATCAACAGAGGACCAACTGATTTTGTGGTGGTCCTTATGCTCAAACATAGTACCACCGATGAAGAGACTGTGAAAGTTGCAGAACTCTACAAATCTTTCACCGTTGTCATTACGATCACCGAGACCGTGTCTCCCCATCACATGTCTGAGCCCATAGTTATCAGCGCCAACTTTCGCATTCAAATCACCCATAACCATTACAATGTCACCTTTAGGTGTTCTGCTCTGAACGGCGTTTAGTTCTTCGTAGAAGGAGTCTTTTGCCAAGACATTGTCGGGTTCAGTAGGGGCATAACATTGTATTATTGAGATGTTCCTCAATTTGGTCCGGAACCTGGCGGTCAAGACCCTGTCAGAGACCGGTTCCCAGGATAAGAGCCAGTTTCGTGCGGCTCTGGTTAAAAGGAGCCCCACACCTGACTCACGACGACTACCGGTAGCTTTACCGGAGTACAACATTACAGTGCTGCCCGTTGGAGAGATGAATTCTCTCGCTGTTCCACCATCTTATCTCACTAACTCCTAAGATATTTAATTTGTACCTCAGAAATTCACTCTCTAATTGAAGAAATCGTGCGTTCTGGGGACCTTCTGATCCATTGTCCAGGAGAGTACGCACATTCCAGAATCCAATCTTTGTCATTGTACGATAGCTAAAAGTCGTAACCGTTGAGTCAGTCCTTATCCGAGGCATAGTTGACGTTTCGTTAGCATATAAAGATTTCGGATAGTGCAAGTTGCTGGCATACACATCCTGTCCTTTGATAGGCCCTCAAAGGGAAAGGCCGTGGTATTTTTTTTCACACCCCACACCACAGGGGTTCCTCAACCAAATCATCGCACCGCCATCACTGGCGGCTTGACGTTGGTCTGTGACCACTGCCGTTCCAGGGGGCGCCCACGCGGAGGACTATGGAAGAGGAGTTTTTGCCCCCACCCACATCACGTTACGCCCGACTTTCAACCGGGAGAGCAAAACATGCTCCAGTACAGCTTTCCTCGCAGCCTTCTTCTTCGTATGCTTGTCACCTTTTCTAAATTGTAGTCGTATTTCCGAAATCCTACCAGGATCGCGGAGCAACCCACCCGCCACCCCCACTAATCGTTTAAATTTCCACTTTTCTCTTTCAGATTTCGATACATTACCCATGTCCTTCCTGCCAATTGAGCCGCCTCTGGATACCGAATACAATTTCTCGTTGTGTCAAACGGAAGGTTTAAGTGACCTCTTCGACTTGCTTTGAGTCGGATCGGACTGATTGCGATTGTGGGACGACAAAACAGTACAGTAGTGGTGGTCGTCAGGCGGCGTTACAATATGAACCTTAGCCGCCGGCGCGTAGTCACGCCAGTAATACACACACATACATCTTTTTTATGCGTTTAAAATTATTCTTTTAATATAATATAATGTACATAAAGAAAAAAAAAACACACACACACACAATGCATCAATTACACACATCGATTTATATATACATATATATTTTATAAATTACGACTGGAATATATAAATACTTTTTTTTTTGTTGGGTTACTTTATATATTAAACTGATATGTATAGACGTTTACATAAAACACGTACATAAAGGCGCGAACATATGACTATATAAGGCGCGATCATTTGTGTGGCTATCTAGTGTGGTGTAGTGTGTAGGGTAACACTTGACCTACACCGGATAGGTACGCAAAAGAACGCGCCTATAGATATATATATATTGTAAATTTTGTTTCGATTTTTTTTTTATACATACACACAGAGAGGCATACTCGTATATGTTTGATATTGTTCATCGTCTCTTCCCGTAGGGACTAACTAGAAATATCTTTTAAAGAAAGAGTGTTCGTCGTGTGAATGAAGCATAAAAATATGGATAGAGAGGGAGAGAGATAGAAAAGAAATTCAGAGCTCTATGATGTTAAGAATTTTGAACTTTGCTCGTCCACAGATCTTCTCAATAGTTTTTTTTAACACTGCGTTACTATCTCGCTCTCTCTCTCTCTCTCGTCTCTCGCATCTAAGTCCGTTGAAACCAGAAAAACCGAAATCATTTGTTTGTTGTTTTGTTTTTTGTTATATCCAATATTTAATTCATTTAAAAGGAGAAAAAAAACCTGGAAAGAAACGATGTTAAAAATGAAGGCCTGGTACGAAACTCTGGAGGATATCATATTATCGTAGAATATTTATTATCTGAAAATCCATATAATATATACTAGTACATATGTATTAAAGAAAACACACACAAATTTCAAAATATTAATAGCTAAAAATTTTATTCAAAGAAAACAGAACAATTAATAAAACTCTTTAATTTATTGAACGAGCAAAACAAGTCGAATGTCTTTTATTTTTATTTTTCTATCTTTTTTCGCCCAGCCACACATTGCGTCGTAGACAGGACAGCCCGCGCAGCGCGCATATGGCATTGTTGTTGGAACAAGTGTCAAAAACACATTTTACAAGAACAATTCCATGTGCGCGCTACGCGGGCTGTCTTGTCTACGATGTAATGTGCGACCGGTCTTCCAAGTGTGCATGATCACGACCCGTACGACGTGCGTTTATAGTGATTATCGATTCCAATCGACTTGACGTGCGTCAAATCGAACAGCCTAGGGCAGCGAGTCAATACGAATCGAAAATTGAATTGTTTTGAACTTCCCATTTTTAGTTTGTAATGATTTTAAACGAAACGAACATTAAACAAATGACGAAACGAGTAGTCTGTAGAAGCAGAAACCATTGTGCGGACTTGACACTTGAGTGCAAGATGTATTTCGTAAAAATCATAAATATACATAGAATAGATAGGAAATAGGCACAGAGTGGGGGTAAAAATTTGAATATCGAGTTATTGTTGACATATTCGCGTCTGCGCAGTGAAACACGTACACGAATCATTAACATATGGCCGAGGGGCCCGAGCCAAAATTGTGGCTGAGCGGCCGATGGTGTCACGACAGTTACCGAACATTTCCCGACCACGTGTAAATGGGTAGCAGTGCGCTGGCGCGAATTTGTTCGAAAATAACCAGAAGTACAGAGTGGGAATAGAAGTATTACCAATCTATTCAATGTATATCTATGGTAAAAATGCATTCATTCATACGTAATGAGAAGAGAAGGCACAAAGAAATAGAACAGAAGAATGAAAAGTTGCTATACAATAAAATCAAGACCCGTTATTAAATATTTATATATATATTATACAGAAAATAATAATATGTATCTATGTATTGCATCATACGGTCGTATGTTTAACGCAAAAATACACACATGTACAGAACATAAACACTATATATATATATATATTATATATAAAAGAAATGTCTAAATATAAAAATATATTACATATATGAATAATACTGTATAGTCACAGAAAACAAAACACAGTCAACAACAAAATATCTAGAAGACAAACTTGAATATCTAAGAATGTAATTTATATCAAAAAACAACAAAAACCCAACCCGCATTAAAAAAAACTTATTCAAATAGGACACAACAAAACAACAACGATAGGACTCTAGCTATGGACTCGCGTCTCATATATCGCTAGTAAAACACACAAAAAAAAAACATATAAAAACAAAAAAAAAACTAAAACTAAACAACATAAAAAATGGCTAAGAACTAAATTTATAATTATTACACTTAAGTTTAGTTTAGGAAAGAAGCAAAACAAAAACATAATAAAAAAAAACAAAATACATATATCAAAAATACACAACTGGGAAAAAAAGTGAATAAAAACATCAAATTTGGAAAATACAAAAAAAAAACACTCTAAATATATATATGTATATAATAAACAAAAACACAAAATATATATGTATATATTTACTTGCACTAAAGACTTGTCTAAGTAGGAAGAGATAATTGTAGTTTAAATTTTTGACACAAGATTTGAAAACAAAATGAACAAAAAGAAAAATGAAAACCAACCTTAAATCAAACGGGTGCGCGGGCGTTTACGCAAGCAAAACATCCTACTGAATATACATGCCAGTTGAGAGGAAAAGTATCCGCCACACAACATTGTTATTGATAAAAAAATAAAAAATAAAAAGGAAATTGTGTTATAGAAAAGTTTAATATTACAAACAAAAAAATAAAACAAAAAAAAAACAAACAAAAATAAAAGGAAAAAATATGATGAAAAAGAAATAATAGTTGTTTTTTTATCGGATTAATCTAATTACCCGTTTCCAGGGGCGCACAGAAGGGGGAGGCAACAGGGGCAATTTGCCCCGGGCCCCCTATCCGATTGGGCCCCGGCAAGAACCCTCTCGTTGCGAATCCAAACTTGTGAAAAATACACACTCTGAATTTCAATCTATGTACATATTTGGAATTTGGTTTGTTCTTTGCATTTGCGCACATTTCTTCCTACAGCAGACACATTATGGTGAAAAAAAAAAAAACAAAAATGTCATTCACAAAGACCGATACATCAAATGGAAGGAATTGACCCAGAGGATATCAGCGGGATGTACTGTCGACCAAACGTCAATGCGTCTCCTAAAAGAAGAAACAAGGGGGAAACTCCGATCATAAATTGATATCGACCAAATTCACAACTAGGTCACTAAATGTCAATAATCTATCTTCCAACAAGAGACTATTGTGGCATTATGATAAGGCGGACTGGGTTGCATTTAATCAATTCATCAGTGAACTGAACTGGTCTGACTGCTTCTCTACGCAGAACGTCGATTATATAAGCGAGTCAATTAGTAACATCATTTGGTATGGAATGCACTGCTTTATCCCACACAGTTCTAAGAATACCAAACCAACCACCAACTCTTGGTTTAACAGAGATTGCAAAGAGGCTATAAAGAGAAAAGAAGCGGCATACCGTGCATACAAACAATGCCCCTCTGTCGAACTGAGAGAAGTTTACAATTCTACGCGTAACATCTGCAAATCAGTCATAAATAAGGCTAAATTCCAGTTTGACAGCAAAATTAGGCAGAAAGTGTTCGTTCAACGGAAAGGTAGCAAAGGTTTCTGGTCACTCGTCAAATCTGTGAAGAATAACTTCACCTCCTCTTCTATTCCACCACTGGTATATGATGGCAAAATATACAGTGAACCGCAAGACAAGGCCAACCTGTTGGCCGAAACTTTTGTTGCAAACTCTTGCCTACTACCCACTACTCACAGTCCACCAGCCATACCCTTATGTGATCCACACCAGAAACCTTTGCATTTCCGCACTAGGGAAGTATTTAAAGTACTCTCAAAACTCGATGTATCAAAATCGGCTGGACCTGATGGCATCTCCCTCTTAGTTCTCAGACACTGCGCTTCCTCGCTAGCCAAACCTCTCCGAAAACTCTTTTACCTGTCCTACGCAACAGGAGTGTTCCCATCATCGTGGAAACTAGCTCATGTCCAACCAATCCCCAAGAAAGGAGAAGCATGTGATCCATCTAACTACCGACCAATAGCACTAACTTCGACCCTATCAAAAGTCTTCGAAACCCTGGTTAACAACCAACTAATGAGCTACCTTGACTCACATCATCTCATCAATGATCGGCAATATGGTTTCCGGTCTTCGCGCTCCACCGGCGACCTAATGACATACCTCACCGAAAGATGGAATCGCTGTATCCACCAATTTGGCGAAGCTAAAATCATTGCCCTCGACATTTCGAAAGCTTTTGATAGAGTCTGGCATCCGGCTCTTCTAGCTAAGCTCCAGGCTTTTGGTTTGGACCCAAAATTAGTTAAATGGATCGAAAGTTTCCTTCACGACCGTTCGCTTCAGGTCGTCCTTGATGGAGTTAAATCAAATTGCCATACCACCAACGCAGGGGTCCCCCAAGGTACTGTCCTTTCACCAACACTCTTCCTTCTCTTCATCAACGATCTTCTCAGCGTGACTTCCAACTCAATCCATAGCTTTGCAGACGATAGCACCCTTGACTACACTTACTCTTTCAACTCTGTAGCTGACTCTCGCCGAAATTCAACATCTATCAACAGAGATCGCATGTTTGACTCACTAAATGAAGACATTTCAAAAATTATTGCATGGGGGAAAGCGAATCGAGTAGAGTTTAACGCCTCAAAAACTCAATGTTGTCTACTTTCCAATAAGCGATGTGCTCCACCTACCGCCCAACCCATTCTTTTCGATGGGGTCAGCATTCCTGATTCGCCCATACTGAACATACTAGGTATTAACATCTCCAGTAAACTAAATTGGTCCGACCACATTTTTTGCGTTGCAAAAAACGCAATGAAGTGTCTGGGCTTTCTGAATCGCTGTAAAAGATACTTTTCACCATCTGATCTGGCTCAAATTTACAAGGCTCATATAAGACCGAGACTTGAATTTAATTCCCACATATGGGCAGGCGCAGGTAGAGCCGCATTATCCGCGTTAGACAAAGTTCAACGGAAAGCCTTCAAGCTTATTGGCGAGGAACCCATAACATCTAAAATCGAACCGCTTGAACACCGGCGAAGTGTCGGCTGTCTCTCACTCTTCTATCGCTACTACAACCGCCGTTGCTCTGATGAAATAGCCAACCTCATTCCTGAGCGTACTTTTCCTTTACGTAACACCCGACTAGCCAGTCGTGTCCATCCTCATCTTCTAGAACTCAGCAATAGTCGCACCGCCAAATTCCATGACTCGTTTGTATCTAGGACAACACGAATGTGGAACGATCTACCATCTTTTGTTTTCCCCCGCAACTATGACCTACAAAAATTTAAACGGAATGTACACCGTCACCTTATTCAAACTCAACCCATCTTCCCACTACCTTAATCCCTTACCGCCAATGCTGTGCTCTCGCATCAAAGGGTTACCCTCTAAGCTTTGGTATAAACATAAAAAAAAAAAAAATGCACAACAATTTAGACCACCATCCCCGATGTTGTCTTATTTTTGGCTCGAAAGGGCCTTCCATTTAGGGGACATCGAGAAGATTATTTCAAAGAAAGTGGAACATCTGGTCTTTTCCTTTCAACTCTGCAACTGGTCGCGTCTTGCTGATTTTGAGAAGAAAAAAAGGAGTCGAAATTGGATCGAAAATCAAACAAGTGCTCGAAGACTATAACATCGATTTCAACTTGTGCAGAGGTCAAGGATTCGACAACGAAAATACTGGAGTCCAAGCCATCGTTTCACAAGAGAATCCGCAAGCTTATTACACGCCTTGAGTGCACACACGCTGAACCTATGTGGCGTACATGCGATGGAAACAAGCATGAAGGCTAAAACGTATTTCGGAAATATTGAAAAACTTTACAAAATATTTTCTCTTAGTCCAGTGAGGTGGAAAATTTTGCAGGAAACCGCGAACCTTTCTCTCCATGCGATATCCACCACAAGATGGTGTACCAGAGTTGAAGCTGTTCGCCCGTTATGTAACTATCGCGGTATCGTTGAATCTCTACAGAAAGACGTCGAAATTGACGTACCATCCGAGATCCAATCAGATATTATCTTCATACTTAAGTGGCTACTATCCTTCGATTTCATCCTTTTCACAACAATTTGGAGCAAGCTACTTCAATGTCTGGACGATACAAACAAGATTCTCCAAAATTCGAAACTGACGATAGAAGTAGGAGCCCGTAGTATGGATAAACTTCTGAAGGATATCAGTCGCTTAAGAGATTTCTGGCCAACCCTATTGACTGAAACTACAATAATTGCATCAAATTTGGGCATAGATTCTGAAATGCTGAATGATAAAAGAGAAACGAAGAGAAAACGATTCCATAATGAAAACTGCGACGCAGAGCACGTATTCAAAGGCCTCGAAGATTGCTTTAAGGTTGAAATATTCTTCCCGATCATAGATATGCTTTTAACCGAGGTTGACAAACTGCGCTTAAGATTATCCCAGTTGTCGAGACTGTACACGCCGATTCTTCAGCAACCAAGTGAACGGAGCCACTCAGAAGACAAGTCGCAGTCAGACGACGAAGTCCAGGATATCGTTACATCTGCTGCTCACGCTTCAAAAGCTGCATACCCCAACGATTTGGTCGAAGCTGATCTATGCCAGGAAATAGGTTTGTTGTGGAAAATAAGAAATCTCATGGAATGGAATTTTAACTCTGCTTTGGAGCTTCTTAATCTTATATATTCATGCGGGTACGAAAACATTTTGCCCCAAATATGTATTTCACTGAGGCTTTTGTTAGTGCTTCCACCATCTGTGGCGTCCGGAGAAAGAGCTTTCAGTAAATTATCTCTTATAAAGAGTAGACTAAGATCTACGATGGCTGAGGACAGATTGGATAATTTACTGTTACTCTCTATTGAACACGAAAAAGCCAGTACCATAAATTAGGAATCTAGCGTCATAAAAGCAAGAAAGAAAATTCAGTAATACACTGTAAAAAAAAACATAATAAACAAATAAATTTTGTCAAAGGGCCCCTTTCTATTTATTTGCCCCGGGCCCCCTAATTTCTCTGTGCGCCCCTGCCCGTTTCCCCCCTTTTTTAGTGCCAGGTTTTCACATGATGAGCCGCTTTTAGTGGTTACCGATTCCTATCGTTTTTTTTAGTGTCGGTTTTTGAGTACCATTTTTCATCGGTTTCTTGAGTTTTGGCGTTTTTTTTCAGCATCGGTTTTTGACTTTGATCTGTAGTACTCATACAACCGAAAACGGTTATAAACAACTAAAGGATTATTCTTTCAGATCCTGGAATGTACGCTCCCTGAACAAACCGGGGGCCGAGAAGGCCGTCCTTCAACGGGTCGAAAAGTACAAACCGAGCATTACTGCAGTCCAGGAAACAAATTGGCTTGGCAGCGAGATCAATGACAAGAAATTGCACACAATTTTTACAAGTGGCAAGTAGCATTTATAGTAAACAATCACCTCAAGCCGCACATTACTGACTTCAAACCCATAAATGAATGGCTATGTGCGATTCGCATCAAGACTCGATTCTTCAATCTCTGGCTCATCAATGTGCATGCCCCCACTGAAGTTAAAGAAGACGCAGTAAAAGACAAGTTCTATGCCCGCCTTGAGACTCTCTTCGACTCACTTCCAACAAACGACGTCAAACTGCTGCAGAACTGAAAGTCTCCAGACGCACATACCGTCAACCAAATTGACCACGTCCTCATTTGCAAGAGATGGACGTCTAGTGTGATGGATGTCCGCTCCTATCGAGGAGCAAACTGCGACTCAGATCATCACTTGGTGAAGACAACCTACAGATGTAGAATTTCCTCAGTGCATCAATCGAGAATCAGCCCTCCCAAATCTTTGCGGTTGTTATGCTTCTGAGCGATGCTACGGCGGTGGCGTATACTACCGCGCTTGAGGAAAGACTATCACCTATGCTACACAACATCAGCAACACAGGCGTCCATGGGTTCTGAGAAGAACTCAAGGGTACCATCAAGCATGTCGCAGAGAAGGTCGTGGGATATAAAGCCCGGCGAGCGCGAAATGACTGGTTCGACGAAGAATGCAAAAATTCACTTGACGCGAAAAACGAGGCCTACAGACAATGGATTCAACGAGGAACCAGAGCCAGAAGAGAAAAATATGACGAGCTACGGCGAATATCGAATAGAATAATTAGACGTAAGAAACGTAAATACTTTGACGAGCAGTTGCTGAACATAAACGAAAACTTAGCTAATAGAAACACCAGACAAGCGTACAAACTAGTAAATACAATTAAGAACGGCTACCAACCCAGGACTAGCCTTTGTAAGGACAAGGATGGAAACATCATCAGCGACACCGATGGTATTAACAAACGATGGGCCTCTTATTTTGAAGAGCTTCTAAACCGACCATCTAACATCCCCACACAGGAAGCTCTCGACGATATTGTTGATCTAGGCCCACCCATTCAACCCCCGACTGTAGAGGAAGTTGATCTTGCCTTGCGGTCACTAAAACGAAATAAAACGCCGGGCGCTGACGAGATTCCAGCTGAACTGCTTAGATTCGGTGGAGCGAGTCTAGTTGATGCCATACATCAATTACTCCTGCGAGTATGGGAGAACGAGGAGATCCCAGACGATTGGCGCAGAAGCATCATCTGTCCAATTCATAAAAAGGGAGATAAACTGCGGTGTGAGAATTACAGGGGCATCTCACTAGTTTGTACGTCCTATAAAATTTTGACGAAAATTCTGGAAAATAGAATAAAACCGTACGCAGAACGAGTCATTGGCGAATATCAAAGCGGTTTCAGACCTGGTCGCTCCACAACCGATCAGCTCTTCTCAGTCAAACTGATACTCCAGAGGTGCTGGGAATACAACGTAAACGTATACCAAATCTTTGTCGACTTCAAGCAGGCATACGACAGTATCGATCGTGGAGTACTGTACAACATCATGCTGCAATTTGGTATACCGGCAAAATTAGTGCGACTGACAAAGATGACGATGACCAACTCCGTCTCACAAGTCAGGATCCAGAATAGACTTACTGATCTATTTGAAACACGCACTGGTTTGAAACAGGGCGATGGACTGGCACCGACGCTCTTCAACCTAGCATTGGAATACGTTGTTCGGGCCATGAATATGGACAACAGCAAGACGCTACTCATCAAGTCGACACAATTAGCAGCGTACGCCGACGACATCAACATCATGTCCCGAAGATTGGCTGACGCAGAAGAACTTCTGCATACGCTCGATACCGCTGCAAAGGAAGTTGGATTACGTATTAACGAGGGTAAAACTAAAATAATGATGCAATCGGTGACAAGGACACCTGCACAACCAAGCATCAATGTGGGGGACCTCAACATCGAGTTCGTGAACAACTTCATTTACCTGGGTTGCAACTTGTCAAGGGACGCCAACGAAACTGACGAAATCAAGCGACGGATACAGTTAGCTAATAAGACTTTTTTCTCGGTTCTCCCCATAATGAAATCGAAGCATGTGCACAGAAACACGAAGCTCCGCGTGTACAAAACCATTATACGACCAGTGCTATGCTATGGCTGCGAAGCATGGACCCTAACTCAAGCCTCCGAAAAAATGCTAGACACTTTTGAACGTAAGGTTCTACGGCGAATTTTCGGGGCTGTTTGCGATCGAGATGGATGGCGCATCCGGTACAACCATGAGTTGTATGAAATGTACGATGAGCTGCAAGTCTCGAAAATCGTCAAACTACAACGACTTCAATGGGCAGGGCATGTACAAAGAATGGACGATGATCGCATGCCTAAGAGAGTAATGAATGCAGAACGAGTCGACGACGGAGCGAGACTGCGAGGACGACCGAGATCTCGTTGGGAGAGCTCAGTAGGTGTGGACGCCGCGCAGCTGATGGGCTCCCAAAATTGGAGGACGCGGTCAAGTGACCGAGATAATTGGAGGACAATGATCCAGGCGGCCAAGGCCCGACGTCGGGCTGTCGCGCCACGATGATGATGATGATGAGATGTCAAACTCACATTCCCCTCTAGTACTTCCCCTTTTTAAACAACAACATTCCATTTTGTCTCTCTACCGCGGAACACCCACCCGGTCAATATAGCCGGCACATGAGATATCAAACTCCCATCCCCCTTCCTACTTCCGCACTTGTGCCGAATTACTTCATTTCTCTCGCTCTTTCTCACTTCTTTCTAAATCTCTCTTCTGTGCTCACAGCACAGTGAATGAAATATACATAGAAATGTGAGTGTGCTGTTAAGCTCATAGCTCACATTGCGAATTCCTCATTTGATGCACAGAGGAAGTTGTCTGGTTGTTACACGGAAGAGAGAACTAGAAGGAAATGAAAAAGATCGAGAGAAATTAAGTAATTCGACTCAAGTGTGGAAGTAGGAAGGGGGATTGAAATTTGATACCTCATGTGCTTCTATATGGACCGAGCATTACCACAACCGGGATCTGGTGCGACAGGCTGCTTGAAATTGATGATACTATGTAATCGAACGTGGTTGTGCTCATATGAAAGTAACTCCAAAATCTATCTTCATTTTGTCTGGGGTCGCGGAAGAAGATGAAGATGATGAAATTCACCAACACTGGTCCTTTCTTCATTAATGAGACGAGCCCAATGGCTACGCCCTCCCATTTTTAGTGCACTCTTTTCAAACAGAAATAAATTGAATGGGTCTATCAAAAACGACATGATGTCAAGCAGATTGTCTCGCTTGAACTAAATTGGCCTCTACTCTCCACCATTGCATGCAGTGTGAGCCTGCCTGACCTTCACCACATCACAAGCCATCGCTCGGCTCGGCATCGCACGGCGTGCAATGTGAACACTCATCGCATCGCATCGACCGGCTCGCTATGTGAATACAGCTGTAATGGACGGTTTGGCGGGCATCCTAAAATGTCCGTGTGGGGACGGAGCCTTAGGTAGCATAATGACCGTGAAGGTCGGGCCGTGCCATCTGGCGAAGAAAAAGGCCTCTCAACGAGCTAAGCAGCGGCCTATGCTTGCTGTAGCTCAGTTCGGGAGGCGTGGGCGGGGTTTTCGCCGCTCGTTGCCCCTGTCCTTTACGTATTAACAAAAATTCATAGGCCTGGGGAAGACAACACAAACAAGGGACGTAAAAATGGGGAATAAAAAAATGAGGCGATAAGGACGGAATGGTTGGCCGATGGCTCGCTTGCCCTCGCGCTCGTATTGAGGTCCAGGTGTAATGGGACCCTCGGCCTCTGGTTTCGTACCATGGCAGATCCTTACTCATCAGGTGCTGCCATAGATCTGCCGGTGGAAGCAGCACAACCAGACCAGAATATGGTTCATTACACAGCCTTAGACTGTAATGATTGATATGAATAAATTTAGCTGGAATTTGGGGATATTAGGATGTGATACAAATGACTCGTATGTGTAAAAATGTAATGAGAAATTCGTGAATAAGCTGTTATTGCATAGGTTTTAGGTTGTTTTTGGGTATTTGTTTCACCGTGTATCGTTTTTAAATTCAACGACTCGACAGCTTACTGTGCTGACGCTTTCACTCATTTTGTTGAGCCGTTCATAAAGAACGACTCACTCATGTGTTACACATCACTACTCTCGGCACATGATCGCTCCACCGTCAAATGCGCAATGTGCGGCCGGCCTAAACGATTGCCCTAGGCTTGCCTAGGCTAAGTTTCGAATGGACAATTTCGGTGCCCGAACTGAAATATCATTCGCAGTATCTTTGAACGGACTCGCCGCAAATCATATGAATGTACATGAAACAGCAATACCGGCAATTTAATCAGCACCATGTGCTTGCGAGCGAGATAGCATTCGTCCTTCTACTCCAATCCGGAACAGATCATCTACTACAATTTGCGATTTCGCCCAGTCCGTTTCTTCTTCTTCTTTTTGACAGGTGTGCGCATGCATGAGTTGCCGTCCAAAAACAATATGTCGCACTCTGTCCCTCGCATGTGTTATCCCTTCAGTTACAGAGCACACAATCTCATCGAACACTATCCCAATGCACAACTACGTGCATGCATTGTGGCAGGTAATGTGCAGCAAGCCAAAGATTATACATTACTCAGATATCGCACTTAGTTAAATGTAAAGCAAACAAACCTATCGGTGGCAATAAGGCGGCCATTACACTATAAAAGTTCTTTTACAAATATCTTTTATAGAAGACATTTTTGAAGGACTTTTATAGTGTAATAACCGCCTGAGGAAAGATTTGCGACATGAATGTTGCTTGTTTCAAGTACTTTCTTACAAGCTTGCACTCCTTCCCCCCTTAGGCGGCTAATATCATTCATAAAAGTTCTTTCAAAATATCGTGCGTCAATGATATTTGTATAAGAACTTTTATAGTGTTATAGCCGCCTTAGGTGCATGCTAGCAACTGCACGTCTGAGAAAAAATGTAGTTTTGATATTGAAACGTTAGCAAGGCATAGAAATCCAAGAGATGTTGACGCGCCCATGCCCCTGGTGGAGTCAATTAACAAAGGTGATGGCTATAGCAGCCTGCATATTAAGGTCGCCACACACGTCAACCATTCTGGTCGCAATCATGCATTGAACCACGTCAAACTCAATAGAAAAAAATCTGGGGCCCTATCATGTAATTCGATTCGAATCGATTTGCTTTCGAAAGGGTGAATATGGCATCAGGTAACTCGACAACGAATTTTTTTATTTTAACAATCATCGAGTATTTGATACTACATTTACTCAATTGCCCTGACCCCTTGTGGGGCATAGCGCGTTAACTGTTTCATGCGACCCAGTTAACGTTTCGTTGGCATGAACTGGTTCCGGAGAATGCAGTTGCCAGCATGCACCTACACCTACTGCTCATCAATGGCCGCGACCGTCGTCGTGGACGGGATTCGAACCCGAAACGCCGGTAGCCAAAATTATTCATTTGAACCGAGTACTCTTTGATATCTGAAATTATGAAGCTCGTTCTCGGGTTAGATGGAGCCATTTTCATCCTTTCGGAAGCAATTCGGTTCGAATCGATTTACATGCTAGATCGCCCACTCATTTACACCGTTCTACGGTATTCAACACACACGCACAGTCAGCTTATTACGTCCATTAGAAACTCAGCGGAAAGAGTTCATAATAAAACAGATACCCAACAGCAGAGCAGCCGTTGTGTACTCGTATTTTGAGCTTAGCCGCATGAGTTGCATGCTTTGTTGGCTGGAATTACCTCTTTGTGTTTTGTCCGTGGTAACCAACACAAACGCAACTTATCGGCACTTGCTATTGGCTGGTATGAATAAAAACTAGCAAATTCTAAAATTTGTAGTAACTACTCAAAAGTAAATTCTACCGAAAAAGTCCAAGGGTCGTATGAATAAAAACCATTTTTCGAAGTTACAGCAAATGCTACTTCGAAAATCAAATGTAGCATGTGTCACGTATTGACAGACAGTATCGCCGTTTGCGTTGTTGTTTTTACCATTGCAATGTTTCTAAGCCTAATACAGCCTCGCCAACAAAAAAAAATATTCTAGCCGTCGTGTAGCTACTGAAGATAATTTTAAGTCCCTGTACAGATTTACGGCGGAAAACGTGCTTTGGTTGGCTGATTATTTTATGGGTGAAGAAAGTGGTGAAACCAGAGGTGGTCGCTTAATGAATTCTCAAAGAATGAGAACATTTCTACGATATGTTGGCGATCCTGGCTTCCAGGTATAAAAAGGAATATTATATTTATTTATGAAACTAACGGACGACAGTCCTTTTATAATAAATGCATAACATTTTGTTTGTTTTAAAATTTATTTCTAATGAAGTTATATTTTTTTACAAAGGTCGGTGTTGGAGAGGATATCGGAATTCACCAAACAACGGCCAGTAAAATTATTTGGGATGTTTGTGTAAAAATTATTGTAAGGGTTGATGATTGGTTTAGATTTCCGACTACAGAAGAAGAAATGATTCGGGCCAAAGAAATATGGCGACGCAAATTTACTTTCCCTAACTCGATAGGAGCTCCAGACTGTACACATATATTGATTGTTAAACCACATCTTCATGGCGTCGGTTTACTTAGAGCGCGTTGACACGATCAAACTACGGTTTGACAAACCACCTACTTGAACGTGTCAACCCCTTGTCAAACTGGTTTGATGTCTTGTGCTTCTGTCAAACCGTAGTTGGACGGTGCTCAACTTTTCATCAAATGCTAGTTTGTCAAATCGTAGTTTGATCATGTCAACGCGCTCTTATCTTGAAATCGCCAAAAAATGCACCAATTCGCATGGAATTACGAAACTCAACTGCAGTAAACACAAGTGTAGGTTGCATTTTGTTTACTACATGAAAAATGTAGTATAGTCAGGTTTTATTCATATTAAATCGACAAAACTCGCCATTTTTGTAGTAAGCTCGAAAGTTGTAGTGTAGTAAACAACCGTTTATTCATACCAAACCATACCTCTAGTACATAATATGTAGTAAACTTATCTTTACTACATTATTCTTCATACCAGCCATTGTATTTTGAATGAATTTCCTACTCCAATTTTCTCTACTCTTTGGTATTGCCGCGCATTGCGAATGGCCGCGGAAGGCTTCTCGCCGTGTGTGTTTCAGCAAAAAAAGGAGCGAACGAAAGAGCACGCGTCGCAACCCCAACACATGCTTCGTCACGGGCGAAAACGAGACGTCCTATGTCGCGGCCGCACAACAAGAGCAGACAAGAGCGCACATCCAGCACCATCTATCGTTCGCCTTGTCGTCTGTCTGTTCGTCTGTTCTCCGATGGCGTAAAGGGAATTGTCGTTTTTCGCGTCGGAACGCTCGCGTCTCTTGTAAATTTTTTCCATAGCCCGTAATTGTAGAATTTAACACGCGACATCTAAGCATTGCGCGACCTGTGTAAATTTTTGTAAATAGAGAATTCGCATTTTTCGTGTACAGTTAGTGGTAATGAAGCGACGGTAAGTGCCGCCGCCACCCCCGAAGACACAAAAAAAAAAAGAGTCGAAAAACAGCATCAGCACTCGCAGTAGCCGCGCCGCAACTTTGTCGACGAGCCAAGAAGACGAGGGACGACGGACAACCCCGTGTGTGTGTGTCCGGCGAATAAGCAAGAAAAAGGGGCCGAAAAGTGTCCCGGTTCGATCCGCAACGGAGCGCCCGGAAATTTTGTGTATGATGCCCGGTCCCTGGCCGCGCTAAAGCGATCGTTGTTATCCGTGCCACTCGGCCCGACGACGACGACAGACAGCGTCAGGACATTTTTGTGCGAAAACTTCGTGGGATCCTCATCGTGGGTGACAGTCTCGCGCGTTTTCCGCGGTTTTTGTTTTGTGCGTGTCACGATCGTGTTTCGTCCGACTGTCGCGAGGATCATCTTTCCGCCGGACATTCGTTCCGTGTAACAGGAGACAGTGCTTGCTCCTCCTTGGTGTCCATCGCGGGACCCGTGAACTGCAGGTGCGCAGGAGATCCGTGTCAGGACCTGAGTCCAGTGACGATTGTCGGTTGCAGAACCCAGTTGGGTCATCTGCTGTCATTTGTGTGCGTTCCAGCAGGAAGTTCTGCTATTCATCCCCTAGTGACCCGCGAGCCATCGCTAAAAGCGCTCCTCTCGCTAGTCACACGCGTCCCTGAACGTCGTCGTGTCTTTGCACCCGCGAGGACGGGCTCCTTGTCGCAGTGGAGCACCTCGAGAAGGTCTTTGTCGCGCTCGTGTCCGGGCCGCCCCTTGTGCCTGCCCGACTGTAAAGTGTTTGTGACTCTCCCCCCCCCCTCCGGTTCATCGCTAGTGATCCTATTTTGCCGATTCCGAAAAATCCAAACAAAAGTGCGCGGCGCTGTACGCGATATCGACAGCAGCATTTAAGCGTGTGCGTGTGTGTGTGTGAGCGCGGTATAGGCCTGTCGCCGCCACCGTCGTATTGCTATACTCTGTAAATAAGCATAATTGTGTGCAAGTGAATTCGTGGTGTGTGAGTGTGTGGCCGCATCCATACAAAAGCATTGGGCGAAATCGCATCAGCGCGGCTTTTTTCGCGATATTTATTGCACACTGGTCGTACACCAGATTGCGTGCATGTGTGTGAGTGTAGCCAAAAGTGTTGTTTTTGTATCGCCAAAAAGGATTTCGGCGAAACGTCGCCGCGTGTATATTTAACCCGCTACGCGCGGTTTCTCCTCGTCATCTGTGCGGATTTTTCCTCGGGAATTTCCTGTGACCACCAGTCGCTGTAAATTTGCTTCAGGTATGCGATTCTTCTGTGCTGGTGTGCGTGCACTTGCCAATCAGCCGCCTTTATTTGCCTATATGTATATGAATGCGGCGAGTAGCTTGATATGTGTGTTTGTGCGTTCAGCGACCGACAAAATAAAGACGTCGGCTGGCCGTGGTCTGTAGCTACAGCTGGAGGTCGACGAAAGGGGTGGCATTGTGTTTCTTGTCCCAATCTTGGGGGCCCCCTGTTCCTTTATCCTGTGCTCTGCACTAGTGGCGCTTCATGCCCGCGGCACAAGGAAAATTCCTGGACGATTGTCAAAGGGGCGACGGCGATTTCACTTTTCTTCCCACTGACCGAAGAACCATTTTCCCGGATTTCTGCCAAGAGAACCGGAGAGTTCTTGAATTTACGGCACCGGCCCCCCCGAATGCCCACTCGCGTGTTTGTGTAGTTTTCGTTGTGGTTTTTTTTTACTTTTTTTCTTATTCCACCGCACACATTTCACTTCTTTGTTTTCGTTGCGTTGCTGCGGCTCTGTCGTGTTGGTCTGTTTTTTCTCTATTTGTGCAATGTGACTCGTGAGACGCGAGACAAAACGTCGAGTTGTAAACATTTCAAATGCCGGCCGGTGGAATTTCAATAGATTGTTGAAATAATGGCGCGGACAGACATGGCATTTCTTCGGGAAGTTTTTGAATGGGGCCAATGAGCTACTTACTTGTTTACGACCCGAATTTTAATCGCAGTTTGGTTGACACTTCAAAACTAGTCGGAACGTATTGCGACACTATTTGGTAAATGGAATGCTGTAATGAAACCATATTCTGGTCGTGCCACTTCCGCCGACAGATCGAAAGCAGCACCTGGTGAGTAGTGATCGATGGTACGAAACCAGAGGCCGGGGGTCCCATTACACCCGGACCCCGATGCGAGCGCAAGATCATCTGAGCAGTCCGCCAACCATTTCATCCTTATCGCCCCATTTTGTTTCTATTCCCCATTTTTGTCTCCTCTGTTTATGTTGTCTATCTCAGGCCTGTGAATTCCTTTTAATAGTAGCTCGTTGAGGGGCCTATTTCTCCGCCAGATGACATTGCCGGATCTTGTAATGAACCATATTATGGTCTGGTAGTGCTGCTCCCACCGGCAGATCGAAGCAGCACCTGATGAGTAGTGATCTGTTGGTGGTACGAAACCAGAGGCCGAGGGTCCCATTACACCCGGACCCAGATTCGACCGCGTGGGCGTCTGATCCGTCCGCCAACCATTCCATCCTTATCGACTATTTTTTTTTTTTCATTCCCCATTTTTACCTCCCCTGTTTGTGTTGTCTTTCCCAGGCCTATGAATTTTTATTAATACGTAGATTAGATGTTAGATTAGATGGAGGGCAGTTGTCCCAGAGGGCCAACAAGCACTGCGACCCGGAAGTCTATTGTGCTACACCCTGAAGTCTACGCAGATTAGTGATCTGACTAATTCTCGAGACCAATCATCCCAACAAATCTGCTCAGCTGTTCGAATGTTAGTGAGGCAATCGTTTCCGCTTCAGGGAATGCATCGCCGAAGCACTTCAAGCGTCGGAGATGAAGTGCATCACAGTCACAGAGAATGTGCTGGGAAGTCTCATCTTCGCTCTCACAGAAGCGACAGCTTGGGTCAGAGACAATTCCCATTCTATGCAGATGACCCCTCAGGGTAAAGTGACCCGTAAGGAGCCCACAAATAGTTCTAACCCGGTTTCTGCGTAGTCTCAGCAGTTCGTGGGTACGGTTGCGTGAGTGGCCAGCTATAAACAGCTTGGCCTGTCTAAGACCAGGGGTATTATCCCAGTGCGCGATGGTTACTGAGTGTTCCCATTCCTTGATGTGCCGTCTTGCACTACACACATTCCACAGTATGGCTCCGGACCGACGAGTGGGGTTGCAGATGCTCCCCTGGCCAACTCGTCCGCTGTTTCGTTTCCTGGGATACCAGCGTGTCCGGGGACCCAGTAAATGGTAACCTTATTTACGGAGCATAATCTCTGCAGGGCGTGACGACCACTAAGCACCACTTTCGACGAGACGGAGAAGTTACTTAGTGCTTTGATCGCCGCCTGGCTGTCAGTGAAGATTGCAATATTCCTGCCTTGGTATCCAGCTGCTAAGCATGTGTTCGCACAAGTCTCGATTGCGTGAACTTCCGCCTGAAATACCGTGGCGTACTTTCCCATTGGAATGGATATCTTGTGAGACGGACCTACGACGCCCGCCCCTGTACCATCTTCGGTTTTAGATCCATCTGTGTACCACGTAACAACGTTTGAGGGGAGAGTGTCGAGCTTCAGATTCCAATCCTCTCTGCTCCATATTTCGGTTGAGAATGGAATTTTAAAGCAAAGCTCCCTAGCCAAATGGTCTGATGGCATACTAAGTACATGGTCCTCATTTACCCAGTTGGTCTGCTCAGGGTTTAGTTTGAGGAAATTCTGGCAAGCTTTTAGTCTTGCTACTGCTATTTTTGCCTCCGCCTTTATATGAATGTGAAGCGGCGGAAGGCCGAGTAGCGCTTCAAGAGCTACAGTCGGGCAGCTGCGGATAGCCCCCGTGGCTGTGAGACATGCTAGTCTCTGAATCTTACCCAGTTTGGTTTTGCCATCTTTGGTGGTTGATTTTTTCCACCAAACAACAGCTCCATATTCAACAATTGGTCTGACAATCGCCTTATAGATCCAAAGGATTATGCGAGGGCTTGTTCCCCAAGTCTTACCCGCAAACTGCCTACAAACCCATAGGGCCTTAATGGCTTTGTCCGATATTGTCTGTAGGTGTTCCGACCAGAGTAATTTCCTGTCTAGAGTAACACCGAGGTATTTGGCGGAATCCGCCAGGAGCACTGGAGAGTTGTATATTGTAGGACATCTCATCTGGGATTTCTTTTCTTCGAAAAGGGGACAACAACTGCCTTAGCCGGATTGACTCGAAGGCCGTTGTCATTGCACCATTTTTGTACTGTGTTTAATGCCGATTGAAGAATTTCCGTTAGGACTTCTTCAAACTTTCCTCTAACAGTTATGACCAGGTCATCGGCATATCCCTGAGTTGAATATCCCATCTTTGTAAGCTTCCACAGTAAGCTGTCTACTACGATGCACCACAAGAGAGGAGATAGTACCCCTCCCTGCGGGCACCCTCGAGCGACGTTTGCTGTTAAAGTGCAGTCTCCTATCTCTGTGATGACCTTTCTGGATGATAGCATCCTTTTTATCCATAGTGCCGTCGTTTCATCCGCTCCCTTTGCTCTAAGCGCAGAGTCAATGGAAGAGAAAGATGTGTTGTCGAAAGCACCTTCGATATCCAAAAAGGCACAAACTGCCGTCTCCTTTACTGCCAGGGTGGCCTCAATTTCTCCAACTAAACAGTGTAGAGCAGTTTCAGTAGACTTACCTGACTGGTAAGCAAACTGTTTACAGTGTAGCGGGAATTTTGTGAGAAGTGTAGACCTGATGTGAGCATCAAGGATTTTCTCCATAGACTTGAGCATAAAGGAGGTCAGGCTGATAGGCCTATATGATTTGGGGTCATCTTTGGGACGATTGCCCATTTTTGGGATGAAGACTACTTTAACCGATCTCCAGGAATCTGGGATATAACCTAGAGCAAAGCTACCTCTGAATATACTTACTACTCAATTGCCCTAACCCCTTGTGGGGCATAGCGCGTCAACTGTTTCATGTGGCCCAGTTGACGTTTCGTTGGCATAAACTGGTTTCGGAGAATGCAGTTGCCAGCATGCACCTCCTGCACATCCATGGCCACGAACGTCGTCGTGGACGGGATACGAACCCGAAACGCCGGTAGTCAAACATGAGACTGATGCCTCAACACACTGCGCTACCGGTCGCCCAATATACTTAGGAGGTAGGGGATTAGTATATCCTTTCCTTTCTGTAGCAGAGCGGGAAAGATTCCATCCGTACTAGACGATTTATATGGGTCAAAAGAGTCAATGGCCCATTTTACTTTATTGTAAGTGAAGATATTTTTGGCAATACTCCAGTCGGCGCGGGATGCCTCGTAGCGCACCCCCATGTCGACCGAGTAGCTGTTATCTTCATCTAGACTGACGCACCTAGGAAAATGGGTCTCAAGAAGCAAATTACCTGTGCTCTCGGCATCCTGTGTGATGCTGCCATCTTGTCTTCTTAGGGTGTTGACTTGGTTGGTGCCTTTTTTAGCCAGAACACGATGTAGTCTGGCAGCCTTGTTGGTATTATCTACACCTTCGCAGAACCTAACCCAACTGCGTTTCTTGGCACTGCGGACACCTTTGTTGTAGAGTGTAAGCGAGGCTCGGTACTGTTCCCACTCACCAGTACGCTTAGCTCTATTGAAAAGTCTTCTAGTGCTTTTGCGTAACGCAGAGAGTTCGGAGCTCCACCATGGAACGCCTCTAGAGTCAGTAGAGCTACTTAGAGGGCAATTTTCTTCATAGGAGGATGTGATTGCCTCCGATACGTTGGATACCAAGGAATCTAAGCTGAGCCACCCTGAGACTTTATTGTCTACCAGATCGAGTTTCTCACGCAGAGAGACCGAATATCCTTCCCAGTCAGTGCGTTTGGGAATCCTTCTGCTTGTTTTGGCTAGGTTTAATGCTGCTATGTTAAAACAAATGTGCCTGTGATCGGACAGAGATGGCTCATCCGAGACATGCCAATTCTGTATTCGATTTGAGATGTTGTAAGTCCCAAACGTAATGTCAAGGACCTCGCGCCTGTTTCTAGTGACAAAAGTAGGGCTGTCTCCTCTATTAAAAATGTTTAGATCTAGACTAGTAATAAGTTCTAGAAGGTACTCACCTCGGCGGTTTGTGTCAGTACTGCCCCAGATTGCGTGATGGGCATTCGCATCACAGCCGATCAGTAGGGGCAGTTTTCTTCCCCTGCAGTAATCGGCGAGCCTACGTATTTCTGAAGATGGTATGTCAGTATCACCGGGAAGGTAAGCCGATGCGATGACAAGTCCTGGTTTTTTACTGCCATCATCGATCCAATAACTACTGCCACTAGATCACAGCTAGTGAAGTCTGTAAAGCAGATATGTTTTATGGTGTTCTTTAAGATGATACAGGCTCTTGGTCGGGTGGAACCAGAGTCGTAAATTAAGGTAGTGTTACTTACTCTTAGGCCTTTAATTATTCCGTTGACCTGCCATGGTTCTTGAATGAGGGCCACCCCTAGGTCTTCTTTTATGAACCTGGCTACTAAAATATCCGAGGCATTTTTGGCGTGATGTAGATTAATTTGGATCACGCCAGTGCTCGGATCATATTAATACGTAAAGGACAGGGGCAACGAGCGGTGAAAACCCCACCCACGTCTCCCAAACTGAGCTACAGCAAGCATAGGCCGCTGCTTAGCTCGTTGAGGGGCCTTTTTCTTTTATTAGCTTGTTGTTCCGACTCCCGAACTTTAGCGGTGTTTTTCAGGCGGAAGTAACAGTAATATCTGAAGCTCTAGCCTGGTTGTCGCAAAACGATATACATATCTGGAAGAGACATTATAATCTACACGGATAGCCAATCGGCGATTAAATCACTGAGCTCTGTCTTGGTAAATTCGAAGACAGTACTGGATTGTCGCAACTCCCCAATAGAGATGGAAAGGCTCTTCAACATTTCCCTGTGCTGGGTGGCAGGGCATAGTGGCTATGTCAGGCCGACGAACTGGCGCGAGCGGGTACGATCAATGAGATTAGCGGGCCGTTATGTAGCATCAAGATGCCATTAGCTGCTTGTAAACTGGCTATCAAAGATGCGGCGTATGATAGGGCCTGCACCAGATGGAGCAATGGACCTACTTCACCGATCTGGATGACCTGAAAAAGGTAAACGTTCGTCGGCTACATCGCTTGATTGTGAGCTCAGGCTGGTTTAACGAGTGAGTTGGTCTAAGTCCGGGACACTAAATTAAACCTTAGCGTATGCAACGCTCAAAAAATGATAATGCTGTAGAAAATCAGCTGATTTTTTTGGCGGAATTCTGATTGAATGCAAAGATTGCTGCGAAAATCGTTTGCTTATTTGCTTTTGATCGGCATTCAGCAAATGCGGCACCCATCCTTCGCAGAGCTTTCGCATCTCTAATTCTTCGTGCAAGATGTTTCGCACCCTTTCTTTCGATATCCCCACAGCTTCAGCGATATCACTCACTTTCATTCGCCTATCGTCTCAACACGATATCATGCACTTTTTCGATGGTTTCCGGTGTGGTTGCGGTTTTTGGCCGTCCTTCACGTGGGTCGTCTTCGAGGGACGTGCGACCACGTTTTAATTCAGCTGCTCATTTTTTAACGGTTGACAGCGAAGGAGCAGAGTCCTCGTAAACTTTTGTTAACTTCGGATGAATTTCCTTTGGGGTTAATCCATCCAAAACGAAGAATTTTATGACCGCACGATATTCAAGTTTCTCAATTTTAACGAAAAACACGTAAGACGTCTTCTGCAAAAATTTGTCTAAACAAACTACTTGAGAGACCAAGTTGAAACTTGTCATACGAACTAATGACACGTGCACCCAGGCAGGAAACATAAATTATTGCTGATTGTAACGGTATTTTCGTGTCAGGCCGAGAACTTTTCACCTTACCCCAACACCACCTGACAAACTCCATAGGTCATCAGTTATGCTGACGACTGTATGACCCTGGCAACCGGCAATGATATCACTCAAATGTACGAACAGATAAATGGATATCTCGACAAACTTAACAACTTCTTCGTCGAAAAACACTTAAGTTTATCAGCTCCGAAGTCCTGCGCTACCTTGTTGACCACATGAACCAAAGAAGTGAACCAATAGCTGAATATCGCAGTAGATGGTCAAACTATTCCCACCACTAACCATCTAAAAATTCTCGGTGCCACCCTCGACAGCATGGCCACCTCCTTGGCCCATGCGTCGAACCATTAGTGAGAGGATGGAAACAGGACCAAAGTCCTCAGAGCTTTAGCTAGCAGTTCCTGGGGAAAGACAAGGAGACCCTACTAGCGACATATAAATCTATTTGGAGATCTGTGACCAACTATGCGGCTGTCGTCTGGTCTGGAAACCTGAGCGACACCCAATGGAAAAAATATTCAGTGCTGTCAAAATGCTGCTCTTCGGACTGTGACTGGCTGCCATCTGATGTTGTAATTCAATCACCGGCGGAGGGAGTGGTCGCTCTTTCCCACCAAACAACTGCTCCATATTCAATAATTAGCCGAACAATCGTTTTGTCGATTCAGAGGACAATGCTGGGTTTGGTGCTCGAAGTTTTGCTTGCATACTGCCTACAAATTCACAAAGCCTTTGCAGCCGTTTCCGATTTTTTCCTAAGATGATCCGGCCAGAGTACGTTGCTGTCAAATGTAACTCCCAGGTACTTGACGTTGTCTGCCATTTTCACTGTGGAGTTACACAGAGTGGGACATTTCATCGGCCTGAGATTCCTTTTTTCGTAAATGTGACAATAACTGGTTTCGCCGGGCTGACCCGAAGCCCACTAATGTCACACCATTCTTGAACTACTCGCAACGCTCTCTGTGATGGGTAGAACTTCTTCAAATTTACCCCTGATGATACTGAGGTCGTCTGCGCATCCTTATGTTGGAAATGCCAACGAGGATCTTCACATGAGAGTGTCTACCACGATGCACCAGAGCAGGGAATAGTACACCTCCCTGAAGGCAACCTAGAGTGACGTTTACTGTGAGAGTAGTATCTTGTTGTTGTGGTAACGATGCTTCAAATACTGCAGTTCTTCTTGCATCGAGGGGGTTTGGCAGCTCTTGGCCGTTGAAAAACGGGTCGTTCCGGTACGTAGAACCCGCTGCCACAGGAACGACAGTGGTGTCTTCAATTTCAGTGGTTGATGACCCTTCTGAGAAAGCATTCGTTTCGCTCAGATAGCGGAGGGAGTGTCGACACCTTTTGCTATGAGTAGCGGCGACGGAATCAAAAAAAAGGTGTCGAAAGCCGGGAACATTCCTGTCTCGGAAAAATTAGGGGAATTCTCTCTATTTGATTAGAGAGAACTTTCATAAAACCCAAAAAAAATTCCGCTTTAGGATTTACAAATCCCCCCGCGTGGGTTCTAGGCTCCTACCACCTAAAGCGGAAATGGACTACCTCTAGCGGAAATGCGGCAATGAAAGAATTTTAAGAATTCGCTCTAAATTGAATAGAGAGAATTCTCCTAATATTCACGAAACAGGAATGTTCCATTTTTTCCCTCCGTCACTACGAATTTTCATCCTTCCAAACACAATTAATTAATCGTATCTTTCTTTTTATTCTTTTCAGATATTCATCACTCAATTTTGGGCTTTCGATCTTGCACCGCACATCCAAATCTGCCGCGCAATCTTAAAACCGTATAATATACTCCAATAAACGGCTTCCTCATCGAGAGAGTTGAATCGCAAATCGATTCCTTATATTTCCGCGCGGGCGTTTTTGACTAAAAGCCGGCAAAATAGAGATCCTGAACGATACACGTCACATGAAGTTATTGGGCGGGACCGACGATCGGAGCGTAGTTCGGGATGCGCCAGCACGATCCCAGGACGACGCTACCGTCGGTTATGTATTCCAGCGAACACATCCGCACGAGGCGGCCGAATTTCCACAATTTGCAAGTGCATCTAAACAGGAAACACGATGGGCTACCGGTGACGATGGCATGGATGTAAGTGATTGACATTTTGTTTAGGATATAAAAAAAAAAAAAATAACTGGCGCAACAGTTCAATTTGAACCACGGCCTCGAGATGAGTTAGCATCATCTCATTTTCTAGATCGTGACGGTTTTTTGTGCAGAGGTATGTGATCAGCAATACGCTCAACCGAGTTATTTACTCCATAATGGGTACTCATTTAACAGCTGAGTGGGCTCATAGTCCGACACGTAAATCCCCGGAATCGAACCGGGGCCCAGTGCGTTGAAGGCGAACGTGCTAACCGTTGCGCCATCCGGACTACTTTAGGATATACAATACATATATTTCTAGGGTTCGCTACGCTGACAATACTGAGACTAATTTCGGTTGTTTTGGACATTTTTTCATTGTCACTCTCCCCGGGCGAAGGGTTGGGGGTGGGGTCTTTGGGAGCCCCACCATTCATCTCTCAGCGATCATGAAAACCATTGGTTTGACACTAATCTCGGTCATTTTCGACATTTTTTGCGCTCTTGTTCACCCCAGGATTTACTTGGTACAATATCGGCCCTTCAACTTCATTTTTAACTTTTTAACCTACAATAGCCGCGCTCCTGAGAATTGCGGAAAAATGATTGATTCGGATTCTGACTCGCTCGTGAGTGAGGGGAACAGTCCAGGAATCTGATACCGAATTATGCTTTCAGAGGGGAAGTTGACCGGAAAAAATTCTATTCGTATGATCTCTAAAAGCGGATATAATTTCGGATCAGATTTTTCTCTTCTTCTCTCTCTCTCCTTTCTATGCCAGTCCTTCTTTGTCTTTCTGTCCTTCTTTGTCTTTCTGTCCTTCTTTGTCTTTCTGTCCTATGTCTTTCTGTCCTTCATTGTCTTTCTGTCCTTCTTTGTCTTTCTGTCCTTTGTCTTTCTGTCCTTCTTTGTCTTTCTGTCCTTCTTTGTCTTTCTGTCCTTTGTCTTTCTGTCCTTCTTTGTCTTTCTGTCCTTCTTTGTTTTTCTGTCCTTCTTTGTCTTTCTGTCCTTCTTTGTCTTTCTGTCCTTCTTTGTCTTTCTGTCCTTCTTTGTCTTTCTGTCCTTCTTTGTCTTTCTGTCCTTCTTTGTCTTTCTGTCCTTCTTTGTCTTTCTGTCCTTCTTTGTCTTTCTGTCCTTCTTTGTCTTTCTGTCCTTCTTTGTCTTTCTGTCCTTCTTTGTCTTTCTGTTCTTCTTTGTCTTTCTGTCCTTCTTTGTCTTTCTGTCCTTCTTTGTCTTTCTGTCCTTCTTTGTCTTTCTGTCCTTCTTTGTCTTTCTGTCTTTGTTTGTCTTTCTGTCCTTCTTTGTCTTTCTGTCCTTCTTTGTCTTTCTGTCCTTCTTTGTCTTTCTGTCCTTCTTTGTCTTTCTGTCCTTCTTTGTCTTTCTGTCCTTCTTTGTCTTTCTGTCCTTCTTTCTCTGTCTGTTCTTTCTTTGTCTGTCCTTCTTTCCCTGTCTGTCCTTATTTCTCTGTCTGTCCTTTCTCTTTCTGTTCTTTTTTGTCTTTCTGTCCTTCTTTGTCTTTCTGTCCTTCTTTGTCTTTCTGTCCTTCTTTGTCTTTCTGTCCTTCTTTGTCTATCTGTCCTTCTTTCTCTGTCTGTTCTTTCTTTGTCTGTCCTTCTTTCCCTGTCTGTCCTTCTTTCTCTGTCTGTCCTTCTTTCTCTGTCTGTCCTTCTTTCTCTGTCTGTCCTTTCTCTTTCTGTTCTTCTTTCTCTGTCTCTCCTTCTTTCTCTTTCTCTCCTTCTTTCTCTTTCTCTCTTTTCTTTCTCTTTTTTCTCTCTTTTCTTTCTCTTTTTTCTCTAATTTTTCTTCTTTCTCTGTTTCTCCTTCTTTCTCTGTTTATCCTTCTTTCCCCGTCTTTCCTTCTTTCGCTGCCTCTTCTTCTTTCTTTGTCTCTCCTTTTTTTCTCTCTTTCTTTATCCCCATTTTTCTCATTCTATCTCTGTCCTGTCTCAGTCTCTCTTTCTTTCCTTCTGTATGTCCTGTCTCAGTCTCTCCTCCTCTCTCTCCTGTCTCAGTCCCTCCTCCTCTCTCTCCTGTCTCAGTCTCTCCTCCTCTATCTCCTGTCTCAGTCTCTCCTCCTCTCTCTCCTGTCGCAGTCTCTCTTCCTCTCTCTCCTGTCGCAGTCTCTCTTCCTCTCTCTCCTGTCGCAGTCTCTCCTCCTCTCTCTCCTGTCGCAGTCTCTCCTCCTCTCCCTCCTGTCGCAGTCTCTCCTCCTGTCTCAGTCTCCTCTCTCTCCTGTCTCAGTTTTTCCTCCTCTCTCTCCTGTCTCAGTTTTCCCTCCTCTCTCTTCTGTCTCAGTTTTCCCTCCTCTCTCTTCTGTCTCAGTCTCTCCTCCTGTATCTCCTGTCTCAGTCTCTCCCCCTCTCTCTTCTGTCTCAGTCTCTCCTCGTCTCTCTCCTGTCTCAGTCTCTCCTCGTCTCTCTCCTGTCTCAGTCTCTCCTCGTCTCTCTCCTGTCTCAGTCTCTCCTCCTCTCTCTCCTGTCTCAGTCTCTCCTCCTCTCTCTCTTGTCTCAGTCTCTTCTCCTCTCTCTCCTGTCTCAGTCTCTCCTCCTCTATCTCCTGTCTCAGTCTCTCCTCCTCTCTCTCTCCTGTCGCAGTCTCTCCTCCTCTCTCTCCTGTCGCAGTCTCTCCTCCTCTCTCTCCTGTCGCAGTCTCTCCTCCTCTCTCTCCTGTCGCAGTCTCTCCTCCTCTCTCTCCTGTCGCAGTCTCTCCTCCTCTCTCCTGTCGCAGTCTCTCCTCCTCTCTCCCCTGTCTCAGTCTCTCCTCTTCTCTCTCCTATCTCAGTCTTTTCTCCTGTCTCAGTCTCCTCTCCTCTCTCTACTGTCTCCTCTCCTCTCTCTACTGTCTCAGTCTCTCCTCTTCTCTCTTCTGTCTCAGTTTCTCCTCCTCTCCCTCTCTCTCTCTTTCTCTCTATGTCGTTCTCATCTCACACTGAATCCGAATAAGTGCTTTGTTCGGGATTCTCAGGAACACGGCCAATGATTTGGCTCGTATAGAGGGACCAGCTCAAGCTCCATTGATCATGGTGTGGGATTACCCAAAGAGATGATTAGAGCTCGGGAGGTACAAGTTCAATTCCAATTATGCACATACTTAATGTATCCAATTTAGTGAAGGAGCTTTTAGTACTTCCTTCCCGACTCTCTCTTCCCACAGTTTCATTACGTCCTAAAATTTTCTAGGGTCGATAACGCCAATTATCCAATTATGGCAACTTTGTGCCCAAAATTCACGGTCGCCTCTTTAATGAAGTCTGCTGCTTGTGAAACCCGAACCAAATCGTGCAATCGGACAATGGCATCTCCTGCTGTGAAGCCTGCAAGCGCTTCTTGCGCGACCCTTCTTCCCGCCACTCCTCTCACATCGAGAATTTTTTTTTATCGTCTTTTCATTCTCTAATCAGAAAAACCACAAATGCTGAGCTCAAATTCGAGTCATTGCGCGACGACATCATAGGCAAAAGATAGCAGCCATCGCCATCTCCACATCTCAAACACACGCTGGAATATTGAGTCCATAACATAAATCGCAACGATGCGATAATACACACAAAAGACTAGACAAAACATTTACTAAAGATGTTTTGGGAAGAAAGAGGCAATGAAAATGGAGGACGGGGCCTGCCATATTAATTTTTTTCTTTTGATATGGACACTGCCGGCCGGCAAATCTCATTTTCTTCTTACTCTTAGTCATTATTAGACTAAAGTGGTGTCGGAATCTATGGCTGTGAAAAAGATATTGGGTATGTCTCTGCGTCTCGGTGCTCTGTGATTCAGCAACAATAAAAGTCCTCGACTGGATCTTTTGGGTATGGGAGAGTGAGCCTTCACGACGGCCATGCCATATCACAGTACCACGACGACATTGCCTGCGTTCACATTTTTGAGCGTTTCGGTTATTCAGCAATTGAAATGCATGTAAACGGAAAAAATCACTGATTTGTCTGTTTACATGCATTTGAATTGCTGAATAACCGAAACGCTCAAAAACGTGAACGCAGGCATTGTGGCCGAAAATTACGAAAAAGGTGGAAATCTGATTCGGAATGCTGCAGAAAGATGCAAGAGCGTAACGTACTGCTGTGCAGTAAGGCATGCTACAGCTAAAAAGATAGTCATCCAGTCGGAGTCGAGCTGGCCTACCAGACGAGCAACATCGACGACGACATTGGGGCGCATTGCTAGCAAAAGCTAGCAACTGGTTTCACGTTCGCAAGAAACATGCATGGTTACAATGGAAACGGCGACGACGACGACAACGACAACAACGCGATGATAACAAAAGTTAACCACGAACTTAAGAAGATTGTCCATGGTCGAGGTCTCTGTCTATGATTGCAGAAAGCCGAGACAAGCGTGCAGCACCACCACCGGTCTGGGGGACAACAAGTAAAACTAGAGTGGCAGTGGAGACATGCTATTCGAAGAACAGTGGCAGGCTGTGACACAAATGGAAATTTATGTTTGGAATAGGACTCCTCGAGCACAGGGACGAGGCCCCTTTTTGTCTCCGTGATCATAGCATAGCGCGTCAACGGTTCCATGTGGCCCAGTTGACGTTTCACGGCATAAACTGGTTTCGGAGAATGCAGTTGCCAGCATGCACCTCCCGCACATCCATGGTCACGAACGTCGTCGTGGACGGGATTCGAACCCGAAACGCCGGTAGTCAAACATGAGACCGATGCTTCAACACATTGCGCTACCGGTCGGCCCTGGACTTTTGGAGCCAGTTGAAAATTAGGAAACTTATTTGTTAGGATGTTCACACGTTCGGCAGTCCAGAGGATCTGCAGCCATTTTTTTTTTCTATGTATCCGTTGAAATCCCATCATATGAGCGTTTAGAGCAAAAAATATACACGTCCAAAATTTCCTACAATTTGCCGGTGAATCGGAGACAAGAGAGGGTTAGGTTAGACGGACCAGCCCGCTCCTCTATAACCTAACCTGAATCAATAAGAAAAATTCAAAACACACATACGAGGGCGGTCCGATAAGTACTTAGCTTCACCGTCCGATGGCGCCACTATCGTAAGAGAAATTTTCTATCGTGTAGTACATTCTCGTAGACGGCTACTGTCAAAATTTCAGCCGAATCGGACTCGTAGTTTTGTTTTGACCGTGTGTGGAAGCGGGCGTGTCCGCGGATTTCAGAAAAATGGGAAAAGAGCAATATCGGTCGGTGATTCGATTTTTGTTTTTGGAAGGGAAATCGCACAGCGACATCAAAGAGCGCTTGGCTGCTGTGCACGGCGACTCTTCTCCTTCGCTGGCGACCGTCAAAAATTGGTTTAACGAGTTTCAATGTGGTCGCATGTCGGTTTTTGATGAGCCACGCGCAGGTGACCCGAAAACGGCTACCACAGAGGACAACGTGACAAAAATCCACGATCTCGTATTGGCAGACCGCCGATTGAAGGTGCGCGAGATAGATGAGACAGTAGGCATCTCAAAAGACCGCGCGGGTCATATTCTGCATGAAATTTTGGGCATGAGAAAGCTGTCGGCGCGATGGGTGCCGCGTTTGCTCACTCCGGACAACAAGCGCAACCGTGAGACCACTTCAGAGCAGTGTTTGACGCTGTTTAAGCGCAAACCGAAGGAGTTTCTGCGTCTCGTTTCGTGACCGTCGACGAAACATGGATCCACTGGTACACACCAGAGGCCAAGGAACAGTCGAAACAGTGAACTTCACCCGGCGAACGTGCTCCGAAGAAGGCGAAGACTGTCCTATCGGCCGGAAAGGTGATGGCCACCGTTTTCTGGAATTCACAGGGTGTGATCTACATCGACTACCTGGAGAAAGGCAAAGCGGTCACAGGGCTCCACTATGCCGAATTATTGGGCCGATTCGACGCCGAATTGCAGAAAAAAAGGCCCCATTTGGCAAAGAAAAAAGTGCTCTTCCACCATGACAACGCATCGGCTCACACCTCCGCCGTCGCCACGACCAAATTGGTCGAATTGGGCTACGAACTGCAGCGACTTCTTTTTGTTTCCATACTTGAAAAAGTCACTCGCCGGACAGAAATTTGAGTCGAATGAGGAGGTCATCGCCGCCACGGAGACCTATACTTTGCAGACCTCGAGAAAACGTATTTTTCAGACGGGTTAAAGAAGTTGGAGCATCGCTGGGTCAAGTGTATCGAGCTAAAAGGAGACTATGTTGAGAAATAAATCGCCACTTTTCCAAAATTTTCGTTTTTCTTTTGTAGGCTAAGTACTTATCTGACCGCCCTCGTATGATGCAGCTCCACTGTTCGCCTACTTCCTGAGACGCACTGGTGTTATTGGCCATTCAGGGTGATCATCGTTATGGGCCTCTATCGAATGTTTTGCAGTGCAACACTTGATTGGCTTGGTTAGCCGTTCCAGAGGGCGCCCACAGGGAGGACTATGGAAGAGGTCTTTGCCCTCCTCCGATTATTTTATATGTACTAACAAAAAAAAAACAACTTTCATTAGACGGATGCCTGTTAGAAGTCTCAGTAATCGTGTGAATGAAAAATCCGAAGATGATAAAAGACCTTCAAGCTTACAATTTTGATCCTTTTTTTCGGAGTTATCGAACCAGACGGATCCACTTCTTTTACGTAATCTCTGTACATACCTTTACTGCCCACTTCATTTCCACTTTACATATTACAGATAAAAAAGACAAAATATGTAAATTAGGAGCATGCAATTATGCAACTTTTGAGTGAGGTCCTTTTTGTAGCGCTCTTCGCCTTCGTCGGTCGCCCCCGTAACTTATCTCTTTTCTCTAAGTATACTGACAAGTGCTCGGAGACCGGCTGAATTTCCGGTATACAAAAAACGATACAAGAACGACAAGGGAGAGACGAATAGGAGAAAGGACTCTTGAAGATCCTTTCAACAAGAGGCGGAAAATTAAACTATGTTCAACTTTTCCTGGTTGTATGCGTCTTTTTTTTTGTGGATCAAATACTACGTCCCTTTATGCATGAGATGCATTTTTAGACGATTCCACAATATCGGAAATAAACACTTTTATCGTTTTTTAAAGAGACGGCTCGTAATTTTGTGTTGGGATAGGTAGAGGACATAATGCAAGTTGTGTTTGTAGACTTGTTGGCCATTCTCGTCTCAGTATTTGGCTATGAAAATTTTATGATGTGACTTAATGGTCGTGTTTAGGTTAGGCGGCAGTTTATGGAGACTTTCGTAGGAACGAAGAAGTAGAGGCTGCAAGGAGTTCAACGTAAAATTGTTGGGACAATTTATGGTCTTGTCGTTGTGGAATGTACATAGGATGGCACAGAGAGGCTTCACCTTATTTGTTAGGGAAAAAGACAGCCTCAGAAACATTTGATGATCTCGTGGAATTTTGCAACTTGTTGATAGAGTTTGTACCATTTTAGATTATTCGTGTAGGATGCATAGTTTTATTTACTTACCCGCGTACTTGTCAAATGCGGCTGCCATTCTTCCCGATTCAAACAACTATTGAAACGATTTGCTTCGTTGATAATGTGTGCTACAGTGCTGCTCTACACATTTTCATTATGGACCCCAATTCTGTGATAAATCCATACATGTAGTTTTGCTTTGGGAAATTTGTCATTATATAGGGTGCGATTACGGCCATCCGTCTTAGGGAAATAGGGCAGCGGAAAGAGTCTACTAATGGTCACTCGGCGACACTGGGCAATCTGAATATTCCAGAAGACACGGACTATATCTCTTCGATATACTCTTTCGACAAAGGGTACACAAGTCTAATACCTTCGCGGCAGGAGTGGGATGTAGATAGTACCCCTGAGTTGGAAGCCATAAGCTTCTTTACTGACGGTTCGAAAACGGAAGCGGGTGTGGGAGTAGGCGTCTTCTCCGAGAAACTGGACATTCGCTTGTCACTTCGTCTTCCAGCCTTCTGTAGCGTTCTGCAGGCGGAGATCACTGCGATTGCCGAAGTTCTGACTTGGCTGGGTCGTAATATCATATCTGCAAGGAATATTACTATCTACACAGATAGTCAGGTGGCGATTAAGTCCTTGGGCGCAAACCATACTACTTCGGAAACCGTGGTGGTATGTCGCACCACTCTTAAGGAGCTCGGCAACCTTTTCAACATCACTTTGTGCTGGATTCCGGATTACAGTGGTTTCTGCGGAAACTGCAAGGCAGACCAGGTGGCTCGGGCAGGTACGGCCTTTATGGGATGTTTCCGCAATGTCAAAATGCCTATAGCAGCATGCAAGAAGCTAATTAAGACAAACGCAATAAGCCGTGATATCGAATGGCTAAATGGTAATACCTGCAACGTTACGAGGCAGATTTGGCCGCACTTCAATCCTCACCAGGGCTGATGATGCTGGAGAGAAGGCATCTCAGAAAGGTTGTGGTGGAGATCATCACCGGTCATTGCCTGATAGGTGAGCATGCTAGGCATCTCCGACTTCCATACAATGATTTTTGCAGTAGCTTTGGAAGGAGACAGTACATCACTTCCTGTGCACCTGCCCTGCTCTGGCCGGTAGAAGAGAGGATATTTTAGGATCCCTCTACTTTATTGACCTCGATGACCTGAAGGACGTAAATACTGGTCGTCTGCATCGTTTCATTGATAGATCCGGGTGGTTTGACGACTGGGCTCACATGGCGTCTTTGTGCCTATGAGGTACCACAACCGACCCAGTGGTGGTCTATGTGTGCTGTGGTTGTGTGCAGCTGCCTGTTTAACCTAACCTAGGGTTCTTTTTTTTATAAATAGAATCCTCCTTACGGATCAATCGACAGGATTTGACTAAATAATACGTGAATCATAATATTCTTTCATCAAACAAAATATAAACAACAATTTAATTTTCCCCCCATTTCATTTCAGAGCCAAGACAAATGGAAGTTCACCGCTCCCATGAACAGTGTCACGCCAGTTGGTCCGGTCGGCGTTGGAATGGGTGTAGGCGTTGGGGTGGGCATGTCAATGCAACAACAACAGCCCCAACCCAACAAGCATCCGCAAATGTTGAGCCATCAACAGCACCACACACAGCTCGCGTCGCATCAACAAATCCCCAATCATATGCATGCACCGAATCATTTAAATTCGGCCGTTTTGAATCATGCTCTGGGCAATCCGGGCGGACAAGGTGGCGGCCCAATACCGATGCAAACAATGCAAGGCAACATTTACGATCATGTGCATCCGAATAGTGTAAATATGAATGGTGTCGGGATGTCGAAGCAGGCCATGAGTGATCAGCAGCACCATCAGCAACAACAGCAGTTGCAGCATCAACATCAGCAGCAGCAGCATCAACAACAGCAGCAGCAACAGCAGCAACAACAACCGCTTGTCTATTTGGGCGGACAGCCCCACCTAAGCATGTTGGCACCACAAAATCAATTTATGACGACGGCTAATCGTAATGCAGCAGCAGTAAGTTTGATTGATATTTATTTCTTTTTTTTTTTATAGTAGGGTAGTATTTTTGTTTAAATGTGTCTTGGGATGTGGCGCTTGCGGTTTGGGGGGATTGTTTATTTGAAACGTCCTGTTTAGTAGGCTGACCGAATAGTTCCTAGTTATTTTGTGATTTGCGGTCCCTCCCAGAAGTCTTGACAAAGCTTTGTTGGCTTTGTCGAAGAACTCTTCTATTTACTCGACGGCTTCCTAAAAAGCCATTTCGATTGTTGTGTAGAAGGCTCTAGAGAAGCTCACAAATGCAGACTAATTTCCACTATTTGATCAAACATACCACTCACTTGCCTTAACCTCTTGTGGGGCATATCGCGTCAATTGCTCCATGTGGCCCAGTTGACGTTTCGTTGGCATAAACTAGTTTCAGAGAATGCAGTCGCCAGCATGCGCCTCCTGCTCCCGATTTAGCCGCCTACCTGCGACAAGTCGGGAGATGCTGTGGCTTATTATTACGCCCCACACCACAGAGGGAAGACAACACAAACATCCATTGCTACGAACGTCGTCCTGGACGAGGCTCGAACCCGAAACGCCGGTAGGCACACATGAGACTACTACTCAATTGCTCTAACCCCTTGTGGGGCATAGCGCGTCAACTGTTCCATGTGGCCCAGTTGACGTTTCGTTGGCATAAATTGGTTTCGGAGAATGCAGTTGCCAGCATGCACCTCCTGCACGTCCATGGCCACGAACATCGTCGTGGACGGGATTCGAACCCGAAACGCCGGTAGTCAAACATGAGACTGACTGATGCCACAACACATTGCGCTACCGGACGCCCCATGAGACATGAGACTGATGACTCATGATGATAATTATTTGAGCGCCCTGTTTAACTAATAGGAAATCGCTCGTGATATCTTGACATAGTCCTTAAAAATGCATATTAGGCATATACGAGAGCGGTCCAATAAGTACTTAGCCTCACCGCCCGATGGCGCCACAATCGCAAGAGTAATTTACTATCGTGTAGTACCACTGCCATCTTTACTCTTGTGTTGTGCTAAAATTTTAGTGGATTGATGCGCCCCAAAATGCGGATTTTGACGACGATGTTGACGAACCGGACGAAAGTTTCACCGCCAGGCATCTAGTCCTGTCAGCTGCAGTGAAACTTTCGTCTGGCTCGTCAACAACGCGTGCAAAACCCGTATTTTGGGGAGCATCAATCCACTAAAATTTTAGCGCAACAAAAAACGTATATTTACCCTATGAATTCCGATGAAAAGGCCGGAAATCACCTGTAATGTTGTCATTTGACAACCACTTTGAATTCACTTTTTGGAGCACTTCCGGGAATTTCCGCTGAACTCACCGGCCCAAGGATTCGTCCCATGGTAGTGCTGCACCATTCACACTAGCCAAATTGGCAGAAAATTAACGAAAAATGCGAAATTTTCCGTGTCGCACTTTCATAACCACACTCATGTCTCGCGCACTTTCGAGCAGTTCATTTTGGTCGGAAGTTCGCGGCACCTTGCGTTTTTTTCACTTTAAAATGTCAGAGACAAGCACTACTTTCAATTGCACTTAAAATCGCGACACCAAAATCGCTTCTACGCACGAAAATCGCCAGATTTCAAGAGGTCGACTGCACGCGTTCTTCACTTTGTTTACATTTGGTTCACTGCTTGTCATGACGTCATTGCTTTGACACTCCGGCCTGAGAGTAAAGATGGCGGTCGTAGTACATTCTCGTAGACGGCTACTGTCAAAATTTCAGCCGAATCGGACTCGTAGTTTTGTTTTGACCGCGTGTGGAAGCGGGCGTATCCGCGGAATTTAGAAAAATGGAAAAAGAGCAATATCGATCGGTGATTCGATTTTTGTTTTTGGAAGGGAAATCGCGCAGCGAAATCAAAGAGCGCTTGGATGCTGTGTACGGTGACTCTTCTCCTTGGCGACCGTCAAAAATTGGTTTAACGAGTTTCAACGTGGTTGCACGTCGGTTTTTGATGAGCCACGCCCAGGTGCCCCGAAAACGGCTACCACGGAGGATAACGTGACAAAAATCCACGATCTCGTATTGGCAGACCGCCGATTGAAGGTGCGCGAGATAGCTGAGACAGTAGGCATCTCAAAAGACCGCGTGGGTCATATTCTGCATGAAATTTTGGGCATGAGAAAGCTGTCGGCGCGATGAGTGCCGCGTTTGCTCACTCCGGACAACAAGCGCAACCGTGAGACCACTTCAGAGCAGTGTTTGACGCTGTTTAAGCGCAATCCGAAGGAGTTTCTGCATCGTTTCGTGACCGTCGACGAAACATGGATCCACTGGTACACACCAGAGACCAAGGAACAGTCGAAACAGTGGACTTCACCCAGCGAACGTGCTCCGAAGAAGGCGAAGACTGTCCTATCGGCCGGAAAGGTCCTACTTTTTGGACGTGCGGTTGCTAGCATGCACCTTCCCTCTGCGCCGTCCTTATACTGACAAGCTCGGAGAGCAGTGGGAGTTCTATTCGTAGCCACAGGAAGATTTGTTCGCGCCGAGGATCAAACCTCATTTTTCTAGATCGTAGAGCGGTGACGGAACGAGCACGACCACCGTGCGCGTCAATTCTTTGATTTACAGGCGCGAAAAACATCATTAAACTTCTTAGTGAATTCCAACACTCTTTCATTATCATCGTTTTGTCTGCCTCTCTTTTTAAGCGATTTCCACCCTGCGTTGTTGAAGCGTGTTTCGCATTCTAAATTACTGTCCTCGTCAAAATTTATGCGAATCATTTTTCAAACGTACAATCTTGTTCTAAACCACCAGCTGATCTGATTGTTGAGGCGATTCGTGCACATCAGCTTGGAAAAAAAAAAGATACGTAATACATAGATAAAAATATACACATTACGAAAAGAGCGAGAGTCCATGTACCTTCCAATCATGGTTATGCGATGATGACTATGGTTGGAGTGTTAATGTCGTTGTTTGTTATACACGTTGCTTGAGCGCCATCGTATGGCTCTAGCCTAGACCAGAGAGGGCGCAGCCAGCCACTTATAGTATCTATTCTCCATGTTCATATAGTGCGGCAACAGTATCTTTGCTGTGCGTACTCAATCTATCCAACTGGCAGTTGGAAAGATTCGTCTACGCTACGACAAGCACAGTCGTCACTTATCCGTTTATCTTCTTCGCACATTTTCATACATACTCGTACAATACAATGTGAATCTCGCCGACTTTGCTGACTCTCCTGTGAAGGCCTTTTGCTCTTTCCTTACCGGTTTTTTTTTGTCGAGGAGCCGTGTACCCTACCCAATCAGTGTTGTATCTACTATCTCTGAATAACATGTGGAAAACCGGCTAAAAGTATATTTTCCAAGTGGGACCCACAAAAAAGTTCGGAGCAAGATTTCGTCCACTCGTCCTTTGTATGGTCGTCGCACACACACATATTCTATGGTCATAGACAAACACAAGGATAACGTGCACACAAATATCCAGTTCTCCGATTCTGTTTTACTATTTAAAACTCAAAAGTAACTCAGTGCATCTTACGTACGTTGTACGCCATATGTAGTGTAGTTAAGAACGTGCGTAGTTTTATTGGATCGTTAGTTGGTTTTTTTTTTTGCTGGGAAATTTGTGTTTCTTGTTGGAAATGGCGGACGCAATGATGGCTTGACTAAATCCACTCGTAAATCCCAGCCTTTAGTGTTCTATTTTTTTTCTAATTCTCCCAGTTTCATCGACTGCACTCCGAAATAGACCAGTCGAAGTGTGTACTCCAAAATGTGATTATTTCCACAAAGCAGATTGTCGTCTTGTCTTCACCTCTCCGTATCTTGTTTGTTTTTGTATCTGAATATCGTGCAAATTTCCAATACTCGAGACTCTCTTGCCCCCCAGATAAAGCCTTAGAAATGTTCTCGCGATTCTTATAGGTACTCTAACTATCTGCTAGCTGTTGAGAGCACGGGGAAATAGGAAGTGTATCGTGCAAAAAGAAGTGTTGAAGTGTGTTATTGCCCTGCATTTTGGTGGCAAAAAACAGTAGAAAAAAGATTATTGAGATTTTTCAGTCGTTGTCCGCGTGTTCAGCATTTACTAGTCGTCAACGTTCCCGTCGTCGTCTTTATCGTACATTTTGATCGATTTTGCTACTGCTTCTGTGTCTTAACTGTTGAATTGGTGTGTGCAGTTTCAAGAAAATCAAAATTTAATTGTGTCCTTTTGTGCAGTATCCTTCCATGATCTGTTTCCGGGCAAATTGATAGTGCGTCTCTCGTCCCTATTCACTACACCGTGGATCTACAATAGTTTCATGTGTACTTAGTCTCCAGTGTCCTTATTAAGTTACAATCGGAGTGTTTAAAAGTGATTTGGTTTGACTTCAACGATACGAAAAGATTTCATGATCCTCTCTTTTGGAACTGGATAATTCCAATCAATCGTCGACATGAAATTGCTGCAGGATTTTTTCTTTTCGACGCCCACCAACGAGCTGGGAGAGACGGATTTGACTCCTGAAATGGTAAATTTGTTCTATTGATATATTGTCTTGTTTTGGGGGGCAAAAGACCTTTTCCATCTATAGTCCTTCTCGTGGGCGCCCCCTGGTAACGGCAGTGTTTCAAACCGCTGACGGCCAAGTCTTAGCGATAAGACATTTGAAAAAAAGGCAGGATAGCTGTAGCCTGAATGGCTGACCAACACCTGGACGTCTTAGGTTTAGTAGGATGGAATGACTTGCGTAGTTGGACCTGCAACATGGTTGTGTGAACTCCAGCACGTTTATTAAACCATCTGAAGCAGCTATCTTCCGAGGCCATCCCCTGAATAGCGTTAGGCGATGTGCTGACAACTCGTCCTTGTAAAAACCACTCCACGTCAAGAAACCTGAAACAAAAGCCTCAGATTGGACGGATCAACAACGACGACCACGCAAACGACTAAAGGATTATTCTTTTGGATCCTGGAATGGACGCTCCTTGAACAAACCGGGGGCCCAGAAAGCCCTCCTTCAACAGGTCGAAAAGTACAAATTGAGCATTACTGCAGTCCAGGAAACAAAATGGCTTGGCAGCGAGATCAATGACAAGACCGCAAGGAGTTTGGAGTAGCATTTATAGTAAACAATCACCTCAAGCCGCACATTATTGACTTCAAACCCATAAATGAACGGCATGCGATTCGCATCAAAACTCGATTCTTCAATCTCTGGCTCATCAATGTGCATACCCCCACTGAAGTTAAAGAAGACGCAGTAAAAGTCGAGTTCTACGCCCGCCTTGAGACTATCTTCGACTCACTTCCAACAAACGACGTCAAATTGCTGCTGGGAGACTTTAACGCGAAAGTCGGAAATGAAAGTTGGCACCGGGGGACCACTGCAGGCCACCGTCTCCATGAAGAATGTAACGACAACGGCCAGCGACTTATCGACTTCGCCTGCAGCAAGAATCTAGTCGTAAGCTCTATGTGTTTCCCGCATCGACGCATTCACAAGCAGACCTGGAAGTCTCCACACGCACATACCGTTAACCAAATTGACCACGTCCTTATTTGCAGGAGATGGGCGTCTAGTGTGATGGATGTCCGCTCCTATCGAAGAGCAAACTGCGACTCAGATCATCACTCGGTGAAGACGACCTACAGATGTAGAATTCCCTCAGTGCACCAATCGAGAATCAGCCCTCCCAAAATCTTTGCGGTTGATAAGCTTCCGAGGGATGCTACAGCGGTGGCGTATACTACCGCCCTTGAGGAAAGACTATCGCCTATGCTAGACAACATCAGCAACACGGGCGTCCATGGGCTCTGGGAAGAACTCAAGGGTACCATCAAGGATGTCGCAGAGAAGGTCGTGGGATACGAGTATAAAGCCCGGCGAGCGCGAAATGACTGGTTCGACGAAGAATGCAAAAATTCACTTGACGCGAAAAACGAGGCCTACAGACTATGGATTCAACGATCAACCAGATCCAGAAGAGAAAAATATGACGAGCTACGGCGAATATCGAATAGAATAATTAGACATAAGAAACGTAAATACTTTGACGAGCAGTTGCTGAATATAAACGAAAACTTAGCTAATAGGAACACCAGACAAGCGTACAAATTAGTAAATACAATTAAGAACGGCTATTAACCCAGGACTAGCCTTTGTAAGGACAAGGATGGAAACATCATCAGCGACACGGATTGCATTAACAAACGATGGGCCTCTTATTTTGAAGAGCTTCTGAACCTACCATCTAACATCTCCACACAAGAAGCTCTCGACGATATTGTTGATCTAGGCCCACCCATTCAACCCCCGACAGTAGAGGAAGTTGATCTCGCGTTGCGGTCACTAAAACGAAATAAAGCGCCGGGCGCTGACGAGATCCCAGCTGAACTGCTAAGATTCGGTGGAACGAGTCTAGTTGATGCCATACAACAATTACTCCTACGAGTATGGGAGGACGAGGAGATCCCAGACGATTGACGCAGAAGCATCATCTGTCCAATTCACAAAAAAGGAGATAAACTGCGGTGTGAGAATTACAGGGGCATATCACTAGTTTGTACTCAATTGCCCTAACCCCGTGTGGGGCATAGCGCGTCAACTGTTCCATGTGGCGTTGACGTTTCGTTGGCATAAATTGGTTTCAGAGAATGCAGTTGCCAGCATGCACCTCCTGCACATCCATGGCCACGAACGTCGTCGTGGACGGGATTCGAACCCGAAACGCCGGTAGCCAAACGAGACTGATGCCTCAAACACACCCCAATCACTAGTTTGTACGTCCTATAAAATTTTGATGAAAATTCTGGAAAATAAAATGAAAGCGTACGCAGAACGAATCATTGGCGAATATCAAAGCGGTTTCAGACCTGGTCGCTCCACAACCGACCAGCTCTTTACGGTCAAACTGATACTCCAGAGGTGCTGGGAATACAACGTAAACGTATACCAAATCTTTGTCGACTTTAACCAGGCATACGACAGTTTCGATCGTGGAGTACTGTACAACATCATGCTGCAATTTGGTATACCGGCAAAATTAGTGCGACTGACAAACATGACGATGACCAACTCCGTCTCACAAGTCAGGATCCAGAATAGACTTACTGATCTATTTGAAACAGGCACTGGTTTGAAACAGGGCGATGGACTGGCACCGACGCTCTTCAACCTAGCACTGGAATACGCTATTCGGGCTATGAATATGGACAATAGCAAGACGCTACTCATCACGTCGACACAATTAACAGCGTACGTCGACGACATCAACATCATGTCCCGAAGATTGGACGACGCAGAAGAACTTCTGCATACGTTCGATACCGCTGCAAAAGAAGTTGGACTAGGGATCAACGAGAGTAAAACTAAAATAATGATGCAATCGACAACAAGGACACCTGCACAACCGCGCATCAATGTGGGAGACCTTAACAGCGAGTTCGTGAACGACTTCATATACCTGGGTCGCAACTTGTCAAGGGACGCCAACGAAACTGACGAAATCAAGCGATGGCTACAGTTAGCTAATAAGACTTTTTTCTCGGTTCTCCCCATAATGAAATCGAAACATGTCCACAGAAACACGAAGCTCCGCGTGTACAAAACCATTATACGACCAGTGCTATGCTATGACTGCTAAGCATGGACCCTAACTCAAGCTTTGAACGTAATGCCGGCACCACATTATGCGGTATTCGCCGAATCACGAGCAAAAGCTCGCCAATTGGCGAGCATCTTGTACCTAACCACACTACTTGCAACTCGGCGAATCCCATGAAAATGATCGTACAAGATGCTCGCCAATTGGCGAGCTTTTGCTCGTGATTCGGCGAATACCGCATAATGTGGTGCCGGCATAAGGTTCTGCGGCGAATTTTCGGAGCTGTTTGCGATCGAGATGGATGGCGCATCCGGTACAACCGTGAGTTGTATGAACTGTACGATGAGCTGGAAGGTTCGAAAATCGTCAAACTACAACGACTTCAATGGGCAGGGCATGTACAACGAATGGACGATGATCGCATGCCAAAGACAGTAATGAACGCAAAACGAGTCGACGAGGACGACCGAGATCTCGTTGGGAGAGCTCAGTATATGTGGACGCCGCGCAACCACTGGGCTTCCAAGATTGGGGGACGCGGTCACGTGACCGAGACAATTGGAGGACAACGATCCAGGCGGCCAAGGCCCGACGTCGGGCTGTCGCGCCACGATGATGATGAATTTGTAACTTCGCTATCACCGCTAGGTCTGCCCATGTTACAGGTATCCACGCTTAGGTCTCGCTTTTTTTGTGAAGGGGAAACATGCAACGCAATTTTACCTCATATGCATACGGCAAAGTGCAAAATTCTGTCAACAAACTTGCAACGCACAACTGTTTTCTGTTTACATGAACTGCAGTTAAGTGCAATAGAAATGAATTTCTATTGGAAGTGGTCAGGGCTAAGGTTACAACTAATACATCTCATTACGCATATCACACAATTTTGATTTGCGTAGGGAAGCTCTGAATCGATCACGAAAGAATGCGGTGTTGTGCTCTACATTTTGTATTGAAATCCTTTTCTGATTGTAGCCCTGACGACTCTGAGAATCAGGACTGAGTCAGGAATTTTCTTGGTTAAGTCAATTAGTTATGAGAATAAGCCAAACTACAATGGTCATATGACGCCTTAAGCTTACTTGTTGTTGTAGTAGCAAGGCGTCTAGCGTTGAAGGGGTTTGGCAGCTCTTGGCCACTACTGATGTAACGGGTCGCTCCGGTGCGTAGAACCGGCTGGCTTAAGTTCACTCGTTAAATTTAATTACTAATTACATTACCCTGGCCACACACGAATATAGTACAGGTATACCGTTTTTTTCTTCAGATTTGTGTAAAGTATGTGTCTGCGTGCCTTGAGCTATTCGGAGGACATTTGTACCATGTTCGTGTTCGAGTTGATGTTCGACAGTGTGTGGCCACTCTTATGTTGTCAAATTTTAGTGCATCTTTCGTGATTGGGATTTTTCAAAGATTTGACAGCATCATAAAAAATCATAACCCAATTGAACGAGTAATAAAAGACGACTTATGACCATTGTAGTTAGGCTCAATGTTAGAAGAGTGTGTTTTGATTGTAGTCGATAAAAAAAATTAGCATGACCTAGGGATTGAATAATCATAAACGTTTCTATAAGACGTAGACAAATAACGTTGAATAATCGAAGGAAGTTGTACAGAAAAAGGTCTTTGGCCTAAGAAATTGACAGAATCGATACCATGTCATCGCCATCCGATCATCCGTTTGCCATTATTCTAAAAACGATGCAATGGGTAAAAACAACAGGGACCCGTATACAAGACAAAGAAAACTGGAAACAAATGGAGTGCAGAAAGTGCAGAAGATATCACGTATGTAGTATGTACTTCAAAATACTAACGTCGACGAATCTGACAATGTGTTCCTAATGGGCTTAGTATACCAAAGTGGTACTGACTGCACATAAAAACTGCTAGTCCTTCGTCTGTTCTCGTTGTCATCGTCTTGGTCGCTTGCCTATGACTGAAAACTGCAATCCTCCACATCACGTCTTGACTTTCCCTTCTCTTTCATTTCCTTCTCAACTCATCTGACTTATTGTTTTTTTTTTCACCCCCTGTCAAGTAGGTATTTATCAGACTGTGCCACTACCGCGATGGATAGGTTCCTACTTGATGACGACGACGACGGCTTGCTGTATTATTAAACAGCAGATACTTCTGTATTTGCTGTAAAATAGCTCCCGATGGCTTCCTCTGGTTATGGTGGGCCAACCCAGGCACCGACGACCGACATCGGCTGCGGTGGTGATGTTCCCTTTTTGCAAGGAACCCCCCCGATTCATTTCATCGCCCACAAGCTTAGAATGAGCCGTTTTCCGGTGTCGACATCGTCTTATAGACGTGTTTCAGTCAACTTTCAGTACTTTATGGTTTCACTGATTCAGTACGCGAGTAGACGATGACAAAGACCATTGACGAAATAAATAAACGCTGACGTTAAAGAAGAGCGGGAAAAGGAACTCCAGACAAGTTCTTGGACCACGCGGAACTATTTCATAGGGCTTTAGCCCTAAAATCTAAAGGGTTTTTTTTTAGACGTAATGGCAGCACATCTTTCACGCCGTCAGGCTTGCTATGAAATCTGCCATCATAGCTGCTTTACATGCCGATGAAGTGGAACCCCATTTCCAACCGAGGCCGACCAAGAGGGGGTCCTAAAATCACATGGCGTCGATCTATAGCAAAAGAGTGTAAGGCGCTGGGTAAGTCGTTTGGGGAGCTGCGCCCCATTGCCCAGAACAGGGTACGATGCCCCGCAGGAGTGGTTGAGGCGTTATGCCCCACTAGGGGTTAAGGCGAAGTGGCAGTCTGATGGCAGGTTTGATAGCACTACTGATGCAGACCAGACGGCAGGTTTTAAGACCTGTCGGCAGTTTTGACAACAGGTCGGTTAATAGTCCTGACAGCAGGAATAATATAAGGTCTGACGGCTTACATTTAACAGCTTGACTGACATTACATCTAAAGACCCCTTAAGAACCGTGGACAGAGTCCCGACCCGATTGCGAATGGTCCATCATCCAAGCGTAACAACCGACTCGCCTAACACATTTACAAGAGGCTCAGAATTCTTCAAACCATTCACTCACACTCACTGTGGACTGCAATGAAGTAGCTATATACGAGAATTTTGCTCGGAATTTATGCAAATTCCCTTTGAGTAGCAGGTGCACACGTTGCACTCAAATGGCGTGCATGACGGATGACGACGAAAGTGCGACGATATGCAGAGAGACAAGTCTCCGAAGAAAAGGCGAAGAAGCTTCTTATTCACCATTATATGCTATCATCTTCTAGCCATTCAAGTATGCAGATAAAACTGACGACAGTGTGAAGGAGAGCCCACTCAACAGTCAGTGCACATATGAAAGGCGCAGCTTATGTCGGTCTACACTTTTGTGTAAATGAAAAAAAAAAAACGGAAATGAACACCGGTAATTCAAATGGGTATAATGTAAGTGCCAAGAAAGGATTATAGTTTTATCGAAGAGAAAGCGATAGTAGATAGGCGGACGTATTTTTCTCAAATTTATTCAAATGCAAGAAGCTAATCTACTAAGACGCTATTGCATTATTCTGAGACGAGATAACCTACCCTACCACAGTTTCAGCAGAAGCTGCGAAAGATGCTGACGACGAGGAGCCGAATAATTTTCATTTTATATGCACCTGTCCTGCCTTGGCCGGAGAAGGAAGTTTTTTTTCGGGAACTCTTCCTTCTTTCAATTGGAAAACCTAAGGGACATGAGCCTGTTCAGGCTCTGTCAGTTCATTGTCAGCTCTGGTTGGTTCAATAAATAATAACTTCAATGGTATGGTATCAATGGTGGGTACCAGAACGGTCCTTTGGTGGCCTATCTGTGCTGAGTCATTTACGGTAGCCTCTTTAATCTAAACTAATCTATCATCCCAACATTGCTCAATTGCCCTAACCCCTTGTGGGGCATAGCACGTCAACTGTTCCATTTAGCCCAGTTGGAGTTTCCTTTGCATAAACTAGTTTCGGAGAATGCAGTCGCCAGCATGCACCTCCTTCTCCCCCGTTTAGTCGCCTACCAGCGACAAGTCGATAAATACTGTGGTTTATTATCATGTTCGTCTTCTACGCACTGGGCCCCGGTTCGATTCCTAATGAATGCGGTAATTTTCGATTCAAAAAAAGGGGATTTACGTGTCGGACTATGAGCCCACTCAGCTGTTAAATGAGTATCCATTTATGGGGTAAATAACTCGGTTGAGCGTGTTGCTGATCACACGCCTCTGCACAAGACCGTCACGATCTAGAAAATGAGATGATGCTAACTCTTCTCGAGGCCATGGCTCAAATTGGACTGTTGCGCCAGTTATTTATTTTTTATTATCACGCCCCGCACCACAGAGGAAAGACAACACAAACATCTATGGTCACGAATGGCGTCTTGAACGGAATTCGAACCCGAAACGCCGGTAGTCAGACATGAGACTGAAGACTACGCACTGAGCTACCGGTCGCCCAATGTCACATATAGCAAGGACACTTATTTCCCGTTGTCTGATATTCATGGAGCCAAATGTCACACATGGCAGTAATGGTTCCATTTCCGACAAGTTTGATGATACATTTCGGACAGGAACGACGCCACACTCTCTATCCATTGCCACATCATTCCTTCTTCTCCTCAATGATCTGGTTCTCTACACTTTCAAGTAAGATGACTCCGTGTAGCACCCAAGTGTATCAAGAAAAAATTGGACCCCTTCCACACTCCGGCCAGCAAACAAAAAAACTGAAAAACAACAAACTTTCCTTCTACCCAACTAACAGTTCCAAAGGATCGTCCAATATCCTGATGACACGACACACACATTATCGATAGGTGAAATAAAAATGGAATGAATACCGGAGAATACATGATTTCCTTGACATGTGACCTCATTTAATATTTGTTAGCCCGTGAGAGTGTTTCGTCCTTTCTCGCACTCCCGCGCCCACGTCCTGACACATGCTACCTGTGTGTGCCTACTTCCAATCCAATTTTCAATGAACCAACATAAAAAAAAAACGGAGGCAAAATACATTCTTGTTTTTGGTAAGGTGAAAAACCTGTAAGTTTGCCTCCCCCACAGGTGGCGGCTCATTTGGGGCCAACCTATGTCCCTCCTATTGATTTTTACGCGAGGAAGATGCTGACGGTGGGTGGTGCTGGAGGAAGTGCGCTATCACCAGTGGACGCAACGATGTCTTGGCAGCGACATTGGGATGATTGTTGTTCAGAAAATTTTGGAGAATGTGAGAGATGAAACGTATACACTGATGAATGGAGGATATTATCAAGGATTTGTTGGAAATAAGACTCTTTTGAACATAAATGGACTAAATGAATTATTTAGTTGAGCGATTGGATGGTGTGAAAAAAAGGATCTAGATAAGTTCAAATTCGGTTTCGAGAAAAGCTTAATGAATATTGTCAGCGTCAAATGGGTTCTTGCTTTAGGCAGTATTAAATTGTTAATTGAAGTTTTGAAATTCAAAATAGTCTAAGTGTCTTTTTTTCGAGCTATACTCGTAGTTGTTTTAATACGCTTTCTAAAACGAAACCAGGGGTTTATTCCTATTTCACCGGGCACGACGCATCGTGGTTCGCGTCTTGATTAATAGTGGCTTTACCGCTGTAGCGTATAGAGCCAGTGAAGCGAGTGTTCCAGAGCGGTTTATTGAGGGTAGCAACCCGTTACGCTATAGAGCTCGCGTAGCCCATGCAAGGAGAGTGGTGAAATCATCTCAATTTAAAACGCACTATAGATCCAAGACGCGAACCACTATGCGTCGCCCAGTCCCAGTCAACTAGGAATGTTCCGACCCAGGATTACAAAAACAGAGGTCTAGCTAAAAATTGTGGAGTTATTCTTATCTACGGAGCTCACAAAATGGCAGGCGGTTCCTTTTAGGGATGGAGGGTAAAGTTGCCGATTACTATCGCTACTTTCCCGCTTGTTACAGGTAAACTACTACTGTGTACAAATGCTCGTATAACCCGGGCCTGCGTGGGCATTTTGTTGGGCACAAATCTTTTTATTTTTAAGTTGATAGGACAGCTACTACCATCTGTGTCAAATTTTAGGTTAATATCTTGATTAGTTGAAGAGTGACGCTCGTTTTCGCAAACAACCAACATTAACTTTTTCGATTTTGACCATGTCAGAAAATATTCAACAAAGAAGTTCGATTAAATTTTGTGTTAGAAATGATATTTGTGCTGCGGAAACGCTCAAAATGTTACAAAAAGCCTTCGGTGAACAGGCTATGTCTAAAACACAAGTACATATGTATACGAATGGCATAAAATGTTCAAAGAGGGTCGTGAAGGCGTTGAAGACGAACCACATCAAAGACGACCAAGAACATCAACTGACGAACAGCACGTCGCGAAAATTAAGGAATTCGTGCTCCAAAATCGTCAATTGACAACTCGAGAGCTTGCTGATATCGTTGGCATTTCAAATGGATCAGTCAACACCAGGGATTCGGAGCGGAGCGGAGTGGAGCGGGCATGAAAAGCCGGAGCGAAGGAGCGAGCGTGGAGCGGAGCGGAGTGGAGCGATTTTTTTTTGGTGAAATCGCTCCGCTTCGATTTTTTTTTTCATTTTCGTTTGTATGACAGAGCCCTAGAATTTAAGCACTCTAAATTTTGTTTGTACGATATTATATAAAGAAATTTAATGTGCATTACATTAGAAGAAATTGAAAACTGATGGGTAGTACAGGACCGTTTCCATATAGCGCGGTTTTCATCACACTTCGTTCGTTCGTCTTATCAAGTAACATATAGTAAATCGGAGATTAAATTGAAGATTGGGTGCAAAACTTTATACGAGGGGACTAAATCTCCGAAAATTGATTCGATGTAATCCAGAATGTAAATTAACTTCCACTGTAGCTGCTACAGTGGAAGTTAATGCGTCTCTCGCATAATGCATTTGTTTGTCTGTCAACGCACGACACGCGAGTTTCAACGAGAAATTAATGACCACTTGGTTTATGGGGGAAATCATTAGAGAGATCTTCGATTCTTGAAAGCACTATAGTTCTAGCTCTAGGGTGTTTATTTGGGATAAACCAACGCCATCTAGATAGACAGGCCTGCGCTCAGCTGATCGTTACGTCATTATTTCCTTCGCCAAGGCCATGCCTAGGCAGTGACTGCACACGACGATGTTCCCGGCACGACATGTGCTTACAATTGGAATTGCGCCAGACGGCATTTTAGTCCTCTAAAAACACACTTTCTGGACACTTGCACCAATTTGGTCGAAGCCGCAGCCCCGGGGATCATTCGCAGAGCATCGTGGAACAGTTCACACTTGACAAAATACATCTTTTGACCGCACGACACACTTTCATCGTGCACGTCTTTGTTTTCTCGGATCACTAGATGAAATTTAACTAAAAAAGAAACACTCAACGCGGAAAACGAAAACTAATCACGGAACGCACAAATACCGGGGACTCGCCGCCATCAGTCGCCGACCACTGGATTGTGGATACGATGGCGTCATCAAAGGAAATAATTGCGTCAAAGCCAGCTGAGCGAACGAATCTTTTTGTGCGGTTCGATTTTGTATCGCTCTTTTTGAACGAATCTTTTTGTGCGGTTCGATTTTGTATCGCTCTTTTTGAACGAATCTTTTTGTGCGAGTTGATTTTGCATGCCCGCCCCAGATTGGCTGCCCCGCTTTCATGGGAAATAGTGGTCCTATCGGGCTTGCTCGAACTAAAGGGTATTGGGGGGGTCGTTAAGTCCGAATCTGGGGTCAAAAAAGAGAAAAGAAATTGGGGTCGCCCATCCTAGGCTGGCAGCCTCCTTTTCATGGGAAATAGTGGTCCTATCGGGCTTGCTCGAACTAAAGGGTATTGGGGGGTCGTTAAGTCCGAATCTGGGGTCAAAAAAGAGAAAAGAAATTGGGGTCGCCCATCCTAGGCTGGCAGCCTCCTTTTCATGGGAAATAGTGGTCCGATCGGGCTGGCTCGAACTAAAGGGTATTGGGGGGTCGCTAAGTCCGAATCTGGGATCAAAAAAGAGAAAAGAAATTGGGGTCGCCCATCCCAGACTGGCAGCCCCCTTTCATAGGAAATAGTGGTCCGATCGGGCTGGCTCGAACTAAAGGGCATTGGGGGGTCGCCAACTCCGAATATGGGGTCAAAAAAGAGAACAAAAAATTGGGGTCGCCCATCCCAGACTGGCAGCCCCCTTTCATGGGAAATAGTGGTCCGATCGGGCTGGCTCGAACTAAAGGGCATTGGGGGGTTGCCAACTCTGAATATGGGGTCAAAAAAGAGAAAAAAAATTGGGGTTGCCCATCTACGACTTTTATTGAATATGTTATTAACCAAGTTTCAGACTCTTTGCATGACTCTTTTTGAACGACTCTTTTTGAACGACTCATTGGAAAGAGTCAGAGCTTATGTGCTGGCACAGTGAAAAGAGTCATTACGCCCATCACTACTGTGCAGGCGTTTGACACGGGTCTTCATCGAGCATTGCCACCAATTCTTCATCTTCAACCTTTTTCGGCTGTCCGGGACGCTCCTTGTCTTCCAAGTCAAAATTTCCATTTTTGAACCGAGCGAACCTGGGAAAAAAAGGTTTTTTTTCGTTTTGCTTTGCGTTTTTTTTTTTCAAGAAACAGTTGCCTTTATTTCGACAACCGTCCTTTTCAACAACCACTCTTTTGGAAAACGGTTCCTTTGTCTAACGTTTTTTTTTCTTTATATTTTTTTTTTAATTTCATCGTTTTTGGCAACAGTTGCCATGTTTTAGAGCCATCTCTTATTACTGGCCATACTGCATAGATCGGAAGTGCTCATCTGTAGTCAGTCTAGTTCATGGTCTCTTCCTTCTTCGTAGATATGCGAGTACTACTTCATTCCTCTAATTATCAATTAGCTTGCGCATACAACGAAATATATACGAGAACATCAAAAGAATTGCGCGCCTGCAACATAAATTTAAATCACTTTGAGAGATCGTCGCTGTCAAGAAGTCATCTAGACGTGTCTATGACCCCTGTGTATACTTTTCATTTCATTAATTAGCCTTCTTGCCGCGTTTTTAATGTCGAGCCGTAAGCGTATAAGCATAAATTTAGCAGAGTGAGAGAAAATAAAGAAAAGAAAAATCACTCCATAAAAAAGAATATGGAAATAATGCAATCCTGCATGAAGAGCTTCTAAGAAACAGGGGGAAAGATACGAAATATAAAAAAAGACTTTCTTTTTCTTCGGACTAAGTATCATTATCGAAGAACCAAAATAACCAGCAAGGGATAGAATTTAACTTGATAGAGCTTTCTGTGGACGCGCATAATCGATATTGGTCCACAATCAGAAACCTGCCTTCTGCAATCTTTCTTTTGTACAGTGCAGTCATTTCCACAACACATACTTAATTTCATTAAAGAAATTGCTTAGAATAGCAATACGCCCTATGACGGCACCATGGATCTAAGTCCGTTCCTAGACTCCACATTTTAACTATGTGTATGCAATTTCTTTCCCATATACTTTCTGCAGACATATAGACGACTCCTGATATAGAAACCTATATAGCTAGCGCCTCCAACCCTACTAGCTAGCCCCACGTGGTATGTCTTGGGCTTGGGTCCCCACCTTCGTTTTACGTCTTCGTGCTATTGTGTTGCAACGCTAACGCCACACGGCATAATCCCATTTTGCAATGCAAAATAAATCAGCGAAAAAAAAGAGTAAAATAAGAACATCAACCGCCTGCCGGTAAAACACTGCATAAGAAAAGACTCAGCAAAATAAAATTAAAAGAAACGATTTTCCACATATATTAGAGCTCTCTTGTATTGCCACCGCTAAATTGTAAATGAATAAAATGTGGGTTGTGGACAAAGGCGGAAAATTGGCGGGGGAGTTGTCTCAGTTGATAATCGAATACCCTGACAGACTGGGTATCTTGCTGGCTACGATTTAGGATATTCAATAAAATTATCAGTTTTACTTGTCGCGCGCGGAAGCCGTGAGTTCTCGGTCGCCACTCTACGATTTTACCTAAGTTCAGTCCTCGGCGTGTCAATAAAAACTACCTGTTGTGGGTACTACTAGAACTCCCACAGCGTTCCTAGCTTGCCAGTATAAAAGACGGCTCGGATATGAGGTACATGCCAACTGCACCATTCGAAAAAAAAAAAATGCTATCGAAACGTCAACTAAGCATAGCTATGCAGGAGATATTGACGCGCCCATGCCCCTGGAGGGATCAAGGCAATTAATATGACAACATTGCACCGCATGAGAAAAGGTGCTCTCAGGCTGATTGTGAACTGGCTTTGTGAATAAGCCACCAGGAACTATCGCCTCAAAACGAAAATGAGCTATCCGCTTCAAACGTTTTGTATGATTTTAGGGCGATTTTTCATTATGAACGTTCATAAAACTTGAGGTAATACTTCAAAATGCCCAATAGCCTTAAATTTTTGTTTTATGACGAAAAATCGCTCCAAAAGATTTTTTAACACGAAAAAATCACTCCAATTTTGGTACTGCCTAAAGCGGAGATCCTGTCTGTCGATGCATTTAGACTTCCTAAAGCGGAAATCTCTCTGGGATATGCGAGTATGTTCGTACTGTCTGAAGCGGCAATGTCCTTCGGGATTTCCGTAAATTGTTAATTGCCTTAACCCCTCCAGGGGTATGGGCGCGTCAACATCTCTTGCATAGGGTTAGGTAAGGTAAAGGGGCTACCGGGTCCCCACCCAGCACATATAGTTCATCATTTAGTCCATTGTGTTACCATTGGAGTAACATAATATCTATTGCATAGCTATCCCTTGTTTATCGGAGTTGAATTCCGTGGATTAGTACTGCCTAAACTGGAAATTGTCTTTGAAATTCGCCCGGGTGATTCTAATCCTCATTAATTGGCAGAGCCTTGTGGGCTACATATTGCGTTAGATAGACCTTCTTCAAGAGGGGTAGTTGCTAGGCCCTTCCATTTGGTCCAAATCTTTGGTAACAGCAGAAAAACTCTTGCAAAATCAATACTAATATTTGATAGGCTCGTAAAAAGTACTCGTAAGTCAGTTACAAGGAGTTGGGCTACAACCCGGTTGCTAGTGAGAGAATGATCGGTCAACGAGAGATTGCGTCACTGGGATACCTTCCAGCTTTGCGGCAGTCCAAAGATCTATAAACCCCTACGGTCTCAAAGAAGTCAGTCGCCTGGGCAGAGCTGACCTGAGGTTAATGGTTGGTTACTTCCCGGGGGACCACTGGGTGAGATATCACCTCAACAAAATGGATCTGTCCAGTGAGACGGAATGCCGGCTTTGCCTGGAGGACAATGAGTCCAGCAAACATCTTCTCTACGAATGTCCGGCGGTTGCTCGTTCCAGGTTCTTGTTACTTGGAGATTCCATCGTGAGCTCTGCTGTCGTTAAGAGCGCTCCTACAAAGGAGTTACTGGCCTTTATCAGGCTGGTTGAGGGTATTTTGGATTAGTGAAGGCTATGACAAGGCCCGACGTCAGGCTGTGTCGCACCACGTTGTTGATGAAGGCTATGGCACGGTCGCAGTGCCCACCTTTGGGTATCTTAGCCTGCTCTAGGAAGAAAAAACAAGGACTATAAAACAGTGAATCCATATGTGCCCATCATTTGGGTAAATAACCTCATACTGATAATACAATTCAATTAACTCTGGGGAGAGCTTTCGTCGGAAGGTGCTTGAGAGCAACATGACCGTGGAGGTCCAGCAAAAGGATGTGATAAGATAACTCAAGCCACAGTACTATACGATATATTTGCACCTGGCTATCGGTTCAGATTATATTTCTTTGTGACAATATGTGTTGAGTGCTCTGTAGTCATGTCCTCCAGTCATTCTGTTCTGTGTTTTTTCATCGCCATACATTTCACAATTCCCTTCCAATCATATCATTATTTCAGGACTATCGATATTTAGCTCAAGCCAATGTTAGACAACCCCATCCCACGGTGGGTTATTATATGCCGACGACTATCACTCAACATGGAGAACAAGATAGTATTAGCTTGTCACATACGCAACCAATGCCTGACAGTCCCAACATAATGCCGCAATCCATAGAACCACCACATGATCTTGTAAGACCTCTGCCACCAACTGTAATTGTGGTTCCACGGCCACAAGTGACGCCAGTGGCAGGAATCGAGGCATTATATCAAGAACAGGATGTTAAAGTGACATCGGTCATAGCTGGACACACTGCTCAACACAGCGAACGACCCGATTACAGACAGGTACGCGACGGGCCGGATAAGGATGTAAGTTATTGGTATATTTTGGATAAACTGCCACAGAGTTCACCGTCGACGGAATGTCAAGGTACAATCGATTCGGTAAGCAGTTCCTTATAAATATCGGTTGAGGGGCGGTAGTCGTGGAGGTCCTTTTGTTACGTTCTATGATCCAGGAAGGTTCGGGCTTATTTTATGTTTATTGTACTATATCTGTGTATGTAGTGAGGCTCTCTCGACGTAAATCTGCTCGGAAAGCTTATCACGTTTTATGCCCGGTTCACATTATTCCAGTAACCAATCCAGTCCAGTAATCCAGTCCAGCGCTGGACTGCTACTGGAATAATGTGAACCGGCACTGGACAGCAATTCAATCCAGCAATCCAGTCCAGTGACTGGATTGTCGGTCTACTTTTTGATTCCAGCTCGCCCAGAAATCATTGTTACTATAGTTACCGAATCAACAACACACTCGCCAGACTACTGGACTGGAATCATGTAGACGATATGATCCAGTCCAGCACTGGACTGGAATAATGTGAACCGGGCATAATGTGAACCGGCACTGGACAGCAATCCAATCCAGCAATCCAGTCCAGTGACTGGATTGTCGGTCTACTTTTTGATTCCAGCTCGCCCAGAAATCATTGTTACTATAGTTACCGAATCAACAACACACTCGATATGATCCAGTCCAGCCTGGACTGGATCATATCGTCTACATGATTCCAGTCCAGTAGTCTGGCGAGTGTGTTGTTGATTCGGTAACTATAGTAACAATGATTTCTGGGCGAGCTGGAATCAAAAAGTAGACCGACAATCCAGTCACTGGACTGGATTGCTGTCCAGTGCCGGTTCACAGTATTCCAGTAGCAATCCAGCGCTGGACTGGATTACTGGACTGGATTGGTTACTGGAATAATGTGAACCGGGCATTAGTATTATTAGATGTAAAACAATGAATTGTGTCGTGCGGTGTGTAATAGGGGGAACGCCCCAACCTTTTTTTCTCCAAGCTCGGAAAACAATGTTGGGTGGGAAGACGTCCTAGACGTCACATTACTGTCAGACAACAATATATTTAAGGTTGAATACGGTAGTGTATCCGATCTGAAATCTTTTCTCGGATCACAACTGGATACTTTTCAATTTAAAGGGAGACTCCGAAGCCTTACAGAAACCCCAAAATGATCGACTGGAACAAGTTCAGACAGATCTTCAGAGCGAAACTCTCGGGTGTGCTTAACCCCTCAATAAACTCCGTGGAGTAGCTGGACAAGGAGATTGATTCTTTCGAGGAAGCCATGGAAGTATGTAGCTTTCAAAGCTTCGTGTCCGGTGAAAAGAAGTAAAACTGTTGTTGTTGTTGTGGTAGCGATGCTTCAAATACTGCAGTTCTTCTTGCATCGAAAGAGAGTTTGGCAACTCTTGGCCGTTGAAAAACGGGTCGTTCCGGTACGAAGAACCGGCTGCCGTAGGAAACTCCTCCCCCATGGTGGAACGAACCTCTCTATGCTAAGAAAACTGACTAGGGAGATCTTCCATATCTGCAACAAACATAGGTTCTGGCAGCCTTATAAAGACGGTATACAAATATAGAAAAAGGCCATTAGGGCGGCGAAAGTCCAAGCGTCGGAGGACTTCTGTCAATCTTTGCTTTCCCATTATGCTTTTCGGACCTAATCCCTACTACGGTCTAAACTGGGCCACAGCCAGGGCGCTGGTAAAAGGGATTGGTCTGCGGGCGAAAGGCTTCGGCACTGGAATAATCTCCCAGGCAGATTATGACAGAGCTGACCTGAGATTGGTCGTTGGTTTCCTCACGGGACACCACTGGGTGAGATATCACTCTTAAACAAAATGGGTCTGTCCACTGAGACGGAATGCCGACTTTGCGTGGAGGATATTGAGTCCACTAAACACCTTCTCTGTGAATGCCCCGCGGTTGCTCGCGCCAGGTTAATGTTTCTTGGAGATTAAATCGTGAGCTCCGGTGTCATTAAGAGTACTGCCACAAAGGACCTACTGGCCTTTATCAGGTTGGTTGAGGGTCTTTTGGATTAGTTAAGGCTCTGACACAATAGATCTTATGGTCGCAGTGCCTACCAGTTGGGTATCTTATCCTGTCTTTCTTTTATTATTATTATCTACGCAATACCCGCGAAAAGGAGCCGTATGATTTAACTCCTCCAGTGGGGCATGAGCACGTCAACTTCTATATCTCTAGCAATGCCGTCTTTTACTGACAAGCTTGGAAAGCTGTGGGAGTTCTAATTGTATCCGCAGGGAGTTTTTTTATTTTATTTTATTGCCGAGTCGGGGAAATGAACCCCTGTTCTCTAGATGCAAGCATCGTAGAATGGCGACCGAGACCTCACAGCTACAAAGATCTCACGGCTACCGAGCGCGTGTAAAAATGCTACAATGAATGGGTGGGCAAAAACCCGAAAATACCCGTGGCCATTAAAGGCACGAGGAAGTCCGGAAGATGTCACAGCCCATTGGGGTTAATATGTTCCCCTGGGCTTCCGTTTTTTTAAGGGCTAAATTTCACATTCTCTGCTCAAATATTTAAAGAACAAAAAGGTCGTCTCTACAAGATTTTATACACCAAAAGGCCCGCAACTTGCTCTTTTGTCAACCCTCTAAAACCTCTTCAATCTACCTCCATCCTTCCGGTCACACTGACCCTTCCAGTGCATATGCATACCTTTCAATTGTTAAAAAACAATATATCAACATTAAAACATTATTCAAACTGAAACAATTTTCCGGTATCCCCCATAAGTGAATTCAGCACTTATAAATGGTAATGGGTCTATTGAAGAGGGAACGAGTTACCACGATAGATAATCATCATACGGTGGGCAATTGTTGTCATGAGTGCGGCTCTTCTTCGAAGAGGAGGAACCTCTAGATTACGCGGTTCACTAGGTTTCCACAGGCGCAGCCCAACCTTAAAATATATCTCCCTATCGGCTCGCCATCCATAGTTATTGTTACAGTTTGTGCCGAGTAAAAATGCAGGAAAAAAAGAAGACTGACTGGTCGTGGAGGAGTCGCCGGGGTCACCCAACATATTTTCCAACACAGCTCATTGACTCGATGATGAATATGTATCAACATCATTACCATCATGTTTCTGTTGCGCTACTACCAATGATGCTATGATGGCTATTTATGATGTTGTTGCGGTGCGGTCAGCCTTTCGCATATGAAGTAACTAGATGACTGCAACTGACTGTTTCAATGTTGGGTGAATAGCACAGGGGCGTATGATCTCAAAGAGCCAATATCTAGTGGTAGAGAATAACAATAAAAATTTAATTGAATCAATTCAAAAAGCGTGTAATTTTTCAACATAGTCTGGTTACACCGGATCTATCGCGAGCTATATGCTTCAATGTGGTAAAATTGATATAGTACCTCAGAAATGTTTGGGGGGGCAAAAACTCCTCTTCCATAGTCCTCCGCGTGGGCGCCCCCTAGAACGACAGTGGTCACTGACCATTGCCAACCAACGTCAAGCCGCCAGTGATGGCGGTACGATGATTTGGTTGAGGTACCCCTGTGGTGTGGGGTGTGAAAAAAAAAATACCACGGCCTTTCCCTTTGAGGGCCTGTCGTTAAAACCGACAATCAAAGGACAGGATGTGTATGCCAGCAACTTGCACTATCCGAAATCTTTATATGCTAACGAAACGTCAACTATGCCTCGGATAAGGACTGACTCAACGGTTACGACTTTTAGCTATCGTACAATGACAAAGATTGGATTCTGGAATGTGCGTACTCTCCTGGACAATGGATCAGAAGGTCCCCAGAACGCACGATTTCTTCAATTAGAGAGTGAATTTCTGAGGTACAAATTAAATATCTTAGGAGTTAGTGAGATAAGATGGTGGAACAGCGGAGAATTCATCTCTCCAACGGGCAGCATTGTAATGTTGTACTCCGGTAAAGCTACCGGTAGTCGCCGTGAGTCAGGTGTGGGGCTCCTTTTAACCAGAGCCGCGCGAAACTGTCTCTTATCCTGGGAACCGGTCTCTGACAGGGTCTTGACCGCCAGGTTCCGGACCAAAATGAGGAACATCTCAATAATACAATGTTATGCCCCTACTGAACCCGACAATGTCTTGGCAAAAGACTCCTTCTACGAAGAACTAAACGCCGTTCAGAGCAGAACACCTAAAGGTGACATTGTAATGGTTATGGGTGATTTGAATGCGAAAGTTGGCGCTGATAACTATGGGCTCAGACATGTGATGGGGAGACACGGTCTTGGTGATCGTAATGACAACGGTGAAAGATTTGTAGAGTTCTGCAACTTTCACAGTCTCTTCATCGGTGGTACTATGTTTGAGCATAAGGACCACCACAAAATCAGTTGGTCCTCTGTTGATCGGCGCAGAACACAAAATCAGATCGACCATTTTGCCATTAGTAAAAGATTCAAGAGTTGCCTCCTGGACGTGCGAAACAAGAAGGGTGCCGATATTGGGATGGGAAGAGACCATTATCTTATGATCGCTAATGTTCGATTGCGTATTGCCGCCGTGCGCCGCCCCAGCGACGAAAGATCCAGGCCCCGCAAATTCAACACCACTCGACTAAAAAATCCAGCTGTCTTACAACAATATAATGACCATCTTGCGCAAAAAGCGGCTGAGATAACTAGTCACCCAGATAGTGACATAAACGAAAACTGGGATGCCATAAAAAATGCGTACATTGATAGCGCAAATACCATCCTTGGCCCAAACCCGGATTGCCGGAATAAGCCCTGGATGTCCGACGCTTCATGGCAGCGGATTGTTGAACGAAAGGAGCTGAAAGTTCGTTTGGCCGCAGCATCAGACGACAATCGAAGCAGCATCGAACATCGAACTTTCTGACGGTAAAAGCTCGAGAAGTTCAGCGTAGTGTGCGACGCGATAAAAGAGTTTATGCGAATTCTCTTTTAGCGTCAGCAGAAGAAGCCGCAAGAAGTAACAACTTAAACGCTGTATACGGTGTCATTAAGGAGTTTACAGGCGGTGGAAAGAACACTTCGCCGCGGTCTTGAACCGTGTAACCTCTGGTGAAGTCCCCCCTCATATATTGTAGATAATTTAGCTAACCATCAAAATGTGCGTATACGGTCCACTGCCCCGACTAAAGAGGAAATAGTCACTGCAATTATTGCACTAAAACGAGGAAAAGCCGCCGGACTTGACGGCATCCCTGCCGAACTTTATCAAGCAGCGCCAAGCGTAACTGCCGATTTGCTGCACCCACTTGTTGATAAAGCGTGGAATACAGAGACCTTTCCCACTGAGTGGAAGGAAGGTTTGATCATCAAACTTCCAAAGAAGGGTAGCCTCACAGACTGTAATAATTGGAGAGGCATTTGTGTGCTTCCTGCCGTTGCCAAGATAATAGCTAAAATCGTCCTGGAAAGACTAAAGGCCCACTTAGAAAGCACAATTGATGAAGAGCAGGCTGGCTTTCGATCCGGATTCTCCTGTGTCGATCACATTAACACCTTGCGAATCATCATCGAGCAATGCGCTGAATACGATTCTCCGCTTCACTTGCTTTTCATCGATTTCGAAAAGGCTTTCGATAGTGTGAACCGGGATTCTATATGGGCGGCCTTGCGCAGGAGAGGCATCCCTGAGAAGCTTGTGGCTATTATTAAGGCAACCTATGACGGCGCGAAATGTCGCGTTCTGCATAAAGGTAAGGTGTCGGGGGACTTTGAGATTCGCAGTGGAGTTCGGCAGGGGTGCATCCTCTCACCGATCCTATTCCTCATTGTGATCGGCGATGTGTTGCATGCAGCCCTATCGGGACTCGACAGAGGAATTCAATGGACTTTGACATCTTATCTACAACATCTTGACTACGCTGACGACATATGCCTACTCTCCCACAAAATCATGGATCTGTCCGCAATGGCGTTAGATCTCGACAGGGAGGCAAGCAAGGTTGGGCTAAAGATTAATACCAACAAGACCAAGGTTCTTAGCCCGCCGTTGCGAAAAAGAAATCCGACACCTATTGCCATCAATATTAATGGGCAGCCTGTGGAGAAGGTGGACAACTTCGTCTACCTGGGTAGCATTGTTGCCGAAAATGGTGGTACGGAGCAGGACATCGCTCGTCGTATCAAGCAGGCTAAACGTGCATACGGCATGCTGTCCAAAATCTGGCAGAGCAGTTATCTCAGCATCAAGACCAAGCTGGGCCTGTTTCGCTCCCTGGTACTATCAGTGCTTTTGTATGGGAGCAGTACATGGAAAGTTTCCGTAGGAGTTACCAGAAAGCGGCAAGTTTTCGTCAACTCATGTCTTCGTCGAATTTTAAGAATTCTCTGGCCCGAAACAATATCAAATGAAGAGCTAAGTCGGCGTACGGGTCAGATGCCAATCGACGAATTGATACGCAGGCGAAAATAGCAGTGGATAGGCCACACATTGCGGAAGAGTGATAACTGCATTGCTTTGCATGCCATGAAATGGAACCCCATTTCCAACCAAGGCCGACCAAGAGTGGGTCCTCGAATCACATGGCGTCGATCTGTGGCAACGGAGTGTCAGGTACTGGGTAAGTCTTTTGGGGAGTTGCGCCCCATTGCCCAGAACAGAGTACGATGGCGCGCAGGAGTAGTTGACGCGCTATGCCCCGCTAGGGGTTAAGGCAAAGTAGTAGTAGAAATGTTTCCTAGGACTAAATCATGGGATGAGAGATAGAATTAATCGATCACATGTCAAGCAGTGGATGAGGAAGTTACCACGTTTTCCTTAATGGGCTTTTTAGATTGATGTTGGTAGAACGAGTGGACTCTTCTTTGCAGATATTCACCACGAAGCTATCTTGGCATCTTGGGAAGCATCTCATTTTGATCGGGTTGGGTACGAAACGTCGGCTCTTAAAATCTCGACTAACAAAATCTCGATTTATAAAATCTCGATTTATAAAATCTCGATTTACAAAATCTCGATTAACAAAATCTCGATTTCGAAAAATCGACTGCAAATATCTCGACCATATCATAATCTCAACTGATGAGAATCACGACTTCTCAAGATTTGATTCTTAAAATATCGTCAATGAATCAAAAAAATTATATGAGAATATATTTATTTATTCATTCATTCATTTCATTTGGTAGTCCGGATGGCGCAATGGTTAGCACGTTCGCCTTCTACGCACTGGGCCCCGGTTCGATTCCTACCTGAATGCGGTAGTTTTCGATAAAAAAAGGGGGATTTACGTGTCGGACTATGAGCTCACTCAGCTGTTAAATGGGTACCCATTTTTGGGGTAAATAACTCGGTTGAGCGTGTTGCTGATCACACACCTCTGTACAAGACCGTCACGATCTAGAAAATGAGATGATGCTAATTCAGCTCGAGGCCATGGTTCAAAATAGGACTGTTGCGCCAGTTATTTATTTATTCATTTCATTTACATACAGTTACATTTGGATTCGGCGTTGTTCATACGTTTCTCCTAAATCTCCCAAGCACACACACACACACACAAGCAACCATTGTGAATCAACAACTGTGTGGGCCCCGCTCGCTACGCTCGCTCTGCGCTTAAGGGATCGCAACTCTCAGTACCGCACAAATATGAATGTTCGCTTTGCTCGTTCTGGGTGCAACAACCTTTTCGCTTTGAAGGGAACCTAACCCTCAGGAAATAGACCTACAACGCTCGTTCTTCAGTAAAAATTTCCAATGGGTCCATATTACTAGAGCGGAATTTTACTTAAATGGGACCGCACTGCTATAGTAAAGCGGGGAAAAGCGACATAATCAATTGACAATTGTCGCTTCTGAGATACCTCAACATTAAATTCATTTTCAATTAGTCGAGATTATCGAGGTTTTTTTCTGTTTTTGATCAGTCGAGATATTTTAATCAGTCGAGATATTTTGATCCGTCGAGATATTTTGTAGTCGAGATTATCTCAAGTCGAGATTTTGAAAAAAAAAAAAAATCCCGACTTTGGCAATTGAGATGTTAAAAGTCGACGTTTCGTATCGGTCCCATTTCGATTACCATACTCCATACACGTGTAGCCATTCTTCGAATAAAATCATTACACCACAAAGTGAATAATGAGCCCCAGGTGATACCTGGCAGCAGTCTCATCCACCTGTAAGAATCATTCTCATATTCTTCTGTTGAGTCATGCTATATAAACTGGCCATCGTCTTTCTCTTTGTAGTCGTTCGACCACCTTCTTTTCACCTAACATGCTGTTGGACTATTGATTTCGTCCTTACGCGAAGGAGACGACTTCGAAATTTCAGATTGCAGCTTGGTAGCTTGTTTGCGTGCTAAACGAACATCGTCGTGACCTGACCCCCCACATTATAGTGTTGTTGTAGCTCTTGGTCGTCGGCACACACTAGAATTCCATGAATAAAAGAAACTCACCAAGACGACATTGTTGCTTTATAGTCCTGCATAATCCATGAGAGACGACGGACTCTAATAGGAGAATTCAAGTTTCTTTTTATGCAATTACAATATTCGTTATTAATAAAACTTGGAAAGGTTTGGGCGATGGTCAATGGGGGTCGGGATATTTGAGAAATTAACATGTGTTTAAATGTAGAAAGGATATCGATTCGAAGGGGATGAGCGCAAAGTATCTTTGTTCGATTACGTGTTGCATTTAGTAGTAATTATTCTAATTGGTTGAGTTGAATATTTAGGGAATAATCGATAGGGGGTTAATAGACTCGTATCTTTTTTTGGGAAAGCAAGGGGTAAATTATGACTAACTTTTGGTTGTGAGAAGAACTGTAGTTAGGAATTTGTTCGACCAAGGCAAGCAAGATTCAATTCAAAAATCCAATCAACGTGTAGATCTGACGAGCATCCCAGTGCTGGAGATCGAGCTGAAGATCCGGTTTACTAATATAATCATCTTGGCTGCCTGGATTGTTTTCCAATAATTGTCTCGTTCCATTGACGGCGTCCTCCATGGAAGGCCAGCGGAATTTCGGCGTTCGCATCCACTGAGGCTTTTTTTTTCTATGTTAACACCAAAGCTTAGGGAATACCCTTTAATGCAATAGCATAGCTTTGGTAGGTGAGGGAATTAAGGTAAGAGGAAGGGGATGGGTTGAGCTGGATTAGACGAAATTAAATGACGGTGGACATTTTGTTTAAATTTCTGCAGGTCGTAATTGCAGGGAAAAACAGATGATGGTAAAGCGTTCCACATTCGAGTTGTTCTGTATACGAAAGAGTCATAAAATTTTGCTGTTCGGCTGACACTAGTTTCTTCCCAACGAGAGCATTTGGTCTTCCTCTCTTATTCCGCTAATATGCATACTTTCAGGCTTGCGGCTGTCGTCCATTCGTTGTACATGCCCTGCCCATTGACGTCGTTGTAGCCTCACGATTCTCAAAACTTCCAGCTCATCGTACTATTCGTACATCTGATGGTTGTATCGGAAGCGCCATCCATTTCGGTGGCAACCGGCTCCGAATATTCTGTCGAGGATCTTTCGTTCAAATTTGTCGAGAATATTTTCGAAGGGTTGAGTTAGGGTCCAGGTTTCACAATCATAGCAAGGTTAATTTCAAATCACCGCAAAAAATATGAATTTTTCCCTTCAAAAAATGACAATTCACACCCCAAAAAAGAGGGGATTTTTTCCCTTTAAAAAAATATTACAAATCTCCCCCCTCCCCTCTCCAAACCATTTTTTTATAAAGGAGTACTGCTACAGAGGGTTTAATCGTGTTATTTTGCACTTATGGGTGTTGCTTCTATGTTTGGGGAAAATTGTTTCTTGGAGTAGAATATATTGTATGAAAAACACCATATACAGTCATACAAAAAAGTATTCGTACACACGTCGTATCGTGCTTTACTGTCCTGCAACTAACTGTTGCTGGGAAAAGTTATATTTGCTGATTAGAGTAAATTTAACATTTTCCCAGAAGTCTATTCCATGATTTCGCATCGTTTTGGCGAATTCTAATAGATCCTTCCCATTTTTTTCGCTTATGTAATATTTTCTTCTAGCGATTCGAGAGTTGTAACCGGCACGGCGGAGCACATTTCTGATTGTTTCTCCAGAAACGTCTATTTTATCTTTTTCCGCTACCTCTGCCGCAATCGCTAAAGCTGTAATTTTCGGATTTTGTCACACTTTTCTACATATACTGCGTTCATCTTTGGCCGTTAATAATCTTGGTCGTCCTGATCTTCGTTGATTCGTAAGACTTTCCGTGACACAATATCTATCAATGATGCTTTGAACGGTTGAGCGTGGTCTCCCAACAATAACGCTGATTTGACGCAATGATTTGCATTGATTGTGCAAGGAAAGGATAATTCTCCTTTCTCCTTCTGTTGTTTCTTTACCTTTTCGTCCCATAATAAAGAATTTAATGGAAATCCACTACAAATTTGCTTAACAACAATTGATAAATACTTGATAATTATCACAAGACTGATCCCAATACGAATGATCGCCATCGGCAACGGAATAACGGCATTATTCTTTCTGCAATGCTGCTGTACGAATACTTTTTTGATTCAATTCTCGGGAATTGCATAACTGTTTCTCACTTTTCTGTTGACACGATCAGAAAAGAGTACTTTTTTTAAGTTAATATAAGAAAGTAGTGTTGCTAAAAGAGTTAGAGACATTTTTTGTTAAAAAAATGTAGCTCTTTTAACTGTTGCAGGACAGTAAAGCACGATACAACGTGTGTACGAATACTTTTTTGTATGACTGTAAGTGTTTTAATCAAAGCCTTAATGTTCTTTACTGTGCTTTACCTTCTTTTTTTACGTCCTAAATGTCGTGTATGTCCTTTGCGTCCTATATGCCTTTAACGTCCTGTGTGTCCTTTATATCCTGTATGTCCTTCACGCCCTGTATGTCCTTCACGTCCTGTATGTCCTCCACGTTTTTTACGTTCTGTATGTCCTTTGTGGGTTTTATGTTGTTTATATCCGTTCCGATCGTTAAGTTTTGAATGTCCCTTGTCTCGTTTATGACCCGAGCATTAGCCTCGTCACTCCGATTTCGATCATACCCATATTGGATAGGTTTGGTTTTCCCTTCATTTCATGTCCAAAAATGTCCTGTTGTTTCAACGCGCAACTGAAGAAGGACCAACACGAAAAACTCGTCACGGGGTGGTCCTTAGAGTCACTTTAAATTATTTTTGCCCATTATGTCTTATTAACCCATTATATTCGTTCTGTTCGGGGTGATGATCCAAATCCCCCCCATCCCCATAGACCGGAACTGGGACACGGTACTCAGCCAAGAGGCTACAAAAGATCGAGCCAAGGCAGCATTCCACCTCTTTCCAGGTTTTGTGAGTGATGTTACCATCAGGATTCTCTTTGTCCAAACAATTCGGTCCACCCCATCAATGATTCAGCACAAGAGGGGGAAGAGCCACTGGTTTCGGTTGTCTAAGGCTTCTTGGCTATACATGTTGTTACAATAGCGTTCGAATCTTGGCTTAAACTGTCAGTCAGTTTGTAGTAGTTCGCTTCTTTATGCCGCTCGCCACGCCAACTTTATTCCGGTCTCGTGGTGGCCATAAGCTTGGTTGTAATATGCATCAGATTCCGGGAATGATTTTCCGCCCCAAACTTTTTGAACATAGTCTCCTAATAGCCCATTTACATTCTCGCGAAGTAGCATTAAGACGGGCGAGGCATGAGAATTTAAACGTGCTGCTCGTCCTGTGCTCGTTGTTCCTCGCCTCGTCCTGTGCTCGTTGTTCCTCGCCTCGTCCTGTGCTCGTTGTTCCTCGCCTCGTCCTGTGCTCGTTGTTCCTCGTCTCGTCCGACGTCGCTCCGTAGGCGAGCCACCACGATGCACGAGCACAAGACAGCCCGGGTGCTCCATGTTAACACTCTCGCTTTTCGGGCGCTATTGTGAATAGTTTTTCGTCGCGGGTGGAGTTTGGGGTTTGAAAAATCAATACGAGGGTTGCCTTTTATATTTCGGGATTAGAGAACAAAAACAAATATTAATCATTGAAAATCGCTTTATTGTTTTTCAAAATATTCCCCATGAAGATCTATACACTTTTGCATGCGTTTGAACCAATTGTCAAAGTACTTTTGCCACTCTGATTGAGGTGTCTCCAAAACATGCATTCTGAACGCAGCAACCGCTTCTTCAGATGTTGATAAACGTTGACCTCTCAGTTTGTTTTTTACGTACGGGAATAAAAAGAAGTCATTCGGTGCCAAGTCAGGACTATACGGCGGATGACCCATCAAATCTATGTTTTGAGTGCTCAAAAATGCAGTTGTTTGAGCTGATGTGTGAGAGCTCGCATTGTCGTGGTGAAGAGTGATCCGTCTTCGGCGGTTGGTTTTCCTGATTTCTTGGAAGACAACTGGCAAACAAATGGTTGTGTACCACTCAGAATTGACTGTTCTGCGTTGTTCTAGTGGTACGGTTGCGACTTGTCCAGTTTTTCCGAAAAAGCAGGCGACCATTTGCTTGGAAGTGCTTCGTGCGCGAACAACTTTTGTTGGGTTTGGCTCATCTTGAAACACCCATACAGTCGACTGCTGTTTACTTTCGGGCTCATACGCGTAAATCCACGATTCATCACCTGTCACGATGTCATAGACGTGTTTCGAAGCACCGCGATCGTATTTTTTGAGCATTTCTTTCGACCAATCGACACGAGCCTTTTTTTGAGCGATTGAGAAATTGTGTGGGATCCAACGCGAACAAATTTTTTTGACAGTCAAATGTTCATGCAATATTGAATGTATGCTGGTCCCACTAATGCCTAAGGTTGTCTCAATCTCACGATAGGTCACATGACGATCTTGCAATATCAGTTCGCGCACAGCATCAATGGTTTCCGGAACAACAACTGATTTTGGACGACCTTCACGAAATTCGTCTTGGAGTGAACTACGACCTCGATTGAATTCACCATACCAACGATAAACACTGGTCCTTGATGGAGCTTCATCGCCAAAAATTGAATTCAGTTCATCCATGCACTGTTGCTGAGTTAATCCACGTTGAAAGTTGTAAAAAATAATCGCACGAAAATGTTCACGATTGAATTCCATTATTTGGCCGAGATTAATCTTTTAAGTTACTGTAAAAAACACAAATAGCGCTCGTATGTGAAAACGTTCTGAGTACGTATAACCTCAAAAATGTCAAACTTTACGATAGAGCTGTCAGTTGCCAGATTGCAACACTAGGGTTGTCCAATCCCGAAATATAAAAGGCAACCTACGTAAAGCGCACTTGTGTTTTGTTTTAAAGTGCATTTAGATCTTTTCCCGAACAGGCGAGCCGTTCGGCTTTTTCAGAAATGTGGCCTATCTTGCTGGAAAGAGTTGGTAGGCGGTTTTTCTGTGAATCTGAACTCAAAGTGGCAAAAAAAAGAAAGGTAACAAACACGGCCAATCTTGCTGGAAAAAAAAATTGTCAGGGAGTTGTTTGGGTCGCTGATTGTGAATATGAGGTCGAAGTTGCAGAAAGCCATAAAGTGAACAAGTTTCTGAACGGCAACCCTTTTTTTTGAAAGCAAATCTTGCTGGCAAAAGCTGGTGGGCGGTTTTCTGGGTCGCTGATTGCGAAACTGAAGTCCAAATGAAAAAGAAAAAGAAAATGAAAGATCTAATAATGGCAACACTTTGTATTGTAAACACGGCCAATCTTCCTGGAAAAAACTGTCAGTGGGTCGTTTGGGTCGCTGATTGTGAATCTGAAATTGCAAATAGTCAAAAACTAAAGGAGTTTAGTCAAAGAAGAAGAAGTCAAAATTGCAAAAAGTCAAAAATTAAAAGAGTCTGAACGGCAACCCTTTTTTCAAAAACACGCCCAATCTTGCTGGAAAAAGCTGAAAGGGGGTGCTTTGGGTCGCTGGTTGCGAATCTGAAGTCTAACTGGCAACAAACAAGGGAGTGCTTTGGGTCGCTGATTGCGAATCTGACGTCTAACTGGCAACAAACAAAATGGGGGATCCAGAATGACAACACTTTTCCTGTAAGCACGGTCGATCTTCTTTGAAAAAACTGTCAGTGGGTTGTTTGGGTCACTGATTGCGAATCTGAAGGAGTTTCTGAACGGTAACCCTTTTTTCAAAAACACGGCTAATCTTATTGGGAAAAGCTGGTGGGGGTTCTTTGGGTCGCTGATTGCGAATCTCAAGGGGCACCTCGCCCAGGCTGTTTGTCTCGGGCATTCTCGTCGAATATGCTTGCCTCGTCCACTCGGCGGGAATGTAAACCGGCCATAAGACGTTGCGTTGAATTAAAAGGCTGGCGCATGCTTAAGTGCATTATGCAGGTAGTTTTGTTTTTCTATGGAAAATCTTTACGAAATCCATTCACACCGGAAGGCGAGGGTGATAACGCAAAATTCCTTACCAAAATACCCAAAATTTCGAATGAGTAATGTACTCATTGAGAAATGTTTAAAGGTCACACCTTGCTTTATTCAATTCAGACCCACCCCTATATTATCTCTCAAAACAATTCGCACAATTATCATATACAACGACGTTCAAATACAATTATTCAAATGCCTCAATAGAGATTGTTATTTATACTAATTAATTAGATAGTCGGCAACTATGTTATGTAAACACAACAATACGACACCCATCGCACCCATCTCATACGAAATATAAACAAAAACTGGAAAACCTCCCTCTTATCAGTGAACTCTGGATGTCATATCAGGTGTCGATGCCGTATGTAAATATGCGAGGGCGATGCCTCGCTTCGTGGTTGATTATGATACGATGATGATTATTAATGCGACTGTCGATCTATACGTGAAATGTCACATTTCTGCGACGGGATTGTGTGTATCTCCTGTGGTAATTCTTGCATCTATCTTCCTGTTCCGGAAATCCAGATATACGTTTGCGGTAAGACCGTAATCAATTACAATAAGCTCGGGAGCCACGTATGTGACTGAAAACGTGAGTTTCATTCACTTCCTGATTGCACACACCAATCGCTCCAATTATTTTCGCTGCTGCTTGACGTTGAGATTCTGGGCGAAATAAGATACTTTCAGTCGGCACGTTTTCTGCTGATACACATATGCGTGATTGCACACGTGGGTTCCTTTTTTTGCGTAGTCCCCAATTAATGAAAGTTATTCAATATCTGGGAAAAATATTGAATCGTATAGAGATTTCCCATATTTCTCCATAGTTCTGTGTCAATCGATGATCATATTTTCCAGTGAGTTCCTTGAAATCAAAGTTCAAGACACATGTTCCCACCAGGCAAATTTACTCAACGAAAAGCACTGAACGAATCTCTTGAAATCGGACTACTATCCCATTATGTGTGCTACGTACCCGCTCCCGGTGTGTGCCTTGGAGCTTCTACATCTACAATAGTTGTACGGGCATCCAATCCAAATATGCTTTCAGCTATCAATAAGATAATATTTCTGTTTTCATGTACAATTAAATAAAGATATCAAATGTTTGTTTGCTTCATACGTGCGTAGTACAGCTGGCACCAGGTTGGGGGTGCGGCGTACTCGTATACGAGTATGTAGTAAGCTGCATCAACCACCATCACCACACAACTTTGACCCCGACATATTCACTCTTTCGTGTTCTGAAAACCAGAATTTACGGACAAAACTGTAGTTGCTTTGGTGGTAAAATGATATTTCCTAGATACAAGATAGATATAGTACAGGAATTTCTATTGGATATTGTGGTATCACAGTTGGTTTGCTTACAAGCGTATAGCTCTTATGATTTTGGGTATGAGAGGAGATTTAAGGGAAATTTCGAGCTAATATTTGCAGAAACGATTAGCAAGTCCAAAAGAGAAACTCTCTCTTCGAAAGTCTAGGTCTAGTGATTGTTTTTAAATATGTACCATAATCCCCATCCTATCCCATTGTTGTAGCAACGCCTGCTGGCGTTGAAGGAGTTTGGCAGCCCTTGTCCGTTGCCGTTGAACGGGTCGCTTCGGTGCGTAGAACCGGCTGCCGTGGGATCGGCACCTGTTGATTTTTTTGCTTCCTAGTATCTATGTTGGATCTGTAATGTAAAATAGTCTTCGCATCTAATCATTTCCGTTTTTCTTTTACAGATTACTGCATCAACGGCCAAAAAATTATGGGAAAAGAGTGACGTGAAAGGACCAACAACTGGACCACTTGGTCCGCTGCAATTACATGGTGTCAGCGATAATCAAGTGTGGAAAGATTCAACATGGTCGACACAGAGTGGCGAAACTATTTTGGCGCCATCACGACCACGCACGTTTCCACAGGCGCCCGACACAAATCAGACGGCGAGTGCCAGCATATTGAGGTAAGATTCACTGTCCTTGTGATTTCTTTTTGAATGAGTAGAATTGATGTCATCCTTCTGGGGAAGGTATAAGAAAGCTATCCTGATAGTGGGACATTCGTTCGTACAAGCCTAGCAAATATAGGGCGACCGGTAGCGCAGTGCGCAGAGGCGTCAGTTCTTTGGTCCAACTCATTAACCTGATGTCAATCATCTAAACTAGCGACTTCGTCAGTCTGCCGTAGGATTTGCAGAGGTAGTACCCCTCAAGTCGACGTTCTCTCACCGCTTCTTTGGAACATTACGGTCAACAGACTGCTTTTACATCTGTAGAAATTGGGTTATAAGGTTGATCGCCTATGCCGATAATGTCTCCATTGCTGTCTCTGATAAGTTCTTAGGAGCTCTCAGCGAAGAAACGCAGTATGCTATCTCTGTTGACCAACTGGACTAATAGATGTGGGCTAGGTGTTAACCCCAATAAGACCAGTTTAGCCCTATTCACTATAAAACGCAGCATTCCATCAGTGTTGCCTCCTATCTTGGAGGGGGTGAGACTTGCGTTAATAGCGAGCGCTGATTTACTTGGTCTCATACTGGATAGTAAGCTAAATTGGAGACTGAACATCCAGAAGCGCACGGACAAAGCTACCAGCTGTACTAGGGCTATAGGTAAACCCAAAGTACTGAACTGGCTCTATGTGGCGGTGATTTGCCCCATACTGCTGTATTGATTCGTAGTCTGTCTGCTATGTGGTCGCCCCTATCGGCGAACATGCTAGGCGGCTTCGGCTTCCTTTCTTTGATTACTGTAGAAGCTGTGGGGAGGAGGAGAAAAGTATTACTCATCTGCTGTGCGAATGCCCTGATTTGGCACAGTTGAGGAGGTCAACTCTTGGTAAATGCTTTTATAACCTCTGCCAGCCCCCCAAGATGGGCTGGCAGAGGTGGAGGTGCGACAACTCCTTCGATTTGTCAGTGGCTCCGGCTGGTTCTAATCTGTTGTTTTGATTCTCCTAGGGTATCACAATGGATCTATGTTTCTGGTCTAAGTACACTGTTTCAGCAACCCTGCTACCTACCTACCTACCAGTACCAGATGAAGTTCCCTTGTGTTATCCTTGAATTGAATAATTCCTGCCGTCAACCAATGTTGAACCATCCAGAGCTAATGGCGAGACGCAGAAGCTGACTCACATCAGCATTAGCTAAGTCCTCTAGATCCGCGTGGGGATATTCCCCGAGAGTTGATCTTCCTCTAATAGCCAATGCCGGGCAGGAGCAGAGCAGGTGAAAGATACTTTCCTCCTCATCCACGTTCCCGTAGCTTCTGCAGAAGTCATGGTGTGCAAGCCGGAGCCTCCTCGCGTAGTTCCCGATAACACAGTCACCATTAATGACTCCCTCCCACCACGAGCCTAATATTGTGCTTTTTCATTGACAGTAGTTTAGAAGTACGGTTTATGTTTAATAATGGCCATAATAATTTTGCATTGTGGCAGGTGCTATCACTTAGTCATCTGCAGTTAGTCTTGTCTATCGCTGTTGTAGTTAGCCTATTTTTACATCTGGAGGAAACCAAACCAACGACAACTACTTTCTGAATGGACTTACAAAATGTATAACACACACACATATATGTACATTTCTTCTTGCATTGAAGGAGTTTTAGCAGCTTTCGGCCGGGTTGCTCCGGTGTGAAAAACCGGTTTACACAGGAACGAACTGGCAAATCTTAACTTAGAAGATTAGAGGATTCCCAAACGCACTGACTGGGAAGGATATTCGGTCTCTCTGCGTGAGAAACTCGATCTGGTAGACAATAAAGTCTCAGGGTGGCTCAGCTTAGATTCCTTGGTATCCAACGTATCGGAGGCAATCACATCCTCCTATGAAGAAAATTGCCCTCTAAGTAGCTCTACTGACTCTAGAGGCGTTCCATGGTGGAGCTCCGAACTCTCTGCGTTACGCAAAAGCACTAGAAGACTTTTCAATAGAGCTAAGCGTACTGGTGAGTGGGAACAGTACCGAGCCTCGCTTACACTCTACAACAAAGGTGTCCGCAGTGCCAAGAAACGCAGTTGGGTTAGGTTCTGCGAAGGTGTAGATAATACCAACAAGGCTGCCAGACTACATCGTGTTCTGGCTAAAAAAGGCACCAACCAAGTCAACACCCTAAGAAGACAAGATGGGCAGCATCACACAGGATGCCGAGAGCACAGGTAATTTGCTTCTTGAGACCCATTTTCCTGGGTGCGTCAGTCTAGATGAAGATAACAGCTACTCGGTCGACATGGGGGTGCGCTACGAGGCATCCCGCGCCGACTGGAGTATTGCCAAAAATATCTTCACTTACAATAAAGTAAAATGGGCCATTGACTCTTTTGACCCATATAAATCGTCTAGTACGGATGGAATCTTTCCCGCTCTGCTACAGAAAGGAAAGGATATACTAATCCCCTACCTCCTAAGTATATTCAGAGGTAGCTTTGCTCTAGGTTATATCCCAGATTCCTGGAGATCGGTTAAAGTAGTCTTCATCCCAAAAATGGGCAATCGTCCCAAAGATGACCCCAAATCATATAGGCCTATCAGCCTGACCTCCTTTATGCTCAAGTCTATGGAGAAAATCCTTGATGCTCACATCAGGTCTACACTTCTCACAAAATTCCCGCTACACTGTAAACAGTTTGCTTACCAGTCAGGTAAGTCGACTGAAACTGCTCTACACTGTTTAGTTGGAGAAATTGAGGCCACCCTGGCAGTAAAGGAGACGGCAGTTTGTGCCTTTTTGGATATCAAAGGTGCTTTCGACAACACATCTTTCTCTTCCATTGACTCTGCGCTTAGAGCAAAGGGAGCGGATGAAACGACGGCACTATGGATAAAAAGGATGCTATCATCCAGAAAGGTCATCACAGAGATAGGAGACTGCACTTTAACAGCAAACGTCACTCGAGGATGCCCGCAAGGAGGGGTACTATCTCCTCTCTTGTGGTGCATCGTAGTAGACAGCTTACTGTGGAAGCTTACAAAGATGGGATATTCAACTCAGGGATATGCCGATGACCTGGTCATAACTGTTAGAGGAAAGTTTGAAGAAGTCCTAACGGAAATTCTTCAATCGGCATTAAACACAGTACAAAAATGGTGCAATGACAACGGCCTTCGAGTCAATCCGGCTAAGGCAGTTGTTGTCCCCTTTTCGAAGAAAAGAAATCCCAGACAAATGAGATGTCCTACAATATACAACTCTCCAGTGCTCCTGGCGGATTCCGCCAAATACCTCGGTGTTACTCTAGACAGGAAATTACTCTGGTCGGAACACCTACAGACAATATCGGACAAAGCCATTAAGGCCCTATGTGTTTGTAGGCAGTTTGCGGGTAAGACTTGGGGAACAAGCCCTCGCATAATCCTTTGGATCTATAAGGCGATTGTCAGACCAATTGTTGAATATGGAGCTGTTGTTTGGTGGAAAAAATCAACCACCAAAGATGGCAAAACCAAACTGGGTAAGATTCAGAGACTAGCATGTCTCACAGCCACGGGGGCTATCCGCAGCTGCCCGACTGTAGCTCTTGAAGCGCTACTCGACCTTCCGCCGCTTCACATTCATATAAAGGCGGAGGCAAAAATAGCAGTAGCAAGACTAAAAGCTTGCCAGAATTTCCTCAAACTAAACCCTGAGCAGACCAGCTGGGTAAATGAGGACCATGTACTTAGTATGCCATCAGACCATTTGGCTAGGGAGCTTTGCTTTAAAATTCCATTCTCAACCGAAATATGGAGCAGAGAGGATTGGAATCTGAAGCTCGACACTCTCCCCTCAAACGTTGTTACGTGGTACACAGATGGATCTAAAACCGAAGATGGTACAGGGGCGGGCGTCGTAGGTCCGTCTCACAAGATATCCATTCCAATGGGAAAGTACGCCACGGTATTTTAGGCGGAAGTTCACGCAATCGAGACTTGTGCGAACACATGCTTAGCAGCTGGATACCAAGGCAAGAATATTGCAATCTTCACTGACAGCCAGGCGGCGATCAAAGCACTAAGTAACTTCTCCGTCTCGTCGAAAGTGGTGCTTAGTGGTCGTGAAGCCCTGCAGAGATTAGGCTCCGTAAATAAGGTTACCATTTACTGGGTCCCCGGACACGCTGGTATCCCAGGAAACGAAACAGCGGACGAGTTGGCCAGGGGAGCATCTGCAACCCCACTCGTCGGTCCGGAGCCATACTGTGGAATTCCCTTGTGTAGTGCAAGACGGCACATCAGGGAATGGGAACACTCAGTAACCATCGCGCACTGGGATAATACCCCTGGTCTTAGACAGGCCAAGCTGTTTATAGCTGGCCACTCACGCAACCGTACCCACGAACTGCTGAGACTACGCAGAAACCGGGTTAGAACTATTTGTGGGCTCCTTACGGGTCACTTTACCCTGAGGGGTCATCTGCATAGAATGGGAATTGTCTCTGACCCAAGCTGTCGCTTCTGTGAGAGCGAAGATGAGACTTCCCAGCACATTCTCTGTGACTGTGATGCACTTCATCTCCGACGCTTGAAGTGCTTCGGCGATGCATTCCCTGAAGCGGAAACGATTGCCTCACTAACATTCGAACAGCTGAGCAGATTTGTTGGGATGATTGGTCTCGAGAATTAGTCAGATCACTAGTCTGCGTAGACTTCAGGGTGTAGCACAATAGACTTCCGGGTCGCAGTGCTTGTTGGCCCTCTGGGACAACTGCCCTCCATCTAATCTAATCTAACTTAGAAGAATTAAACAGGTTGTCCCCCAAAGAGGAGCCATATCTCCCACTCTGTACATGTCACCACCTGATGGACTCCAAATCATTAGTTACGCTGATGACTTCGATTCTGACAATCGACAACAAATAGACGGATATCTCGACCAACTCAAATCGTTATTCGTCAATAAAAATCGAACTCTGTCAGCTCCGAAATCTTTCGCTACCTTGTTTCCTACATGGACAAGAGAAGTTAAGCTACACCTGGATATCTCAGTAGATGGTGAAATCATTCCCATCAGCAACCACTCTAAAATTATCGGTGTTACCCTTGACAGTATGGCAACCTCCTCGGCCCATGGGTTAACAATTTGTAACAAAATGAGAAGCAAGAACAAGATCCCCATAGCGTTAGCTGGAAATTTCTGGATAAAAAAAAACAAAGAGATCCTACTAGCTACATAGAAATCAATCGAGAGATCAGTGGCCAACTATGCGGCTCCTGTCTGGTCACAAAACCTGAGCGACATTCAGTGGAAAAACATGCAGACCTGTCAAAATGTTACAGGCTACCTCCTGATGTCGTGACAAGATCATCTGCATTTGTACTTAGTTGGCTGTTATCGAAACGACCATCTCTAATCTTATGGACAAAACCCCACCACCACGTCACGTAAAGCTCAACATGAGGGACCTCGAGTGAGAAGGCCAAAGATTCAGGAGAGTTCCGATAACTTCAGCTACAAATCGGTCATCTCTGCATAGAGAAGAGGCAGTGGTCGATAGCGGACCTTGAACCAAATGTGGTACTCACGCCTTAACCATCTACCATATAATCAGACGAAACTAAACTACCTAGAGCGACGAGAACTACGTTGCCTTAAACGTTCTGGTTGGTGCTCACGTCTAAATTCGTATCTGCCCCGCATCGACAACAACATCCAAAACTCCTGTCCAGCTTGTGGCCTCACTTCTTATGATGTTGAGCACATTTTCAATTGCAGCAACAGCGACTCCCACGTACCTGACACGTATTGCATTATGGGAAAACTCCATGCATATAACACACATACATATTTGACATCAAATCATTGCTACAACAACAACAATTTTTCGAATCGGAGTGATGAGACTATGTTGATGACATTTTCAGTCCTTTGGCCAGGACAACAGGATCCTCTTGAACATGAAGTGAAACGGAAGTCGAACCTAGAAACTATGTTTTTTTTTTTCCTAAATAGGGGCTAGGACAAAAGGATCTTCTTGGGTATGAAGTGGAACGGAAATCAAACATAGCAAATATGGGTGTTTTTGGAAGCGAAGTGATAAGACCAATCTCTTCGCCACAAGGGGACAAAAATTTTATAGATTATTTGACGGACAAAAAGGACATAAAAATCATAAAGCCCGGGAAGGATACATTCCACGTACACGACATATAGACACGAAGGACATCGAGGACATAAAGGACTCAAATGCAAATAAAAGTCATTGGACATTTGCTCAGGGATTCAAACCTAAAGAGTATACTTCTTTAGGGGCAAAAATATTTTAATTTGAATCTTTCGACAGCTTGAAGCCAAATCGATCATGTCTTGGGTCTAAAATGACAATTAACATCGCTCCTTTTTGTATTCTTATCATTTATCTCACTTCTTTTTTTCATTCTAATACGTTTCTTTGTATTTTACAGCCCGCGAGATTCAACAAGTGGATTGGGTGTAAAAATGGTCGAATATGTATTGCGTGGATCTCCAACGAACAAGGAGAGTCCACTATCAAGTCTCGAGCCACGACTACGAGGATTGAAATTTGACGATAACGATAAGGTAAGTGCATCCTAAATAACATTATGTCACAGAACTATGTATGCATGTGAATTTCCTGAAACAACTGATTAACTCGCTAGAGGGGTGGAGAGAGAGAGAGTGAGAAGTGGAGGTGTTTGGTCCCTGTCAATTTTAATATATATTTTCAAGTTTCTTGCAAAGTGCAGGTGCGAACGCATTTGGAGCTCTGGTTTGCTCCACAGATAGAGCACACTCATAAGGTGCTAATTCTGCCCTAGATCAGTTCCTTCTAGTCTTAGATTAACTCGTATCCGTATGATATGTCTTTAAACGGTGATCGTAAAACAGGCCAGTTTGATTGGAAGTTGTCAATGGATACGATTTTCGACTTTAAGGTGTGTTTTGCTAGGCACACGATCGTCGCATATTGTTCGCGATTAGCGATCAACCCATACAGCACGGATCACTATTTGCGTGTATCTTTTTCATCGTCGCCTGCGATCGACGCAGAGTGGTGCCTAGCACAACGCACATTTTGCTTGCCCAATTTTTTTTTTTTGTTTAGTTTAAACAAGTCCTCCCTATCAGTCTTCTTTAAATCTCTCCACCCAAAAATGTCGCTGCCAATTACACAATATGTATCGATAAACCTTTTACCGTGTTTTCCATTATTTCGTGAAAAACTGAAATCTCATGAAAACGGAGCTCTCGCTGTCTGCCACCGTTTGGGCTTCGCTGGGGGTGTGCTCTCCACTTGTACGTGTGTACATGCCAGTTTGAATCTGAGAGAATAAATGAGAGAGCATTAAAGAAGACACACTTTGATTGGATTATGTGCACGGATAAATCGATAAAATTTTCATTTAATTACGCTGTTTGCACGACAAACATAAAAACGACAACATCAGCAATCAATTAAGAAGGAACTCTGTTGAGTTGCTATAGTTCGGGACGGAAGGTTGATATTGGATGTCGGTGATGAGAGATTGGGTGTTGAAATTGATTGGATTTTTTTTTATATTAAACTCGTTGAATACGGAGGAATTTTGCTGTTATTGGCGATTGCTAACGTTAAAGTCGACGAGATCGAATGATTCTGGTGAAGGGTTAAAGCCAAGGAATAATGTCAGTTTGAGTTTTGGGGTCTTATTTCATTAACGAGGCTATCGGAAATTTAGGTGTCGGATGTCCGCTGGGACTTTTAAGTAAAACTTGACCGGTAGCGTAGTGTGTTGAGGCATCAGTTTCATGTTTGACTACCTGCGTTTCGGGTTCGAATCCCGACGTTCGTTTCCATGGATGTGCAGGAGGTGCATGCTGGCATCTGTAATCTCCGAAACCAGTTTATGCCGTCGAAACGTCAACTGGGCCACATGGAACAGTTGACGCACTATGCCCCACAAGGGGTTAGGGCAATTGAGAGAGAGAGAGAGAGAGAGACCGGCTTGAAGATTTCCCAAGTTGATCAGATTGTTCTACTGAGAAGATACTATTGGGTTGTCCGGGAAGTCATTCCGTTTTTTTTTCATCATTTTCAAACTTCTTATGTTAATACAAGCAACAAACATTAATCAATTATAAATATATTGGCCATTTTGTTCGATGACCTTTTGCCATCTTTCATCATCATCATCATCGTGGCGCGACAGCCCGACGTCGGGCCTTGGCCGCCTGGATCATTGTCCTCCAATTATCTCGGTCACGTGACCGCGTCCTCCAATTTTGGGAGCCCAGCAGCTGCGCGGCGTCCACACCTACTGAGCTCTCCCAACGAGATCTCGGTCGTCCTCGCAGTCTCGCTCCGTCGTCGACTCGTTCTGCATTCATTACTCTCTTAGGCATGCGATCATCGTCCATTCTTTGTACATGCCCTGCCCATTGAAGTCGTTGTAGTTTGACGATTTTCGAGACTTGCAGCTCATCGTACATTTCATACAACTCATGGTTGTACCGGATGCGCCATCCATCTCGATCGCAAACAGCCCCGAAAATTCGCCGTAGAACCTTACGTTCAAAAGTGTCTAGCATGTTTTCGGAGGCTTGAGTTAGGGTCCATGCTTCGCAGCCATAGCATAGCACTGGTCGTATAATGGTTTTGTACACGCGGAGTTTCGTGTTTCTGTGCACATGCTTCGATTTCATTATGGGGAGAACCGAAAAAAAAAGTCTTATTAGCTAACTGTATCCGTCGCTTGATTTCGTCAGTTTCGTTGGCGTCCCTTGACAGGTTGCAACCCAGGTAAATGAAGTTGTTCACGAACTCGATGTCGAGGTCCCCCACATTGATGCTCGGTTGTGCAGGTGTCCCTGTCACCGATTGCATCATTATTTTAGTTTTACCCTCGTTAATACGTAATCCAACTTCCTTTGCAGCGGTATCGAGCGTATGCAGAAGTTCTTCTGCGTCAGCCAATCTTCGGGACATGATGTTAATGTCGTCGGCGTACGCTGCTAATTGTGTCGACTTGATGAGTAGCGTCTTGCTGTTGTCCATATTCATGGCCCGAACAACGTATTCCAATGCTAGGTTGAAGAGCGTCGATGCCAGTCCATCGCCCTGTTTCAAACCAGTGCGTGTTTCAAATAGATCAGTAAGTCTATTCTGGATCCTGACTTGTGAGACGGAGTTGTTGATCGTCATCTTTGTCAGTCGCACTAATTTTGCTGGTATACCGAATTGCAGCATGATGTTGTACAGTACTCCACGATCGATACTGTCGTATGCCTGCTTGAAGTCGACAAAGATTTGGTATACGTTTACGTTGTATTCCCAGCACCTCTAGAGTATCAGTTTGACTGAGAAGAGCTGATCGGTTGTGGAGCGACCAGGTCTGAAACCGCTTTGATATTCGCCAATGACTCGTTCTGCGTACGGTTTTATTCTATTTTCCAGAATTTTCGTCAAAATTTTATAGGACGTACAAACTAGTGAGATGCCCCTGTAGTTCTCACACCGCAGTTTATCTCCCTTTTTATGAATTGGACAGATGATGCTTCTGCGCCAATCGTCTGGGATCTCCTCGTTCTCCCATACTCGCAGGAGTAATTGATGTATGGCATCAACTAGACTCGTTCCACCGAATCTTAGCAGTTCACCTGGAATCTCGTCAGCGCCCGGCGCTTTATTTCGTTTTAGTGACCGCAACGCGAGATCAACTTAGTCTACTGTCGGGGGTTGAATGGGTGGGCCTAGATCAACAATATCGTCGAGAGCTTCCTGTGTGGGGATGTTAGATGGTCGGTTTAGAAGCTCTTCAAAATAAGAGGCCCATCGTTTGTTAATACCATCGGTGTCGCTGATGATGTTTCCATCTTTGTCCTTACAAAGGCTAGTCCTGGGTTGGTAGCCGTTCTTAATTGTATTTACTAGTTTGTACGCTTGTCTGGTGTTCCTATTAGCTAAGTTTTCGTTTATGTTCAGCAACTGCTCGTCAAAGTATTTACGTTTCTTACGTCTAATTATTCTATTCGATATTCGCCGTAGCTCGTCATATTTTTCTCTTCTGGCTCTGGTTCCTCGTTGAATCCATTGTCTGTAGGCCTCGTTTTTCGCGTCAAGTGAATTTTTGCATTCTTCGTCGAACCAGTCATTTCGCGCTCGCCAGGCTTTATATCCCACGACCTTCTCTGCGACATCCTTGATGGTACCCTTGAGTTCTTCCCAGAACCCATGGACGCCTGTGTTGCTGATGTTGTGTAGCATAGGTGATAGTTTTTCCCCAAGGGCGGTAGTATACGCCACCGCTGTAGCATCACTCAAGAGCTTATCAACCGCAAAGATTTTGGGAGGGCTGATTCTTGCTTGGTGCACTGATGAAATTCTACATCTGTAGGTCATCTTCACCAAGTGATGATCTGAGTCGCAGTTTGCTCCTCGATAGGAGCGGACATCCATGACACTAGACGCCCATCTCCTGCAAATGAGGACGTGGTCAATTTGGTTGACGGTATGTGCGTCTGGAGACTTCCAGGTCTGCTTGTGAATGCGTCGATGCGGGAAACACGTAGAGCTTACGACTAGATTCCTGCTGCAGGCGAAGTCGATAAGTCGCTGGCCGTTATCGTTACATTCTTCATGGAGGCTGTGGCCTCCAGTGGTCCGCCGGTGCCAACTTTCATTTCCGACTTTCGCGTTAAAGTCTCCCAGCAGCAATTTGACGTCGTTTGTTGGAAGTGAGTCGAAGAGAGTTTCAAGGCGGGCGTAGAACTCGTCTTTTACTGCGTCTTCTTTAACTTCAGTGGGGGCATGCACATTGATGAGCCAGAGATTGAAGAATCGAGTCTTGATGCGAATTGCACACAGCCGTTCATTTATGGGTTTGAAGTCAGTAATATGCGGTTTGAGGTGATTGTTCACTATAAATGCTACTCCAAACTCCTTGCGGCCCGATGGTTTGCCACTTGTAAAAATTGTGTGCGATTTCTTGTCATTGATCTCGCTGCCAAGCCAATTTGTTTCCTGGACTGCATTTATGCTCAGTTTGTACTTTTCGACCTGTTGAAGGAGGGCCTTTTCGGCCCCCGGTTTGTTCAGGGAGCGTACATTCCAGGATCCGAAAGAATAATCCTTTAGCCGTTTGCGTGGTCGTCGTTGTTGATCCGTCCAATCCGAGGCTTTTGTTCCAGGTTTCTTGACATGGAGTGGTTTTTACAAGGACAAGTTGTCAGCACGTCGCTTAACCCCATTCGGGGGATGGCCTCGGAGATAGCTGCTTCAGATGGTTTAATAAACGTGCTGGAGCCCACACAACTATGTAGCAGGTCCAACTACGCAAGTCATTCCATCCTACTAGACCTGAGACGCTTAGGTGTTCGTCAGCCATTCAGGCTACAGCTATCTGCCTTTTTCCAAACTGTCTTATCGCTAAGACATTGGCCGTCAGCGAATTGATACACTGCCGTTACCAGGGGGCGCCCACGCGGAGGACTATGGAAAAGGTCTTTGCCCCCCTTTGCCATCTTTCAGTCAGCTGCATAATGCCGCAGGAAGTACGCCATCTAGCGGCAAGGTTAAGGTACAGTTGGAAAGTTAGCACTCGCAGTTATTATGCGAAAAAAAACTTCGTCCCCCCGTCTGTTTACAACTGCGGGCATAGGAGCCCCCGATGTTCGGGGCCGTACCGGTTTTGGCCTGTTTTCCTGAAAGCCCATGGAATAAACTGTTATTTCTCATGAAGTACGCCCTCTAGCGGTAAGACTCGCAGCTGACAGGCGGACTAACAGGTGGACTGATAGGCGGACTGACAGTCGGACTGACAGCAAACGAACAGACAGAAATTTGACTGATTTTTATAAGGGTTTTGTTTTTACTACAAAGCCCTAAAGTTCCTTAGTTTTTTTCAGTCAGAAATGCATATGAAAAAACTGTCAGGGAGGTAGTCATAACATTGCATTAGTATTGAAACGAGTTGGACGAATCGTGACATGGACTAGATTACCTCATTGGATAATTTAATTTAAATGGTCCTGAAAAATTATGTGCTCTAGCACACTCTGAACTTTTGCTTCTAAGTGGAATGTTGCGAGCTAGTGGTTCTCAATTAACCCTTTATTCAAAACAAATGCCTAGCATAAGTTAAATCTAATATTTGTAATTTAATAAATATCGTCAAAAAACGTTGATTGAATGTTGCCATGAAACTGCCATGTACTCCAGGGCAACCATAAATGATGTACCCGTACACTGGCTGGCAAAAATGATGAGGACACAAATATTGTAATCCAAAATTGCAAGGTAAAGCAAGAGAGACCTACACACGGTTGCAGTCAGCTGAATGATATCAAAATTCCATACAACAATCAGACAACATGGACTTTAATGCAAAGACGAAGAAAGCGGACCCGAAAATATTCACAAGATATCCACAATAAGAGATTGAGTTGCAAGTTGAATTTTATTTTTCATTTATACAACAATCATCATCATCGTTGTCGCCGCCGTCGTCGTGGTTGTCAGAAACAGATGAGGTTGTTGTAGGTTTGCTTCAATGATCATCATTGTCCATGTTACCACACAGTGATCTTGACTTGTCAACCGTGTGAATTGTGGGTCTACGACAATGCATACTTACGTTGGAACTCGAGACATTATTATTTGATTTAATGGCAAAAGGTATTCACTTAATGATTTAAGTTACCCGTGCTGGTTAGTTGTGGAGGAAAATTGTTTTTTCGTTTATGTTAGGAGGGATTCAGTCGGCAAGCATCTAAGACTGGCACAGCTGATGTAGCTAGAATGATTTGACGAAGACAGTGGCGAGAATGATAAATCTCCCAGGGCACCATCTGCTTCCATTTAGCCGCCTACCTGAGGCAAGTCCGGAGATGTTGCGGTTTATTATTACGCCCCGCACCACAGGGGTGAGACAACACAAACATCCGTAGCCACGAGTGCCGTGGACGGGACTTGAACCCGTAACGACAGTAGTCAGACATGAGCTTGACGCCTCTACGCACTGAGTTATCTATCGGTCGCCCCAAGAAGAAAAAACTGTCAACTTATGTACTTCTACAGCTATTCTGCTGATTGAAAGGTTCAATGCCAGTGCAACATTTTATATGTATTTTTTTATTATATACGAGTATCGCCAGTGGATATGGCAATCCGATATACACACACAAGAGAAAAACTTTTGGAAAAGTGGCGATTTATTTCTCAACATAGTCTCCTTTTAGCTCGATACACTTGACCCAGCGATGCTCCAACTTCTTTAACCCGTCTGAAAAATACGTTTTCTCGAGCAAAGTCTGCAAATTAGGCCTCCGTGGCGGCGATGACTTCCTCATTCGACTCAAATTTCTGCCCGCCGAGTGACTTTTTCAAGTTTGGAAACAAAGAGAAGTCGCACGGGGCCAAATCTGGAGAATACGGTGGATAGGGCAGCAGTTCGTAGCCCAATTCGACCAATTTGGCCGTGGCGATGGCGGAGGTGTGAGCCGGTGCGTTGTTATGGTGGAAGAACCCTTTTTTCTTCGCCAAATGGGGCCGTTTTTTCTGCAATTTGGCGTCGAATCGGCCCGATAATTTGGCATAGTAAAGCCCTGTGACCGTTTTGCCCTTCTCCAGGTAGTTGACGTAGATCACACCTTGTGAATCCCACAAAACGGTGGCCATCACCTTTCCGGCCGATAGGACAGTCTTCGCCTTCTTCGGAGCACGTTCGCTGGGTGAAGTCCACTGTTTCGACTGTTTCTTGGTCTCTAGTGTGTACCAGTGGATCCATGTTTCGTCGACGGTCACGAAACGATGCAGAAACTTCGGATTGTGCTTAAATAGCGTCAAACATTGCTCTGAAGTGGTCTCACGGTTGCGCTTGTTGTCCGGAGTGAGCAAACGCGGCACCCATCGCGCCGACAGCTTTCTCATGCCCAAAATTTCATGCAGGATATGACCCACGCGTTTTTTTGAGATGCCTATTGTCTCAGCTATTTCGCGCACCTTCAATCGGCGGTCTGCCAATACGAGATCGTGGATTTTTGTCACGTTATCCTCCGTGGTAGCCGTCTTCGGGGCACCTGGGCATGGCTCATCAAAAACCGACGTGCGACCACGTTGAAACTCGTTAAACCAATCTTTGACGGTCGCCATCGAAGGAGAAGAGTCACCGTACACAGCATTTAAGCGCTCTTTGATTTCGCTGCGCGATTTCCCTTCCAAAAACAAAAATCGAATCACCGACCGATATTGCTCTTTTTCCGTTTTTCTAAAATCCGCGGACACGCCCGCTTCCACACGCGGTCAAAACAAAACTATAAGTCCGATTCGGCTGAAATTTTGACAGTAGCCATCTACGAGAATGTACTACACGATAGTAAATTTCTGGATGCCAGTTTCATAACTTCAGACTCTCCCTCCTACCCTCGTGGTGGCTCATTTTTAGATGCCTTCATCGTATCTTCGTCTCTCGCTGAACCACATTATCATTGCAACTCTCTTCCTCTTCTCTCAGATCACCTAGCCCTGTGACTCCACCTAAACTCGTACTCCTCCTGCTCCATAACACAAGTCCCCAGTGGTCCTAGGAATTACAAATTAATCGAGTGGGAAAATTTTAACTCTGATCTCAAGATACTCATGCCGACCCCATTACCCATTGATAGGATTGTCTCTAACGACGAAATCGATGTCCACATCAAGCTACTAAATGAAGCCATGACCAAAACATTAGACAAACATGCACCTCTAACCAATCCTTCCTACTACAAATATGGGCATCTCTCAGTGGACACGCTCCATTTCATCCGCGAAAGGAAAAAATTATTACAAAAACGCAAAAGGATTTTTCATCGAGCCCACAACAGAACCAATAGTGAGTATGAGCAAATCACTGGTGAAATTCATCTGCTTTCTGTTATAATTGAACAAAAAATAAATAACGATCTCAACAGCGCGTATACAAACTTCTTAAAAAAAATTAAACCAGGTCCCGACTGTTTTCGTGCAATTGACAAACTGTCTGGTCGGAAGAAGAGTGGCTTCAACATAAATACCTCCTCCATTTCGAATAACAATTCGGTCTACACCACCACACAACAAAAACTTGAGGCATGTGCTTCTTTCTTTGGTGATATCTTCATTGACAAGCCACCTGATGATCCTGTTTGGACTAGAGAAGTAAACGAAGTAGTAAATTCCCAATTACAAGGATTTGAAGGTTCCTTCCTCACAGCATTCTCTCTCTCCAACACAGCTCTCAACCCCAACTGTCGTCAATTTCGCGAAGCATTCACCTCTTCTGGCGAAATTGAATCCATTATCAGATCACTAAACTCGAAAAAGTCTTCGGGTCCTGACTCAATTTCAAACTTTATAGTCAAAAAATCATCCGAGTCGCTATGTAAAAACTTAACTATTATCTTTAACCATTGTATTAATAATGGGTATTTTTCAAATGACTGGAAAATTGCTTCGATCCTTCCCACCCCGAAGAAAGGATGTAAGGGTAACCTGAATGATCTTAGGCCGATTTCAATGCTCTCAAACCTGGGAAAATTGCTCGAGCGCATACTACTGCGGCTAATAAAACCATTTAGTAACGACCTTATCCCACATAACCAATTCGGTTTTAAACCAGCACACTCTACGGAGCATGCAGTAGCCACTCTCCAAGAGCATGTTATTCACAATCTGCAACAGCAAAAATGTACGGTAGCTTGTTCCCTAGATCTTAGCAAAGCCTTCGATTCTGTGTGGCACACTGGATTAATTTTTAAGCTGGCTCGTCTGTCCTGCCCTACACCTCTCCTTAGGATGATCATTAATTTCCTAACAAACCGAAAATTTGTAATAAAAATCAACAATGAACTTTCTAGCTCTCAAGAGGTAAACTCAGGGGTCCCGCAAGGATCGATACTGGGCCCACTTCTGTTCAACCTGTATGTACATGATTTCCCCGTGAGTTATATCGCTCCTTCGACCCTAGGCCAACCACTGTCTGCATCAGGTGGACTTATGTACGCAGACGACACTATTGTCTTCGCCAGTCACGCTAGCCCGCTTCGAGCGGCTAACATACTTCAATCCATGGTAAACCGTTGCATAAATTATCTTAATAAATGGGCACTTAAAAGTTAATGCCGATAAATCGGAAGTCATCTGTTTCAGAAATACGGGGCCCACATGTAAGAACGGAACTATTCTTGAAAGCAAAAACATCGATATTAGAGTCAATGGTGCATCTGTACCCCGTAAAGATTCAATTAGATACTTAGGAATACAGTTTAAATATGATATGAAATTCAATCTTCATGCCAGAACACAATTAACAAAAGCCAAAAAGGCCGCATTCGTGTTAAAAAAAATCATGTCGAGAAGAGCCATTTTCCCCCGCACTAAAAGTCTATTATTTTATATAAAACGCTCATAAGACCCATAGTTACATACTGCTTCCCAATTTGGGCAACTATTTCTCCCTGTGTTGGTAATGAAATTCAAATATTTGAACGAAAAATCCTCCGCGTCTGCACCTCCCTATACCGGAAACCTGATAAAAAGTATTTCAAAAACACTATACTCTATAGAAAAGCTGGCATTGTCCCTATTTTACAATACATGATCTCTCTAGCAAGCAGCAGAACCTCCAATTGGATCAACTACCCCAATCCAATTATAAAAATGGTAGCTTTACGTAGTACGAACCCATTTAGAAACCACTCCTTAGCAACTGGTTTGTCTCTAATAATGTCAAGGTCCTCTGATATGTTTAATTTCGGCAACAGCCCGTCCTTTCTACCTAAATTTTATATAAAGAAAACAGACAGTATCCGTAGGGGTTAAATAAATACTTTAATTTACATTATCGCGTTAAGATGAAATATTTTGGACTCAGCTCCATTATCGCTTCTTCCTCTTAAATATATATAAAAAAAAAAAAATCATGATACATTGATCTGATCAAAAGTACATAAATAAGAATAGATAATTTTTTGTTTCCAAATTTTGTGTGCATTTTATCATTGCATTAATTTCAGTATTGCAATAACTGGAAGTTGTTTACTTACTCCTATATTCATGGAAAAAAAACAATTTTGTTATAATCTTGTAAACGCTTATGTTTTAGGCAGCTATTAGGCTATCATGTTTGTAGTGTGGTATCTGTTTTCCTTATATGGACCTGTGTGTGGATGTTATAACACATTCCATATGGGGGGAATGGGTGCGTCAATATAGGTATGATGGTGTAATGGCGGCCTCAGAATCTGTATATACTTCTATAGGCAAGAATAATAGTTCTTCTTCCATAACCCAGTAACAAAAGGTTACTTGGATTCGATTAATCTCATGTTAGTACATTTTATTTTATTAGTTGTAAGTTAGCTGTAAATTAGTTTTAAGTTTAAAATATCTCATTTAATGCTCTGTGTTTCCCAGGTGAGCACTGTGGAATCTTTAATTCTTCTCATGTAAATTCACCAAACTTCATGTTTCATCAATAGATGTAGTTGTAAGCAAATGTCAGAGTGACATAATTAACTAGTCACCATCTCATCCACAGCAGTTGTAATAGATTAAGCATATCATGTACATTATTGCTCAATAAATTCAGTTCAGTTCAGATAGTAAATTTCTCTTGCGACAGTGGCGCCATCGGGCGGTGACGCTAAGTACCGAAACTGTGCATGCATGCACAATTCCCGCCCGTGCACTATTTCAGAGTGCCCTCATCAATAATCGCTCGGTTGCCAACCTCGCAAATTTTACTTAACATGGTCGACACCAGGTCCGCTTACAGCGGCCAATTCTAACCCATAACTGCCCCTTTTTGAACTTGTAACGGCTTTTCACAATTATAAATGATTTGTGCAATCAATTGGAATCAAATATATTTGCGAAAAATCCACAAATTCAAAGACTGACAGTTATGTGTCAGAATTGGTCCGTTACAAGGCCTTGGTCCAAAATAGGACTTGGGCGTCAGTTATTTATTTTATCTCCAGGAGTAGGACAGTTTATCTTCTATTGGCATTGGACACTACAAAACGTTCGTATTGCTGGCGAAGTCCTACACTTTCCAGCGTCATTTTTATTAAAAAGAAAAAGACCACCGGAAATGGAATATGCTCAATGTACGATCAAGGCAGTATCACAACTCGTCCCTGCTTTCTAGACTCATGAAATGCGCCCTTTCCGAAAACTTTCTAATTTCTTACTCAAAAACGGAGATACGGAACCAATTATATTTTTTTTTTCATGTTTTTCCGAATCCCAAAAGAAATTTTTTTTTTAGAAATGGAGTGTGCTCAATGTCTCCTTTTATATGACAGCCTACATACATATCAATATCATACTTCGTCTGTGATCAATAATAACACAAAAAAAATTGCAATTTCAGACACATGACGACAAAGAAAAGGCAAACTCTCCATTTGATACAAATGGTTTGAAAAAGGATGATCAAGTTGGCGTAACGAATGGTGTTGTGGTCAACGGAATGGACGATGACAAATTCAAGTAAGTATCAACTTTTTCTAGATCTATAGATTCTACGAGGGTTGCCTTTTATATTTCGGGATTAGAGAACAAAAACAAATATTAATCATTGAAAATGGCTTTATTGTTTTTCAAAATATTCCCCATGAAGATCTATACACTTTTGCATGCGTTTGAACCAATTGTCAAAGCACTTTTGCCACTCTGATTGAGGTGTCTCCAAAACATGCATTCTGAACGCAGCAACCGCTTCTTCAGGTGTTGGAAAACGTTGACCTCTCAAATCTATGTTTTGAGTGCTCAAAAATGCAGTTGTTTGAGCTGATGTGTGAGAGCTCGCATTGTCGTGGTGAAGAGTGATCCGTCTTCGGCGGTTGGTTTTCCTGATTTCTTGGAAGACAACTGGCAAACAAATGGTTGTGTACCACTCAGAATTGACTGTTCTGCGTTGTTCTAGTGGTACGGTTCCGACATGTCCAGTTTTTCCGAAAAAACAGGCGACCATTTGCTTGGAAGTGCTTCGTGCGCGAAAAACTTTTGTTGGGTTTGGCTCATCTTGAAACACCCATACAGTCGACTGCTGTTTACTTTCGGGCTCATACGCGTAAATCCACGATTCATCACCTGTCACGATGTCATAGACGTGTTTCGAAGCACCGCGATCGTATTTTTTGAGCATTTCTTTCGACCAATCGACACGAGCCTTTTTTTTTTTAGCGATTGACAAATTGTGTGGGATCCAACGCGAACAAATTTTTTTGACAGTCAAATGTTCATGCAATATTGAATGTATGCTGGTCCCACTAAAACCTAAGATTGTCTCAATCTCACGATAGGTCACATGACGATCTTGCAATATCAGTTCGCGCACAGCATCAATGGTTTCCGGAAAAACAACTGATTTTGGACGACCTTCACGAAATTCGTCTCGGAGTGAACTACGACCTCGATTGAATTCACCATACCATCGATAAACACTGGTCCTTGATGGAGATTCATCGCCAAAAATTGAATTCAGTTCATCCATGCACTGTTGCTGAGTTAATCCACGTTGAAAGTTGTAAAAAATAATCGCACGAAAATGTTCACGATTGAATTCCATTATTTGGCCGAGATTAATCTTTTAAGTTACTGTAAAAAACACAAATAGCGCTCGTATGTCAAAACGTTCTGAGTACGTATAACCTCAAAAATGTCAAACTTTACGATAGAGCTGTCAGTTGCCAAATTGCAACACTAGGGTTGTCCAATCCCGAAATATAAAAGGCAACCTCCGTATTACAGTATCTCAATTGCTTCCAAATACTCAGGTATTCGGCGAATTCGTTGTTATCAAGAACAGGTTGTCTTGCTCTGTTGATGGTATGAGTAAAAACAGTAATTAACTGGACTGGAATTGACGAGCTACGTACGTCAATTTAGTGAATGATGATAAGTCCTGAGACTGGGTTATATTCTCGATAATTACTATTCCAAATACTTTCCGGACAAGTTCAAATGGGATCATTGACTTCCTCTCTACATACATAATGTCGAAACGTGCAACGTGCTGCTTCTTGCACTCAACACTTTTATCACTAAATTCTCCTCTACGATCTTTCACATCTCTTAAACACTTCCGCAACGAAAGTGTTCTTAAAATGGATCGGCAAGTAGATTTGCAAATTTCCACGACTACACCGAACGTGTATCAGATCATAGAAGAAACCCCGGCTACACTATGCGAAGAGATCGGGAAAAAAAAACAGAAAACAGAAAAAAAAACTCCCGACATAGTTGACGGCCGCCAAGAACCTTGAAAGAACTGGTTAAGATTGTTCTAATGTCAATGCCATCACTACTAGGTACACACAATATAGAGTATAGGAAACTGGATTTCGCAACACTCGAACCAGGCCTGCTTCCTCGTACACGCTCTCGCGTAACGTTCGAGTCGGACTCGAGTGTATGAGGTAGCATGAGAGAAAGGTGGTATCATACCAATTCCACCACTTCCCATGCAACATATATCTTCGCTGCCCTCTGTTCCGACCGGTGTACCACCACAGCATATACGTAAGACCTGAGAGATCAACAACATCTAGCCTAATGCCGGTATTCAAGATCAGCCACAGTCAGCATGCATGCATGTGATCATGATCAAGCACCCCAGACCCAGTTGTCTGACTTTGCTAGCCGCAGCTAGTTTGACTAATATTCTTCCTATGCAGAAATGAATCAAAGAAGCTACGCTGGCCCGATACTGGTTCTCTCGTCTAGCTCTCTAGTGTGTTGCTTGTGTGATCTTGAATCTTTTGTGCGTTGTGCAGAGAGCATGGCTGAGTGGAAGATTGTCTATGAAAGAAATGAAAAGTGCACACAATGTAAGACATGATCTGCGGCAGCAGTTTGGCGATAATAGTTGAGGAAGGCAAAAAATAAATGGGGGAAAAATAAGTTAGTCGATGGCGACGACGACGACGATGATGATGAATGCAAGCAAGTTCCCATTGCTCACGTTTCTTTTTTGTTTCGTCGTTTATCTTGTATTTTGTTGAGTAACTCAGCATCACGAGGTTGAGGTTCAATGATACATGATATACTGGTGGAGCTACAGACGACACACTTGTAATTTTGCATACACAGATGTGCTTTTTCAGATATTAGATATTAGCAGAGAAGGACAAGGTTCTATCAAGAATTCAACAATTGAGATTTTCAAATGTTTCTTTCAGCAAATTTGTCCCAATTGTTAGAAAATCAGGAGATAGGCAATTTCGTAGTCCTTGTCCTCAATGATATTGTGGTCAGATTGATTTCAATGAGAACAATTCCTCACGACTATTGGCGAATTTCGCGACGGGTAGATCCTAATTTTCGAATTCCCAGACCAAGGTAAGGTAGGTAGATGGGCTGCTATGACAAATCACAGCTCACATAGACCTCAAACAGGTCCGTTGTGATACCACTAACATACATCCTCTCTCAACATTTCTGATCCAGAGCCAACAATAAAACAACAATAAAAGAAGTAGGATCCAGGTAACGACCTCCTTCTACCTGCCAAAGCCGGACAGGAGCAGAGAAAGTGGAAGCTTATACTTTCCTCTTCGTTCAAATCCCCACAGCTCCTGCAAAAGTCATTATAGGGAAGCCGAAGTCTCCTGGCATTGTTCCCCAATTAGACAATGTCCAGTGATAACACCCACCATCGAGCTAATATGCCTTCTGTTTAGCGACAGTAGATTTTCAGATCGGGTGACGTCCAGTATGGGCCACAGCGATCGAGTTGTACGGCAGGTATTGCCATCAATCCATCTTGCATTGGCTTTGCTAATCGGCTCAAATTTGACAATCAGTTTGCAAGAAGCAGTGGGCGGATAGATATCACCATATTGTTGGAGCTCTCCATTCAAACGACCCAGGTTGGCAAGCTCATCAGCCTGACAGTTATCTTCCAAGCCACTGTGGCCAGAGACCCAGCACAGTACAATGTTAAAATAGCTCCCCAATTCAGAGAGGGATGATCGACAATTATCCACAGTCTTAGATGTTATGAAGACTGATTCCAGCGATCTGATTGCAGCCTGGCTGTCCATATAGATGATAATGTCTCTACCAGTTATGACATGTCGTCCTAAAATGATTAGAGCTTCCGAAATCGCTGTGATCTCCGCCTGCAAAACACTACAGTGAGCTAGTAGACGGAAAGTCAGGCCCCGCTCTTACCCCTCCGTCTGTTTTGGATCCGTCCGTATATATACCGATAGAGTACGGCAATTGGAACCACGCCTTGCTTCCACTGTGGGATGACGGATGTAAAGTTCTTGTCGAACAGATGTTTGGGAGTGGAATAGTTTTCTGTAGGAATATCTTAACTATTTGAAATCGATGACAGAAGACACCTTGTACCTCCTAGTAAAAAGAACAAGTTCAGTCATGCTCAGATTAACCTTTAAGGCACAGGAATTGGTAGAGAGACGGCGTTCTGAAGCACCTCACTGAGAACGCTCGGGAACTTACCCGACGCATAGGCTATCACCCCGTAGCCCAGTCTTTCCAAGTCAAGAAGCAGCGGGTTAACCACTAAATTCCAAAGAAGGGGATAAAACGCCGCCTTGCGGGGTGCCCCTTATTACTCGTCTGTCCTGCCCTGTCTGTCCTGTCTTGGCTGGGCAGTTATGTCATTACTGTGAAGGACATCGTTCACTCGAATCCGTCCTCACGACATCTAAAACCATTGATAACTGCCGCTCAGCCCCCGCAGAGATGGGTAGCTTCTTCAATATCACTCTCTGTTGGATCCCGAGCCATAGTGGCTTTGTGTGTAACTACAAGGCAGATGAACTGGCTCGGGAGGGTACAACTGGGGTGGTTGACGAAAGACGCAGAGACATTAAAATGCCACTTAGCATGTGCAAATTGTCGATTAAGACAGCTGCTGTGGACAGGGCTAAACAAGATAAGATGGCTCAGCTGCAACACCTGTCAAATAACGAGGATAATTTGGCCGATATTTAATCCCAGTCGCTCTGCCACACTGCTGTCGCTGAACAGTAAGCACATTGGCAGGGTAGTAGGGGTTATCACGGGGCACTGCCCAATCGGGGAGCTCGCCTGGAGGCTTCGAATTCCTCATCACGACTTCGGCAGGAGTTGTGGAGATGTAGATGAGGAGAGTGTTCTCCACCTTATCTGTCACTATCCGGCCTTGGCTGGCAGGAGAAGGAAATTTTTGGGCTCTTGGGTCCTCTATGATCTGGATGACTTTAGGAATATGACAGCCACAAGGCTCAACAGTTACATCGCTAGCACAGGCTGGTTTGATATGTAGGTTCGTTTGGATGCGATTTTTGGTGGTACCACAACGGACCTATTGCTGGTCTAAGTGTGCTGTGATACATCACGGCAGCCCCTGCATCTAACCTAACCTACTCGTCTTTGTTCTGATGATAAGCCTAGGCTAGTATGAACAACCCTGGATGTCAATAAAATGTTAACAAGTTCGCAGAGTGACTTGCTCACATGCAACCCGGAAAGCGCGTTGATGATAGCTTTGGATTCGACGTAGTTAAAAGCGCCTTCAATGTCTAGGAACATGACCATGGTATATTCCCTGTAGCTAAGAGATTTCTCGATGTAGCTTACTAAAGAGTGTAAAGCTGAATCCACCGATCTACCTTTGCAGTAGGCATGTTGGGATGTAGATAACAGCCAGACCAATAATTGACACAAACCAGTCTCGATCAAATATAACCAACGGATATCCGTTGAGGTACATATGATGATTAATGAAGCTTTAATACGACTGCTCTTAATCTCGCATACCACATCTCCATACAAGAAGCCCGAATCGTTGACGATCTGATCAATCATGGCCCCAACACACAACCCCCGACAGTAGAAGAAGCTGATCTCGTCTTGCAGTCACACAAACCAAATAAAGCGCCGGGTACAGCTGAGATTCCAGCTGAACTGCTAAAATCTGGTGGAACGGGTCTATTAAATGCGGATTGTTAAGTACGACTCCAACATGTTCGAAAGCGTATACTCGTCGATATAAGCGTAGCACGTAAACCCGGGTGGAATTTAGACGAGAAGCGCATTTACACTTCGATACGCGGCGTCGTTTTAAAAGTTACAGCCTGTCGTGTACCCATTTGCTGTTTACACGGGACGGATATCGTAGATTTGACACGCGCAACGCGTTTACGCGTCTCGTGTATCAGAAGCTTTAAGCTACGCACTGCCTATGACGTTAACCTTGAAATTAATCCACGTAAGGCTCAAATCTGCCAAATGTGAGGTTTCTCCTTTTCGCTTTTCATTAATGGGTGGCGAAATTGTCATCTGTCAAGAGCATTTTTTATAATAACGAACGGTATTGATAGAAGTTTTGTATCACCTAAATTTGAATTCCTCAGCTATTACGTATGACCATGAAAATGACTAATTTCGTTTATTTTTTTCTATTCTCTTTTCAGATACTCTTTCGGGTAAGTCTATTTGTTTACTAAATTTTTGTTTATTGCATTGAATTGTATTGAAAAAAATTTAGCTTTAACTTGGAATCTTTTCAACGCCGTACAATTTATTGTAACAGACCAAAGATGACGCATAGTTGTCTATTTTTGAATTTACACATTCACATTGTACTGTTGCGTGTCAAATTTGCATCCAGCACTTCGATGACAGCTTTCTTCGTCATGCTGAAAAGAAGATGATCGGGCGAGGCCGGTAATTGGGCTGACTGTTGTCATTTTGGGTCATCATCAATCTTAATCCCATTTTCGCAAAAAAAGAATGTCTACAAGACGTTTTGCATCAGTTTCGCCTAGTCATCCGTAGGCGAATGTTTACACCGCTAAACTATCCGCACTCATAATTTTCCATGTGATCAATGAGACTAGGCAGTTCCCTCAAATTATAGTACATAACAGAAGGTTCGGCATGGGCCATGGGGATTTCAAGGTTGGGTGGCCGAGGTCCATAGGTCAGAGCTGGCCATATACACTCCCCTCAAAATTTCATGAATTAAATTTTTTGTAGCCGCTGCATCTGCGGAGTAATGATAGTATCAAGAGAGTTCTGCAAAATAGCTCGAAAGATGCCATCCACTCCAGTAGCCTTAAAAGGTTCAAAGGACTCTACTGCCCATTTAACTTTGTCATAGTCGAAGATCGTCATTGATAGGCTAAGTGTAAATAGCCGGTCGTCAGAGTCCCTGTGATTAACAGCTGAGTGATTCGAAGATTGTCCTAATAGCCCAATAGGGCTAATTCTAGGGCCTTTTCCCTAGAAAGACCACCAGCCTTAGCCCTGTTATATTTACGCCTCTGCAACGAGGTGAATTAAATGTAGCTTTCACTCTCTTTGACGCCTACGATCGTAGACCAGCTTGTATCCGAACGTGAGTCATCGAGACAGTAGTCCGAAATCGAACCTGCATGATCAATATCATCGGAGCATGAAAAGTCTTGAGACGATATGGGCGGACTACGTTCGGACGGACCGGCAGGAGTAACCGCATCCTCTGTGCTTACAAACAGTCCAGAGGTTGCGTTGATAGACGCATTGAGAGTTGCGTCTAGCTCTTGATAGTCCATAATTCAGGGACAGTAATATAAAGAAAATCGTTTCGTGTTATGGTAATCCAAATGCAGGACGACGGCCACTTTGACACTTAACTACGGTTAGGACTGTGCGCCTAGCGGGCGCAGCAACTGTAATCAATAACGCTCTGGTCGCCTGGGGTGCTGCTAACACCTTATTGATGATTGTTGTCCGTGTATTTGTCACTATCTCTGGAAATTATTTATAGACACGGAATAAATTTTCTTACGAATTTTTGGAAACTTTTTGCTCGCGACCAGTTGGGGATTTTCCGGGAAATTCGTCGCGAATCGATTGTAGGGGTACATTCACTGCACTGTAACACTGCATTATACGCGGGCAAACCCCTACACGCTTTTCATCCTTTACGTAACACCCGACTAGCCAGTCATGCCCATCCTTATCTTCTAGAACGCAGTCGCACTGCCAAATTCTGACTCGTTCGTATCCAGGACAACACGAGCGTGCAACAATCTACCATCTTTTGGTTTCCCCTGCAACTATGACCTGCAAAAATTTAAACGGAATGTACACCGTCACCTTATACAAACTCAACCCACCTCCCCACTACCTCAATCCCTTATCGCCAACGCTGTGCTCTCGCATCACAGGGTTTCCCCTAAGCTTTGGTATCAACATAAAGAAAAAATAATTGGTCAACAGAATTCCGACGCCTGCAAATCTAGGGGAGGTAATACCTTCATTTCCAGAGTAGAGCAGCACAGTTTGGGAGCTTGGCGATAAAATCGATCCCGATCCAAACCATCTTGTTTCGCTTAGTCCTAATATACCTAGAGATGTTATATGCGGTCATTTCCCGTTCGACTTCATTGAGCCTTGCACTACTGCGCTCGCCCCTACATCGTTCGAACGTTTCAAAAACCGATCGTGATCCGTTGTTTCTAGCCGAAAGTTGTTGCCGGTGAGTCTGTCCGTGGTATCCGAGGCTCGTTTAAGGTTACAAGCCTACATACCCAATCTTAGGGGAAGGGTTGTTTCCTTAGGTGTCCTAAGAGTCGCCGAGAGCAATTTTTTTATATAGCGCTTTTAATTGCGCCTTCTTTTGATGATCTTTCAGCTGGGTGTAACGTGTTGGTGCTCTCACAACTACTCGTTTGTTGCAACTCCACCGTTCGCCTATTTCCTGAGACGCACTGGTGTTATTGGCCATTCAGGATGATCATCGTTATATCTGCCTCTACCAAATGTTTTGCAGTACAAAACTTGGTTGGCTTGGTTAGCCGTTCCCGAGGGCGCCCGCGAGGAGGACTATGGAATAGATCTTTTGCCCCCCATTTGAAACACTCCCCGATGGGTTCTTGATGGGGACGGGACATTTCGTAGCCTAATCTCGTACTACATATTTTAAGGATAACTCCCGTTTATCATTCACGTCGTGCCACCTGGTAGCCAATAGTTCCAGAAAACTTTCAAAACTTGAACTTTAATGTGCTTTCATTGGAAATTCCTCTTAATTTCCCATTAATTTAGGAAACAAATGCAAGTATCAAGAGCTTTGCTCTAAATGCGAAGGTTTTGTAGTGTATGATATATCCGTATAAGCCGCATTCGAGACAACCGGACAGAGTTGAACTCTGAAAAGAACGGCCGGGACATTGCCATCTTAATATACAGGCCTCCGCTCAGTTGATCGCGGCGAAAGTCTGACTTCGTTGCTGGTATCAATTTTACGTCATTCGTGTGACGGGCGAATTCAAACAGCGAATTGTGGACTTAGTATGTATACATTTAGATAGGGGGGAAACATGTTGACGTTCAACCAATTCATTTTCAACTCTGGGGCGACCGGTAGCGCAGTGTGTTGAGGCATCAGTCTCATATTTGACTACCGGCGTTTCGGGCTCGAGTCCCGTCCACGACGACGTTCGTGGCCATGGATGTGCAGAAGGTACATGCTGGCAACTGCATTCTCCGAAACCAATTTATGCCAACGAAACGTCAACTGGGCCACATGGAACAGTTGACGCGCTATGCCCCACAAGGGGCTAGGGCAATTGAGTAAGTAATTCATTTTCAACTCTGATCCGATGAGATTCCCATACAAGACCTGGATCAAAACCGGGTCGATCGTTTTGTATGGAAATATACCGAAATCCGATGAAACGAATAATAGCTGAGTATGGCAAAAACCCTCAACCAGCCAAATAAAGATAAAGTTGATCAGTCAGACGAGAACGGAGTTCATGATGACCTCTGCAGAGAACATTTTCCTAAATTGTGCAAATGCTCCTGATTCACAGTAAAGATGTTTGGCAGATTCGGTGTCTCCTCGGATATACCCATTTTGTTGACAAGACACTTCATCCGAAAGTGGCCAGAAAGGTCCTCCATCAACAACCTCAAGTCCCATACGGCTGGTACCGTTAAAACTGAACATATTTATATATTTGGGGATCTCCATTCTCTAGTCTAAATCTTAGAGCGGTGACCGAACGAAAACGGCCACGGAGCACATCAAAATAGGAATCATTCCAAGGAATTCCGAGACTTTATCTAGTCGGTTGGTTCGTTGCCCTGTCACCATCAGTCAGTGATCTGACGAATCACCACTATACACTTGTACGTCAGATGTTGTCAGAGAATTTTGCATGCAGATTTATTACATATTTTGTTGGGATTTATTCCAAGTCAATTTCTCTGACGAGTTTTACCAATTTTCTTCATTCTTACCGAATTTTATGGAAATCGCTTCAACAATTCTCGAGAATAACATCTGTACATACATTTAATCGATTTTATTCAGTCATTTCCGAGAACAGATATTTAATCGATTCTATATTTTGAATACAAAACCCTAACATCAAATTGAAAGCTCCTCTAGCCTGTGCAGCCACCTGCCGACTGAAAAGCTTCCGGGCGGAAGCTTCGCGAAGCTTCTCTTCATTACTGCATTGGGAAAATATGGGGATTTTTTCTTAGCAAATACACATATCATGAATGAAAGCTTCGCGGTACAGTGTTGCATGAAAATTGTGTGATACCATTCTCTTGACTTTAGAATTGAACAAGGTTGCTTAAGTTACGTGTATGTAGTTATATCTTATATGTACTTTTTGGTAGCTTGTAATAAGTAGTCGCACTACATATTACGATGGTTTAAACAAATTTTGTTTAATAGGTGGGCTAAATGATCTTTACGGATGATACTACTTTGCCTTAACCCCTAGCGGGGCATAGCGCGTCAACTACTCCTGCGCGCCATCGTACTCTGTTCTGGGCAATGGGGCGCAACTCCCCAAAAGACTTACCCAGTACCTGACACTCCTTTGCCACAGATCGACGCCATGTGATTCGAGGACCCCCTCTTGGTCGGCCTTGGTTGGAAATGGGGTTCCATTTCATGGCATGCATAGCAATGCAGTTATCACTCTTCCGCAATGTGTGACCTATCCACTGCCATTTTCGCCTGCGTATCAATTCGTCGATTGGCATCTGACCCGTACGCCGACTTAGCTCTTCATTTGATATTGTTTCAGGCCAGAAAATTCTTAAAATTCGACGAAGACATGAGTTGACGAAAACTTGCAGCTTTCTGGTAACTCCTACGGAAACTTTCCATGTACTGCTCCCATACAAAAGCACTGATAGTACGAGGGAGCGAAACAGGCCCAGCTTGGTCTTGATGCTGAGATAACTGCCCTGCCAGATTTTGGACAGCATGCCGTATGCGCGTTTAGCCTGGTTGATACGACGAGCGATGTCCTGCTCCGTACCACCATTTTCGGCAACAATGCTACCCAGGTAGACGAAGTTGTCCACCTTCTCCACAGGCTGCCCATTAATATTGATGGCAATAGGTGTCGGATTTCTTTTTCGCAACGGCGGGCTAAGAACCTTGGTCTTGTTGGTATTAATCTTTAGCCCAACCTTGCTTGCCTCCCTCTCGAGATCTAACGCCATTGCGGACAGATCCATGATTTTGTGGGAGAGTAGGCATATGTCGTCAGCGTAGTCAAGATGTTGTAGATAAGATGTCAAAGTCCATTGAATTCCTCTGTCGAGTCCGGATAGGGCTGCATGCAACACATCGCCGATCACAATGAGGAATAGGATCGGTGAGAGGATGCACCCCTGCCGAACTCCACTGCGAATCTCAAAGTCCCCCGACACCTTACCTTTATGCAGAACGCGACATTTCGCGCCGTCATAGGTTGCCTTAATAATAGCCACAAGCTTCTCAGGGATGCCTCTCCTGCGCAAGGCCGCCCATATAGAATCCCGGCTCACACTATCGAAAGCCTTTTCGAAATCGATGAAAAGCAAGTGAAGCGGAGAATCGTATTCAGCGCATTGCTCGATGATGATTCGCAAGGTGTTAATGTGATCGACACAGGAGAATCCGGATCGAAAGCCAGCCTGCTCTTCATCAATTGTGCTTTCTAAGTGGGCCTTTAGTCTTTCCAGGACGATTTTAGCTATTATCTTGGCAACGGCAGGAAGCACACAAATGCCTCTCCAATTATTACAGTCTGTGAGGCTACCCTTCTTTGGAAGTTTGATGATCAAACCTTCCTTCCACTCAGTGGGAAAGGTCTCTGTATTCCACGCTTTATCAACAAGTGGGTGCAGCAAATCGGCAGTTACGCTTGGCGCTGCTTGATAAAGTTCGGCAGGGATGCCGTCAAGTCCGGCGGCCTTTCCTCGTTTTAATGCAATAATTGCAGTGACTATTTCCTCTTTAGTCGGGGCAGTGGACCGTATACGCACATTTTGATGGTTAGCTAAATTATCTATATGAGGGGGAACTTCACCAGAGGTTACACGGTTCAAGACCGCGGCGAAGTGTTCTTTCCACCGTCTCATTTGATCTTCTTCCAAGATAAGTAGCTTTCCATCACTATCTTTCACCGGATGTTGGCAGGAGTTACGACCACCTGTAAACTCCTTGATGACACCGTATACGGCGTTTAAGTTGTTACTTCTAGCGGCTTCTTCTGCTGACGCTAAAAGAGAATTGGCATAAACTCTTTTATCGCGTCGCACACTACGCTGAACTTCTCGAGCTTTCTGACGGTAAAGGAGTTCGATGCTGCTTCGATTGTCGTCTGATGCTGCAGTCAAACGAACTTTCAAGTCCTTTCTTTCAACAATCCGCTGCCATGAAGCGTCAGACATCCAGGGCTTATTCCGGCAATCCGGGTTTGGGCCAAGGATGGTATTTGCGCTATCAATGTACGCATTTTTTATGGCATCCCAGTTTTCGTTTATGTCAATATCTGGGTGACTAGTTATCTCAGCCGCTTTTTGCGCAAGATGGTCATTATATTGTTGTAAGACAGCTGGATTTTTTAGTCGAGCGGTGTTGAATTTGCGGGGCCTGGATCTTTCGTCGCTGGGGCGGCGCACGGCTGCAATACGCAATCGAACATTAGCGATCATAAGATAATGGTCTCTTCCCATCCCAATATCGGCACCCTTCTTGTTTCGCACGTCCAGGAGGCAACTCTTGAATCTTTTACTAATGGCAAAATGGTCGATCTGATTTTGTGTTCTGCGCCGATCAACAGAGGACCAACTGATTTTGTGGTGGTCCTTATGCTCAAACATAGTACCACCGATGAAGAGACTGTGAAAGTTGCAGAACTCTACAAATCTTTCACCGTTGTCATTACGATCACCAAGACCGTGTCTCCCCATCACATGTCTGAGCCCATAGTTATCAGCGCCAACTTTCGCATTCAAATCACCCATAACCATTATAATGTCACCTTTAGGTGTTCTGCTCTGAACGGCGTTTAGTTCTTCGTAGAAGGAGTCTTTTGCCAAGACATTGTCGGGTTCAGTAGGGGCATAACATTGTATTATTGAGATGTTCCTCATTTTGGTCCGGAACCTGGCGGTCAAGACCCTGTCAGAGACCGGTTCCCAGGATAAGAGACAGTTTCGCGCGGCTCTGGTTAAAAGGAGCCCCACACCAGACTCACGACGACTACCGGTAGCTTTACCGGAGTACAACATTACAGTGCTGCCCGTTGGAGAGATGAATTCTCCGCTGTTCCACCATCTTATCTCACTAACTCCTAAGATATTTAATTTGTACCTCAGAAATTCACTCTCTAATTGAAGAAATCGTGCGTTCTGGGGACCTTCTGATCCATTGTCCAGGAGAGTACGCACATTCCAGAATCCAATCTTTGTCATTGTACGATAGCCAAAAGTCGTAACCGTTGAGTCAGTCCTTATCCGAGGCATAGTTGACGTTTCGTTAGCATATAAAGATTTCGGATAGTGCAAGTTGCTGGCATACACATCCTGTCCTTTGATTGTCGGTTTTAACGACAGGCCCTCAAAGGGAAAGGCCGTGGTATTTTTTTCACACCCCACACCACAGGGGTACCTCAACCAAATCATCGCACCGCCATCACTGGCGGCTTGACGTTGGTTGGCAATGGTCAGTGACCACTACCGTTCCAGGGGGCGCCCACGCGGAGGACTATGGAAGAGGAGTTTTTGCCCCCCAGGATTCAATTTTTGTTGTTGTTGTACAGACTCAGACTTCAGTATATTGGCCCCAGGGCATTGTTTTTTATTAATTTTACCAAAAAGTGAAAGCGGCTGTTGTTGTAGTAACAACGCCTACTGACGTTGAGGAGGTTTGGTAGCCCTTGGCTGTTACTGATGAACGGGTCACTCCGGTGCGTAGAACCGGCTGTCATGGGAGCGCTCCGATTCGCTCATGAAATTCACTTACTACTTTTGATTTTAATTTTCCTTTTTTGTTTTCCTTTTCCAGTCGCACTCCCGGCTCTCGTCAACCATCACCGGCCGACGAATCATCCTTGGCCCGTGTCGGACCCCCGTTCGATGGTTCGGCTCATGTTGGCTCCGGCTTCCCACAACATCATCTCCAACACATGTTGGGCTCATCAATGGATCATCAAGGTCCGGCAACCCAGCTGAACTCATTTCATCCACAATTGCCGCCAATGAATCAATTACAACCGCCCGTAATGAATGGCGTCGGTGGTATGCAAGTAGCACAGGTAAGTCTCGATGGCAGCCTTTTGGTCCTTTTGATTTCATCTTAATTAAATACATGCATCTCTCGTCTCACTTTCACATGATTACTCATCTGATGTGGACACATTATTCCGTCTAATGTTCTTCGCTGTTGCCAACATTTCAACCCCATGCGAATCGTCCGAATCATATCTTGTGTTTGTGATTTGAAATGCAGAATCAAATGGTTAATCAATCTCAAGGACCAAACCAAGTGGAATCTCCGGGTAATCTACTGCAGCAACCTCCTAATTTTGATGTACAGGTAAGTGCAATTCTCTTATATGTTAATTAACCGGATTGGGGTTGACCTCCGTTCGTGCCAATTTGGACACAGTTGTTCAAAGTCCTGGTGCGGTTGGAACAATTTCAATGTCCAAATCAGTTCGGCTCTTAACGTAGACTAATATTCATCATCCTATCCATGGAAAGGCTAGTCTGGGTAATTGGCGTCTAGTAAACTTTTCGTTTTGAGGTCAATTTGGGATGATTAAATCAAACTGCATAACGTCGTCTAACGAGTCTAAATATTTCGATCATTAGGCGCAATAGTACGTTCTTAATTAGCAACAAGTGCTTTTTCAATGAATCTTGAACCCTAGTGCCACCGGAATCCTCTTGCCTCAATGGCTCTTTCATTGAATTCGAATTCATCTTCTTCGTCATGATCCTACAACTGAAAATTTCCCCAAACTATGTTCTTCTCTTCCTTCAATTCAAACTGGATGGCAATGGATTCTCCAGACAAAACTAGTTGAACAATTAAAGTTGGGCTATCGAGTGCACTGTTGTATTGCCTTGTATTAAGGGCAATGGCGGCGGGTGCCATTGCCATGATTCTGCAATTGCACAACAATAGGGAGATAGACCGGCAAAAGTTTGACTGGCGCTATTCCTCTTCACCGTATCCGTATCCTTGTGATATCGACAGAGTGGCTAGTTATCCCCGGATAGGATAGCAAGAGCGCCCGGGTGGAGAAACAGAGAGAAAGAGAGAGAGAGAGGTTCTAATACCCTGAAACGTATTAACGGACAAACAAGAAATCCTAGAGTTTGTCTTGTGTATTTGAAAGCAGAGAAAGTTGTCGAATCATTTTCAATATTTCTCGCCCGCAAACGGTTTGCTAAATGGCTTTTCGGAAATTGACTTTGTACAGTTGGTTCAAGGTGGAAGATTGTTTTATTCGTGAAAGTATATGTTTGCCAATTGATAGAGGAATGAGTTGGCAGGTTTCTGGAACACGATTATTGAAAGAGGGTGATGAAAGAAAGTGCCAATCATATTTTTTCCTGACCCCATACCATTCATTTATTATCCCGTATTACATTTACCTCTACGGTTTTAATGGACGGTTTGGTGGGCATCAGAGGATGCTCGTGGGGACAGAGCCTAAGGTTACCGTAATAACCGGGAAGGTCGGGCAGTGCCATCTGTCGTAGAAATAGGCCCCTCAACGAGCATAGCTGCCTATGCTCGTTGAGGGGCCTATGCTTGCTGTAGCTCAGTTCGGGAGACGTGGGCGGGGTTTTCGCCGCTCGTTACGCCTGTCCTTTATGTATTGTATTACTAAAATTCATAGAAGTGGGGAAAACAACACAAACATGGGAGGCAAAAATGGAGAATAATTGAAAAAAAAAAATGGTTGGCGGACGGAGCAGATGCGGTCGCGTTCGCATCGGGGTCCGGGTGTAATGGGACCCTCGGCCTCTGGTTTCGTACCATCGACAGATCACTACTCATCAGGTGCTGCCTTCGATCTGTCGATGGAACCAGTACGACCAGCATATGGTTCATTACGCGGTTTCAATATTACTCCAACCGTTGGTGCTTGGGCTAATGCCCGTACCACATTATGCGGGACTTGCCGAGTAACGAGCCAAGTGGATAGCACGTTGTGCACATCCAAGCACCTACGAGTGAACGAATTTCATCCAATGCAACGGATGCCGAGCAAGCACTCGTGGAGTATTTTGTCCACTCGATAAATCGCTGGACGGGAGAGGCGCACGGTGCTTGGGTGTACATAATGTGTTATCCACTTGGCTCGGCGAGTCCCGCATAATGTGGTACGGGCATTAGGTTAGGTAAGAGAGTTGCCGCTAACGCGGCTCGCATTCGGCCTCCAATTTGACCCCATTTGCCACCCTCTGCTGGCTAATTAGAGCTGCCAGGTGACCACTCCCCTAAATTGAATCAGCTGATTCACGGGTTGCTGTCTTCTGTCGTCGCTTTTTGGTCGTCTTACTATCTGTGGAGGATTTCTCCTCCGATCGTTGACGCTTGGTTGTTGTTGTTGTAGCAATGGTAAGAAGTTCGTTGTGTGAGTGTGTTACATGCTGTTATTGTTCGTCATCTTCGTCGATGTAAAGAGACAGGAAGATAGCTGCCTCTACAACTGGGCAATTGACAATGTGGTCCACATCGTGAGGTGTACCATTGCAGGCGGGGTGTTTGTGACATCTCGGTCAATGCGAGATAGGTAGGAGTTAAGACGCGAACACCAGCCCGACCGAAGTTGGGCAAGTGACGTTCTCGCTGCTCTCGGAAGTATTCTCTCATCGGGACTAATGGCTGGTTGTTATGTCGAGAGAACTCTATTTGGAGCTAGTCCTGCAATTGATGTATTACTGCGATGGCTGATCTGTATGCGTTGTTGTCAAAGGGAACCCTTTTGTACCTCTGGACGTCTCTTTCGAGGTCCCTTAAATCACGCCTGACATGTCTTGGTGACGGTGTCTTGTCCATGAGGTCGTTGTTGGGATGTTCCCTCCGGTAACAACCCACCAGATATTGTTTCACAAGAAGCTTGTTGTGGTCCCGTGGAGGCATCATCCTTGTTTCCTGATGCATATGGTCCTGCGATGGCATTAGGAGACAGCCAGTCAAAGTACGGAGAGCTGCGTTTTGGCAAGCCTGAATATTATTCCATTGTGTGTCACAGAGATTCTGTGACAACACAGGAGCCGCATAGTTGGCTACTGATCCCCCAAGTGCTTTGTATGTGACCAGTAGGGTTTCTTGGTCGCTTGATAGCTAGCGCGGGGTTGGTTTCGTCGAAGCTTCCAAGGGTTTACCCTTACAGTCTGATTTCACCGCTTCCTTGACCGCCCTCTTCGTCCTCCTCTATCTAGCGCGTTGTTCGCTCTCTTTCTGGCCTTTAGTGGGCATAGCCGCCGCTTGCCTTCCGACAGTTTGAGGTTCCGTAACTGTCCATCTGATTAACAGCACTGGTAGATAGAACCGCTTCGTTCATAGGACCCACAGTTACCATCAGGGTCTGTGAACTCTCGTTCATCTGGCCCTGTACCGCTGACCGCGTGTGATTTTAGAACTTCTTTGGAAGGCGTTCTTTTTGGGTGACTTCCTGCCCGGGGTACCGACTGGAAATTTGGGTTTTTTTGCCCATCTCTTGTAAAAATATAATGGACGGTCATATGCATGCTGTACGTTTGTTCGTTTGTCCGGGTGCACTTCCCGTATTGTGATCTTAACCAAATTTGGTATGAAAGTACCTTGTGTACCCCTGGGGGACCGTAATTTTGATCATCAGCTGGAGTAACGATAGACTTTGTTTTGTTTAAAATAGAGTTACTCGCCTAAGTCCGATGATCGTCCGGGCATTTTTCGTGATCAGATTTCAACCAAATTTTGTACGTAGCTTTCTTAGGTTATTTTAAGTACCATAAAGTGATATTTTGGTCTTCCTGCATGTGTGCGCCAGAAAAAAGGACTCTATTTATCATGAAATTAAACTGAAACCAAACCTGGTAGATATAGGTATCTCCTGATTCAGGTGATGAGACCAATGCACTTGAGTACTGTTGAAGGCATGGTCCGGACTGATACCATTTTGAGTATTTTGGTGTGGAAAAAATGACATTCTTGGTAAAAAAAGGACATCATTGGCAATGAAGCGATGACTATGCAAGACAGATATCATATGACTGGTGGGTCATGAGGCGAATGCACTAGACTACTGTTTAAGGCATTTTAAGTCCTTTTGTGTGGAAAAAGGACATTTTTGGCAGTGAAGTGATTACTAGGCAAGATGGGTATCATATGACTGGGGATGTTGAGGCGAATGCATTAGACTACTGCTGAAGGTATTTTGAGTCCTTTGGTGTGGAAAAGAGGACATTTTTGGCAATGAAGTGATATCTAGGGAAGATGGGTATCATATGATTGGGGATGTTGAGGCGATTGCCACTAGACTATCTCTTGATGGTACTCTGAGTCTTTGGGTATCGCCTGAATCGGGGCCATAGGGACAACAATTTTCAAAGCAGCTCATAGACAACTTGAAAGCAAACGGATTAAAATGTACTCGCATGTGTCCATGAACATCATCGCTCTTTTTGTGTCATTTTTATTTGTCTTGAATTGGATTCATGACTATTATTTTTTCGATTCAGGATTGGGTTTCCTGTTCTCGGATCATAGCCGAGGCAATTGTCAGCATTTCACCTCCCGCTTGCGGTTAATTACGCGCTTATTTTCATATGTATTTTGAAATTACACTAATTACAGCACCTATTCATAATAATTGCTCTCCAGGGAGCATTATTCCGCTCATTCTCACTAAACTTTGACCTCGACACTATACGCGATGATATTGAGTGTCGTATCCATCTCTGATCCGAATACCAGATAAAATGCACTCGTGCATGATTTTATTAAATTACAATTATAAAATATTTATTTTGCGGTTGTGTTCTGGTCACAGCCGTATCACGACCTCCAGTCCTGTCCATTGCATCATTACACCATATCATACAAAACAAACTTCCAATCATGCAACAGTTTTTAAATAAACAAAATGACATAAAGTAAAAATGAGCTCCAGCTTTAACTAGAATAATGCAAAAATGGTCAAAACGAAAAGGGTTCTGTGTGTCATCATCACCATCGTGGCGCGACAGCGCGACGTCGGGCCTTGGCCGCCTGGCCCCCTGTGTGCCGGGGGCATCAAATCGGAGGAAGCCTGGGAAAGGTTCAATTCAAATATGGATTAAACAATTTTTTTTTAATGAAAAATCGGACGAGCATATTTTCGATTTAATCAAAGTGTGGTTGACGGTGGTCGGACAGGGTGATTGCGAGGGTTGTAATCGACACATAGGCAGGACAATAGACAGACCAGCAACAACTGAGAGCGACAACAGACGGAAAGTTAGCTAACATTCACCGCCAACATTGACCGTCAGAGAGCCTAGTCCGCTATGGTTTCACTCACTATCTGCGGTTTGTTGTTTCATCATCACGAAAGCATACGCCAAATAGTCGCGCCATTGTATCATCTAATAATGTAATTATTCAAGTGTGTGGTACTTCATTACGCGTTTAAATAATGCACGTTTTGGGAATAATCGCGAGCCTTTCAGCTTACACGCAGGCTTGGCTGGGGGTTTGTTTCATTTATTCTCCTTTTTTTCGGGCAATTCAATTATTCAGGGTTTTTAATTAAATTTATTGCTCATTACTTGTTTGATATTTAATTTTAAATGAAACCTCAAATAATTCTGCTTTTAGTGATTTTCATAATAGGCGAACGTTTGTAAAAAGGGCTTCGGGTTTAGGGCGGAGTAGACGTACGAATATTAAGGATTAATTGACATATATGAATTGTCCTGAACGATTAAGGGGCGTAATAGAGGCGGTGGTTTTGTGTTGATTGTATTAAATGAGGATGATATGTGCGGGGTGTTTTTCATTGGGACTATCAGTGTGTTTTCCAATGCGTTTTCATTAACTGAAAATATGTTTTACATGATTCACGTCCCTCCGTATTTAAGTAAGACAAAAAGGGTCTTCTGATCCTTCCTGACGTGGCTACACACTCGTCTCGGAACTTTTCAGGGACCATAAATTGCCGCACCGTTGAGCAGAAACATTTGTCTCTTCAGTTGCCGAATCATTTGGTTAAAACGTTAGATCAAACATTGGACGCATCGTTTAGAACCGGCTTCAGATTAGTGTTCAGCCATAAATGATCTCTCCGTCAAAACTTTTCGCCTTGGGCCTATTTTCAGCCGATGTTTTGTAATGGACAGGTGTTGCGGACACCTAAGTGTCCATGGGGACGGAGTTAAAGTATGCCGAACTGACCGTGAAGGTCCGGCGACGCCATCAGGCGAGAGAACTCCTCAGCGGGATAGGCGGCGGCACGAGCTTGCTGTAGCTCGAGTGACGGGAGATGTGGGCGGGGTTTTTGCCCTCTCGCTGCCCCGTACCATTATCATTCTAAAAATCTCGTGCCTTAAGGTACAACAGCACACACACGGGTACCAAAGTCCCACGACCTAAAAAAAAATGGCAAAGAAAAAAAAAGAAAGAAACTACTTAAAGGCAATGGCCGTCGACCGGCTCATGTACCTCGACACGACTCCTGGGTCCAGATGGAGCGGACCCTGGCCTCTATACCCACCCTACCAATGAGGTACCTTGGCCAAATTGTTGGTACCTCCCAAATCAAAAATCAAGAAAAAACGATGAGGGTGTTACATCATCCTACCATCGCTGACCTGAAAAGGGGGAATTTTAGGGGAGTTCCTCAAAGGAAAGCCCGATATTTACCACGTTATAAATTCATTTATTTGTCGGTTGCCATTGAGTACAAAAATCAACAAATGAGATATCGACTAATGAGAAAAAAAAAACTCGGAACTAAATATAATTAAAAATGAACTAAATAAAACAATGAAATGAATGAATGAAGAGCATGAATACAAAAAATATTATTTAAAAAAAATATTAGTACAAAAAAATAAGAACTAAACAATTGACAGCACTCACCTTAGACTTCGTCGATGGCCATCGTTGAAACTAAGGGAACTGCAACTCAATCATTGAATTTAAATAATAATAAAACAAAGGAACTAGGAACTTGAATTAACACAAAAAAATAAAGAAAAAAAAAATACGAGCTACTTTCCCAGCAGGAAGGCACTGCGACCATAAAGATCTATTGTGCCGTAGCTCATTAATCCAAAATACCGTCCACCCTTCTAATAAAGGGCAGTAAGTCTTTAGCAGGAATCAACCTGAATTCTGCAGTGCTGATAGTAGCCTGCCCGAGGAGTGACATCCTAAAACGCGCGATGGCTTGGTCGTTTCCACGTCTTCCAGACAAAGACGGCATTCAGTCTCGCTTGACAGACCCATTTTGTTCAGGTGATATCTGACCAGGTGATGGCCAGATAAGTACCCCACTAGGAGTCTTAGGTGGGTTCTACTCATTTGAGTAGTACCCTTGTGACTGAAGGGCATTATCAGCTCCTTTGATTGACGAAGCCCTGGAAGGTTATCCCAGTACTGTTGACGCAATCGTGCAAACCAATCTGTGATCCGCAGTTTGGCCAAGGCCAGTCCAAAGCCACAGTAAGGCTCAGGTCCATGAAAACGACTGGATAATCCTTGTCTAGCAAGTTCATCCGCAGCCTCGTTCCCCTCAATGCCCTGGTGGCCTGGCACCCAACACAAGAAGACTCGGTTTTTGGTTGCCAACAGTTGAAGGAGATTGTAACACTCCTTCACCAGTTTTGAAGAGACCTTAAATGAGGAGAGCGCTTTTATAGCTGTTTGGCTGTCTGAGTAGATAGCAATGTGAGCGCCGCGAAGTCCAGTTTCCAAGATTACCCTGGCGCAGACCTCAATGGCGTGGATCTCAGCTTGAAAAACGCTGGGTGAGATTCCCATTGCGATCGAAATCCTGGTGTTGGGTCCAAAGACACCTGCACCAACACCCTGTTCTGTTTTAGACCCATCGGTGAACCACTTGATACATCTAGGGTCTGGACAGGGTGTGCCATTTACCCATTCAGAGCGGTTAGGGATGAGGGCTGAATATTTTCTGCCGAAGCAAACCTCCGTGATCATGTAATCTGATCTCAAGCAGATCTGCACGTCAGGAATTTGATTCAGAATGCTCATGTGTCTGTCAAGTCTGAGAGCATTTAGAGCTGCTGATTCTTGAATGAATATATGCAACGGAGTAAGTCCAATAATCGCCTCCAGGGCTGGCGTAGGACAAGTGCGCATAGCTCCAGTGATGCCAAGGCAGGCAAGGCGTTGAAGCTTATTGCACTTCAGTAAGACAGAAGATTGCTGAGTTTTCGGCCACCACACAAGCGCTGCGTAGGTCACCATAGGCCGCACCAGCATGGTGTATAACCACTCAGTTATCTTTGGAGTGAGCCCCCATGTCCGTCCAAAGAAACTTCTGCAAGCCCACATTGTGCGTGTGGCTTTGCCAAGTACATTATCTATGTGAGTATTCCAGGTGAGTTTCGAGTCTAGAGTTACCCCGAGACATTTAACTTCAGTGGAATAATCTAAGGTCGTGCCGCCTAACGAAATTGGATCCAATGTTATGTTTCGTTTTCGTGTGAACGGCACAACGACAGTTTTCTGTGGGTTTACATGTAAGCCCACAGCCACACACCAGTGTAGAACTATGTCAAGGGCCGACCTCATCACCTCAGTGATGGTAGATTCGAATTTGCCCCTGACTGTGATAGTTAAATCATCCGCGTATCCGATAGTAAGATAACCGCGCTCATTAAGCGTGGAAATCAGCTCGTCCACGACAAGGGATCACAAAAGGGGTGACAGAACGCCACCTTGTGGACAACCCTTTACGACATTCACGCAAATGGATGTACTGCCTAGAGTTGAGTGAATATCCCGTCCCCGGAGCATGGCATCTATCCATGCAATGGTAGCGGGCGGAATGTCCCTGAGTTCCAGTGCTCTGGAAATGCACTCGTAGCCAGTATTATCGAAAGCCCCCTCAATGTCAAGAAACGCGCACAACGCGATTTCCTTTTCACTGAGGGACTTTTCGATTGTACTGACAAGGCTATGCAAGGCGGTTACTGTTGACTTACCCTTCGTGTACGCGAATTGCATACGATGTAGGGGGCTCGACAGTTCCATCTTGTGCCTGATATGCAAATCAAGCAACTATTCCATGGTTTTAAGGAAGAAGGAAGTAAGGCTAATCGGTCTATAGGATTTGGGCATATGTTCCGGCTTATTGCCCGCTTTGGGAAATGAGTATATCCATTTGAAGAAAAAAAAGAAACAATAAAGGCAACCCTAATTTTAAACGCTGGCACAGTTCAATTTGTTCATGATATCACTCCATGCACTATGGTCATTGCATGGATTGGTGTCTAGGTACCGCTGCTGATGTTGTTGTTGTTGTTGTTGTAAAAATATCCGCAAAATAGGGCACTTATTTGAATATGTATATGGCTTGTCACTTTCGCTTGCTAAGCTGTTTTCTCTCGGGAAACGCGCGACACCCACTTGGGAATTCTTACTTCTCTTTTTCATATATGTAGAGCAATATTTATCGCAAGCAAGCACTAACTGCGTTCCGTGTGTAATGCGTATCGCACTTCTTGTGAGTTTCGCTCCCGTTCACTGAAATTTGATACGGTGAAACCACATACAGGGATAATCGCGACACAGCGTACTTCGCGAGAGGATAACAAAGATTTCGCTAATCAGAATGTCGCGACGTGTCAAGCGATAGGAGCAACCACAATCCCAACGTTAATATTCCGATGTGACGGCTGTAAGTGGGCTTCTCACAAAAATTCGCGCGACCCGGCAATGGCGTGCCGATGTGGCTACTCTGACGGGTGAAAGTCGACCTCGTGGTCTGGGCGATCGCACCGATATTTTCTCGACGACGGGTGAAAGTGCACTCCCCCTAGTCACGCCGATGTTGTCCGGGCGGCGGTTCAAAGTGAACTCCTAAGGGATCGCTCTCCCAACAGGTCGCGACCCTCGATACAGCACAGGCATCGGCTGAAAAATCTCGTCAATCGAGTTTCATGCAACAGAATTCTCCGTTTGCATGAAACTCGACATGGAATATCGCTACCCGCTTGTCTCTTCTATCCCGATGCGAGGTCGATGACACCATATCAAACAGCATATTCTTGCAGGACACATAAGAGTCCATCAGAATATAGCATTTGCAAGTGTCAACGACTCACAGTGTGATAGAATGACAGAGTTGTCGTTCCTGAAAAATTCCCGATGGAGAATTCGAATTGTTAGGTGGCAAATATTTTAGAAAAATATTTGACAATCAACAATGCGAATAGACCATCAGAAAAGTCATTCATTACAGTTTCTCCATTACAGGGTGTAACGGACGGATTGGTGGGCATCCGGAGATGCCCGTGGGGACGGAGCCTAAGGTAGCTTAATTGACCGTGAAGGTTGGGCTGTGCCATCTGGCGAAGAAAAAGGCACCTCAACGAGCTAAGCAGCGGCCTTTGCTTGCTGTAGCAAAAATTTATAGGCCTGTGGACGACAACACAAACAAGGAAGGTAAAAATGGGGAATAAAAAAAATGAAGCGATAAGAATGGAATGGTTGGCGGATGGCTTGCTTGCCTTCGCGCTCGTATTGGGGTCCAGGTGTAATGGGACCCTCGCCCGCTGGTTTCGTACCACCGACAGATCCTTACTCATCAAGTGCTGCCATAGATCTGCCGGTGGAAGCAGCACTACTATATTGTCCATTGCAGGTGGTTCGTTACAAGGGCTATACGTAATGTGTATGTAAATTTCCACTCTGAGCCGTATCATCGTGATTAAGGATGTCTCCCCCTACTAATGAATAATTGATTAATAAAACTACGAGTAGATCAGTCGCACAATAGAAAATGATCAATCTTAAAAAAATACCGAGTTTCTGTATCAACTCACACTAATAATGCAGTTTCCAATTGCTCCTCCGGCCATGTGGAAATCAACCAAATAAAAACCGACAAAGAAATATACATAGAAAATTTGCGTAATTTAAAAAAAAGTTTATTTCTGTTTTTCAATTACAGTTTGTTTTCCTTGGATATTATGAAAACATGTATAAATTGTTAGCCGTGAAGCCTTCACAGCTTGTCGGCTTTATGATGCCATCAGTGAAAATCATTGCGTACATACTAGAAAATTGTAATAATCGGGATATTGAAAGGGTTTTGTAATGTATATATTAAGAATTGGCTTTACCGCCGTAGCGTATAGAGCGAACGAAGCGAGTGTTTTAGAGCGGTAGACATACTGACTGAGGGTACCGACTCCTTAAGCCACGAAGCTTGCATAGCGAGTGTAGCCTACGTAAGGACTTAAGGATAGTGCGGAATCATGAGATGATGATTTCGCATTTGAAACACACTATTGGTCAAAGACGCGAGCCACTTTGTGTCGCGTCGCCCGGTCAACTAAGAATGTTTCGTTACTTCAATAGGAAACTAACTTGGAATACTCGTATTACTCAGTTCTAACGCCTAGTGGAGCATAGCATGGCAACTATTCCATGTGGCTTAGCTGACATTTCGTTGGCATAAATCAGTTTCGGACGATGCACGTTTTCAGCATGCACCTTCAACATGAAATTTATGTACATATTTGATCCGGAAATTTATACATTTGTTATGGACATTTATTTATTGATATGACAATTTATTTTTTTGACATGGAGATTTATTTATTTGTTATGGAAATTTATTTATCTATATGGATCGGTATAACGATTGCTTCTTTGAATATGGTTGGGAAATGTCCTTCCTTTATGCATTTATTAAATATGATTGAAAGAGGCTCTTTCAATTGATGCTTTATATTTTTTAGTAAGTCTGTGGTCATGTTATCGATTCCGCAAGAGGATTTACTCATTTTATCGATATTTGTTACAATTTCGTCCATACTTATTCTATTGATATGGAAATTAGATTGGATTGTATAGTTAACTTGCTCCTCTAAACCAATAACAATTTCAGGAAAAGAATTTTGAGTACAGATGTTGACAAAGCTATCGTTCAGTATATTCGCAGCCAACTCCACATTGTTTGCTGTTTCTTTTGAGTTTGGGTCGACTATCTTTGTCCATTCCATGCTATTTGTGCAATTCCTCCCTGTCATTTCGTTAACTGTTTTCCACAGGCTTTTGGTACAGTTTTTGCTATTATTTATAATTTTTTGCACATAGTCTCTTTTAGCTAATTTCATAATTGTGTTAACTTGTTACGGTATGCTTTGTATTTGTTTCTCAATGTAGTATTGAACGGTTGAGTATCAAGCTTGTTTTTTAACCTGTCTCTGTATCTTATTGACCGAATGATACCTTCTGTCATCCAGGGTTTTAGTGTTCGGAATTTGTGATTATATATGAGTGTACTGGGATTCCAGGACCAGCTCATTTATTTTGTCAAATAGTATCCTGGACACGATTTCTGCGCTGAACTCTGATTTTAATATGTCATGCCAGTCAATAATTTGAAGTTTTTGAATTAGTAGGTCTGAGTTTATCTTGAACGTAACATTTGTTCGTGCAACTTTGCTTGTCTTTGGCTCTAGAGGGATGGATAAAAGAAGGGTGTTGTGGTCCGTAATTGAGTTTTTGAGTACTATTGGTGTACTCTGTCTAGGATGCTTTTGGCGCATAAAGATATGGTCAATACAAGTTGAGGAGGTTTCGCAGGTGCGTGTCGGTTTGTTAATTAACGAAATAAACCCAAGTCTCGCTAAACAGTTAAGATAATCGTTGGTAGTTAAACAGTCATCTAATATGTTTATATTTATATCGCCCACTAAGATGTCTGTTGAGTTAGTGAAATGAAAGGAGCTATATCGAGGGATGGGGACCTGTAAATACCTATTAGGGAAAGTCTTGACTGTTCCTTGAGGGTAATATCTATTTTCATGCCTGTTAGAAACTCATTAGATATTTCGTGTTATTCGTATTCCAAACATTCTTTAACGTAAAGTATAACGCCATCGTTTTTGTTTTCATTTGATTTGGTAAAGAGAAGAGTGTAACCTGGTATTTTAAAATTGCTAATGATTTTCCCGAAATCCACGAGATAACTGTTATGATGGGTTTCAGATAGCACAATAACATCAAAATTGATATTCAATTCATGAATTAGGACTAGCAGGCCTTCAAAGTTTTTCTTTATACTTCTTATGTTTAAGTGCATTACTTTAAATTTTTCTATATTTTGGCTAAGTAACTCTTTGCAATTGATGACTGTATCTGTTTCATAAGTTACAACGTCTCCAGTGTCTATGAAATCAATTGATGTTGTGAACATATTTACTATAAAAGTTGTTAGATATTAAATTTAGATTAAAAACAAAAAGCAAGTAAAAACTTATTGTAGTAGTCCGACATCTAGATCAGTTTCGGATATAATTTTGTATATTTTTGCCGTCTCCGTTTTTCTGATGAAAATGGTTCCAAATTTCATCCATACGAATTTAAATCCATTCTCGCGGGCGAAGCCTTTAGATTTGTATAGAAGCGATTTGGTTGTTTTGGTGAGATGAGGATTTATGTATACTCTGTTCTTGGGAAGACGATTGTGAAGTGTATCTGCCGTGAGATCGGTTCTTTTCAGCTTAGTCTTTGCAAGCCAAGAGTTGCACTCGGTAGTTGTTTTGAACCTGGCAATTATAGATCTCGGCTTATCGCCTCGAGTCTTGTTTTGTTTTCGTACAAGCGAAATAGGTGATGTGGTTTCAGTGATATCTAGAGCTTTTTCCATACTCATAAATATTTCTTCCAAGTTCTCATTTGAAGTCTCCGGAATTCCCGAAATCTCTAGTTCTGTTTCCAGTTTGTCTTGCTCTATTTTGTTTACGCGCGCAGATAAATCTCTCACTTGGCGTCTCAAGTCTGAGTTTTCTCGGGACAGGTTTTCACAAGTTTTAGTAAGACTGTCGATTTTTGTGCTGTATTGCGTTAATTTAAGGTTGAAGTCGTCAACTTTTGAACAACAGTAGTCCAGGGAGTTGCGGTGTTCAAGTAAATCGTTTCTTATTGATTTTCTAAGCTCCTCGAGCTCAGCTGTTATATTGGTCTTCAATTCATTGATTTTTCCAGCGATGTCACTGAAGCTTTCGTTTTGGTTACCCGTGCGTGAAGAGTTTTCTTGTCCGGCACGGCATGAATTACACGTCCATGTCTTTTTCTTATCCCTTGAAAATCTACGGAAATTAGACTCCTGGAATCCAGCGCAGGAGAAGTGAAACGAAAGCAAGCATTTAGTACAATCGATCGATTCCGCCTTGTCGACCACAACGTCGTTACAATTGGAGCATTTCATGTTAGATGTAAACAATGGTTGGGTTACTCGTTACAGCTTTAACTTACAGAAGTGTTTTTATGGATGTTCAGTGCGATGATAGCGTGAACCGTGTGTCAGAGTCTCAAAGTTGCTTTCTGTTCGATTATGTGGTTCCGGCTGGGCCCCTTCGTGTGAATGATGGATGTTGGTTGCTGGAGTCACCAGATGTTGAACTGTCAGATTTTAGCGTTGTCACTAGTCTGGCTGAGTATCCGGATTTGCTATTAATTGCAATCTTTAGGCTGTTGGCTCAGTTTAATAGAACTTGAGCGTCGGAACAATAATTGGAAGTGATACCGACGGTGGTAAGCGATTTGTGTTTAATTAAGAAAGAACATTTTACGTTATTTTCCAGGAGCTGATATAGATGCAGTTGTCACTTAGTTTGACAGTTTTGTTGTTTTTTTGTCTCAGTAATTTATGTACTTGACCTGGAAATTCTATATACAACTAGAACTAAACGAACTTCAAAGGGATCGCGGAAAAAAATGCACATACGTAACAAAAAAATGAAGCATATCCATAGCTGATCTGAAGCTGCTCCGTCTTCCAATACAAAGCCTTCAAATTACTCGTATTTGATCCAACGCAGTCTAGAATTGAAACAAATATGGAAATTTTCCTTATTTCTATTTTTGCATACGCTTCACAACTCTCGATTCATACATACGTACGACTATACGCGTAGTTATCTTTATAGTTAAGGTTTGCTTGCTGCCTGTCTGCGTTCAGGTAGAAAATCGTCTTGGGGGGAAAAACAATTGACCACTGATTAAAGTACAACAAAAACGAGGTGCGAATTGCAGAATTGAAAAATTCTTCATTTAATGCCAATAAAAATGCGAAACTACTCCCCGAGTGAAATCCGGACGAATCTTATGTAAGACAAATTCGATTTGAATTTTTGCGTGCAAAGAACTTGTGGTTCTCTCTCTAGGTTGATTGAGTTGAAAGCGATGGATTTGAAGGAGATTTCATGCAACAGTAAGTATTGGTCATCAGGGGGGCTGGCTACGCAAGATGCAATTTAGTTAATGGCAATTTCGAGTTGACCAGATTGCAAGATTACGACAATTTTGTGGTCGACGAATGGGTTGAGTAATTTGTGTGAAAATGGGCTACGAGTAACAGTATCAATTCGGTTCTTTGAATTAAAAACGAAAAAAAAAACAGAAACCGTCATCCGTCATTGTAAAGGGACATTTAATGCGATGTAATATTTTCTTCCTATTAATAAATTCCCGGCAAAACTGCATCAAAGATCAGTGCTTCAGTAACGAAAACCCGTAATTTTATCCCCACTACAGATTCTTGATGCTGAGCTGGGGACGTCAAGATGTGATTTTCGTGGATTTTATTTTTTGTAACGGACGATATACAACATTTTACTTATTATATTTCACGCACTATTTCACTGTAGTTTCTTTTAATTAGAGAAAATACCAGAAATGGGATGTACGAGTACTTGACGTCCCCTTAGATATTACACCCCACATGCCTATCACCGATAAAAAGACATGTTGTTAAACACAACAAAGGCATTTGAACATTTTTGAGGAAGCAAATTTTGTGGTTTAGAACTTTGCTTCCGCAATTTTTTGTATATAAGAGTACAGCTCTTGTATTTTTGTATAAAATTTGTATATTGTGATGTGCGTATAATATGCCTATTATAGACTAAGGAACGGCGCGGAGACGTTCCAGCGGTTCATGGATGAAGCTCGGCGAGGGTTGGCCTTCTGCAGCCCTTACATCGATGACATCCTTGTGGCATCAGAAACACCAGAGCAGCACATGGAGCATTTGCGAGTTGTGTTCGACCGACTTAATGTAGCGAAATGCTCATTCGGAGTAAACGAAGTGGAATATTTACGACACCGTGTCAGCCGCCAAGAAATTTCTCCGCCCATCCAATGAGTGCAAGCTATAGAGGATTCTAAACGGCCTGTTTCGTTCAAGGAGCTCAGACGTTTTCTCGGAACCTTGGATTTTTATCGACGCTTCGTTGTAAACGCTGCTAATCTTCAACGATCTTTTCAAAGGTGCCAGAAAGATGACAAAACGCTTATTAACTGGACTACAGAAGCAGTAAATGCTTCCGACGCGTGCAGGAACATTTTGGCGGACACAACGATGTTGGTGCATTTTCAGCCAAGCCGACCTTTAGCGTTAGTTACTGATGCGTCTGACGTAGCCCCGGGGTGGTCCTGGAACAGCAACAGGGTGACCGTTGGCTGCCTATAGCATTTTATCAGCGAAAACTTTCGTCGCACCAAAATTATTAAATGCAATTTATCATGTGGAAATACATAAATAAGCAATTTGAGGTATTTTCAGAATCATTATCATCGTGGCGCGACAGCCCGACGTCGGGCCTTGGCCGCCTGGAATTTTCAGAATGTATTTTAATAATAATTTATAAAATAAAGAAAAAAATAAGAAAAAAATAGAAATAAATGAAAAAAAAATTATAATTCAAAATTAGTCATGGAAATGCACAACAGTGCGTCGACTTTATCAACCCGTTCCAAAATACTATATATGTACTTATACTCGCGCTCGGTGGCCGTGATCGTTCGGTCACCGCTCTACGATACTAATCTAGAGCCTGTGAGTACTAATAGAACTCTCACAGTGCTCCGAGCTTGTCAGTATAAAGACGGCACGGATAGGAGGTGCATGCTAGCAACTGCACTTCCGAAAAGTAGATTTGCTATTGAAACGTCAACAAGGCATACAAATGTTAGAGATATTGTCGCACCCATGCCCCTGGAGGGGTCAAGGCAATTAGAGAGAGACTTATCCTATTGCCAAAATTTTACTTCTTGCTTAAGAAGGTCCTTTTATCCTGTCCATACGGCTCAAAATACCTTCAACAATATTTCAGGGCATTGGCTTCATCATCCCCATTAAGAAAATACCCATATTGGCTTGGTTTCACTTGATACCCAAGAATGTCCGTTTGTCTCGACCAAAGGACTCGAAATGCCTTCAACAGTACTGCAGTGCATCGATCACATCACTCGCTAGTCAGGCCAGGTTTTGTGTCCGTTTGACTTCATGCCCAAGAAGGTCCTGCTGTACTCACGCCCACCAGCAGCACTACCAAAACGTCATCGGGTTATGCTTAGAATCACGTAATCAAGCTATATACCAGATTTGGTTGAAATCGGACCACGGTAAATGCCCGGAGGAGAGGAACAAACTTTCTTAGAAAAGACTCAGGCGAGAAACTTTTTGATTTTTTCTATCACAAAAAGTACCGTTAGATAAGTCGAAAATCCAAAAAGCCGTTACCGGACTGTGCTAAGGGCTACCCAAGAAATCCACATACCAAATTTGGTTGAGATCGGACAACGAGAAGTGCCCGGACCAATTATTTGAAAAGTTAAAACCTGTGGGTCAAGAAATGGGGGAAGAATTTTTTTCATGGTCATTTGAAGGGAATATTAAACTAAGTTTTCATCTTGGCATGATAGCTCGGCACGTCCCGGAACATGTTTCCGTCACAAAATCCCCATAGAAAATTTGTTCGCCTATTAATACTTACCATCAAATTTGACCCGGACTGGTCAATTTAAACTGCGCGCGTGAACCGAATCGGTAACATTTTTTTTTCCTAGGTTGGTGCAACCTTCTTTGACATTCGTGTGAAGTCTGATCGAGATATGTCAATTAGTGAGTGCTCGGCAGCTATTTGTTTACGACGCAAAAAGTTTATCTGGCGATTTTCACTATGGACAAAAAAATTAAACAACGAGTTTGCTTGAAATTTTGTGTCTATTTGGCGTCTACGTGAAGCTATTCGTCATAAACGGCCAGATTTCACCACGATAATGCGCCGTCACATTCCAGCCTGATTGTGACTGAATTTTTGGCCAAACACGAAAAGAAAGTCATCGCTCAGCCACCGTATTCGCCAGTTTTGGCTCCCTGTGATTTTTTCCTGTTTTCGAAACTGAAGTATCCACTCCGGGGAAGTCGATTGAGGCCATTAAAAGAAATTCGCTGAAGGAACTAAAGGCCATTTCGGCAGAGGCCTACAGCAAGTGTATGGGAAATTGGATAAACCGTTGGAATGCTTGTATTGAATCAAAAGGAGCCTATTTTGAAGGCGATAATAAAGATTTGTATTAAAGTACATGAAAATGTTTTTTTTTAACCAGTCCGGGTCAAAAGATGGTATATAATGGACGGGAATATTCGTATAGTTGTCAGATCCATGGTCTAATGTGCGTTTGTCCGGGCGTGATCCGATTTCAATCAATAGTAATACGTAGTTTCCTTGGGTGATTCTCAGTAACACCCGATAAGGTTTGGGTGCTGCTGTAGGTGCGCTCTAGGACAGCAGGAGCACGAAGTTAAACAAATAATGGACGATGGGACCGGTGCACTTGAGTATTGTTGAAGGCATTTTGAGTCCTCTGGTCAGGACCAAAGGACCTTCTTGGTCATGAAATGAAATCTAGCCAATATGGGTATTTTCTGTATCGATTCTGAGTCCTTTGGTGACGAACGGCACAACCTTCTTGGGTATTATAGTGAAATGGCAACCAAACGAGTTGATGAGACCAATCCTTTGGACAGAAGCGATTTTAATTTCATTAAAATTCATTCCCTTAATCGCAATTAATCCTACATCTTACACTTTCCCTCTGGATGATAAATCAGGCCACCATGAATTTCTCACAAATCATCTCAATCGTCAATTATCTTCATGCCGACACGATGTCAAACATTGAAACTAATTATCTGACATCCTAAATGAATATCTTTAGCCATCATCCACTAGATCTCTCCCACACACACTCGATGGCTGCTGCGCGGTGATGGTTGATGACGACTTCTCGATGGGGCCTATAGCACTACTCATTTGCCAATTAATTTGAAAAAAAAAACACGTTTCGCACGTGTTATGCCAATTTTAATGACAACAAAATTTGCTGTTTTGATCCTGGGCTCCGTTAATTTTACATTGGCTTGTCCGATAGAAAAAAATAAGGCAAGAGATAGAGAAGATATCGTCTTGCGATCGGGTCGAATTAAAATTCTACAGTTAGCCCGAAAAGTTGGAAGATAATTTGTAGGGTAGAGATTTGAATCTCTCTCTCAATTGCCCTAACCCCTTATGGGGTATAGCGCGTCAACTGTTCCATGTGGCCCAGTTGATGTTTCGACGGCATAAATTGGTTTCGGAGAATGCAGCTGCCAGCATGCACCTCCTGCTGCACATCCGGCCACGAACGTCGTCGTGGACGGGATTCGAACCCGAAACGCCGGTAGTCAAACATGAGACTGATGCCTCAACACACTGCGCTACCGGTCGCCCCAATAGAGATTTGAATAAAGGCATATTGATCCTTTTTTTTATTAAAATATAATTTTTGGGAAAAAGTTGAAAGAAGACAGTACGGAATTCTCGTGATACGTGCTGGTTTGTGATCAGCATGGCCTTCATTTTGAGCCAATGCTGACTACACCTTTAGAAATTCATTCATTCCTAGATTCACAGTCATCGCTGTGATGTGATGAGGAAAAACTGCACACACCGACTGGCCAATTAAAATTGGCAACTTTACCCAAATGTTTCTAATGAACAGGTGAAACGACACATGTAGTGCTTACACGTCACATGAATCGTATGAGTCGCATAGCACTAGCCTACAGCAACGCAACAAGGTAAATGTTTGGCCACTATATGACTATGTTGCGATCATTTCTTTAGTCGTTGGAATTTTCAAAATGCTGTTGCCGTTGTAGAAAAAAACATATTTTGGTTGATGAGAATCTAAGAATAGACTTTTCGGGATAGAAAGTGATAGAAGGGAATTTACAGGCTTTCCTAAGTGGATTTCGTCGATACTCTCTAGTGATGGGTGGAGCTCCATGACAACCCCTAAACACATGTACCATGAACGACCAATGGAGCTAAGTCCAGTATCCGGTGGTACGAATATATGGCCAAAAGTTGCACTCAAAGTGGCCTACGCGTGCCCTGAGCCTGGATTGTGCGTGTGCTGGGCTTAATAGGCGGTCGCCCTCTTAGTCGTGCCGCATATTGATCCCAGCCGACGCACAACCCAGACCCAACCCACGCATTGATGATTTTGTGTTTCGTCACCCATGTGTGGGATTGTTTGTCCTGGTCGGACAGTTTCGTGTGCGTGGGTCAGTCGTTTGTTTTGTTTTGAGCATTGCCAGTTCACTTCGCACTGGTTTTTTTTTTCATGTTTCGCACAAGATGGAATTCGATAGTGGAAAAATAATTTCTTTAGTGGCAAAAAAAATCAGTTTTGAGGGGACCATCTGGATTACAAACGGACAAAACTCAAAGACGAAATTTGGAAAAATATAAAAGATAAAATCAGCTCACCGAAGTTCACCGAAGTTGTTGGCTGCGTTGACAGACATGCGATAACGACTGGACTAGGTTAACTTCAATATGCGGTGACAGAACCACTCGTGGGCCCGTTTTCATTTCGCAGTTGGTTGCGAGCAATATGCGTCAGGCCTTGGTCGTACTACTTTGCCTTAACCCCTAGCGGGGCATATCACGTCAACTACTCCTGCGCGCCATCGTACTCTGTTCTGGGCAATGGGGCGCAACTCCCCAAAAGACTTACCCAGTACCTGACACTCCTTTGCCACAGATCGACGTCATGTGATTCGAGGACCCCCTCTTGGTCGGCCTTGGTTGGAAATGGGGTTCCATTTCATGGCATGCAAAGCAATGCAGTTATCACTCTTCCGCAATGTGTGACCTATCCACTTCCATTTTCGCCTGCGTATCAATTCGTCGATTGGCATCTGACCCGTACGCCGACTTAGCTCTTCATTTGATATTGTTTCGGGCCAGAAAATTCTTAAAATTCGACGAAGACATGAGTTGACGAAAACTTGCAGCTTTCTGGTAACTCCTACGGAAACTTTCCATGTACTGCTACCATACAAAAGCACTGATAGTACCAGGGAGCGAAACAGGCCCAGCTTGGTCTTGATGCTGAGATAACTGCTCTGGCAGATTTTGGACAGCATGCCGTATGTGCGTTTAGCCTGGTTGATACGACGAGCGATGTCCTGCTCCGTACCACCATTTTCGGCAACAATGCTACCCAGGTAGACGAAGTTGTCCACCTGCTCCACAGGCTGCCCATTAATATTGATGGCAATAGGTGTCGGATTTCTTTTTCGCAACGGCGGGCTAAGAACCTTGGTCTTGTTGGTATTAATCTTTAGCCCAACCTTGCTTGCCTCCCTCTCGAGATCTAACGCCATTGCGGACAGATCCATGATTTTGTGGGAGAGTAGGCATATGTCGTCAGCGTAGTCAAGATGTTGTAGATAAGATGTCAAAGTCCATTGAATTCCTCTGTCGAGTCCGGATAGGGCTGCATGCAACACGTCGCCGATCACAATGAGGAATAGGATCGGTGAGAGGATGCACCCCTGCCGAACTCCACTGCGAATCTCAAAGTCCCCCGACACCTTACCTTTATGCAGAACGCGACATTTCGCGCCGTCATAGGTTGCCTTAATAATAGCCACAAGCTTCTCAGGGATGCCTCTCCTGCGCAAGGCCGCCCATATAAAATAGAATCCCGGTTCACACTATCGAAAGCCTTTTCGAAATCGATGAAATGCAAGTGAAACGGAGAATCGTATTCAGCGCATTGCTCGATGATGATTCGCAAGGTGTTAATGTGATCGACACAGGAGAATCCGGATCGAAAGCCAGCCTGCTCTTCATCAATTGTGCTTTCTAAGTGGGCCTTTAGTCTTTCCAGGACGATTTTAGCTATTATCTTGGCAACGGCAGGAAGCACACAAATGCCTCTCCAATTATTACAGTCTGTGAGGCTACCCTTCTTTGGAAGTTTGATGATCAAACCTTCCTTCCACTCAGTGGGAAAGGTCTCTGTATTCCACGCTTTATCAACAAGTGGGTGCAGCAAATCGGCAGTTACGCTTGGCGCTGCTTGATAAAGTTCGGCAGGGATGCCGTCAAGTCCGGCGGCCTTTCCTCGTTTTAGTGCAATAATTGCAGTGACTATTTCCTCTTTAGTCGGGGCAGTGGACCGTATACGCACATTTTGATGGTTAGCTAAATTATCTATATGAGGGGGAACTTCACCAGAGGTTACACGGTTCAAGACCGCGGCGAAGTGTTCTTTCCACCGCCTCATTTGATCTTCTTCCAAGATAAGTAGCTTTCCATCACTATCTTTCACCGGATGTTGGCAGGAGTTACGACCACCTGTAAACTCCTTGATGAAACCGTATACGGCGTTTAAGTTGTTACTTCTAGCGGCTTCTTCTGCTGACGCTAAAAGAGAATTCGCATAAACTCTTTTATCGCGTCGCACACTACGCTGAACTTCTCGAGCTTTCTGACGGTAAAGGAGTTCATTTTGTGTTTCAACTCTTCCCATATACCACCGCATATTGGACCTAGTCTATTCACGTCGTCACCCATGCGTGGGAATGTTTGTTCTGGTCGGCGGACAGTTTCGTGTGAGTGAGTCAGTCGTTTGTTTTTATTTGAGCATTTCTTTTTTGTTTATTTTACTTGACAACAGCTGCTGGGCTTCCAAAATTGGAGGACGCGGTCACGTGACCGAGATAATTGAAGGACAATGATCCAGGAGGCCAAGGCCCGACGTCGCGCTGTCGCGCCACGATGATGATGACTTGACAACAATGGAAATTGATTAATAAATTAGCAACAACTACCTCAGATTCTGATTTAAGGTCAAGGAGAAACGACGATACATATTCATCCATAGTGTTTATACGACTGGGCTGTGTTGGATTTAATATGCGGTGACAGAAGAACGCCTGGGCGTGGGGTCGTTCTCAGTTGGCCGTGGGTTGTGCGCGAGTTGGAAGCAATATGCGGCATGCCTTAGCCTGCAATTTTGACCCTGATACGTGCGTCTTTTGCATAGGTAAAATATTGTGGATGAAATATCGACCCTTTGTTTCATGCATCAGAATTTTGGAAACGGGGTTTCTCAGTTTAGCTGTTTACAATGATTTGATTCGCTACTAACCATTCTATGGTAAATCGTTCATGTCTTAAGTAATCTTGGTTTGGAAAGATATTTCTCATCATGATAAAAATGGAAGCCTCCTTCGCTGCTTAAGGTATCATACTCTCTTTAAGGAGCTTCGACAATAAACAAGACCTTGAAACAACCTCACTGCGTCATATTCCACTGTTGTTGTGGATAGAATAGGATCAGCAATAAGAAGACCCACAAAACTTAATTTTTCAAATTATGAAAATTTCTCACATTTTCTAATTTTAGACAAATACAAAATTCTTGTGCATGGTCGGATGACTTGGCTTGGATGATTGTCAAACGAATTGGATAAATAGAATAATTCATGGTGTGTGGTATTTGGTATTTAGGTCCTAATTATGATTCCAACGATTTTATATTTTATGTAATAAAGTAGTTCTGCACTCTATAGTTCCGTCTTATCATTTTCGGGACATCGGCATGACGAAGATTTTCAATCAGAGACGGCTTTGAGCTGTGCAAATTAGTAGCCCCGATTTGTATTTTTGATTGTTTTAAAACAACAGCTGGTGTAATTGGTATTACGGAATTTTTGAAGTATTCAATGCCTTTCCGTAGTGCCAAACAATTTCGATTGGGACCACTGTCTCGCGAAAGGACAGGTGTGGTGTTAGTGCAGAAGAAAAGAAGCGTCATTTGTGCAATAAGTGAAAGGATGGAATCTTGTTAAAAACAAAAAAGAGACACATAGGTGTACGGGCCTAAAAATCAATTGTTGCATAATGTTCACGATTAGCGATCAAGCCACGGAGCACAATTTGTATGTACATTTTTTATCGTCGCTGCGATCGATGCAGAGTCTAGCAAAATGCATCTTTTGACCGAAAAGAACGTCACGGATCTTCGACGAGCAAATTTAAGCAGCCACCATACAGATACTACGCCGTCGTGGAGGCAAATTGCGGTCAACTTCTTTCACCCTATCTAAATGTGTACTAAATTTAGATAGGGCGAAAGAAGTTGACATTCAACCAATTGATTTTCAACTTTGAACCGATGAAATCCCATACGAGATCTGTATTAAAACCGGTCTTTCGTTTTGTATGGAAATGTTCTGAGATCCGGTGCATTCAAAGCGGCTAATGATTTTCATGGAGTATTTCATCATGTCCATCATCATCATCTATACATGCGGATGATTCGTCACTGATACTCATGTATCAGTTCATTGAGTGGTCATATATCTTTTTATCATATACTTCGAAATTATTTTACATTATGTGAGATTTGTCCCACGGCTAGGACAATTGGGATACCCATCTAGAAAACTAAAATCCCGCCAAATAAAAATCCCGCTAGAAAAAAGGCCCATCAGTTTAAAATCCCGTTTTCTTTTCAATTAGCTGGTTTTTTCACTGGCGGAACGTAAAACGTGAGATTTTGAATTGGCGAAATTTTGAATTGTCGAGATTTTCAGTTGGCGAGATTTTGAATTGTCGGGATTTGCAGTTGACGAGATTTTGAAATGGAGAGATTTTGAAAAGCGGCACGTTCTAAGCCGAGGTATCGTACTTAATCAAGAACAATTGTCATGATGACTTTCATCCAGGCCACTCTTCACGAGGTTATGGTCATGGTCAACATCATCTTGACATTTTTAGAAGTATTCATTTTAAGTCAACATTTACAACTTTATCGAACCAAAGTTTTAACTGGTGCTGATGAACATTTTCCAACATCAACAGAAACCTTCTTCCTCCTCACACTGTGACTTTTAAAAGAAAATTTAAAGAATCCAATATTACGTTCAATTGAAACTCGACAAATGCGAAATTCCAACACTGATTGGACCACTTAATCATCTGACACAATTAGCTACCCATCTTTCAGGATTAAAAACGACATCTGATCGTTGTGGATCAGATGCATAGTTTATGTAATTTATGACCTGAGAATTTTTTGAATATCCGCTCTAAATTCAGTGCACACATTCTCCTATGATGATGTGAGATCGTCCGGTGATTCTATTTGAAAATGCATTTTTGCTTTGATGCTCAAGTGTTTTCATCTGTATTTAATGCTAAAGACTTCTGGAAAGTGATATATATGCATTCTATGATCTCAGTATACGAAAATGAGAATCGGAGCATACAGTTCTGGGACATGTAGAAAGACACAATGTATCCCTGGATGATTCTTTGAAATATTTAGTGATTTTGTTACAGTGAGCCGCGGTCATCCCAGATTGGTAACCCCGTTTTCATGGGAAATACTCGTAGTGGTCCGATCTGGCTGGTTAGAACTAAAGGGCATTGCAATGTCGCTGACTCCGAATTTGGGGTCATCATCATCATCGTGGCGCGACAGCCCGACGTCGGGCCTTGGCCGCCTGGATCATTGTCCTCCAATTATCCCGGTCACGTGACCGCGTCCTCCAATTTTGGGAGCCCAGCAGCTGCGCGGCGTCCACACCTACTGAGCTCTCCCAACGAGATCTCGGTCGTCCTCGCAGTCTCGCTCCGTCGACTCGTTCTGCATTCATTACTCTCTTAGGCATGCGATCATCGTCCATTCTTTGTACATGCCCTGCCCATTGAAGTCGTTGTAGTTTGACGATTTTCGAGACTTGCAGCTCATCGTACATTTCATTCAACTCATGGTTGTACCGGATGCGCCATCCATCTCGATCACAAACAGCCCCGAAAATTCGCCATAGAACCTTACGTTCGAAAGTGTCTAGCATGTTTTCGGAGGCTTGAGTTAGGGTCCATGCTTCGCAGCCATAGCATAGCACTGGTCGTATAATGGTTTTGTACACGCGGAGCTTCGTGTTTCTGTGCACATGTTTCGATTTCATTATGGGGAGAACCGAGAAAAAAGTCTTATTAGCTAACTGTATCCGTCGCTTGATTTCGTCAGTTTCGTTGGCGTCCTTTGACAGGTTGCAACCCAGGTAAATGAAGTTGTTCACGAACTCGATGTTGAGGTCCCCCACATTGATGCTTGGTTGTGCAGGTGTCCTTGTCACCGATTGCATCATTATTTTAGTTTTACCCTCGTTAATACGTAATCCAACTTCCTTTGCAGCGGTATGCAGAAATTCTTCTGCGTCAGCCAATCTTCGGGACATGATGTTGATGTCGTCGGCGTACGCTGCTAATTGTGTCGACTTGATGAGTAGCGTCTTGCTGTTGTCCAAATTCATGGCCCGAATAACGTATTCCAGTGCTAGGTTGAAGAGCGTCGGAGCCCTGTTTCAAACCAGTGCGTGTTTCAAATAGATCAGTAAGTCTATTCTGGATCCTGACTTGTGAGACGGAGTTGGTCATCGTCATCTTTGTCAGTCGCATTAATTTTGCCGGTATACCAAATTGCAGCATGATGTTGTACTCCACGATCGATACTGTCGTATGCCTGCTTGAAGTCGACAAAGATTTGGTATACGTTTACATTGTATTCCCAGCACCTCTGGAGTATCAGTTTGACTGAGAAGAGCTGATCGGTTGTGGAGCGACCAGGTCTGAAACCGCTTTGATATTCGCCAATGACTCGTTCTGCGTACGGTTTTATTCTATTTTTCAGAATTTTCGTCAAAATTTCATAGGACGTACAAACTAGTGAGATGCCCCTGTAATTCTCACACCGCAATTTATCTCCCTTTTTATGAATTGGACAGATGATGCTTCTGCGCCAATCGTCTGGGATCTCCTCGTTCTCCCATACTCGCAGGAGTAATTGATGTATGGCATCAACTAGACTCGTTCCACCGAATCTTAGCAGTTCAGCTGGAATCTCGTCAGCGCCCGGCGCTTTATTTCGTTTTAGTGACCGCAAGGCGAGATCAACTTCCTCTACTGTCGGGGGTTGAATGGGTGGGCCTAGATCAACAATATCGTCGAGAGCTTCCTGTGTGGGGATGTTAGATGGTCGGTTTAGAAGCTCTTCAAAATAAGAGGCCCATCGTTTGTTAATACCATCGGTGTCGCTGATGATGTTTCCATCCTTGTCCTTACAAAGGCTAGTCCTGGGTTCGTAGCCGTTCTTAATTGTATTTACTAGTTTGTACGCTTGTCTGGTGTTCCTATTAGCTAAGTTTTCGTTTATGTTCAGCAACTGCTCGTCAAAGTATTTACGTTTCTTACGTCTAATTATTCTATTCGATATTCGCTGTAGCTCGTCATATTTTTCTCTTCTGGCTCTGGTTCCTCGTTGAATCCATTGTCTGTAGGCCTCGTTTTTCGCGTCAAGTGAATTTTTGCATTCTTCGTCGAACCAGTCATTTCGCGCTCGCCGGGCTTTATATCCCACGACCTTCTCTGCGACATCCTTGATGGTACCCTTGAGCTCTTCCCAGAACCCATGGACGCCTGTGTTGCTGATGTTGTGTAGCATAGGTGATAGTTTTTCCTCAAGGGCGGTAGTATACGCCACCGCTGTAGCATCACTCAAGAGCTTATCAACCGCAAAGATTTTGGGAGGGCTGATTCTTGACTGGTGCACTGAGGAGATTCTACATCTGTAGGTCGTCTTCACCAAGTGATGATCTGAGTCGCAGTTTGCTCCTCGATAGGAGCGGACATCCATGACACTAGACGCCCATCTCCTGCAAATGAGGACGTGGTCAATTTGGTTGACGGTATGTGCGTCTGGAGAGTTCCAGGTCTGCTTGTGAATGCGTCGATGCGGGAAACACGTAGAGCTTACGACTAGATTCCTGCTGCAGGCGAAGTCTATAATTTGGGGTCGAAAAACTGAAAAAAAAAATTGGGGTTGCCCATCCCAGATTTGCAACCTCGTTTCCATGGGAAATAGTGGTCCGTTCTAAGTGACTCGAACTAAAGGGCATTGCGGGGTCGCTGACTCCGACTCTGGGGTAAAAAAAAAAGAAAAAAAAAATGCACTGACTCCCAATCTGTGTTCGAAAAAAAGGAATGATGTTGTCCACGCCAGATTGGCAACCTTGTTTTCATGAAAAATTGTGATTCGATTTGGCTGGCTCGAACTGGGACGCTGATTGCGCATCTGGGGTCAAAAAAGAGAAAAAAAAAGTTGGCGTTGTGCATCCCAGATTGGCAACCCCATTTTCATGAGAAATAGTGGTCCAATTTGGCTGGCTCGATTTTTGTTCCCCTTCAATGCCCTTATTGGGGGAGGGGGGGGGGGGGGGGAGGGGAGCAACAAAATTGAATTTCTTTAAAACTGCGACTTTTATTGAATATGTTATTAACCAAGTTTCTGACTCTCTGGATGACTCATTTTAAACGACACATTTTGAACGACTCAGTGGAAATATTGTATTTAGTGTGCCGGCACAGTAAAAAGAGTCATTGTGCCTGGTAGTTACCACTACTAGTTCTGTACAAGCCTAGGGTGTACACGCTTCGGACTCGTTTTTTTTTACATATGTATGTCTATGTCTTTTTTCTGAGGGTCAGCTTAAATTTTCCGTTTTGTCACACTTCGGGCGTCACGTCACACGAAATATACAATGAAGTGGAAAATAGATAATGACAATAGGGGGGAATTGAATCGTAAACAGAAAATGGAAAATCAGAAATGGAAATCGGAAATGGAAAATTTATCAGGTCAGTTCATAAGTTCCCGCGTTTTTTTCAAGTAGCTCAAATTATCGAAATTTTGTAAGTTGTGAAATCACAGATCAAAGTTTTCTAGAAATAGTTGGAAAGGGTGAAGGGTTAGTCAGTTAGCATTGACTTCTTAAACAGGAACGATCACTATTCATCAGGAAAAAAAATGGAAGTTACGAAGTAGTATAAACGAAGCATTTTGTACTTTTTGTTTAAAAAGGGAAAAAAGCTACACAAGCCGCTGCAGAAATAAACGAAGTTCATAGAGCGAACACCGTAAGTGTGAGGACTGCACAAGAGTGGTTTCGGAAATTCAGGCAGGGCTGCACAAGCTTTGAGGATGCACCCCGTTCGGGTCGTCCACACGAGTTAAATGAACAATCCTTGAAGGATGTGATCGAAGCAGAACCATCGTTAACAGTGGATATGATAGCAGACAGGCTAAATTCATCTCACTCAACCGTTTTTCGCCATTTGGTCAACATCGGAAAAGTTTGTAAGCTTGCAAAGTGGGTTCCTCATCAATTGTCAGCATCGAATCTCGCACAAAGAATTATTGTATTTTACCATCTGCCCTCAGCTGCTGCAACGGCACGAAAGTGAACCTTTTTTGAACCGCATTGTAACGGGCGATGAAAAGTGGCTTCTATACGAAAATGTTAAACGAATGCGCCAATGGGTCGATGCGAACGCCACGCCAGGGCCGGATTACACCCGCGGAAAATTTTATTGTCGATATGGTGGGATATGCAAGCAGTCGTCTACTTCGAACTTCTGGAACCGAACGAATCCATCAATGCAGAAAGGTATTGCCGTCAGCTCAACAGTCTGCATGCAGAATTGATAAAAAAACGCCGCGCTTTAGTGAATCGACAAAAGGTTTTATTCCACCATGACAATGCTCGCCCACACACGGCAAGAGTGACTGTGGCAAAGTTACGGGAGTTTGGTTGGGAGGAAATCATGCCCCACCCACCATACTCCCCTGACATTGCTCCTAGCGACTACCACCTGTTCCGGAGCCTGCAGTCGTTTTTAAGTGGCAAAAATTCCCAAAACAAAAATGATGTCCAAAGTGCCGTAGTTTCTTTTTCACTTCAAAAGATACCAAATTTTTTTTCGGATAGAATTGAAAAATTACCTCAACACTGGCAAGACATTGTGAAAAATGATGGAAAATATATAATTGATTAAAATTAAAAAAATGTGAATTTTTTGAAATATTGACACCTGGCGCAGTGAAGCCAGAGGAACTGATTTTTGATATGGGCTAATTCGGGATCATTTATGAGTTTATGTACGAGTAAAGTAAAATTACTTAACTGCAGTTGTAGTACCAAGTACAGCTGCAGAATTTTCTATTTCGATATTTGCGGCGATATTTTCAGATAATGAAACTTTTTAACTGTTCGATTGATTTTACTATATGCATTTATCTTCAGTTTCATTTTAAGTTTCATCAAATGAATGCCTTTCGTATAGGTAAATTTTTAAACGCTATACTGTCGGATTGGCGTCTGAAACGTTTAGGACGAGTCTGGACACGCTTCTTTTTGCGGATCAATTTGTGTATTAGCGGAGTAAACCAAACTGGACCCTTCCGGGGTTTATAGTTAGGTAATGGAACAAACTTGTAGAAGATGTTGTATAGGATAGTGTAGAAAGTTGTCACAGCATTCTCACAGTTAAGATCGTTCAGAATGAAATACCAATTGATTTGACTCAGCCTTTCATTAAAAGAAACGTAATTAGCTTTCCTAAAGTTAAGTCTAGAATGATAAGTCTCTGAGAGAGAGGGTGACAATTTAATGTTGATCTCATGAGCAATAGCTGGATGGTAAGGATCACAAGGAATATAAGCAGGAGTAGGAAAAGAAGACGACAGAAAAGACAAGGTAAGATTACTTAACACAAGATCGAGAGCACGATCCTTAAAGTTCAGAGTTAAGTGGAACTGTATAAGGTTACAGAATTCCATGAAGGATGTGAGCGACCTTGACATGGAAGAAGAAGTCAAAAGAAACCTGGCCTATCAGGCCATCTAACATTGGGAAGATTGAAATCACTAACAGGAATTAGGAAATAAAATATTAACAGTATCAGATAAGTGATCAAAGAGACTATCATAAACAGCAAATGTGGAATTACAGGGGACGTAGACACAAACAACCACAAGCGATGTGGAGGTGGAAGTTGGAATATTAACGGTAACACAATCATAAGGTTGAGAAAGGCTAGAGGAAAAAAAAAGAACATTCAATGTAGTTCTGGATAGCAACTAGAGCTCCACCACCATTTGTCAGTCCAAGTATTTCGAAGTTTCTATCACAACGGAAGATCTACTGCTGATAGATGGATTTAACCATGTTTCGGTCAAACAGATAATGTCATGAAAAGATGTTAGGTCAGAAACATTTAAAATTTGGAGCTTGGTGCGTAACCCTCGCACATTTTGATAATATAGAGAAAGTGAAGAAGAAGAATTATTTAGGCTCTGACTCTTACTGTACATTTTTTGCATTATTTTGGAGTCGTTGGTACGCGTTGTCGTTGAAAATTTAGTTTAGTGAATTTCTTTAAAAGAATTCACGGAGGCCAGAAAGACGCCTTGTATGGCATTTGCAGATCATGTGGAATGGTCACCTTGAACGAAGAGACCATCTTGTTTGGAATTTTCTCCTTGGTCAGTTTCTTGCATGTTAGTAAGACAGGTTCTAAACCAAAACAGCTGAAACTTTTTCCTGAAACTGCACCGGAAGCTATTACTCACTAATTTTCATCAGTTAGACAAGTTTCGCTCAACTAGCTTTTTCCGTTGAAAATTAATTGTAATTCCCAAAATTTTGCGGTTATATACCTGTAATTCTGCAACTGACTCATTGATGTCACTGAAATTAAGTAGGAGCCCAGTCTTGACGTTTGCGCACAAATTAGAAAAGTTTCACTCAACTAGCTTCTTGCATTATAGAGTTATTTTGCTTAAAAAATTTTGCCGTTATATGGCTGTAACTTTTGAATCGTTTAATGCATTTGTCTGAAATCAGATAGAAGTCGAGTCCTCATTAATATCCACCAGCTGGGTAGGTTTCGCCGAGCTAGCTTCTTCCGTTATGTAGTTATTTGGTTTTCTTCAAAAATCAGTTAAAAACGCGGGAACTTATGAACTGACCTGATAAAATAGGAAATGGAAAATTTTAAATAAAAAAAAATGTTTCTCATCGTTAGACTATTTTGTTTCCCACCCACTGGACCTCCGTGAAAATTGAATTAATTTTTTTTAGTAGACCGTTTGGACAAAATCTCCGGGTGCATTACATTCATTGGACTTCCCTGAGAATTAGATTCATTTTTTTTGGTTTGGTTTTCATCTCTACCAAGTAGGAATGTAAACAGACCGTTTGGAAAAAATCTACAAACACATTAATACCTACCCTACACCAGAGCGGATGATATTCCATTAACATAGAAAACATGTTTTGTGCACATATGCATGTCGAAACACAATTGCCATTCTGCTGCTCTCCTGCAGCTAGGATCTAGCGCTAGCCTAAATGAATGGTGCGGGTGGGTGTGCTGTGTTGCCTTCCTGCAGGAAAGTATAAGGCAGATGGCTCAAAACGGTCGAGTATGTGTCGTGTCGAGTTAAAACACCGTTTGGGTAATGTGACGTGGTTTCAACACATTTCAACGTCATACATTTTACACGCTTGAGGTGTTGCTGTTATTTTCTGAATGACATCAAATTAAATGTAGAATTTTGATGTCTAGGGTGCATCATGCGGGTGTATATCGTTAAATGCGTCCAATACGCTCCACCTAGCCTGATTTTGTGGTAGACTGAATTGAGATATACATACTGACAGGAAAAGTGCTGGATGAAAATAAAAGGTTCGAATCATCCGAGATATTTTAACATTCTTACCTGAAATTAGAAAAAATACTGTTTAAATTCCCGAAAATCCTTTCGAAAATAAATGTCCCTTGAGTGTCGATCAAAATGTCCAAAGCTGCAATCAAGAAAACCACTATCGCAGATTGAACGAATTCCCCCTCGAAAGGACATGACCCGATACCATGCTTCAAGTCTCACGGGCCCCTATTCTATAAATCATTGATCAACTATCAAATGCGTTTACCAAATGACATTGAAGAAAAAAGAAAAAGAAGAGAGATAAAATAACACACCGCAAACACCACCCCCCATATTCATAAAAATCAAAAAGAAAAATGACAACTTGTGTCATCGCAATCAACCCCGCATGACTGACCGCATTCCCCAAAGGATTTCAGCAACAAACCGATAAGGATTATCCGACGCTCTCGCTGACTGTTGTGTTGTTGTTGCTTTTAACAATCTAACAGGTTGCCCTTAAATTTGGTCGCTGCTCCCATATGCTTTTTATTATCGCATCAATTTCACCAAAAAATAGGCATGGCATATGTTTGCCGAAATTTCGGCAGTTGTTTTTGTAAGGATTCGTTTCGGATCGATGAAATGTTCACTGGACGCGGGACCAACAACCCCCCATCTTGATAGAAAGAAAACTTTTTCTTTCGGACTATTAAGGATGCCGTCTCAAACTTCCATCACCCCTGCCAAATGTTTCGAGTGTAATTTTTTGGCTTATTGATTTTCAATTCGATAAATGCACGTTGTTGTCGAATTGTGTGCTGTTGGTCGTTTGGTCCTTTTGGACAATGTCGAAGTGTGGTGTGTGTGTGGAGAAAAGAAGGCACAGAGCAGAAAAGGTCTATGAAATGGAACGTATGTTATCTTGAAGGGTTGTCGTCATGCATGCCATGTTATATTGTTTTTCGCCCTCGTCTATTGTAAAATATACGAGCAGTATCCTTTCTCAGACGCCCATCCTGTTTCTTCTTCCTCTTCTTCGCCTGAGTCATGTTTGTTCGTATATCTATCTGACCGGTTTTATTTGTTTCACACAGGGCGACAGAAAGAGGGCGGACAGAATATGGCGAACTGTCGACGCCATACTATCGTTAAATTAGATTTTCATGAAACATTTCACGCCTCGATTGAGATAATCATAATTTAAATGAATGTAAGTGATGACAGGAATATTTCATCTACAAACTCTAATTGAGTAAGTTGATTCCCCGATGAAGATATGCGCGTGCATTGTGAGGAGAGGAAGCGTCTGAAATGTGTAAAGGACGTCTCTCAAGGAATGGGAAGCGGCGAGGAGGTTGGCTCTGAAATTAGTTCTGTCTGTTTACTGTTGAATGCCATCCACCGGGGGGAATAGCTCCGAAGATATTAGTTTTGGGGATTGACAAGATGGACGACCTGGTGCGGCAAGAGGAATAGTAGGGACGATTGCGTGAATCGACCAGACGGAAAATGAAACGTCAAGTAGTGTCAGCCATCAATGAGCTTGTATTGGCTGGGAACAATCGTGTCCTTTAAACATTGGCTATTTGGAGTATTATATTACATCGGCGTCCTTTTAAACTAGAGGACATGTTAGGTGACATAGTGTTATGTTAATTGTCTTGACTCCTCCAGGGGCATGGGCGCGTCAACATCTCTAGCATTTCTATGCTTTGTTGACGTTTCGATAACATACGAGGGCGTCCGATAAGTACTTAGCCTACAAAAGAAAAACGAAAATTTTGGAAAAGTGGCGATTTATTTCTCAACATAGTCTCCTTTTAGCTCGATACACTTGACCCAGCGAAAAATACGTTTTCTCGAGGTCTGCAAAGTATGCCTCCGTGGCGGCGATGGCCTTCCCATTCGACTCAAATTTCTGCCCCGCGAGTGACTTTTTCAAGTTTGGAAACAAAAAGAAGTCGCACGGAGCCAAATCTGGAGAATACGGTGGATGGGGCAGCAGTTCATAGCCCAATTCGACCAATTTGGCCGTGGCGACGGCGGAGGTGTGAGCCGGTGCGTTGTCATGGTGGAAGAGCACTTTTTTCTTCGCCAAATGGGGCCCGCAGTTCGGCGTCGAATCGGCCCAATAATTCGGCGTAGTAGAACCCTGTGACCGTTTTGCCCTTCTCCAGATAGTCGATGTAGATCACACCTTGTGAATCCCAGAAAACGGTGGCCATCACCTTTCCGGCCGATAGGACAGTCTTCGCCTTGTCCGGAGCGCATTCCCTGGGTGAAGTCCACTGTTTCGACTGTTCCTTGGATTCTAGTGTGTACTAGTGGATCCATGTTTCGTCGACGGTCACGAAACGACACAGAAACTCCTTCGGATTGCGCTTAAACAGCGTCAAACACTGCTCTGAAGTGGTCTCACGGTTGCGCTTGTTTTTCGGAGTGAGCAAACGCGACACCCATCGCGTCGACAGCTTTCTCATGCCCAAAATTTCATGCAGAATATGACCCACGCGGTCTTTTGAGATGCCTACTGTCTCAGCTATCTCGCGCACCTTCAATCGGCGATCTGCCAATACGAGATCGTGGATTTTTGTCACGTTATCCTCCGTGGTAGCCGTTTTCGGGGCACCTGGGCGTGGCTCATCAAAAACCGACGTGCGACCACGTTGAAACTCGTTAAACCAATTTTTGACGGTCGCCATTGAAGGAGAAGAGTCACCGTATACAGCATCCAAGCGCTCCTTGATTTCGCTGCGCGATTTCCCTTCCAAAAACAAAAATCGAATCACCGACCGATATTGCTCTTTTTCCATTTTTCTAAAATCCGCGGACACGCCCGCTTTCGCACGCGGTCAAAACAAAACTACGAGTCCAATTCGGCTGAAATTTTGACAGTAGCCGTGTACATTTAAAAGTATTATTCTCTTTAGTAGTGATTCGTGCGTTTTATTAAATCCGTCGTGACGGTGAACAGACCGCCAATCTGTCGCTACATCTCTTGCGATAGTGGCGCCATCGGGCGGTGAGGCTAAGTACTTATCGGACCGCCCTCGTAAGTATTCATTTAGGATGATGAGAGTCCCGTAACCAGTCAACGACCACCGGCAAAGTGGCTCAAATGAATAGAATTGTCGTTCAAAAAAATTTCAGATTGGTAGCAAGAGTCATGTGACGAATATTTAAGAGATAAATGTTACTTTCGCGGGCGACCGGCGCCTCAGTGCGTAGAGGCCTTAGTTTCATGTCTGACTACGGTCGTTACGGGTCCAGGTCCCGTCCACGTGACCATGGATGTTTGTGTTGTCTTCCCCCTGTGGCGCGAGGCGTAGTAATAAGGCACAACATCTCCCGATTTGTCGCAGGCTGGCGGCTAAATGAGAGCAGGAGGTGCATGCTGGCAACGTGCATCGTCGAAAATAGAATAGTTGACGCGTTATGCCCCACTAGTGGTTAGGGTGACTGAGTACTGTGTCAAATCTTCATATTATCCCTCGGATGCTGACTTTCCATCTTTATTTATTCCAAAAAAATTTTATCTAGGACAATCATCTCTTCAACCATTCCCGCACTCTTTCTGCCTCTCGGGGGGCCAAAATTATAATAAGCCGTGAATGGACTCCATTTTTTTGGCATCATCACGCGTGAAATCTATTCTGTCGAAATAATTTTGGAATTTACCAAAGTATCGGAAATAATCCCGGTCGTGGTCCGCTTCCAAGCATACCCCATTTATTCGGCACAATGCTCACACTTGGCTCAAAAAACCAATCAGGCTCCGAAAACAAATGATATTTTTCATGCAACATCTAACCTCGTTATGTTTCTGGCTCGGGTCTTTCAATTTGGCCTCGTACATAGGCTACACTATCCTCGACATACATAGATCCATTCGCTCTATGTGTAGGGTCATCTTTGGCCGTCGTTTGATGTAGGATGAACATTTTGGCAGACGACACGACCAGAACATGATGCTTTCATTTTTGATCCTTTTTACATACATATATGTATTCCGCTGACACTTAACACATCTAAAGGCTGACTAAATGGCGAGAAAAAGGACATCAGTATACGAGTGTGGAGGATGTTCTTACAAAAAAAATTCCGAGGACAATATTGAGCTTTTTATCCCGGGGAAAAATCATATTTCGGTATTCAATTTGGATTTGTCAAAAGGATACCAAGAGCACTTATGATATATGTGGATATGAAAGAACAGAAATGAAAATGGCCTTCTTCGCTACTTCTTGGATGTTTCTTTGCAGCGGGTGGATCGACCAAGCGAATTGTATAACATTGTATGGAAGTCCAAATAGAATTCCATAAATTCCGTCCGTTTTGTTGCATTATGCAGGACAAGGACAAATAATATTTTCTTGACTTGGACACATGACAATGGACAATAACGCGACACACTTTAATGTCTTTGTTGTAGCGACGCGATTGTAGGATTGAATGAAAAGCATTAAAATGATTTGGGCTGGAAGCTAGGAGTGGCCTGGCCAAAAAGAAATGGGACATTTGGCAGGACAGCTGAATTTGTGAGTGTACTTTAGATGGTAGTTGAAGTTTCCAGTTCTTGTATATTTTAAAGAACGCAATAAATTATGAGTTGTGGGAGGTATTTGCATGGATTGTGTTATGGATAAAAATGTTGTCTCCTGAGTGATGTTAATCGCCTTGACCCCTATAGGCGCATGGGCGCCGCAACATCTCTGGCATTTCTATGCCTTTTCGACGTTTCGACAGCATATCTACTCTCCGGAAGTGCAGTTGCTAGCATGCACCTCCTATCAGCGCCGTCTTTATACTGACAAGCTCGGAGCACTGTGAGAGTTCTATTAGTACCCACAGTTTTTGATCGCGCCGAGATTTGAACTATGAGCTCCGGATTAGTATCATAGAACGGTGACTGAACGACCACAGCGGTTTTAAATGACTTCGCAAACTATCCGCCAATAAATTCGGATCCCTTGTTTCGAAATTAATTGAACCCTACACACTACTTGATATAATCCATAATTTCCCCATTGATTCCTTACATAGACACCCAGCCAACATCGACAACGTTAAATTTCCAATTTGTTACCATAATTCTCATTGCATTTTAATGAAGGTGAAGTCTGAACCTTAGTTCACTAGGTCTGACAGTGCTAAGTAACATGATCCTTTCACATTCTCCTGTGCTTTGATATATGCACATAATATACACTGGAAGTTGTAGATACGTGCATACGATACGTCTGCATTCCTCCGGATAGAGGAGCTTCGAAGAATGTGTTGTCGACCATGTAAATGTCAATTTTGAATGCTCCTCCGAGTACAGAATTTAACACAATGTTTCTATAGGAATTGTGTGCGCCTATAACTGAAATAGTTGGGCATATTTGATAGGGCTCCATGATAATTTTGAATTGGAATATATGGGAGGTTCTAGCTTACAGGATGTGGCGTAAATTCAGTTAGGCTTAGCTGTCAAAATGGCCCTAAAGGTATTTGAATGTTTTACGATCAGGTTTGAGCTCCTCAATTATACCCTAACCCCTTGTGGGGCATAGCGCGTCAACTGTTTCATGTGGCCCAGTTGACGTTAGGTTAGGTTAAAGGGGCTGCCGTGATACACACACCACACATAGACCACCACTGGGTCCTTTGTGATACCACCATTGACTCCACAACCCGAGTCCTACCTATTCATTGAACCAGCCTGAGCTGTTGATAAAGCGCTGGAGCCGGCTGATGCTAGCATCCTTTACGTCGTCCAGATCGCCAAAATAGAAAGACCTCAAGGTTATCCTTCTTCTTCTAGCCAGCTCATGACACCCAGGTACTCTCCTCCTCATCCCCGTACCTCCTACAGAGGTCATTGTGTGAAAGCCCCAATATCCTAGCATGTTCGCCGATCGGCCAGTGCCCTGTAATCATCCCCACAAGAGTCCATAGGTTTCGTCTAATCAACGCCAGCAGCTCCGCAGAGCGTTTGGGTTCGATCCTAGGCCAAAGTTGCCTAGTAACCATACAAGTGCTACAATTACTCCACCTCGCGTTTAACAGGCTGATAAAGACCACCCGAGATGGCGATGACTAAACCCCCTCCCCCAATAGAGCGTCCTCTAGCTAGTTCATTCGCTTTGCAATTTCCGTGAAAGCCACTATGGGCTGGAATCCAACAAAGGGAGATGTTAAAAAAAATTCCCCATCTCCAGGAGACAGGTGCAGCATGCGGCAATAATCTTTGAGTTTGTAGTGACAGACCCAAGGGATTTAATCGCTGGCAGACTATCCGTGAAGATGGTAATATCCCTAGCAGCTATGACATTACGCCCGAGCTATATGAGAACCTCCCAAATAGCCTCAATCTCCGCCTGAAGAACGCTGCAAAAGTCAGGGAGATGTAGTGACAAGTATATATTCAGCTTGTCCGAGTACACCCCCACTCCCACTCCTTGATTCGTCCTGGAGCCATCGGTGTATAAACTTATAGCATTTGATTCCTGGAAAGTATAAGCCTCTCACTCGCCCCGTGAGGGCATTCGGCTTACAAAATTCTTACCGAACAGATACTTGGGGAGGGTGTAATCCGTCACCGCAGGAAAATCCAACCTGCTAAGAACAGACGAGTGTCCCGTGGCTGCCACAGTGAACTGTCCAGTTGACGTTTCGTTGCGATAAATTAGTTTCGGAGAATGCAGTGGCCAGCATGCACCTCCTGCTGAGACTTTACGCACTAAGTTTGAACTGGGGCCCTTCCTACTAGCTACGCCATGGCCGAGGACGTAGCCTCGATCAAACTCGCCTATCTCCGTCGATTTATTGAAATGAGCAGATTTAATACATAGATCTAAACCCGTTTTCCAGGATCTGGGCATAGCAAAAAAATTATTGTTGCAGTGCTTGTGGCTCTTTTGCGGGCCACGGCCCAGTTACTATCTTATCTTAACTCTTTGAATGACCTCATCCCAGAGAATGTTTTTTTTTTAGAAATCGCTCTAAGTGTTTGAAATTTATTCCACTTATGGAGAATTCACTGAACTGCAATCTGAGTAATATCATCTTTTCGCCATTGACTGTACCTAACACGAATCCTAGACTAGGTGTTTTGTAACAACGCCACACTCCCGAACCGACCTATTCTTCACTTTCCAATATATTCCACCTCGGTTGTCTGGCCGGGAGGTTATCCTAGTGCTGAACAAACTCGCTATAACAAATGGCATTAATTTGAAATCTAATATCTCAAAGTATGTGCCAACAATGTCACTGAACCTCCTAACAATGTGCTAACGAACATACAAGATACATAACGTATGACACGAGGCCTTCTGGAATACCGAACCGAACGAAATGGGGATGAAACGGCGGACAAGGACTGCAACGGATACCTTGTTATCGACAATAGGGTTGGAGTGTAGTCTTCGACGGATGTTTTCCGGAATAATGCATTTTGAGGATATGAGGAACTAGTATGAAACTCGATAAAGTTCTTCTGGTTACCATAATTGTATCTGATGGGGTGAAGTTATCGTTGGGTCTAGTTGGGAGTAATACCACTTTTTTTGTATGATAGTTTGCTTCCTTTTTCATAGAATTTTCTGATGTTGGCCGACATGATTCAACCTGTTCCCTGTCATCGGTTTGGTTTGCTTCATTTGCCTTTTAATTCTGCAAGACATACATATCTCCATTGGTCTTCATTGTACTTCCATCCCATTTTTTTGCTATTTCGGAAACTTGTTCAAACTCAATTTGTATCCATTCCATATTGACTTACCACTTCTGGATGGCAGAACAAATATGTCCATTACAGCCACATATTTCAAGTTGCTATCACCACTAGTTTCTTAACCCTAAGTGGTATAGATATGCCCAACTGTATACTCGCAGTACGGTTGCGAAAGATACGTCCAAACTCCCCCGTCGAAGAGTCCTTCATTTAATTCAATTTCGCTTCGCGTCAATGTTACAGGAAACATCAGTGTACTCGTATTACTGTCAGACAGCATTAACTCGTCGTCGAGGTGCGGCGGGAGCGATGTAGAATAGAAAATTACATTTTTAATTCAATTTTTATTGATCGCTGGTAAAGGCTCTCATGTCTCTCGACTCCCGCGTTCCTTCAACGATCCACTTTTCTGATTGCTGCAATTTTTCATGCTTCACTTTTAGGGAGTCATATGTGTGACGGTTGCTTGCATAGGAATGTGGAACTTGCAGCGGATTGTGAAAATTGATGGTTCGATTGTTACTTGGTGATTCTTAAAGGATGTCCTTATTGAATTTCGCTTCAATGCAACAATCTGATATCATCTTAGATGAGTGTTATATAAAGTAGAAAAAAATCATCGAGTTCCATCGTGAAAGGGAATTCTACTGTTTTGCTAAGCGCAAACCATACATGGTCGGGCTTGTCGCATTGACGGATGCGACTGTTACTATGTGAACACTATGCGAGCACTTATCGCAACGCACTGACGGATTTCTCTCTCAGTTCTTTAGTCATATGCACATACCACGACTAATCAGTTCGTTTTGTTAATCTAAGCAAAAACTGCGGTTGGACGGACGAATCGCATTGACGGATGCGACTGTTATTAGCGAGTTATTGCATCGCACGGACGGATTTTTTCTCTATCGGTCGGTTATATGTTGTTGTTGTTAATTGCCTTGACCAACAGATCACTACTCATCAGGTGCTGCCTTCGATCTGCCGGTGGAAGCAGCACTATCAGGATATGGTTCAATACAGGTGGTTCATTACACATTTTTGAAAGATCAATCATGAGTGTGTGATATGATATACCGATGGATAAAAAAAATGGAACAGCTGTTGCTGGAGTCTCTGGACTGATATTAATCTGATCTTAATCTCTGGCGTAGTGTAGTGAAAACGATACGTCTCCTGGCATGATCTCCAGTAAGATAGTGTTTAGTGATAACACCCACGACCGATCTGATGTGCTATCTTTTCAGGGATAAGAGATGAGACGAGCGCCTGGAAAAACAATACGGTGATCGGGTAGACGGAACGACAGGCGTATGTCCAGTTAATCAGAGTAGTGATGTACAACACAGTAACGAGTCGCTCTTTTTGAACCACTCATCAGGATGAGCGAAAGATTCGGCACAACGACATAGCCTTCGAGTCGTTCAATTTAAGAATGTCTCACTGTAAAATTAATTCCCAAACTAGCCCATCGCATAAATATTACCCAACGCATAACCAATCCACGCTCATTTCTCAATACATATAATGTAATACAATACATTCATTCACTCACATCCCATCCCATTATCTATCTAAAAGCAAAACCACCATCATTTATCTACCAAAGCAATCCCATCTAAATCCATTCACCTCTATGCAGTATGTAATGCACGCATTGTGTATACTTCTAAATATATACGCAACAATCCATGCTGACTGCAAATGCAAACATATCAAAAATAATTTACTTACGTCGCGTCCCACCACACACACAGCCAAGTTTCTCCAAATACAGAAAACAATCCCAACATTCTAAAACAAAAGTATTCGTCTTACGTATCATCATCTCAAGCTCAACTTTAGATGAAACCAAATAAAAACCCATAGCTTCCACTTCCACTACAGCTACAGTGTAAAGCAGCGTTCTCACGGGGCCAATACATGACATCGTGGCACGCTTTCGATCACATGCTTGTATCGAGCGTGGACTGGAAAGTGAACTGCCTTGGGTTGTAGACCGTTCACACGACCACGATTCAGTTTATCCCATAAATCATTCTGTTTCAAGCAATTACACCACTACTATACCCTAGTTTTAAATAAACTGTTTTGTGGCCATAACTTCTAAAATATAAGGAATTTCGCATTTTTGACACCATTTAGATCCCCCATCCGGGCTGAGGAGCATCCATCCCCACTATTTGGATGCTCCTCAGCCCTCTCCCTCCCTATCCCCTTCTCCCTTCTCTATGTAAAATTCGTTCAAAAAGAGCGATACAAAATCGTATCGCACAATAAGATTCGTTCAAAAAGAGTCAAAAGAGTCAATTGACTCTTTTCGAACGAATCTTTTTGTGCGGTTCGATTTTGTATCGCTCTTTTTGAACGAATCTTTTTGTGCGGTTCGATTTTGAATCGCTCTTTTTGAACGAATCTTTTTGTGCGAGTTGATTTTGTATGCCCGGCCAAGATTGGCTGCCCCGTTTTCATGGGGAATAGTGGTCCTATCGGGCTTGCTCGAACTAAAGGGTATTGGGGGCTCGCTAAGTCCGAATCTGGGGTCAAAAGAGAGAAAAAAAAATTGGGGTCGCCCATCCTAGGCTGGCAGCCCCCTTTTCATGGGAAATAGTGGTCCGATCGGGCTGGCTCGAATAAAGGGTATTGGGGGGTCGCTAAGTCCGAATCTGGGGTCAAAAAAGAGAAAAAAAAAATTGGGGTCGCCCATCCTAGGCTGGCAGCCCCCTTTTCATGGGAAATAGTGGTCCGATCGGGCTGGCTCGAACTAAAGGGTATTGGGGGTCGCTAAGTCCGAATCTGGGGTCAAAAAGGAGAAAAAAAATTGGGGTCGTCCATCCCAGGCTGGCAGCCCCCTTTTCATGGGAAATAGTGGTCCGATCGGGCTGGCTCGAACTAAAGGGTATTGGGGGGTCGCTAAGTCCGAATCTGGGGTCAAAAAAGAGAAAAAAAAAATTGGGGTCGCCCATCCTAGGCTGGCAGCCCCCTTTTCATGGGAAATAGTGGTCCGATCGGGCTGGCTCGAACTAAAGGGTATTGGGGGGTCGCTAAGTCCGAATCTGGGGTCAAAAAAGAGAAAGAAAAATTGGGGTCGCCCATCCTAGGCTGGCAGCCCCCTTTTCATGGGGAATAGTGGTCCGATCGGGCTGGCTCGAACTAAAGGGTATTGGGGGTCGCTAAGTCCGAATCTGGGGTCAAAAAGGAGAAAAAAAATTGGGGTCGTCCATCCCAGACTGGCAGCCCCCTTTTCATGGGAAATAGTGGTCCGATCGGGCTGGCTCGAGCTAAAGGGTGTTGGGGGGTCGCTAAGTCCGAATCTGGGGTCAAAAAAGAGAAAAATAAAATTGGGGTCGCCCATCCCAGACTGGCAGCCCCCTTTTCATGGTAAATAGTGGTCCGATCGGGCTGGCTCGAACTAAAGGGTATTGGGGGGTCGCTGACTCCGAATCTGGGGTCAAAAAAGAGAAAAAAAAAATTGGGGTCGCCCATCTACGACTTTTATTGAATTTGTTATTAACCAAGTTTCAGACTCTTTGCATGACTCTTTTTGAACGACTCATTGGAAAGAGTCAGAGCTTATGTGCTGGCACAGTGAAAAGAGTCATTATGCCCATCACTAAATCAGAGTAAACCACCGTTCCCTCCCCCGTCCGTTTTGGAACCATCCGAAATTGCAGTGTGGCGCGTGGCTGATGAGAACCGGTGATTTGATTCTCTAAGGCGGATGACCGCATTTGCATTAATCTCCTCTCCAAAAATCGAGGCGATGCAGATTGAGCAACATACCCAAGGAAGCAGATGGTGTGGTTCTCAGGGCGCCAGCAATGAGCACACTGGCTAATCTTTGGACTTTGCTCAGCAGGCCGTAGTAGGTCGCTTGTCTAAGGGCCTTTTACTCGTACCAGGCAATAATTCCATGCGTCAGTATTGGGCGCACAACAGATACGTAAAGGCAGTTGCACGCACCAGCTGTTGCTTATTGCTTTCCTAAGGCCGCCATAGACGATCCGGAATTCTTCTCCGGAAAAGCTGACCAGGCCTGACCTTGAGGAATTCCGGATCGTGTATGGCGAAATTTGGCCGGTTCAGGCGGCCTGAAGGCGGCCGGATGCATCGGCCATATTTCGACATACACGATACGGAACTCGTCATGGACAGGCCTGATCAGTTTTACCGGAGAGGAAATCCTTCCATTTGTCGAGGTCTTATTAATTTCTCTCAATTTTAAATATAAATACTAACTTACATTTCAACTGATTAAATGATTGATTGACTCAAGTGATTGACTGATTATTATGAGTGACTGATGTTCATTTCAATTGATTAAATGATTGCTTATGTCAAATGATTGATTAATTGATTATTACAAGTGAATAACGCAGATTTAAAATGATTAAATCAAGTGATTGATTGATTATTACAAGCGACTAGCACACATTTGAACTGATCAACTCAGATTGGATGGGAATCCAGGATCCACTGCCACCCATAGATCTACATAATGTACGAGTACTAATGCTCTTACTCCTACTGCTCTAAAGTAACACAGTTTGGCACCAATCAAAATAATTGCAATTATGAAAACCCTAAAATACCTTAAATCCCTTCCATTTGTCGAGAGTACGCCATGCCACACGGCCGACGCACTACAGCTAAATTTGACTGCTGATAATTTAAGTGACAAATTCCTCGTCTATTTTATATACGCGACGAGTAATAATTGAATCCATTCGGCGTCAACGACGATATTCATTTCGTGCAATAAACGACAGCTGTTGGTGGAAGGAGAGAGTCACGGAGAGTCCTTTCCTTCATATTCTACATTCTTCCGAAACATGCGATAACTATGCACAGATATTTTCATCGCACTTAAGAAAAGAGGCCTGAGCTCTGACGGAACTGAAAGTTCTTGGAATAGCTTATATGACGCGTTCGGAGAAAGCAATATGTGAACAGAGCCACAATGGAAGTACATTGAAAGGATACGAAAGAAAATAGTGAAAAGCGCGACGGGGGATGTGCGACTATGCCAAATATTGTCCTGTTGTGTATCGTTATCGCTCGCGTACGGAATGTGCTAAAATGAAATTTCTTTTTCTCCTGTTGCGCTCTCGCTCGCATAGCTCTAGGTCTAAAAGCTGCTTTAATGGCAGCGATTTTCACATACCAAAACGCTCGAAATGACTACGATGAGACACTAGACGAGAAGAAAGTATTAAAGAATGTTTTGTGGCCACGATGAGACGTGCTCGTATGCATGTTATTCGTTAAGGAATCAAGGGAGTGTGTGTCGGGTATGACTCACTCTACGAAATTTCGCCACTAAGGCAGCTAGACTTCAAGAGAGTTATTATCCTGCTTCAGGCGATTGAATGGTCGAGCTGTGATGAGTGACCGTAATGTGAAGACGAAAGGAATATGAAGAGTTTGTATATTAGAAAAGTCCTTAGCGCCGTTTTCATGTGAGGGTTGGTCAACTTTTTCTGAAAAGAGCCGGATCGTTGGAGTTTTGGGCTCAGCGGGCTGGATAGCAGACCCAAATTTTAACTGTTCGCCGGTATGTTCAACCCACTACCCACTGCTAATTGAAGGTTTGACGGAAGCACCTCAATTATACTGTCAAATAGACTTTACTAGTTTCAATTAGCACCTAGTTTGGCATAGTGCGTCAACTACTCTTACCTAGGCGCAACGGCGTTAGGTTTCGAGCTAAACTGCCCCGCGATTCTGTAAAGCCCACAATAGACGACTGGAATTCCTCTCCGCAAAAACTGACCAGGCCTGGCCTTCCGGATTACTTGAATATGGCCTTCACCACAGACGATTTGGAATTCCTCTCCGGAAAAAAACTGATCAGGCCTGTCCATGAGGAATCCGGAACGTGTATGTCGAAATTTGGCCGGTTCAGGCGGCCGGATGCAAGACCTCCTCGACTTATCTCTGAGTTTCAAGACCCAACAAATATATTTTTAGGAAGGAAAATCCAAAAAAAAAAGAGTAACAGTTTTTGCTTTTTTTAACCTCCCTGTTACAAAATCAAGGCTCCCCCCACTTATTTGTAAGTTTCAACACCCAATAAACCTATTTTCAATTGTCATTTTTCGCAAAAGCCGCTAAATTAAAGTTTTATTGAATTTCATTTAATTCCGTTGCGATAAAAAAATGTATTTTTTAAACTATTTGCATTAATTTTTTCCATGTCAAGAACAGTACTAACTCGAGGGCCGGATAAAAACTAGCAGCGGGCCGGATGTGGCCCGTGACCGGAGTTTGCCGACCCCTGATCTAGAGAATGGAGGTTCGATCCTCGGATCGAACAAAAATTGCCTGTATGCACTAATAGAACTCCCACTGCGCTCCGAACTTGTCAGTAAAAAGACGGCGCGGATAGCGGATAGCTAGCAACTGCACGTCCGAAAAGTAGATATGCTCTTGAAACGTCAACAAGGCATAGATGTTGTTGACACGCCCATGCCCCTGGAGGGGTCAAGGCAATTAACAAGACACGCAATGCTTGGGTCTTGAGTTCATTTCATAAAGTTTTTTTTTGTTTTTGTTGTTGAACCTTAACTAAAACTTATCTGAGCATTTTAATTTTATCTCGGTTTTAGGGCTGAAGCTAGTAGTTGTTAAAAGTACATCATAAGGCTTGATCAATGTGATGCTTAGTCGGCTCGATTCGACCGAAACAACTGTCTCCCAAGAAATTTCAAAGAAGGCGACAGTCCGGGGCTTCATTATCGGTGAAGCGTATGTATCGCCTTTATAGGATGCCATTTTTTTCTGGTGATGTGTAATGGGCGGTTTGGTAGGCATCCGGAGATGCCTGTGGGGACAGAGCCTTAGGTAGCATAATGACCGTGAAGGTTGGGCCGTGCCATCTGGCGAAGAAAAAAGCCCCTCAACGAGCTAAGCAGCGGCCTATACTTGCTGTAGCTCAGTTCGGGAGACGTGGGCGGGGTTTTCGCCGCTCGTTGCCGCTGTCCTTTACGTATTAACAAAAATTTATAGGCCTGGGGAAGACAACACAAACAGGGGAGGTAAAACTGGGGAATGAAAAAAAAATAGTCGATACGGATGGAATGGTTGGCGGACGGATCAGACACCCACGCGGTCGCACCTGGGTGCAGGTGTAATGGGACCCTCGGCCTCTGGTTTCGTATCACCAACAGATCACTACTCATCAGGTGCTGCTTCGATCTGCCGGTGGGAGCAGCACTACCAGACCATAATATGGTTCATTACAGATCATTTACGTTCAAGTGCGCCATTGGGAGTTATCTTGATCCTGTTCATTATTAGCAGTTAAGGATCGGTACTCTGAGTTCGATTCCTCCAGTTAGTCATTTTCTTTTCCTGTCGAATTTGTCTACTATCGCCGACGATATTACATGCAACAATATGTACTTCTAATTAAATTCCCATGTTCCGATAAGAGTCATGTTATTTCAAAACATTTCCTCATGTTTTTAATTGCATACTGTCTCTTCTTCACCTCACTGCCTTGGGCTTGGATTCTACACGAAATTGCCTCACATTTCTCTCTCCTCTCCACATTGAAAATAAAATTGATTTGGAAATTCATTAACAAAATTTTCATTAGCCAAAGTGCTTTTCTCAATTCATTCGGCTGGGGAGATATCAATGTCGTCGTCCACACACCCTGGTATCAACGAAAGGGTTGGCCAATTGCACAATTTTCTTTAATGTTGATACCTGCTGGTTTCCTGTGCTCTCGCTACAATAGTGGAAAGAGAGAAGACAGTCAGGTACTGCGGAACGGAGAAGTAACTTAGCTAAGGAAATAGATACACTTATTTTATTTTTCATTTCGCTTTTTTTTTCTTTTTTGCTCGTTCATTTTTTCACTGTCTGTCGTCGCTCCCCGGTGTGTGCACTTTTCTGATAAGACCGCACGATTTTTATTGATAGGAAGTTGGCGGAACTAAACCGTATCTAACAATCTGACCGGGTGGCAATTTAATTTCTTTGAAATTCAACCGGCATAGCGTACGCGCTAGGATACAATAAATAAATTCAGCCAGAGATGGAATTGTGCAGCTAGGGCGAAATACGTTGGAGAACTTTTCTTGGCGTAGACGTGGAAAAATGGACTGAAAATTCCGAGTAATTAAAGAAAATAATAGGTTTCGACTATGTGATTGCAATGCTTGCAATTTAACCGCTAATTGTGAACGACTCATGGATTTCAATTGGTGGAATGTGTAACCTGAAATCCATTCTGTTAATTTTGTCTGCAGAAGTAGTCGTTGCGAGCGTATTAGAGTTGGGGGGATTGAACGTTAAAAGGCAGATAGCAGTCTGCAAGATTAAGTGTTGTGATGACTCATTCATTGTCCACTGCACTTGAGCAATAAGCTGCTGGAGAATTGGGGATGATTGACATAACAGCCTAGTTCAAAGTAGGGGAAAGGGGAAATATATGGTGGGTTTAAAACCGGGTGACTACTCCCTTACCTACGAGACTACCGCTCTACCTACGAGACTTCTGCCCTACCTACGTGACTCTTGCTCTACCTACGGATCAGTTTCTTAGCATGTTCCATGAAAGTTGCGGCGGATATCTTTGAACCTCAAGGTAAACGAGCAGAAGTTCTCTTCTCGAAACCATAACAAGATTTGGTTGGACCCTTTAGTGGCTTTTACACGAAACGCACGATACAAGAGATTCCAGCTGAAAGCACCAGTGGCGAGCGAGCTTTGTATGTGCGACGATTAATTTAAAATTGCACCCATATAAAAAACGCGCTCGCCACTGGTGGTTTTTGCTAGAATTCGTGCGATCCGTGGGAAAGCCACATTTCTTTATGTTTATGCTAAAGCTTAGGGGATACCCTTAGATGCGAGAGCACAGCCTTGGCGGGAAGGAAATTAGAGTAGTTGGGCTGGGATGGGTTGAGTTTGAATGAGGTACCGGTGTACGTTTCGTTTAAATTTTTGCAGATCATAACTGCGGGGGAAAACAGATGGTCTGATTAGAAGCCAGTCAAGTTCGAATTTCCTCCCTTTAAGTATATCTGATGATGTGCACTCGACGTCAAATGTCAAAATCCCTACTCAAATTTGGAGAAATCAGAACTAAAATATCCTGACAACTTTGTTGAGCCCAATAAATTTGGCGCCCAATGTGGGGTGTTTGTGGGGCTACCTTCAGAACATCAGAAGTTTATGGGTTGGATCACTTTTGCTTTGTAACGTGCTCGGTAGCCGTGTGGTCACGGTCACCGCTCTACGATGTTTCATCTGGAGAGACGGAGGTTCAATCCTGGGCGCGTTAATAAAAAAAAGTGCCTGTGGATAGCGCTGTGGGATTTTAGTAATAACTAAAACTCCCACAGCGCTCCAAGCTTGTCAGTGTAAAGACGGCGCGCGGATAGGAGGTGCATGCTAGCAACAGCACCATCCGAAAAATAGGTGCTATCGAAACGTCAACAAGGCATGACGGAGTCAGGGCAATTAACAACAGGTTTGGCTACGCGCAACGTCCGCCTGCATTTGCGCTTACCATAAGACTTGGAAATTTAATGACTTTGGTAGGAACATCGGGTTCAATGACGTGGTTATGTAGCATAGGATGGAAGGAATAATTTCTAATTTCTCACTGTTCTACTGACAACATGCAGCACTGACAACTAACAGACCGGTAAATATTCCAGCAATGAAACGGTTCTACTAAAAATATGTTTATAAATCGGTCATTAAATTTCCGATATCATAACTTCAAATTAAAGCTCATCATTTCGTCCTCAAGCCAAGAAAGGAATAAAAAGACTTGACCTTCTTATTCCGTCACCCGTGTTGATTTAATCCCACAACCCTCTTTTTGCATCCATAAACACAAACAAAAAAAACGCCATGAGGTGGTCTCTGCTTTGCAGTGGATTTCATTTAGTGCCTTACTCTCTTTCGCTCTCTCTACATGACTGACTTGTCGTCTCGCCACTTTTCTAGACTGACATCACAAACTTAAGTTCAGTTCGATAGGTTCTCTGTGAGATGATGAAGACGATGATGTCGGTTGTACATACATATTATACCCCCTGCGGGCGGATACGATAATATAGTCCCTTTCAACATCATCAATTTCCATATGTATGCATATGTATGTAAGTAAGATGACACCGAGACGGAAGGATGCAGGAAGGGCGAAACTTGATTAAGTCACACCGAACATTACCAGCAGCGTTTCACTTTAAAAGAAGAATCTACCATTTCCAGCTGCACCTTCTTCAGCTCAGTGTATCCACTGCCGAGGGTGGAATGTTATAATGGGGGGGGGGGGGGGGGGGGGGTGTGACATATTAAATTGTGTGACTTAGAGGCAGTGGTTTGGAAGTTACCAAATCAGAACCGATCCACTGAACTGTTTTGGTTTTTACGAATCTTCACGACAGAGTTATTCGAGAGAGAGACAACTTAATGGTGTTGGTTAGCCATGACTTTCGGGTGCTTCGCCCGTAGTCTAAATTTATTCCATTAAAAGTTCGCTTCACACTCTTTGTAGGAAACCTCTGTCTGTCAGACAACACCAACACAACCACCAACCACCATTCTGGAAGACATTACAGCTCTCTGATTCATTCCGGACGAATGGAAATATGATTAAAAAGTTAACGTTTTCCTGATAAGTATAGCGTGTGTAGTATGGAGGGCTGAAATGTTTAGGGAGACGACTAAAAGGATGTTCGTACGAGTACATGCATAGTAGACTAGGGCACTTTGTTTTTACTTCCTGGATAACATGATGCCACCCATGAACTTGCTAACTCTTTTAAAGGTACATGATGGAAAACATTAGTTCGACACCACCCTGTTGCATACATGTTGTATGTCGTATGTATCTCTCCGAAGAGGTATTTCATGTTTTGCACTTTACTTGGATAAAGTCGTTTCGAGCATCCTTCTTTTTTTTCGAAACTGAGGAGAGCTGCTGGAAGATGGTGCCAGGATGCTGCTGTTGCTGTTGCTGTCGTCCACTTGCCTAATTACTTAACGAATTTAGAGTTCGGCTATTTCTGCCCGTTTCGACTCTTGGGGTAAATTATCTTATTTTTAGTTCATGCTAAGTTAATTTAGTTACACTTGCCGTCTGGGTTGAATTGCAATCTTTTAGCGTCTATGGTAAGAGTAATTTTAGGGTGAAGGGAGTTTTTATGTTTGGAGACTTTTTTGAACTTCCTCGCTGTCGCCTCTCGGTCTCGACATTGCGTTCTCGAATCTTCCAATTCCGGGGAGCTTATCTTTATATTCTTTAACAGAATTTGCCCATCGCTTCCTCGGTCTATCAGGTGACCTTTCTTCGGTATCAATATCCTTTGTAATTTGTAGCCTAGCGAATTTGGAGACCTCTGTGTCAGTCAACATAGATTTCAAAAGACTCGTTGTTATGCTTTGTTTTGGGATTCGTCACAACCGTAAACCATTCATTGACGTTTGGAGACTTCTCTTTTCATTTAAAGGCTAGTTGGTGTGGTGGCTGAAGCTCAACTTGCCAGAGCCCAATGCGCCGTTTTGTAACCACAAACCTCGGCAAAATCGGTTATAGCAAGATCTTTGGACTGACAGGGGATGTAAGGATTCCTATATCAAACCGGAGGAGTTCAGGAAGTATAGCAGCTCCCGACACATCCCCCAGGTTAGCAAAAAGGTTTTACCCAATGTTCCATGTGTGGCCCTAGCAAGGACCTGGCATTCGCAAAGGAAGTGAGTGAGGGTTTCCTTCTCATCCTCATTCCCGATTATGAGGGATGCCAAGTCTTATTGCATGTTCTCCGATAGACCAATGTCCTGTAATGACCGCCGTAAGCCTGCCGACATCTCTACGTGACTTGGTCAATAGCTCATATGTTTTCCTCCTGTCATAGGAGGGCCATATCTTCCTTGATACGACACACGTGGGTAGATTCTGCCATTTGGAATCCGCAACATTGAGCTGGTGAGAGGGGATGTGGCATTTATCAGTCCTCAGCGAAATACAAACAGGTTCCGCATGAGAGCTTTCTAGGACGGCTACCCTCTTGGCTAGCTCGCCGACTTTCGTTGCTCTCAATGTCTCTATGACCAGAAACCCCGAGCAGGGTGATATTGAGCCGTCTGCCAAGGCAAGTTAACTCTTCCCGACACCGCTTGACCAGTTTGGAGGAAGTACTCACCGAGTTCAGTGCCCTGATAGCGACTTGGCTGTCTGAGCAAATTGCGATGCTCTGGTTATCTGGTATATCTCTGAGAGTGTGACACGCCTCCATAATTGCGGGCGTTTGCGGAAACGTGGTCCTTTTCAAATCGTACTACTGCTTTAAATTTCCTATTCCAAACTATTTTGAAGTAATTTTTTTTAGTATTCACGATTTTATTTTTCTTTTACAGGTAAGATGCGCTTTTTATTCGCCAATCCTATTTTATAGTAAGTATGTAGTGTTGTTTTTGTTTTAGATGAAATTGAAATTCTTGCGATGCATTTTCCAAGTTCCTTTATCTTCCCGATGTTTAAGTTTACCGTGTATAGGCATTTAAATAATCGGAGGATAGAAAAAGTTTGCTTGTTTCCTCAGCTGCAAGTTTCCCGATTATTGGCAGCTAGTCTCCAGAGACCAAAATTCAATATTCGCGATTATAAACAAAGTCTCCAAAGCTATTATTGACTACTTCACATTTTTGGAGTTCAGGTTGCACCATAGTAAAAAAAAACTGCGAAAGAAAGGTTAAACAATAAACCAAAAACGTATGTTGGGATTAAAATTAAAGTCTCCACAGATTCTTTTGAATTCTTCACTTATAGAATCTGTTTCGCAATGAATTTTACTCTTTAGGGTTCAAAAACCAAGAAAGTAATGCTATACAAAACAAAATCTCGAATATTGTTGTCTCCACGGAAATGATTGTAGTCTCCACACATTAGAAAACGGTTTTTCTTTTCGATTTCCCATGGCATGTGTAAATTAAGCAAAGCAATTCTTGATTCGTCTCCAACGCTTAGCATTTTAAAATCACGTGATTATATTCAAAGTCTCCACAGATTCTATTCCATTCTCCTTATTCTGAATTCCACGGTTCTGCGTTGATTTGTCTTTACAAATTCTTGAATTTCAAAGTCATCACAAAAATCATTCTCCACGAAGTTTCTACGAAGTCTCCACATAAAGGGGAAAATAAATTAAATAGAAAATGTCTACAATTACATAATTGCGTCATTATTGAAATTTTCAAACCCGAAAAATATCCAGGCTATTCTGAAATTGATTTATGCTTATTTTGGTCAGATAAATAACAATCCTACTCTATCTTTCGCCTCACCACCATACAAAGAAACTGCTGGATCGAACTACCCCTTTGAATTATGCAAACATCACTAGGCCATAAGTAAACTTGTCGCAAACTTCCAATATAATATTCAATGAATTTTCGGTGTAGAGTCCAAGTTCTTTACTTAACTTCCATCTTGGAGTCCAAAGTGTTTCGACATGTTGTTGCCTCTCACCGCCTGACAAAAACACTGAGTGTTGTATGCATTTCTTCAAGTTTCCTCTATATTGTGGAGACTTTCAAGTTCCCTGGACACTTAAAAATTCAATTCTCCGCATTGCTAGAGTATCCCAGAAGGAGAGAGAAAAAAAAGTGGAAACCAAACAAGCAATATAAAAAAGTATATATCGAATTGAAAACTAGTGTCGTTTAAGTTTTGTCGAAATTGATGGTGTTTCTCCAACACGGCCAAGGACCAAAAGGGCTTCTTGTCCCGACGTATTTCATCAAACTTTTTTTTTTCCAAGGCGTTGCAATAACACTTAAATGAAAGAATGGCGAATGAAAATCTATGCACTATGTATCTACGTGTATAATATCGAAACAGGAATAAAGTTTTATGGGATTTTCGTGATTTCATAACTTTTGGTTGTCCTTCATAAACACGAGAGACGCGTGCGGAGACGACAAAGTTGGTGTTTGTAAGGGAGGGCAAGTTCTAAGTGACTTTTAGTCACCCCCACCCCACCCGTTCACCGGGAATCCTTCTAGAAATCTCGTTGTTGAACCATATATCAAAAATCACTTCAGAATGTTGCTATTTCTGTCCAAAGTGTATCGAATGACATGAATGTTTTATTGGAAAATATCACGAAAGCGATGTGAAGTCAACTCCCCGCCGAATAGCGTGGTGGCCCAGTGAGAGGAGAGGGTAGGCACTTCGATCTCTATCAACTTTAGAAATGTTTCGTGCAAAAATCAGATGTACGAGAATATCCGCAATGGAAGTTGAAGTTTAGGCGATGTGAAAGTGTGGAGACTTTTCACGTGTTTAGATGTGAAAAGGTAGGTGGGTAAGTTTCGGAGGTATTTCGAAGATTCCTCGAGGTAAATGCAAGTCGGGATAATGGCAGTGCCGTAGGGAGGAAAAGTTTGGCGGTACCTTTGGTGCGGATGGTAATGGTAAGAATGGGACACTTTAGGGAAGCTCACCTTATTAAAAGCAATAGAATCATTGAAGAGTGTAAATTGAGTGAAAGTGTAATGTTATTGCTTCTATTTGCGGCAGTATTAATGTATAGTAAAAATCCATCGGCAGATCTGTGGCCAATTATGCGGCTCCCATATGGTCAGATAATTTATGAGACACTCATTGGAAAAACATACATACTGTCAGAGTACTGCTGTTAGAACTGTCATAAGTTGCCTTCTGATGTCGTCGCAATAACATCTACATCAAGAGACCAAAATCACGTCCTTAAAAAGCTACAACACTCTTCTCACCAAGCAGTATCTAGCTGGCTGTCATCGAAATGACCATCGTAACTCAAACCTGATGCACCAAACTTCACCGGCGCGTCACGTTAGGAACCGCGAAAGGAAAGTCCAAAGGTTCAAAAGAGTTCCCTTCGATAACGCCAGCTATAAGTCGGCCATCACAAAGCTGCACAGTGAAAAGTGCTTTCTTCGATTGCGGAACTAAAACCAAATAAGGTATAGAATGCGCAACCACCTGCTATATCTCCAGACGAATCCCGGCTCCCAAGAGCAACCAGAACTACGTTAGCTCAAATTCGTCCTGTTGATGGTCGCGTCTGAACTCATACCTGTCCCGCATTGACAGTGACATCCAGCATGTGCCCTCACTCCACACGATGTCCAGCAGCCCCCTCGCGCTTAACTGCTATGGCGCTGTGGGAGAACCCCATCGAGGCAGCTGCTTTTCTCCACCTGGACCTAGAGGACACCAACATGGGTAGTCGGAATTTTTAGCACTAACATTTATTAGAGCTCGAAGCCCTGCTACAACGACAGTCGTAAAAAAAAGGTGGGAAACAGTTCTGGCTCACTGTAGTGGTGGCGGTTCTGGAGATGCCGTTGTGTTGCAGGTGGAATTGGATGTGAGCAAAACGTAATTTCAACCGGTCGCCACCGTTTGAACGAGGCTTGGTTAAATGTGAACAAGCAGCTGCTGGGGCTTTTCGCGACGGATCGACTGCGCACAAGTTCCCGGAGCCCGACATCAAATTAGTACTCCCCTGCATACAAATCGGATGCTGGACCGGGTTCATGACCAATCTAGCGTCTCCCAGACCTTTTGATTACATTTTCGGCCCGAGTGCCCCAAATACTCTCTTCAAGGGCTTCAGCATCTACAGTTGAGAGCGAAATAATATAATGTCGGGAAACTCGACAATTGTTTTTAACTCAAGTTGTAGGAAGCATATCACAACCTTAACACAGTCGTTAAAAAGCTCAATGCTGGCGCTGACCCGGCGCCAGTAAGACGTTCCTTACACCTTTCACCGCGGGTAGTTTTCTTCAGTTTTTGGAAAAGGGGGTTGAGCAAAAAGGGGAGTTCAACCCAAGGTCGGGGTGGGAGCGCCGAGCCCCATCGCCATCAGGCGGCTCCTATGCCAGCTCTAGGGACGTGTTTTGAATTTCGTTGGCCAGTTCTTCTTGTATTATTGATGTGTAGAGATTAGATTAGATCATCGCTAGGTTAGGTTTTTGTAACAAAGTTTCGAGGCAGTAGTAACATCTTCTAGAACCGTCCCATTGCTACCGATAGGTGAGCTAGCTATCAAGCTCGCGAATACCTGACATTCGTTGATGAGGTTTTGACACTTAGGTGTCCGGCATGATGTGAACGACCAAAGCCCCTGCCTTCGTCCTTTTGTGAGACCGCCTCACAGAACAGAATCGTTACAATACCTAGAGCTCAATGGTCGTACCACAACAGGCCCACTAGTGGTCTACGTGTGCCGTGATACATTGAGACAGCACTTGTAACTATGTGGCCCAGTTGACGTTTCGTTGGCTTAAATTGGTTTCAGAGAATGCAGTTGCCAGCATGCACCTCCTACACAGCCATGGCCACGAACGTCGTCGTGGACGGGACTCGAACCCGAAATGCCGGTAGTCAAACATGAGTCTTGTAGTCCGGATGGCGCAACGGTTAGCACGTTCGCCTTCAACGCACTGGGCCCCGGTTCGATTCCGAGGATTTACGTGTCGGACTATGAGCCCACTCAGCTGTTAAATGAGTACCCATTATGGGGTAAATAACTCGGTTGAGCGTGTTGCTAATCACATACCTCTGCACAAAAACCGTCACGATCTAGAAAATGAGATGATGCTAACTCATCTCGAGGCCGTTGTTCAAAATTGGACTGTTGCGCCAGTTATTTATTTATTTAAACATGAGTCTGATGCCTCAACACACTGCGCTACCGGTCGCCCCATACTGACTGACTGATCCGACTAGATCTAAGATAAGATCTGGAACTATCTGGATCAAAGACCGACCAGTCATTTTTTTTTTATGGAAATTGATGCTGATCCAAACGAAACGAACGCCCCCTAATATCCACTGAAAACGAACAGTCCTCGAACTTTTTTTCTGAGCGCAAATTTTTTTTTTCGTTGTGCTTCATTTCTGACTCTATATCATCAATGCAACAAAATACTAAGCAAATAAAGGCTTTCTTCAGCCGTCACCATCCCCCTCCTCCATACATGGAATCCCTTCTAATAGTCCCGACGAAGCACCATCCTCTCGTTCAATTCAACTCACACAGCTCTCGATGAATCGTGTCGCCAAAGAGTTTGTCGGGCAAAATTTAAAAAGTAACTATACTTACACGAAAAACCAATTTTATTGGCAAATATTTGCGTATAGAAAAAATAGATTCGACAAAAAAATCTTTAGGATGAAAATCCCTTTTTTGCGTCGCGTACCCCCGCGGGAACATACATACATATGAAATCTTGACAAGCAAGCCGAGAAGACTTTTCAACTTTTCCATACCCAAAGTTTCGAATGACAGACATATGGAGGAGGCGGAAAAAGCCTCGCTGACTGATCCTTCTTCTGTTTGGGAAATATGTGCATTAAGGAAAAGAAAAATAAATAAAATGACAAGAGCAATTTGTCGCTTTTATTTGATATCAATCGGCGGAGGAAACATGTAGAGTGGCTTAATGGAAAAGAGCAACACAATTTGATTTCAGAAAAGAGCTGATGAGTTGTTGAAATGACATCAACCAAGTGATGGAGATTGGCTTTGAGGGAAGAGAAGGGTTGTTCGTGATTGAGATGGATGTGGTGTGCAATCGACACAGGATGGAATGATAATTTACAGCTCTGCATAAAGTTCACTGGAATTGAAAAAAAAGAAATTATTTAATGAAATACTTGAATCACAATGCCGAGTAATAATATAATGTACCATTTTCGTGCTACTACCACCGACAGATCGAAAGCAGCACCTGATGAGTAGTGATCTGATCTTTTATGGATTTCTGTGCTCTGTCACAATACAATGTTACTCGCAACTTTATGGATCGAACTCTAGATCTCGTCCTTAGTAACCTTCCTTTAGACTGCCTTTCCACCAGTTGTATTGCTTCTCCTTACGTCCCCTGTGATCCTTTCCACCCTCCACTTGAGTTTGATATAAAGATCTGCACTAAATCCACTTGTGGGCGTGAAAAGAACCCCCGTCTTAACTTTCGAAAGGCTAATTATGATGCTATCTTACTTAGACTGAATGAAGTTGACTGGTCAAATATTTTGCTTGCTTTAGATTGCAATAGTGCCGTCGATACCTTCTACAGCATTTTATACATATAATTCATGAGTTTGTTCCACTGTACTCTTCATTGCACCGCAAAGGACCAATATGGTTTACTCGAAGCATATATAAAAGTATCAACAAAAAAAAACCGTATACGTTCTCGATATAAACGTTTCAAGCGTCATTCGGACCTATTACTTTTTCGTCAACTTCGAACTAAAACCAAACGCCTCATACGTGATGCACGAACTGCTTACCTTGATAGCATCGAAAACAGTGTCCGCAACAATGAGAGCCAGTTATTCTGGTCCTACGTAAGAAATATGAGATCTTCTGGTTCTCGTATTTCCTGCATATCCTACGGCAACCAAACAGCCAACTCACCCAAAGAAGTTAGTGAATTATTTGCCACATATTTCTCCAGCACTTTCCGTCAGTCTAGCAATTCCAACTCATTTTGCTCTGAACATCTATCCGTAAGGTCGACACTGACACCTATTGAGCCTTCCTACGTTGATTTCCTCATATCGTCCCTTAAACGCAGTTCGTCTTCCGGGCCTGATGGTTTACCCAATTCTTTTCTTAAAAAAATTCATAGCCCCATATCCCTACCACTAGCCATACTGTTCAATAAAAGTCTTCAAGAAGGTATTTTCCCCTCACATTGGAAGTCGTCCTACATAGTATCTATTCCCAAAGCAGGTAATCCTAATGATGCCACCAATTATCGTCCTATCTCCTTGCTCTCTAGCTGCTCTAAACTCCTGGAACGGATAGTTTTTGATTTCATTTACGACAGCTTTGGACACTTAATTTGTCCAAATCAGCATGGGTTCTGCAGGAATAAGTCTACAGTTACTAACTTGGTCGAATTTGTCGACTTTGTCGCTAAATCTTTTGACAAACATCTTGACGTCCATGTCATATACACAGACTTCTCCAAGGCTTTTGATACGGTCAATCATGGGATTTTGCTCAATAAGCTACTCAATCTAAATTTTCCATTTCTACTAGTTTCATGGCTCTCCTCCTATCTTTCTGACCGTTTATCCAGCGTCGTTGTCAATGGTACAGTTTCGTCTTCCTTTTGTCCATCGTCTGGTGTTCCGCAGGGTTCTATCCTAGGTCCACTCCTTTTTATATTTCTTATTAATGATCTGCCATCCCTTTTCAAAAATCTTTCTTTGCTTTATGCGGACGACTGCAAGCTCTACTCGGCAATATCTTGCCCGGAAGACTGCCTTGCGTTACAATCAGATATCAACCTTTTATATGATTGGTGTCATACTAACCAGCTGCACCTTAATGTCTCCAAATGTAAGGTAATGGTTTACTCGCTGAAATCCAATCCTTTGTCATTCTTTTATCAAGTGAATTCCTCCTACCTTGACAATGTGTCACTGTATAAGGACCTTGGCGTCACTTTTGATTCAAGGCTTCGATTCAATTACCACTATGAACTTATAATCAAAAGGGCATCGAAAATTGCAAGATTTGTCTTACGCTGCTCGCATGAGTTTCGCTATATCTCCACCTCTGTAAGCCTCTTTGTTTCTCTTGTCCGTAGTATTTTAGAATACGCCTCTGTCGTATGGTCCCCCTCGTATTCAGTTTCAATCACCTCTATTGAATCCGTTCAACGGAAATTTACCCGAGCCTTAATATACAAATTTCATCTTTCTTACCTTACCTATGATGAACGTCTTAGCTACCTAAAGCTGCTGTCCCTAGAAAAGAGAAGAATATATCTTGATGAATGCTTTCTTTACAAGCTATGTCGCGGATTGCTACCTTCGTCACTCTCTAATGTTATTTGCTTCCGTGTTCCGTCCTATAACACGCGTTCGAACATTGTCTTCGATTCTCCCACTGCTGAACTCTCAGTATATATGAACTCTCCGTTAATTCGTATCATAAGAAATTACGACAGATTGGAGCTGGGTCCTTTAGCGGCTCCACTTTTCGCGTTTAAACGTGTGCTTCTGCAAAAACTTTACACATTTGAACTATGATATTTTCATATCTTGCCTTACCTAACTTTTTAACTTTACTATTTTACTTAATCTTTTAACTTTAATCTCATTTTTATTTACATTAGTACATTGAATTAACTTCTTTTTTCTTTCTATATTTTCTTTCTATATTTATTTTGTTATTCTTTTGTTCTTACTTATTATTTTGTCAATCAATACTGCTTCTATATATTTGTACCATACTATACTGTTTTTTTGGGTTTGTATTATCCTGTCAGTTATAGCTTGAATAAATAAATAAATAAATAAATCTGTCGGCGGTACGAAACCAGAGGCCGAGGGTGCCATTACACCCGGACCTCGATGCGAGCGCGATGGCATTTGAGCCGTCCGCCAACCATTCCATTCTTATCGCCCCACTTTTTTTTATTCCCCATTTTTTCCTCCCCAGGTCTGTAAATTATTTTTAATATGTACGAACAGGGGCGCCAAACCCGCCCACGTTCCCCGAACTGAGCTGAAGCAAGTACTGGCCGCTGTTTATCTCTATGAGGGGCCTACTTCTTCGCCAGATGGCACTGCCGGACCCTCACGGTCATTATGGAAGCTCTAGGCTCTGTTCCCACGGCCATCTTCGGATTGCCACGAACCCATCTATTACATATACTCAGCATTGTGACTAAAATGCACTTTGTGTCTCAGGTTCCTAAAACTCAGCCATCCCTCTTCTGGAACGAAACACGAACCGCAGAAATAAAAAAACATTCGAGTTCATTAGTATATCGCGTCACTCGATATTCTAGTCTCAGCATTTCAGCCTACTTCAGCCACTACATTGCATTTCACCAGTCACATCGCATACATAAGAAAAAAAAAGGACAATGGAAAAGTGTGATCCAATTTCGTGATATTTGCTCAAAGGCTCCTCGTCTTCATCTTAACTTCTCTTTGCTATTCGATTCCACTAAAGACGATACCCCGGTCCAGCATTATACTAAAGCCACCAAAAACAAAGTATATTAAGAAACACGAAAGGGCGAAAAAAGGAACTTTGTCAATGAAGAGACGGCAGGGAATCCTCAGCCACATCTTCAACGGCAAAACTCCTTCGGGACATACTGCACGTAATATGATGGGTAGCGGCGATGATCATAATACGTACACACATTCATGTACAGACAAGAAGAAGACAGGGCAAAGCAAACAGGCAGCACTTATGTTTTTCTTCAAGGAAAACTCGTTTTAACATTAAACAAGGACTAGGATATTAAAAAAGTTTCTTATTTATCAGAAAGAGCAACGCCTGAGTATGTGATTTTGATATGAGACGAAGGACGATATATGAGTGCCAACCGTATTCGCTATCTTTGTATTTTCGACTGTCGACTGGATGGATGAATTGCTTTGGCGAAAAGGTTGGCTTATTGCGGATGATAGTGGAGAATGTGTCTTGCAAAAAATGTGTTCCGAGCTTTGTTACGGTGGTAATGTGATGAAGCTAAATGAAGCTTACTCAGTTTCCGACCATACACATTTCTACTAGGCTTGATTACGATCTAAAAAACGGCTCCTTTAGTTGCTCCGATAATGGCTTCATTTAGTCCTCCACGTCCAAGTGATCAGTTGTTCTGCAAAAGACGACCAAAGGTAACGACGAACGAGTGTAATGGGCTGGTGTTAGGGACAACATCTAAGTGTCCATGGGGACGGCATGAATAGTTGGCCGAAGTGGCCGCGAAGGTCCGGCAGCGCCGTCTGAGATGCTCCTCAGCGGGATAGGCGGTGGCACGAGCTTTTGCTGTAGCTTAGTGACGAGAGATGTGGGCTGGGTTTTTTTTTTCGCTGCCCATAACCATTAAATTCGTGCCTTGGGTAACAGCACACACACAAGGGATACCAGAGGTCCCACGACCTGAAAAAATATTAATGAAAAAGAAATACTTAAAGGTAATCGCCGTCGGCCGACTGAAGTACCTCGACACTGCTCCGGGTCCAGATGGAATGAACCTCGGCCTCACAACTCACCCTACCTTTGAGGTACCTGGGCCATTATTTTTGGTACTTCCCTTAACGGAATAAAACCTCGAGGCTTTCATCTCATTTCACCACAAACTCAACTAAGGACTCAAAATGCAATCAACAGTAGTCTAGTGCATTCGCCTCACGGCTACCATTCATATGATAGATTAGGTTACGGATATACAGGCTGCTGCAGCATACGGAACACACATAGACCACACTGGATCCGTTGTGATACCGCTAATATATTCTATATCCAGTCATGAAATGGCTTCGTGAATAGCAATCACCTCCACTTGGAAGGCACTGCCTCTCTCTCTGCTTTTTCCACCTTGTAATACCAACGCCGTTTTCTCTTGAGCAGTTCCTCTTGTAGGTAGTCACGAGTTGACCAATCAATGTCGAACTCTTTTGTTTATTTTTATGCTACCTCCAAGGGAGTCAGTGAGAAGTTCATCTCCAGTTGTACGTCCGACGAGTTGTTCTCATGCGGTCTCGGTCAAACGCGAAATGCCCTGTCTACGGAATGATTGTTATAAATTTAGTAACCGAATACCTACAATTCGACAATTATCGACACGGATAATTTATCGGTATACAGTAGTCCCTCGACTTACGTCGGAGTTAGGTTCCGAGAATTTGCGACGTAAGTCGAAAACGACGTAACTCGAGGGTAGAAACAACTTCAGGCGATAAATGTATAAGCTTTCATTTTTTGAATATGAATGTATTTATTATACCCTAGACTTTTAGTATAGGGTATATTGTTTTGTCACGACGGAAATATGTAACACCTTAAAGGAGGCTCCGGAGGTATAGCAATGTATATTTATAAATTATCAGGGTCACTTCCTGATTCGATTTAGCCATGTCTGTCTGTCCGTTCGCACGATAACTTTCGATAGAAAATATTTGTACTGAAATCTAGTTGGTTGTTATTAAAAATGCGCAAGTTTCACCAAACGAAACCGTTACCTCCCCTTTAAGTGAGACTTCAAATATGCAATAACTTTCGATAGAATGAAGCTAGCGACTTGAAAATTGAAAATTCGACAAGTATTTGTAGAATGGGTTAGCTAATTGATTTTTAGAATGGCCAAGGTCCTCCTGAATGTGTGCCAACCTCCCCTATAAACTGGCCATATAGGAAACTCACTTTTATTGCATATGGTCGTTGCCAATTGATACTTTTGGTATCACCACTAGGTCTGTACAAGTCTAGGGTATTAGGAGGCAAAAAAATCACCTTAATGGCATCATTGTTGAGATTTATGGGATGACTTGGAGCGTTATCTATGATTAGTAACGCTTTATGAGAAAGATTATTGGCTTCCAAATATTTCTTTATTTATATTCTTTATTGTCGGACAGAAATATTGATCGAACCAATCACAAAATATATTAGAATAGCCTGGGAAAACTAGTAAAAATAGCGGAAAGTTTTTTGGTAGTCGTAATCTTTGCGGTTCTTTATGTTTTTGGGGTCGCTGAACACGAATCTGAAGTTTGCTGACAGAAATTTTGCCCGGAACATTGTTAAAATCGCGAAAAACTGGGTAATTTTGGCACTTTTTTCAGTTTTTTGCTCAAAACTCGAAAATTAAGCATTTTATCGGAAATATCACAGAGGCAAACTTATAGTAAACAAAATTTCCTACAATTTTCATATATCAATGTTGGTTGTACGATCATCCGTTCCCCGGCTAGAGCGCGCTGAAAAATTTACAAAAATCACAAAAGGAGTGAAAATTCGAATGGCCGCTCTTATCGTCGTACAAAACTGCCCATGTTGCACTGATCTTGGCTGTTAATCATCATCTCAATGAAATATCTAAAAGAAAGGAATTAAATCACTGATTTCGAAAACAACCTAAGCCCAAATTTTTGCGTAATTGCGTTCTTGCAATAAAACTCTCTACCATAAATTGATATTTTATTGTGGATTTTACATGGAATTTCAGACAGTAGTCAAAGCATGTTACGACTCCGCTGCTTGTTGTTTAAAATTTGTGAATTTCGCAAATGCTCAGTCATCTAGAACAGAGAAGAAAGAAATAATATCTTCCAATAAATTTTGGATAAGTTATATCCAAAATACCTTCAGAAAAAAAGAAAAACTGAATATTCAAATACTAATTTCCATGGCTGATGTGGATGCCCGCATCTTCTTGGTTTTGTCTTCTTCTTCATCTGAGTCACCTGTAACAAACTTTGACGTACAGCAATTATGTTACTTCATATTTATTACACATTACATACGTTGAATTGCTTCCTCGAATGCCTCAAACGATTCTTGAATGGTGGAGTACTCCAACCCAAGATCATCTTGCAGGTCCACATCGGCATTTTCCTCCTCATCTGCATCCACTGAAATATTGGTGCAAGCACCTTCGCAGTTAATACACATATTGGAGCACCTCAGCCCCGCTTTCTTGCACCCACAATTTCGTGTGCAGTTTGTAGTACATTTGCAGGTTACGAGCTTCAGCAGCTTAGGCGGAGCAGCGGGTATAAGAGTGGTGACCGGCTCAAGTCCATTTGTAGTTCTTTTCCATCCCCAATCTTCAGCGCGTTTTTCTACACCCATCCATTGTTGTACCTGGTGGTATACTCTATAGCTGTGCTGGGCGGCTGCAGCCTCTGAAGGTGGAAGTGCAGCTATGTTGGATGATGCCTTGAAAGCGGCCTTTTTGTAATTGAGGAATCTGAGGCGGTTTAAGGATGGTGCACTCCTTCCGCTATACCCATACACTGATATTAAAAACTGTTCTCCAGCAGCAGAAATTGCTGATTTTGTAGCTCCATATCTCTCCCTCTTTTTCTCTTTACAATCAAAAAATGCATGAAGTGATTTAGGGTTTCAGGAATTACTGACTCCGTGTCTTCCACAAAATGGTCTGGTGCAGGATACTTGTTGAATTCGTAAACCTCTGATCGAATATCATCGCATATGATTTTGGCTGCTGCTTCCACAATCCTGAGCCTTCCTTCTTTTTCAGACTTGCACTTCTGCTGATACCACGAATCTGTTAAAATTTTCTCCCCCATATTTTTAAAACAAACGACGGTTTTTTTTTCTTGTTGGTTATTAATAATACATCGTCGCCATATTTCTCAAGGAGCCGAGCCCTTATAGTTTTTTGTTCTGGCATGTAGCCCCCTTTAATTTGCTCCATCAGTTCCTCTATTGAAAATTGGCACTCATCGTCACTATTTTCGAGGTACGAGTGAATTTCTTGCATCGCAGCATCAATTTCCTTTGCGAATGGCCCACGTCTTTTTTGTGTTGTTGCTTTTGGAGCTTGAAATAGTGTTCTATGACACCATTGGTGGTACTGAGCATCATACGCGACCAGATCATGAACATTCTCAATGCGTCGAATTACAGCTCTTCCATATTCATCGCCTCGGTTTTGGGCAGCCTTCAATACCGATTTTCTTAGGCTTTGTGTTGTGTCACGCACCTGATACACAACATTGCGTTGATCTGGAGGTTTTTTGGCTTCTGAGGCATAAAATGCATCGTTTATGGCCAATCCACAAATAAAACAGTGCGTCCCGAAGGTAAACTCAGGAGCTGCTGATCTGGTTACTTGTGAAATATTACTCTTCGCCAATTTCTCACGTTTTTTTAGGTAAGCAATGATGGATCGTTCATCTGTATATGATTTTCTACACTTTTCATGCACCTTAACAAAAGTTTTATCTCTTAAACTTGCCCATTTTCCATCCTTTCTCCTTTTGCTAGCTTCCACAAACGATGTAATCCCTTTTTCTTTCACTATCGAAACAGCCAAGCGTTCTTCATCTAGCAATAACTCACGAACAAAACACTCCGACATCGCGATATTAATGTTAAAACTTTAGTACGACACTTCACAAAAAAATTGGGCGACTGGATAGAAACGATCACTATAATATTTTCACTTCAACTGAACAATTGCGATTGATTTCCCAAATTCAGTTTGAACAGTACGATTAGTGAACCCATTGGAATAAGTAAATAATGTTTTGTTTTTCCTCCAATTGTCGATTCACGATTAACTAAAACTGCATATGTAATCGAAACCAATATATTTCGGGCATTATGCCCATCTTCAGGGCTCTCAGAATGTTTCTTTTGTTATTGTTAAATAAACAATAATTGTTTAGACGTACAATTCTTTTGACCTTCCGGTGCTCGCACCATTGTAAAAAGTACAACACTTTCAGTTTTTCCGTTAGCGTTTCCCGTTTGACAGTAGTGTGACTTTGTTCATTTTTCCGCGCGCTCTAGCCGGGGAACGGATGATCGTACAACCAACATTGATATTTGAAAATTGTAGGAAATTTTGTTTACTATAAGTTTGTCTCTGTAATATTTCCGATAAAATGCTTAATTTTCGAGTTTTAAGCAAAAAACTGAAAAAAGTGCCAAAATTACCCAGTTTTTCGCGATTTTAACAATGTTCCGGGCAAAATTTCTGTCAGCAAACATCAGATTCGTGTTCAGCGACCCCAAAAACATAAAGAACCGCAAAGATTACGACTACCAAAAAACTTTCCGCTATTTGCCTTTTTTGTGTTTAGTTTTCCTAGCCTAGAAGTAACCCAGGCCTTTTTGTTGGACCTCCAAATAACCGGTAGATTTTCCTTGTACACATTTTTGAAAGCTCTTGAATTTTCTGATTGAGAAACAGCAAGAGGTTTCAGTTTCAAATCACCTAATGCATTCCCTCCGAGAAGCAAAGTAATCCTGGATTTTTCTGCCTTAAGGCCAGGAGCTCTTTTTTCTTCAATCGAAAGAAATGTTCTCGAGGACATGCGTTTCTAATACAAGCCTGTCTCGTCAACATTAAACACCTCCTGTGCGCAATATCCTCCATTTTCAATAATATCATGTAAAGTGTTTGGAAAGATCTTCGCTGAAAACGGCGACGTAAAGTCAAGGGACGGACGACGTAATTTCAAGGGTTTGGTCTCAAAGTAATGAACGACGTAAGTCGAAAAAACGTATAACAAGGGAGACGTAAGTCAAGGGATTACTGTACACAACATTTTATGCAAATTATACGTATGCCTATGCAGCTGCACGATGGTTTCCACCTTGTACCCGATTCGTGAAGCCAACTATACTTTTGGAATTTTACACTGCTGCCAACTGATGATCAGTTGCAGGCGTTTCGCAATAGATGGCGTTCAGATCGGTATGTAGACGGGTCATAGTGGCTGCGTTTTGGCAAGCGGATCAAAAACAGGCCTCTCCTCCATATGCTTTCCCCTCCGGTAAAATATGTTCGGTCAACTGTGTCAATATTTGGATCAGAAAATATTCCCCACTGGATCTGAATACTTTTCAGAATAGTACATTTCAGATCCGGAGGGGAACATTTTCAGATCCAAATATTGACAGTTGTTGGGGGCGACCGGTAGCGCAGTGTGTTGAGGCATCAGTCTCATGTTTGATTACCGGCGTTTCGGGTTCGAATCCCGTCCACGATGACGTTCGTGGCCATGGATGTGCAGGAGGTGCATGGTGGTAACTGCATTCTCCGAAATCAGTTTATGCCAACGAAACGTCAACTGGGCTACATACATGGAACAGTTGATGCGCTATGCCTCAGAAGGGGTTAGGGCAATTTAGTAGTACATATTTTACCGCAGGTGTTGCATCGCCTTATATTTGGCAACGAACACGACATGAGTGCGTATTCCTAGCCGCATGAAAATTGCAACGTGCAACTGACATCACACATCAAAAAATTTGTGTAAGAATATACTATGGTCACAATCCTAGACTCGAACCTAAGACACCTTTTATATAATTTGCATAATTGTCATGATACAGATTGTAAAAGAAAAATCAAAGACGAATTCAGGGATATCAACCAGTGATAGCCCACAAACAACTACCACAAGAAGAATTTAAATTTTCTTGACTATTGTGCATTTTAAGCGGAAAGTAGTTTTCAACCCTACTAGTCCCTTCCTTCTCTTTCGCCATGAACAAAACTTTTCATACTCACAACGTCAAAGACAAAGAATTACTATTAATCGTCTACTCTTCCCACATATCCACATGTGGTCCTTTGTTTCTCGGAAGTATCTTACAACACCCTTGTCACAATTAATTCACACACACACTTGTTCATGAAGACTGTGGCACTACGAAGTATTCGCGGGCAACAGTTGATGGCATTTCTTTGCCAAATTAAATTAAATGGTAAGAAGAAGTAAGAAGTGGTGACCATTCGATTTTGATTTTTGTCCGTTGTTGGCCCCTCTCTTGCTTGTGTCACTGATGTCAAACTTTATGTAGAAGAATTCATGAAGGGATTCGGGATTAAGTGAGTGCACCCTCATTGGGGTCGACAGCCGCCACCCAAAACACATATTCGTCTAATAAAATTAATTGAAACCTCTTTGTCTTTCTGTCAGGATTTAATATATATTGTAGTACCCAAAACTCGGGAGGTTATTTCTGATCCGGATTGCTTTTGACTATGGTAATTTCTTGGCAACATGATGGATCAGTCTCGTCTCTTGTTACAGGGAATCTTCTTAAATGGCTGACCGTTTTTCGCGTATATATTTGCTCTGAGTACACGCATTTCTAGTGTTTTTCGAATGGTAGAATCGAGGCCAAGTTCTGCTTTCCTTCGCCCATGAAAGGATTTTGCATTTTCATTCGGTTGTAATTATATGGTTCATTGTACAAATATAATTAGTCAATAAATTGTTTGTGAAAATATTTAGAGAATACACTTGGGGTTGCTTTACACTGCCGGGGCAGCAGAATCTTTGTAAAAGATAAATGGAAATAGTTGGAAACAGATTTCGAATGACTATGGTGAAATATTTGTGTAATTGTTATAGCGAAAGGGGTGAGTTTTGGGTATATCATTTGAAGATGTGGTTCAAGTTTCGGTAGAGTAGCTTTAGCGGAATGGATTCAATGATGATTGTGTATAACGTCCAGTATTTTGTTATATTTTGGGGTACAGCATAGAAAAATTTCGTATTTGAACATCAGACCATCGAAGTTTAATCGAACCTCCTCGCTGCAGAGTTCGAGAATTGTGCACATAAACTCTTACCCATCCTCTGTTCCTATCATGGTAGCGTATAACTTTCCTTTTTCATTCTACCTATCAACAACTCTTTCACTCTACTTCATTACTTTTGTGCACCCAACGTGGGATCCATGATTCTTGAATCCGATCTTTGATCACAACTCCTGGCCAAGGGTTAGTAGCAGGCTCATGGGGCGACCGGTAGCGCAGTGTGTTGAGGCATCAGTCGCATGTTTGACTACCGGCGTTTCGGGTTCGAATCCCGTCCACGACGACGTTCGTGGCCATGGATGTGCCGGAAGTGCATGCTGGCAACTGCATTCTCCGAAACCAGCTTATGCCAACGAAACGTCAACTGGACCACATGGAACAGTTGACGTGCTATGCCCACAAGGGGTTAGGGCAATTGAGTATGCTGCTGAATTCAGATTTTCAGTGCGGAGGTGTCGCGGCATCATTGGCGAGGTTTTGCGATCATGGCTGAACATACGAATATATAAAATCCCACGGAACCACCCAAAGAGAATCTTTCTCTCTCTCTCAATTGCCCTAACCCCTTGTGGGGCATAGCGCGTCAACTGTTCCATGTGGTCCAGTTGACGTTTCTAACCCGAAGAGAATACTTAGACGAAATTTGAAAAGTACGTTTCACAGTTGAACCAATCTAGTCTAGTATGAATGAAAAAGTCCTAATTAGTCACTGTTATGTCCTAAACAAATCCATTATAGGTCAGCGTACTTTTCTCGAACTAAATTTAGCCCCAAAAGGTTTAAGTTCGCAGTGCCCTTTCTACGACATTGACTATCTTTTCCTCTTCTTCTTCCGTCATCTGTGCTCCACATTCCGACACTTATTTGGTACAAACCGCACAGAAAAAGTTAACCACTATCTTCTTCATTGGCATTGTCATCACACCGTGGTGTTTGTCAAGAAAATGTAGACATGTGTACATCTTAACTTTAATTACACGAAACCATTAGCGAAGAAAAGAAAATATGTTTGTTCGAATTGTCAAGAAAAATTTCTTTTCTGGGTTTGCTAGGCGATAAAATTACAATCATTTAGTAGTATACGAGTATGTCTATGTATATCGTAAACAATTCACGATTGTTTATGTATCTTTAACCATTAACTCGTTGCAGATTTCCTCTTGTTAATGTTTTGTGGTTTTCAGATTTGAGTTCGTTCCAAGATACGTTTATGCTTTTGTGGTTAAGCATTCGACTAATCATTGGGAAATTTGAAATAAATATATGGAAAATTCCAAAACCGCATACGATTGGGTTTTCATTTTATGGGGCAGTTTTTAAATATATTTTTTTCCCGTTGAAGTAATTTAGGCCAGTTGAAGTTACGACTTTGCCTTAACTCTTAGTGGAACATAGGACGTCAACCATTCCTGCGCGCCATCGTACTCTGTGTAATGAACCACCTGCAATGGAGCATATGGTAGTGCTGCTTCCACCGGCAGATCTATGGCAGCACCTGATGAGTAAGGATCTGTCGGTGGTACGAAACCAGAGGCCGAGGGTCCCATTACACCTGAACCCCAATACGAGCGTGAGGGCAAGCGAGCCATCTGTCAACCATTCTATCCTTTATTCCCCATTTTTACCTCCCTTGTTTGTGTTGTCTTCCCCAGGCCTATGCATTTTTGTTAATACGTAAAGGACATCAGTCTCATGTTAGACTACCGGCGTTTCGGGTTCGAATCCCGTCCACGACGATGTTCGTGGCCATGGATGTGGAGGAGGTGCATGCTGGCAACTGCATTCTCCGAAACCAGTTTATGCCAACGAAACGTCAACTGGGCCACATGGAACAGTTGACGCGCTATGCCCCACAAGGGGTTAGGGCACTTGAGTAAAGGACAGGGACAACGAGCGGCGAAAACCCCGCCCACGTCTCCCGAACTGAGCTACAGCAAGCATAGGCCGCTGCTTAGCTCGTCGAGGGGCCTTTTTCTTCGCCAGATGGCACGGCCCGACCTTCACGGTCATTATGCTACCCCACATTCTATTCGGCATCTGAGGATCAAAATATTAATGATGATTTTAATTTAACTTTGGTCTGAAATGAACGATCGTCTGAAGTCCTTTTCCGCAAACTCAATCGTTTCGGAAATATTTACTTTCAAAGTTCAACTTATAGGTACATACGTGGAGTCAGCTAGACTGCAGAGCTGACTAACTGGATGCTTATCCAATAGTTCAGTTCAGCTCACTCTACACGCTCCAGCAGTGGTAAATCCACTGTTAGCCAAGACACGAACCATGATGCGTCGTCGCACGGTGAAATAGGAATATACCGCAGATTCAATGGGATGGATTGAAAATTTTGAAAATAAGGCACGGGATCAAGGAGGAAACGTACGTGCGATATCATTAAACTTTTGCACCTCTGATTCGTCACCAGACTTATTTATTGTATTTGCCCCACACTTGCGAACGCGTTTATTTATACATAGAGAAATGAAGTGAAGTTTGAAGAGTTACAGCAGGCGATTTCATAACTTTGTCTCCGTCTCTCTAGATAAACCCATCTTATTTAGATGATATCTGACCCAGTGGTGGTGACCCGAAAGGTAGCCCATAAGTAGCCCCAAGTTAGCTCTGCTCATGTGGGTAGTGTCCCCATAATTGAAGGAGTCTCATCAACTCCTTCCCAATCGCGTTCGGTGGCCGATCGCACTCGGTGGCCGTGGTCGTTCGGTCACCGCTCTACGATACTTGTCTAGAGCTCGGAGATCAAATCTCGACGCGATCAAAACCGCCTGCCTCCGAGCTTGTCAGTATAAAGACGGCGCGGATAGGAGGTGCATGCCAGCAACTGCACTTCCGAAAAGTGGATATGCTATCGAAACGTCAACCAGGCATAGAAATGCTAGAGATGTTGACGCGCTCATGCCCCTGGAGGGGTCAAGGCAATCAACATCAACTCCTTCGACTGCCACAGCCCTGGAAGGTCATCCCAGCAATGCGGTTGTAGCCTTTCAGACCATTCCTTAATTATTGCCTCGGCTAAAGCCAGACCTAAATCACAATATGCTTCCGGTACTATAAACTTCGGCGTTGGACCTTGCCTAGCAAGTTCATCCACTGATTCATTTCCCTCAACGCCGCAGTGACCTGATACACAGTACAAAAGGACTTAGTTCACCAGCCTTAAAGGCTGCCTGGTTATCCGCGCGTCTAAGGTTCTTCATCGGAATTATCCTGGCGCAGACCTCTATGGCATGGATATCGGCTTGGAAAACGGTGGGCCAGACACCCATAGCGATTGAAATCCTGATATTAGGTCCACAGAGGCCAGCACCAACTCCCTGTTCACTTTTAGATCCATCAGTGCATCACGTGATATATCCTGAGTCTAGGCATGGATCGTCATTCCCACTGCCCGATGGAAAGTATGGAGATGCTACTACTACTGACTTACAGCCGTTGATAGAAGACAGAATGCTTGCAGGTCTTTGGAAATGAAATTGGTCATTGGTGTATGATTGACACAGTTGTCAATCATAAGCGCCACGCGGGGACATTTATCTGATCTATCGTATATCAACTTACCGGTTGTATCGCTGAGACCACAGATTCGGCCACGAGCCACCCACAGTTCCTGAATAAGCGCGAGAGTGCTATTTTTTCAGCGAACAACCTGCAGAGGTTGTCCGATGCTCCTTTCGCGTGGTGCAGCTTCACCTGAAGCACCTTAATGGCCCTCATCACGATTTCCATTGTCTTGGTGGGATCTATAGGTAGTGCTCCCGTCGTTCCCACGAGTTCGTCACTGTCACTGGACACCCTTGCTAGAACCTGGACGATTATCAATATGGGAACCGGACGTCTTGTTAAATGTCGTTGACCGTTGAAAGTGTTGCCATTGATGTTCTTGGCGTAGTTCCGGTGTTTAAGCTGTAACCAGCCCGAGCGTCCGGCCGTGTCCTAGGTAGGAGCCGCGGTAGATGCAGCGATAGCGGCACTATTAGTTGAGAGCGCCGCTCCCAAGGCTTCGTAATGTTTGCCGAGTGAGACCCTACGCTACTCGGGCCAGCTACTGCATCAACCGAAGAACAAAAACCTCCATAGTGGCAGTGGACACGGCAGGATGTCCACCAGGCTGAAATTCCTGCAGCCTGTTAGGTAGTGTCGGGTTATGCGAGCACGACTAGCTTTGTCCAGATTAAGCGTTACATAAGAGAAGTGGTAGGCTCTATTAATTTTGAATAAAAGAAATGAAAAGTCACTCACAGCGAGGGCGAGGTGCAGGGTGTCACCACTACCGACCACACGAGCAGACTAAAAGCAGCCAGCCTGTCCGTGGAACACAAGACTCGAAATCAATGCCATGATCTTCGGGCCTGTGTTCAAAAGTAATGTAGTGTATGATGGCCTCCTGAAGCGAGATTGTTTGCTCTGTAGTTAGCCGATGTTTGGGTTTGTAGAACAGAAGCCTAGTTTGACACACGCTGTTACTTGGCAATACGAGGTGCTTGCCGGCCAAGCCTTCTTAGGCTTTTTGAATTATTGACGGCTGGGGATTGCTCCTAAGATCCCAGCTTCTTTTAATCAGCGGAAGTGACGTAGAATTCAAAAGTGCTAACTTCATAACTTCCCCCCCCCCCCCCCCCCCCCTGGGGTGGCCACCAGCCTTAACCATTTTGAAAAGAAGTCTTTGCGCTGTGGTGAGCTTTACGAAGGTATTTTGCATGATAAAGGAAACTGGGTTTTTTTTCCCCCATTTGATTCTAAATGCTGTTTTTTATGGAAATTGAGCGGAAAATTGAACGGATCCATCAGAAATCCTATCCGGCTAATTCATAAGCCCGAATCCTTTGGAAGGGGAGGAGATAGTACGTGCATCTCTAGTCGTAAGATATTTGTCACCCTCTTCGACAAGTCATTTTACAAAGTGATAAACGCGGTAGAGCGGCTTTGGCTAAACTTGACTTACATAACAATTTAGCGGACACTATTGGAAGGTCTATTACGTCTCCTTTGATCTGGAAAAAAATTAAATCAATCGCGCATAGCCTTAAATCACGAGAATCTTTTTAACTATTCGCGAAAAACTTTAAACAAATTATTTTTTGTAACTGTTTGGGAAAAGATTTAAATCTATTAAAAAATTAATCGATTCTTCAAATTATTTAAATTATTTGGGGGATATGTAGAAATGATTTGGGAAAATTTAGTGAATTTATCATTTTTGGGAAAAGATTTAGATCAATTGGAAAAAAATTTAGTCAATATGGAAAAAAGGTTCAAATCATTTCGGTAAAGGTTTAACCGATTCGGGAAAAGATTTAACTCAATTCGGAAAATATGGAAACGATTTCGTACAAATTTGGTGAATCTTTTAGGGAAAAGTTTAAATCATTTTCGATTTTGTAACGGACTTAAAAGTTCAAACGATTTGGGGAAAACGTTTAATTCAATTTGGAAAAAGTTTAATCGATTTGGAAATTTTTTTTAATCAATCGGAAAGAAATGTTGAAACGATTTGGGGAAAGGTTTACGGTTTAATTGGAAAAATATTTTTACCAATTGGAAAGAAACATTGAAATGATTTGGGATAGTTGCGATTTTTTTGGGAAAAGGTTTAACTCAATTGGAAAAGAGTTCAGCCGAATTGGCAATTGGGGGGAAATTTAGTGAACGTTGTCTGGAAGTCTCTTACATCCCCTTTGAAATAGGGAAAAGAATTTAAACCCATTGGGAAAAACTTTAAGCCAAACAATTTCAGCCTTTTTTTCTCTTGTGTATAAACATTTTTTTGAGACCACCAATTGTTGGTACGCTTCAAAACCTCCCCTTCCAATCCAATCCAAGCGACAAGAAATCAAAGTTGACGGTGAAAATGCCACGATTCTGGCAGTAATTGTACGATATGGTCGGTTCTCTTGCTATTACTGATGGCATGCCCATGCCGTACAAACCTCCTGCCTGACAATTTTAATCAAGTCCTATGATAACATTTATTTAATAAGAGCATCAGAGTGTGATATTAAATTCAACCAAAAACTTTTTGGAAAATATGAATTTCAACGGAGGGAATTAGAAATGTTATGCGTAGTCATATCATACAACCTGAAGACGTGAGCCAAGAAGATTCTATTCCATGCTGTGGTGTGTTGTGTTCACCTCAATATGTTGAATGAGGGAGTCATCTTCGTCGTCTCTACTGTTGTTACCCTGAACGACTTGTGCTCGTTGTCATACAAATTTACCGTCGAGGATGGCAAAGACAGAAGATTCAGATGATGATGTGGGGAGTGTGAAGACCTGAGAGATGAATATCAAAACTTTTCTGACAAAATTGAGGTAAATCACAATTTCCTTACCGAGAGGACAAAGTTCTTAAATGTTCAGAGCATGGCATGGCCGATGTTTGGATTAGTGTGCGTATGTGTGTGCGACAAATTATGTGAACTATTAGAGAAAGGATGTGTTAAGTTTTAATGACAATGATGAAGTTGATGAAAGTGAAATTTCCATGATAAAGAATGGGAAAAATGGGATCTGTGTGCCTGGTGGTAGTTTGTTGCTCCGGCGAAAATGACATTATCCTCGTGAGAAGTCAAACTAGTTCGAATTTTCTTTATTCAAAAGCCGAAAAAGAGGTGGTGGAAGTCAGAGAGTCTGTCTAAAAGCCAAAAGGTAGTTCTGTCCCCTAAAGAGACTTCGCCAGAATTGCCTAAGGCCGTAGTAGGCCCACTGTCAAGTAGATACCCCTTTAGGCAGTACAAACCTACTATGTATGTGTATACTCCGCATAGATCGGCACGAGAAAATCCTGAATTTTTAAAAATCATCGACCTAATTTATTTTGAACTTCAATCCTCACTTCTTTTAATTCCTTTGTCGGAATCGGCTACACAATTTCGCCAATCCCCAACCGAGCGTTCATTAATCGTGGTCTGAATATAATCCTCCGAATGAAACCAATTCCCATCTAAAACGAAATCGGGCAATTGTAGGAAGAATCAGACTCCCTTTCACACATGTACTGCACTCGTATACGCGCAAAAAAAGGACTTAAGATACGAACTCTCTATTCTATTGTACAATTGTCTATTCTCCGGGCAACATGAAAAAAAAGAAGCTCCCTGTTTCATTTAGACCATTCGTCCTTTTCCACCCAAGCTAAAACACTGCAATCTGAAATATTTATATCTGTTCAGTGCTACTGGCACTCTTAAAACATGAGGAATAAATATAACACTTGCGTTATTGCGCGCGGTATTATCCTCTCTCCAGGACTACCAGTGTACATTGCTTTCAATTGCTTCAAACTATTGCGCTCGGCGGTAAACAATCCTGAACGATGCCCCGGTCTATGCTATTCAAATTCTTCCCTTTCTCGAAATGTCAGCAGACACGGACCAGGGATGAAGATGGGTGTGGATACTAACTGCAATGGCATTCGAAAAAGAAGACAAGATACAGGACAAAGTGCAATGATGCAGCAAGGATGTGATGCTGCTAGCAAACAAACAAAACATCCATTCGTACGTTGCGAAGAGTTGCATATCGGGAGCGATATTATTGTTGTAGTTGTTGTCCTTGCATAGCGAACAAGTTGATCCAAACTAATTTTCACTCAACAACAACAATGGCATGGAAAATATAAAAATAACAACCGACGACGAGCACGAAGCAATAGCAGAAACGCAACAGCTCCAGTAGAGTTCCTTTTGGCAATTGTATGTCTGTCTGTCGCTCCATTGAAAAGTTTTTAATCTGCACTAGGGCCGATGGTTGCTGCCTGCCTTGGTGAAACGCAATCCTCGCTGACTCCCTCTGTAAGTTGCTAGAAATCGAGGCATAGTGGTGAAATGCCCTTTTTAGTTGCCGTCTTTTACTACGGCAACTTCAATGGGACTTACTGGAAAAACGGTGTCTAGGGACGACGACAACATGTTGGACAAATACTGATGTACCTACTCACGTACGTTGAAAGATGAAACCTATAACAAGGCTTCACTAGGAAAAAGAGAAAAAAACGGTGTCGTGTGTTTTCCATTTTTATTTCTACTGAATGTTTTCATTGTTCCGATTCGTTTTCACTGTGTTTTCTCGAGACGACAGCCCGTGTTTGTTGTTAGCCCTCTCTCACATAAGGACACTCTATGGACATGAAACGAAGGAGGAGATGAAAAGTTCGCGTGCTGAAAGGTACAATGAGACAATTGGCAGAAATTTCTCGTAACACTGCTAATATTGTTGTTTTGGGAGGTTCTGAAGTGTGAAAAAGAGTATTGCTCAGAAACTAGTCGGACAAAAAAAAAGAGAAGAAAAAGATAAACGAAAAGAACTGTAGTAAAGTGAGTACTTTAATCGTGGACTTGTTATTCAGTGGACTGATAGAAGGAGGTGAATAGGAAGTCATGAAAAAGAAGCTATAGAATGTTAACTGTGATGCTTCCCAAGACTGTGCGACAGGAACAAGGACATTTTAAGTGACTTAAACCTAAATGGGGTATTTTAGATGCTCCGCTTTTGGGAATTTCATATCTGAAAAACAAATATGAACTGTGTGCACGTCTACATCTTTGTCAGCTTGACTGTCTCCGTCGAAACAATCTGCTGAAAGCCCCCCCCCCCCCCCCCCCCACCCCATTAATCTCGAATGGCTTGACTTTTCGTTTTTGGAACAATTCTCTTCTTCGGCGGACAAGTTTTGAGAGAAACATAGAAAATCCGCAAACATAAAATCCCCAAACATAAAATCCCTAAACACAAAATCCCCAAATACAAAATCTTCAAACACAAAATCCCCAAACACTAAATCCCCAAATACAAAATCCCAAAACACCAAATTTCCAAACCCAAAATCCTCAAATACAAAATCCCACCCCACCGCAGACATAAAATCCACAAACACGAAATCCCTAAATACAAAATCCTCAAACACAAAGTCCCTAAGCTCCAAATCTCCAAATAGAAAACCCCCAAACACAAAATCCCAAACCACAAAATCCCCATACACAAAATCTCCAAACTGTTCTCAAACACGAAGTCACCATTACAAAAATCCCCAAAAAGACCGAAGAATTTGCCATTTTAATTTTCCGTAAATTGAAAATGGAATAGATTTTACTTTCCATGCTGACAAAGTTTGATGATTTTCAGATTTGGGACTTAGAAAGGTGGTTCTTTAAGGTCAAAATTGATAACAATTAAAAAGGTCGAAAATTTGATAAAATAGTTTTGTGTGTTTTTGACATTCGGCCCTCGAGGTCGAAAATTTGAATTATATGTACACAGTTAAAAATCCTGGTCTATTATCAATGCTAATTGGGGTTACATATATGACGACACCAAAATTGTATTAGATTTTAATAAAATGAAAGTATTACAATTGCTTCCGTAAACTTCACTGGTTTAAATATTAAACTTTTCTGGCATTATTTTTTTAATCAAATTGTTGGTTTACAATTTAATCTACAGATATTATAATCTATGAAAAAATATTAATTTTACTGCGTTTTTTTAACTCCTCTAAGTTTTTTCTCCATTATTTTTTTTTTTCAATTTTCTAAACTTCCAAATCCTTTATTAAGCCCATCGCAGGTTAGCCAGCTAATCTTTAACTTTTTTCGCCATGGCGCAGCATCGAACCTGTGAACTCCGTGTTGTAGAGTTGCGACCTAGACCACTCGGCCACGCAGCATAATATTTTGAGCTGACTGCGAGTAGTTATAGTGAGACTTGAGACTCAAAAAATATACTTTGTGGGGTTTACCTTTTAATTAAACTTAGATTAGAAACTAATGCGAAAACAAAAAGAACACAAAAAGGTTTGAATTGTATTAGAGTTTATTACAAATTGGTTTAAAATAGAAGTAAACTTTGAATTGTATTAGAATTTATTACAAATTTGGTTTAAAATAGAAGTAAACTTTGAAAGGGTTTAGATTATAGAATTAAAATTATTAAAAATGGTGGTAGTCCAAGACCAGGTTTAAAAAAAATACCGAGATTTTTAACTGTGTACGAGTACATTGGGCCAAATCATAAAAAACTCTGCAAAAAATCACACACATCTGTTTTGATGTAATGTACCCCCCGAATGCACACCATGTGGTGTGGGGGAGCTCCAACACGAATGAGAGAGGTGATGCACTTTTTGAGTTTTTATTGGGCACAAAACTCCTCATTTGTAACATAGGCTGTGAACCTACATTTGTCACTAAGGGCAGGCAAGAGGTCCTGGACCTCACCCTTGTTTCGGAGGACATAAAACATTTACTGCGGGATTGGAGGGTGTCGGCAGAGCACTCATTCTCTGATCACCGGTACTTGCAGTTTGGATTAGACGACTGCACTAGTAATAATTGGGTTTTCAGGAATCGAAAAAGAACCGACTGGTGTAAATTCAGGAATTGTCTCGAGGAGGCATTACCCCCCTTACCATGCCAGCCATGTAGTAGGCGGGAGCTGGACGCCATGGCGCAAACCCTGGCAGCAGCCCTCGGGAGATCTGCTGTCAAATCGTGCCCAATTAGCAGGCATAAAGGAAAGAGGAAACCACCCTGGTGGAACACTCGGATTGCAGAGTTGAGGACTGTGAGCAGAAGATCTTTCAATGTGGCGAAGTCTTCAGGACTAGACTCTGATTGGTCAAATTACAAAGAAAATCTAAAAATCTTTAAAAACGAGATCAGAAGATCTAAACGGGAGTCGTGGAGGAGTTTCTGTGAACGAGTCGAAGAATCCAGCGAGACTTCCAGACTACGGTAAATTTTATCCACTGCTCCGACCATACCAAGCTATTTGCTGAAACAAGATGGGACATGGACAACCTCTAGTGAAGAAACTATTGACGTTTTGTTTGACACTCATTTCCCAGACAGCTTTTCTGATGTTTTGCAAGAGTGCTCTCGGGCAGTAATGGCCCCTTGTGACTATGATTCTATTCTCTCGAATGATAAAATAGTATGGGCTATTAACAGTTTCGACCCGTTTAAGTCCCCAGGACCAGATGGCATTATACCAGCGGAAATACAGAAAACGATGAACTTAGTGTATCTTTGGATTGAAAGTATATTCAGGGCCTGCTTGGAGCTGGTACACATTCCTCGCACTTGGTCGGATGTGAAGGTGGTTTTTATCCCGAAGGCGGGCAGAAGCTCGCACCCACGTCCGAAAGACCTTCGTCCCATAAGCTTATCGTCAACCTTGCTAAAGATGCTGGAGCGTCTTATTGACATATACTTAAGGGACACTATTCCATCACACCTTCTCTCCTCTTCGCAGCATGCCTACTGGAAGGCATCACTTTGTGCTGGATACCAGGGCATAGTGGTTTCAGCGGTAACTGCCGGGCAGACGAGCTGGCTCGGGTGGGTACCAACAGTGTGGACATAGAGTGTTTTCGCCCCGTCAAAATACCGATGGCAGCTTGTAAGAAGGTGATCAAGACAAACGCACTAAACCGTGCTAATATCGAATGGCTAAATGGAACTACATGCAATGTTACAAGACAAATTTGGCCGGCCTTTAATCCTAGCCGCTCTTTAGGGCTGCAGATGCTAGAGAGAAGGCATCTAAGGAAGGTTGTGGGGATCATTACAGGACATTGCTTGATAGGTGAGCATGCCAGGCGTCTTCGGCTTCCGTATAATGATCACTGCAGAAGCTGTGGAGACGAGGAGGAGGAGGAGACAATAGCTCACTTCCTGTGCTATTGCCCTGCTCTGGCCGGTAGAAGAAAGGACACTCTAGGTTCCCTTTACTTTCTTGACCTGGATGACTTGAAGGACGTAAGTGCTGGTCATCTACATCGCTTTATTGATAGATCCGGGTGGTTTGACGACTAGGCTCTTATGGCGTTGAGGTATCACAACGGACCCATTCATTCTATACAGCAGCCTTTTTAACCTAACCTAAGGTACCCCTTGTTACAGGCGTCAAATTTCCCGTTTTAGTTTATATTTGGAGATTATCTGTTTGGGAATTTTGTTTTCGGGGATCTTGAGTTGGGGGGATTTCGTATTTGATGTTTTCGTATTTGGGGATTTTGAGTTTGATGCTTTTGAGTTTGGGGATTTTATTTGTGATATTGGTTTTAGCGATTTTGTATCCAACCCAAATTTTAAGCCCATTAAATTTAAACGAAATTAAGCAAATGTTCTTTACATGCGAAATCCGTGCCCGGGCGAATCGTGGTCACATGTGTGGGGCGCAGCATATCCTATTATTCCCTTTAAGAAATCCTTCAAATTTCTCTCCACTTAAAAAACTTCTCCAATGAACTGTAGAAACCAACCAGTGATGTCTAGAACATCGGCGGCCCCTATATCACAAAATGCAATTGAGGCGGGGGGAAAAGCATAAAATTTAAATTTCCTATGTAAATTAAATGAAACTGCTTGGAATGATACGACAAAAAAAGGAGAGAAAATTTTCCTCCTTCGCCATTTAGAGCAAAGTGGTTAAGGAAAAGTGTAATTAATTGGTAATGGATCTTGTTTTCTTTCTCGCAATTTTTCCAAACGGATACTCGGGGCGCGCAATTTATCCTGGTGCAAGGAAGATTGGTGGCACTCTAAATAAATGGTCTCTTTATTTTTCCTTTTTTCTTCCTTTCATTTTGTGTTTTCGTTTTTCTCTCGCTCGTTGATTTTTTTTTGCTCGCCTTTTCCTTGTAACACTCTGGGTTGCGACGCGTGTATACTCGCTTAATTTTAATGTGAGCAATAAAAAGTTTTAATTGCCATTGTAAGGTCATATAATTTCTGCCGCAAAGTTTAATTATTTGTCTTGCCTTTGTCTCGGAAATCGTACATTTTTCCTTTTCGGAGTGTGCGAGGTCGGCTGGAGAGAGGAATTGATTTAAATTGATAAAAGTGTGGTATCTGCCATAAATATAGGAGAGAGTGGTAATGACTCTTAAGGATTTTTTTGTTTGGGTTTGAGGTAGTGTGAGGAGATATGTCGTTGTTCGACTTAAACGTTAATATTGTCGACTTTCTTTATTATCCTTGATAGGTTGATCGTATATCGGATTCGATTTACAAAAAAAAATGTATAAATATAAAAGACTCGATTGCCCGTGGGTCTACTGAGGCGACGACGGAGAGGCCATCTCCTTAAGCCTCTCTAACGATCCTCCAGTTTTCTGCTTGTAGACCTCCATTTTGCCTACCGAGGAACCTGATGGATGTCTCCGCCGTCGTTGCCTACTCTTCGGGAAGAAAACACCCAGACTAGACCAGAGCGCTCATTACATACAACTTTAGCGCCCGCCGGTAGATTTGTATGTATTGATTCTCCTCTATATGTCTGTGCAGTCTATACTACTATTTAGAGCGGGAGAACAGCCACTCGCCGTCGACGCTGTCTTCGCGTAATAGACACTGGCCCCACTGACAGTTGCTCTGTGAGCAGTTGTAGCGGAGCTCCCTTGCAATTGCGGCGGTGGCAAGCTCTTGGCGCACTGCTGATTTTGTCGCTCTTGGCTGGAGGTTTACGCGTCTGACTCTTAGGTTAAGTGCGAGAGTCACGTATATGCAGAATGCTGCCAGCCTGATGTGCTGATGATTTTCGCGGAAATATCCTGCGGAGATTGGCAGCAGGATTCCTCCAGCGAAAGCCCCACCGGCTTGTGCTTTTTGTGGGCGGAGTCCTTATTGTCCTCTATCGACCTTTGCCTCTTAGGAATCATCAATCAGTAATTCAGGAAGGGGCTTTAGGACTAGATTCCTAGCATCTTCCGGAGCATGGCCCAGATTCAGGTATCTAACATACCTCCAAGTAGCCGCATCACATAGACCTCTCTCCTGAGCGGGTCGCGATCGCGGTGGAGGTGAATTCATTATAAATATACATACGTCCCGCGAAACATACCACGAAGTTTGGGGGATACGTAAATTTCTTTTTGTGGAGTGATTTGTCATTTATTGGAGATGTGTGACGATGAACCATAATTCTCAATACAGGGGGCAATCTTTCATATTTGGAGGGGGTTTCATTGTGGCTTAAAGCAAAAATCCACTTTGAATACACCAACAAGCATATGTCCGTTTTAAGCACAGTACTAAGGTCAGCTTTTCGTGCCAAATCTCATACAACAATTGTCAAATGTTTCGTTCGCACGAAAAATTTTCGCTCTCTCAGTACTTACATATGTACATATTTCATTCGAAGAAAAAAGTCTCCACATCATTATGAGTAATTTTCACGCGAAAACAATTACTTTGCACATTATTTCGCTTGAGCGGGAAGGGAACTTCAAGTGTCGTGTAGAGCGCCGCCGGTATGTGCTGTGTCAAAGTTTACACTGTCACTTTTCTTGGGAGAGATAAGTGTAATACTTTCGCATGAAAAGGTTATTACCAGCCTTTAGGCAGTACGGGCTCACGAGTCTTTAATCATGAAGTACAATTTTTGAGGGGGATTTTAAACTAATGAATTTGTGGGTAAATTCATCTGACATATCACTGGATTATGGGGCGGGGGGGATTTATGATAACTATGCCCCGAAATTTGACGGTTACCTAAATTTCTTGTTGGGGTGATTCATCATTTATTTTCGGAGATGTGTCAAGATGAACCGTAATTTCCAATACGTGGAGAGGGGGACGTTTTATGTCGTACTTGAAGGGGGGTTTTTATTGTGGTGACAGTTCGCGGAGCCATTGTTAGAGTTTGTCCCACAATATGATGTGCCGCTTGTCCTTTGTCTTCGAGATATGCTATCGTAAGGTACAGTTACTAACGGACATGTCAATTGATATGTTCTCTCTGGAATTTTCTGAAAATGGGCGCTTCAAATCTGTAACGGACGGTTTGGTGGGCATCCGAAGATGCGCGTGGGGACGGAGCCTTAGGTAGCATAATGACCGTGAAGGTCGGGCCATGCCATGGCCCCTCAACGAGCTAAGCAGCGGCCTATGCTTCCTGTAGCTCAGTTCGGGAGATGTGGGCGGGGTTTTCGCCGCTCGTTGCCCCTGTCCTTTACGTATTAACAAAAATTCATAGCCCTGGGGAAGACAACACAAACAAGGGAGGTAAAAATGGGGAATAAAAAAAATATTCGATAAGGATGGAATGGTTGGTGGACGGATCAGACGCCCACGCAGTCAAATTTAGCAGCAGTACTACCAGACCATAATATGGTTCATTACAAATCTTATCGGTGGAATTCCAAGCAGCTTTTTAATGTGTTCGTCAGTTTTCTTAAAATTACTGGAGGGGCTCAAAGACATTCATCTGCGTGGTAGCATTCCATCGAACCTTCTGTCTACCTCCCAACATGGCTACCTCAAGGGCAAATCAGTAGATTCAGCTCTACACTCTATTTTGAGCTATATTGAGAAATCTATGGGCAATAAAGAATGATTATTTTCCTTGATATCGAGGAGGCCTTCGACAATGTACGTGCTTAGGAGCGTCGCCCGCACGTAGACTAGTGCGAAGGGGAACTCCGCAAGGTGAGTGCTCTCTCCCCGTCTCCGGAGTCTTGGAGAAATTCATCGGAACATTTATATGCCTATTGGTGCTTACAAACTAGCTACTAAATCCGAAGCGATTATAGTATCAAGACCAACTTCAGATAGTTAAATGACAACACATGTCTTTCAATAAAGCCGCAGTGGCCCGGATTGTATTCTAGCCGATCAGCTAAATTGCTGTCACTCAGAAGGCAGCAGGACGCCAGAGCGGCTGTGGCAGTCATCACTAGGCATTGCGTAATTGGTGAATGACTTCTGTAGAAGCTGCGATGACGAGGAGGAGGAGGAATCCGTTTTTCATCTCCTATGTACCTGCCCTACTAGGAATTAGGGCTTTTCTGGAAGCCCATTTCTTCACTGAATTAGACGACTTGGCTAATGTTGATACTGGCAAGCACCATCGCTTCGTTTATAGTTCTGGCGGGTTTAATGATTGAGATGGTCGGGTCATGAATCCCCGGTGGTAACACAACGGTCCCTGCTGCAGTCCATGGGTGCTGTGCTGTAAACACAGCAGCCCTTTAACCCAACCTAACTTAATGTGTTCAGCAGTTCGCCTAGTCCACATCTTTTCAGTTTGCGAGATGGTTCTTCCACCCTTAGCTACTCCCTTACATGACTTTTTCAAGAAGGACACATCCGCGAGTTCATAAAAGGACATTCCGCATAGGTCACAAAACCACCCCTCTTCCAATAATAACCGACAAAATGTCTAGAGCTCTGTCACGCTCTGAATGGCACACATAACGCTACCCTTTCTAACAACAGGACCACTCTTCAAATGACATTTATAAGAAGACCCCTGCCAAGAAGCCCGCCATCGGGTCGGAAAGAATTTCTGCATATTCACCAGCAGCTTTGCGAAAGACGGAAGCAATTAAGGTGGAAGGAAGCCGAGTGACGGTCAAATCCAAATGTGGCCTTCTTCTTTTTAAACATGCTCACTCGACTAAACGAAATCCGGAGTGACGTTTGTTGGGTTCCATCCCCGTTCTGTCGTTGTTGTCTTCGTTGTTGCTGTCGTCGTCGTCATCTGATTACAAATGAAAGGCACGTTCAATTTTCATTCATTCTCGTCGAACCGTAAACATTTTAGAATTGTGTGCAGTATAGAATGCAATGTTTGGAATGAGCCCCAAGCCAAGCAAGCAGCAGCCAAGTTAACCATAGAAAACCAACCAACAATCCACACCCGACCAACTTATTAAACTCAGAGAGGCAGAAACATGCTCCCAGTATATAACATACACGAGGGTGGAGATAATATAGAACGAATCAGATTGTTAGATATACCTGCAAGTTTCCGTAGGTAAGTAAACAGATGCCCAACAAATAACAGCAACACAGCTATGGCACTCACTACCATCATTGTGTGCATCACAAATGCATGGATGCATGCTAAAGGACTTATCTGCACACGTAGGAGCCTCACGACTCAGTACGTTTTCGCCTGGGTATCTATTTTACCTTGATGTTCGCTGTTGCGTGGATAATACTTTGCCGTCGATAAGAAACGAGGAGGGGGGAAAGGACAAAAATTTAGGTCAACCTTTCATATATGGTGATATAAATAGGACACTTATTAAAAGTCAATCAGATAATTGCAGAGCTCTTGAGATATCAATGGTTAGGGTGCAGTGTATACATATACATATTTCGAAATCATGGTGCGGTGGTTTAATTTTCCAAAAAGATGTTTGGAGGACGTTTAAGGTCGATACACACACATCAGTCACGTCACGTCACAGTTCCGTCAGCACCGTCTGGTCCTGGTATCAGTCGCAAAAAATATCGTTTCTTGAAAGTCAAGTGGCGCTGTCCACATTGAGCCGGCGCAGTCACGAATCAGAACCGTCAGTCGCGCTTCCGTCACCGAACAGTCAAATTCACATTTCTTCCCAACGATATTTTTTGTGTTTGACGGACGTCAGTCTAGAAAGTGAACATGGGCGATGACGAAAAATTAATCGAGTTGGTTCGAAATTACCCCGTTCTGTACGATTTATCGCATAATAAATATATGGATATAGCATATAAAAACAGGATATGGAAACAAATTGGAAATGAAATAAAAATAGATGGTAAATCTAGGTACACTCGAGAGCATACACAAAAAATGACTGACTACGGTCTGAATACCCTGACGGCTATATGTGAATACAGCCGCTATTTTGACTGTGACTTGACGGTGACGGTTATGATTCGGAAGGTTGACTGAACTGTGACGTGACTGATGTGTCTGCATCGACCTTTACTGTCATCGATCGGGAAATAGGAGCCCGTCTCATCTAGTCACTGGACAGCTTAAGTAATAAAACTTTTTCAAAATGGTACCCTTTTCATGATAAATATTTCCCCACCCAATCACCCACCTTGCCAATTTATATTTCCTTATCTACACACTGCAACAAATCGCCCACTGGCGGCAAAATGTTAAAGGAAAATTGTGTTCAAGATTCCGGCCGTGTTTTCCGTTGTACCGCCTTCAATTAGTGTACTAAATGAAAGTACAAAAAACACGTATCTATCGCCATACCCCGAGGGCTCTTTCTCTAATCGAATATTGTATGCGAAAGATAGTGACTATCTAGATACATAATCACCTAGCCAAGCATACCATAAATCAATACTCATATATAGTATCTCTTCGCTGTCCCATTCAATTATTATATGACTATGTGCATGGAAAATTATCTGTAATTTTCGTCGAACTTTCGTATTTTTATCTATTTATCTGGAAACAACAGAGCTGCAGGAAAAATCAATGCTGACGTTGAAATTTTTTTCCCGGAAGATAGTGCCAGCAGCAGAAGCAGCAAATAAGAAGTAGAAAGGCTCCTTTGGGTGATGGAGACGAGTTTTGGTACATACTCGTACATACATATCAATATCAACGAGCCTTCTCAATGGGTACGGGGTACGATCCCACGTTGGGCGCCGTGCAGCCCCTCTTTGAAAACTACTTGAACTGGCAAGGAAATTAAATAAAAGCACGGTGAATACTAAGTACGATTATAAAACTAAATAGAATAAATCTGGTGTGGTGCAACAATCATGTCAAACGATCTGTTTCCCCATTTACAGCACGGGATTAGATACCTGCGTTACTATAGTATACTTTAGTCATAATTGAAAGTTATTCATTCAGTCTTGGGTTGTTTTCTTGATGACGCGCACTTTAGGGCGGAGGGAGATCCAATTGCAAAGCACGTGCCTGCTAAACCGTATGTATGATGCTGCAATGACGGTGGTTACTGAAAGGGAAGACAGCGACAACAAAAGGAGACGGGTGAATGTAGCAACACTTTTGTCTTGTGCACAACATGTGTTTGCTGCAATTTGTGTGATGATATGTGAGAAGGAAATATTAGTAACCCAAGACAACTACCAGAGTTATGTCTTATTTTGAAAAACAGAGCTCGCATTTCCTGCAGGCTAACATACATTCACGAAAGACGTTTCGCGTTGTATTTTTTCCGGCATTTTTTTTTAGTCCGGTGGACTCGATGTAATAGTTATTGAGAAATGGACGATCCGAAAATTGGCTTTTGTTAAGAGCTGGAACAAGATAGGCCAAAATCGCGAGAGTCTATTTCCGATGTAAAACTAAACGTAAAGTCGAATTATCTTTGATGGTGGTCGCAATGCTCAAAGCGGAACCATTCTTTAAGGTGATCCTATTGCCTAATAATATGTAATAATAAATAAAGTCAGGCTAAGATACCCAACTGGTAGGCACTGCGACCATGAGACCTATTGTGCCATAGCCTTCACTAATCCAAAAGACTCAACCAACATGATGAAGGCCACTAGGTCTTTTGGGGGCAAAAACTCCTCGTCCATAGTCCTCCGCGTGGGCGCCCCCTGGAACGGCAGTGGTCACAGACCATTGCCAACCAACGTCAAGCCGCCAGTGATGGCGGTGCGATGATTTGGTTGAGGTACCCCTGTGGTGTGGGGTGTGAAAAAAAATACCACGGCCTTTCCCTTTGAGGGCCTGTCGTAAAAACCGACAATCAAAGGACAGGATGTGTATGCCAGCAACTTGCACTATCCGAAATCTTTATATGCTAACGAAACGTCAACTATGCCTCGGATAAGGACTGACTCAACGGTTACGACTTTTAGCTATCGTACAATGACAAAGATTGGATTCTGGAATGTGCGTACTCTCCTGGACAATGGATCAGAAGGTCCCCAGAACGCACGATTTCTTCAATTAGAGAGTGAATTTCTGAGGTTCAAATTAAATATCTTAGGAGTTAGTGAGATAAGATGGTGGAACAGCGGAGAATTCATCTCTCCAACGGGCAGCACTGTAATGTTATACTCCGGTAAAGCTACCGGTAGTCGCCGTGAGTCAGGTGTGGGGCTCCTTTTAACCAGAGCCGCGCGAAACTGTCTCTTATCCTGGGAACCGGTCTCTGACAGGGTCTTGACCGCCAGGTTCCGGACCAAAATGAGGAACATCTCAATAATACAATGTTATGCCCCTACTGAACCCGACAATGTCTTGGCAAAAGACTCCTTCTACGAAGAACTAAACGCCGTTCAGAGCAGAACACCTAAAGGTGACATTATAATGGTTATGGGTGATTTGAATGCGAAAGTTGGCGCTGATAACTATGGGCTCAGACATGTGATGGGGAGACACGGTCTTGGTGATCGTAATGACAACGGTGAAAGATTTGTAGAGTTCTGCAACTTTCACAGTCTCTTCATCGGTGGTACTATGTTTGAGCATAAGGACCACCACAAAATCAGTTGGTCCTCTGTTGATCGGCGCAGAACACAAAATCAGATCGACCATTTTGCCATTAGTAAAAGATTCAAGAGTTGCCTCCTGGACGTGCGAAACAAGAAGGGTGCCGATATTGGGATGGGAAGAGACCATTATCTTATGATCGCTAATGTTCGATTGCGTATTGCAGCCGTGCGCCGCCCCAGCGACGAAAGATCCAGGCCCCGCAAATTCAACACCGCTCGACTAAAAAATCCAGCTGTCTTACAACAATATAATGACCATCTTGCGCAAAAAGCGGCTGAGATAACTAGTCACCCAGATAGTGACATAAACGAAAACTGGGATGCCATAAAAAATGCGTACATTGATAGCGCAAATACCATCCTTGGCCCAAACCCGGATTGCCGGAATAAGCTCTGGATGTCCGACGCTTCATGGCAGCGGATTGTTGAAAGAAAGGAGCTGAAAGTTCGTTTGGCTGCATCATCTGACGACAATCGAAGCAGCATCGAACTCCTTTACCGTCAGAAAGCTCGAGAAGTTCAGCGTAGTGTGCGACGCGATAAAAGAGTTTATGCCAATTCTCTTTTAGCGTCAGCAGAAGAAGCCGCTAGAAGTAACAACTTAAACGCCGTATACGGTGTCATCAAGGAGTTTACAGGTGGTCGTAACTCCTGCCAACATCCGGTGAAAGATAGTGATGGAAAGCTACTTATCTTGGAAGAAGATCAAATGAGGCGGTGGAAAGAACACTTCGCCGCGGTCTTGAACCGTGTAACCTCTGGTGAAGTTCCCCCTCATATAGATAATTTAGTTAACCATCAAAATGTGCGTATACGGTCCACTGCCCCGACTAAAGAGGAAATAGTCACTGCAATTATTGCACTAAAACGAAGAAAGGCCGCCGGACTTGACGGTATCCCTGCCGAACTTTATCAAGCAGCGCCAAGCGTAACTGCCGATTTGCTGCACCCACTTGTTGATAAAGCGTGGAATACAGAGACCTTTCCCACTGAGTGGAAGGAAGGTTTGATCATCAAACCTCCAAAGAAGGGTAGCCTCACAGACTGTAATAATTGGAGAGGCATTTGTGTGCTTCCTGCCGTTGCCAAGATAATAGCTAAAATCGTCCTGGAAAGACTAAAGGCCCACTTAGAAAGCACAATTGATGAAGAGCAGGCTGGCTTTCGATCCGGATTCTCCTGTGTCGATCACATTAACACCTTGCGAATCATCATCGAGCAATGCGCTGAATACGATTCTCCGCTTCACTTGCTTTTCATCGATTTCGAAAAGGCTTTCGATAGTGTGAACCGGGATTCTATATGGGCGGCCTTGCGCAGGAGAGGCATCCCTGAGAAGCTTGTGGCTATTATTAAGGCAGCCTATGACGGCGCGAAATGTCGCGTTCTGCATAAAGGTAAGGTGTCGGGGGACTTTGAGATTCGCAGTGGAGTTCGGCAGGGGTGCATCCTCTCACCGATCCTATTCCTCATTGTGATCGGCGATGTGTTGCTTGCAGCCCTATCCGGACTCGACAGAGGAATTCAATGGACTTTGACATCTTATCTACAACATCTTGACTACGCTGACGACATATGCCTACTTTCCCACAAAATCATGGATCTGTCCGCAATGGCGTTAGATCTCGAGAGGGAGGCAAGCAAGGTTGGGCTAAAGATTAATACCAACAAGACCAAGGTTCTTAGCCCGCCGTTGCGAAAAAGAAATCGGACACCTATTGCCATCAATATTAATGGGCAGCCTGTGGAGAAGGTGGACAACTTCGTCTACCTGGGTAGCATTGTTGCCGACAATGGTGGTACGGAGCAGGACATCGCTCGTCGTATCAACCAGGCTAAACGCGCATACGGCATGCTGTCCAAAATCTGGCAGGGCAGTTATCTCAGTATTAAGACCAAGCTGGGCCTGTTTCGCTCCCTGGTACTATCAGTGCTTTTGTATGGGAGCAGTACATGGAAAGTTTCCGTAGGAGTTACCAGAAAGCTGCAAGTTTTCGTCAACTCATGTCTTCGTCGAATTTTAAGAATTTTCTGGCCCGAAACAATATCAAATGAAGAGCTAAGTCGGCGTACGGGTCAGATGCCAATCGACGAATTGATACGCAGGCGAAAATGGCAGTGGATAGGTCACACATTGCGGAAGAGTGATAACTGCATTGCTATGCATGCCATGAAATGGAACCCCATTTCCAACCAAGGCCGACCAAGAGGGGGTCCTCGAATCACATGGCGTCGATCTGTGGCAAAGGAGTGTCAGGTACTGGGTAAGTCTTTTGGGGAGTTGCGCCCCATTGCCCAGAACAGAGTACGATGGCGCGCAGGAGTAGTTGACGCGCTATGCCCCGCTAGGGGTTAAGGCAAAGTAGTAATGTCCCGTGAGGTAACCAACGATTAGCCTCAGGTCCGCTCTGCTCAGACGACTAGCTTCTTTGAGACTGTAGGGGTTAATAAGATTTTTGGACTACCTTCGTCCGCGGACCATTCCCTCACTAGCCCTCTGGTTGTAGCCCAGCTCAGAACTTCCAGGAATGTCAAACCGAATGTGCATGTGGTCAGAATTTGACACTCATATCTGAAGCTCTCCAGTTCGTAACTATACCTACGATAACACTCCGCTAGCAAGAGTGAGATCAAGTACCTGGGAGCGGTACGAAAACTCGACTCGATTACTAAAGTTGAGATTTTTTTCTTTATGGAGAAATATTGTATTTCAAAATCTCGACTAGAAAAAAATCTCGAATGATGAAAATGTCAAGTCGAGATTTTTTTTTATGGAGAAATATTTCAAAATCTAGTAGTAGTCCGGATGGCGCAATGGTTAGCACGTTCGCCTTCAACGCACTGGGCCCCGGTTCGATTCCGGGGATTTACGTGTCGGACTATGAGCCCACTCAGCTGTTAAATGAGTACCCATTATGGGGTAAATAACTCGGTTGAGCGTATTGCTGATCACATACCTCTGCACGAAAACCGTCACGATCTAGAAAATGAGATGATGCTAACTCATCTCGAGGCCGTGGTTCAAATTGGACTGTTGCGCCAGTTATTTATTTTTATTTATTTATTTCAAAATCTCGACTTGAGAAAATCTCGACTAAAAAAAAATCTCGAATGATGAAAATGTCGACAGAAAAAGATCTCGATAGTCTCGTTCATTTAAAATGAGTTCAGTGGTAAGGTGTAATAATCTATCTCAAAAGTAACAATGTCAATTGACTTTTTTCCCTCTTGCAAAAGAAATAAGGTCAATTGACATGATGTCGCTTTTCCCCGTTGGAGTAGTGCGGTCCCATTGAGGTAAATTTCCGCTTAAGTGATATGGACTAATTCGAAATTTTTCCAGGAGAACGAACGTTCTAGGTCTATTTCCTGAGGGTTAGGAAAGATCCTTTAATATAGTAGCCTACACAAGAAACTGTTGCATCCAGGAAGCGAGCTTTTACTTTTTTTTTATGCTACTGAGTGTTCCGATCCCTTAAGCGCGGAGCAAGCGTAGCGAACGGAGCACACACAAGAGACTGTCGATTCACAATAGTCTCTTGTGTGTGCTTGGAGGATTTAGGAGAAAAGTTTGAACAACGCCAATTCAAAATGTAAGTCGGCGCTCGACTTTGAAAATATAATTTTTTTTGATTCATTGTCGATATTCTGATAAGTCGAGATTTTCACCTGACGATATTATGATACCGTCGAGATATTTGCAGTCGATATTTCGAAATCGAGATTTTGTTAATCGAGATTTTAAAAGTTGACGTTTCGTACACAACCCCAAGTACCTGTCTCCAAGCAGCAGCAATAACAGTGGACTTTGCACCCTTTGCTGAGAATGAACATTTGTTTACACATAAGGAAAGTGCCTAAATCGGAAATATTCTTGTTGGCGGTGCCAATGCCTAAAGCGGAAAACCTCTTGAGGGTAGGCACAGAGTAGATTTCCGCCTTAGACAGTACGATCCTAATAAATGCTCCGAAAAATGAATTGAATTAAAGAGCAAAAAAAAAAAACTATAAAACATATTGCACGAAAACTTTTCAATTTTTATTCGACCACATTTTTTTTTTTTATCAAAATTTCGAGGAAGAAATCAACACAAATAGAACATCCATACGTTCTCCGCGTCATGTATGAAATGATACATTTCACATGTTAATTAAAAACTTGTTTAATTATCCACGAAGGGCAATGTCTGTTTTACACTGTACTCTTCGAAACTCATACAGCACTCGTACAGGCGAAGCCACGCTCATGATGATGATGCATACCCCATCTCCGTTTGCCCTTTTACTTTATTTCCGAGGAATTGGGGAATACTCGTACTATTCGTCTACTCCTGTACTTCTCACAGTTACGACTGTGTTCACTTGAATCGGTATCCTAAATTACACTACTCGTACTGTACGTATTACACGTCATGTGTACCCCAGCATATTTCAACTTACTTTTGTTGAGTCGAAATAACTTCAACAGTTTTTGGGTAAACTCACTTTTGGGCAAAACTTTTCCATAAATACTATATCATCATGATGCCAGGCCAGGCCATGCTCCCGCCGCCGCCGCTGCCGCCGCCTGGTTCATATTACATTAGACCTCTCGCAAAACTTTGAACGTTTCGCTATACACGCGCCCAGCCTTCTTCCCCTTCATATTTCGTTTGCATTCCCATACCAAAGATGTTCGCAAGATGTGCCATCTATTATACGTATTATATTATTCTGAATGTTGTTCACACCAGTCGAAAAAGATGGTTCTCCATTCCTCCCTCCTCTCTCTCTCTCTCTATCTTTCTCTCGCGCACCGACCACACTGCCAGCTCTCGGTAGAAAACAACTTTTACTAGGATATTCCGTATCTTTGTGTGTTGCGTGTCAGAATATATTTCCGACGAAGGATTTCGAGTACTAATTGTTTGGAAGCCTCTGAGGTATTCTAATGTGAATTAAAGTTTAATTAAATTTGAGTTTATATTTAAAAGTTTAAATGCATAGTCGTTTTGAGAGAAGTGTGTGCGATTCTTTTTCACGAAGTGGTCGTGATCTTGTTCGTATGTCAATTAGGCAGACCACACTTTGGCAGCGGTCCTACAAGCGGATCAGAAATAGATGCCTCCTCCATATGCTTTTCCCTCTGGTAAAATATGTACGGATGTACTGTCAATTTTTGGATCTGAAAATATTCCCCTCTGGATCTGAATAGTATTCAGATTCAAAAATTGACAGTTGTCCGTACATATTTTACCGGAGGAGTTGTGATAACTCGAGCGTAAAGACAGGAACAAGACGTGCGCTCTATTCGAAGTATCTTTATTGAGTGACTGACATTTAGCAATGTATACATAATTATTGTTTGGTTAGGGTGCGTTCAGACATGCATATATGACAGAGTAGTCTGTTTCTAATCCGCTCGTAAGATGGCAACCACTGTCACACATTTGGGGCAGCACAAGAAACATTTGAACAATTGTGTGATGCTCATCGTCACACACAAATTTCTTTTCGGATGACATACATAATATATAGCGTCTCCTATCAACTTCACTGTTCTTGACTGTCAATTGTGTGTGAGATTATGTGGGACGACCTCTCTCTCTTTCTCTCTCAATTACCCTAAACCCCTTGTGGGCATAGCGCGTCAACTGTTCCATGTGGCCCAGTTCACGTTTCGATGGCATAAACTGGTTTCGGAGAATGCAGTTGCCAGCATGCACCTCCTGCACTTCCATGGCCACGAACGTCGTCGTGGACGGGATTCGAACCCGAAACGCCGGTAGTCAAACATGAGACTGATGCCTCAACACACTGCGCTACCGGTCGCCCAACCTGGCACGGATATCAATCGATCCGGATAACACCCAATTCAGTCAATCGAAGTGGAATACAAACTCAGACACCCGGAAATATAGGCAATCACTGATCGCATATCAGTAATTTGATTTAATTTCGAACCATTGAAATAAAATTTCAATAAAGTATGCCCTAATAATAGGTTACATATTAATGTCCCCCACAGAATAGTTTTTTTTCCTTCTTCATTTTTAACTCAAAAGTAATTATCAATAAAAAAACGAAAAACAATGAACGCCAACTGAGGAATTGAATTAATTACACAATTCAAAAACAATTTCATTTTATTTTTTAATGGCGAAATAAAACTGAGTTAATATTTGTTGAGTTTTGAGTTTCAATCACTTTGTCGATTATTTGTACCTTCTGGTAAAGCAGACGTTCATTCACGTGTCGGGCTTGTTTTTGTCTGCTCTCATTTTCGCGTTTGTGGGTTTTTTATTTTGTACTCGCATTTAAATTGATTTGCTTACACGGTGTAATTAAATGAACAAGTGTTCAATGACGTGATTTGGCCAAGGGAAATTAAGCATAAAGTACGAATTAAATGGAATAAACGGAGGTGAAAACCGCGGGAGGCATTCTTTTTTTTTTTACTATCCCTTCAACCACCTACTATCTTTCGTTTTCCCCTGCAATTATGATCTGCAAATATTTAAACGAAAAGTACACCGGTACCTCATTCAAACTCAACCTATCCCAGCCCCAACTCCTAATTTCCTTCACGCTAAAACACTACTCACACGTGGATACTCAAATTCCCGAGCGACTGGAGTAACCGGCGACTAAAAGATCTGGCAAGTGTGGTCAGACGGTGGCACTCATACGGAGACATTCCAGTCGCGGATACTCGACAACTGCGCGACCGGAGGCTAGGAGACTCGACATGCTAGTCTCCGAGCCGCGTAGTCGCCCAGTAACCTGGTTGTGCATGTCGTTTGAGTGAAGTGGTCATTGTGCACGGCTGTTGCTTGTGGATCCGCGGGGGCGGCTTGCTTGTGGGGATCTTGTGTGTACATGTTGAGATGTTGATAGCGATAAAGTATAACGTCGTGGACGGCAAGGAAAATATGGTTTTCGAATTGCTTATGAATGTGCGGGGTCGACTTGTTTTTGGGTATTACCATTGTACATGTCGCTGTCGTGTATTAGTTCAGACTTATCACTTTTTTCCCAAAATCAAATTTTTTTTGGGGGGGGGGGGGGCCTTCTGAATTTTGGGTAGATAGTTCGCCAAATTTTCTCTGCTTCAAAATTTCTTCGCCTTCATCATTCTTATAGTCTTCAACAATTATACCACTCGGTGACCATGTTCGTTTGGTAGCCGCTCTACGATCTAGAGAATGGAGGTTCGATTCTCGGCGCGAACAAAATCTGCCTGTGGGTACTAATAGAACTCCCACTGCGCTTCTAGCTTGTCAATATAAAGACTCCGCGGATAGGAGGTGCATGCTGGCAACAGGACGTCGGAAGAGTGGATAATCCGCTCAAAACATGAACAAGACATAGAAATGCAAGAGACATTGACGTGCCCATGCCGCTGGAGGAGGGGTCAAGAAAATTTGTCCTGACAAAAAAACCGGTCCAAAAAGACTTTTCAGGCGCTCTTAATTTTAGCAATATAAACACCCAGTCCACCATACCCACGACGTTTCATTGAATGACGGGCAGAAAAAGTGCTGATACAAAAAAAAAATCCTTTAGTGAGGGCTCGCGACGCTCCACTTGCATCTTTTCGAATCAACCCCGAAGCCGAATACGACTCCGTCGGGACACTTTCCTATGAAAATTGCGTTACGAAATTACACATGCTTCGTCGTTGTCGTGTCGTCTCATCGTGTCTACGGCTCCCAGGGGTGGGGTGGGAATATTTCATGTCACGGTTTACATCTCTAACGAAAGGGTCGCGCAGTGAATTAACTAACCTACTCAATTAGCCATCCAATTATCACTTTAATTTTTTAAAGTGCTTTTGACGTCACCTTCTATACGTATATTCGGTTGAGCACGGAATGACGGAAAGTGTCCTTGGGCTGTAGCTAAGGGGTTGATGACGCTGGCTGGGTGTTCCAGTCGCCTAGGGTACAACTTGTTTTGGAAAAAAAAAACTTTTCGTCGAATTGCCCCGTACACTAGCGCCCGGTTTTTCAGACTCATTTTGTGGGATGAATAGAAAATTTGAGGGTAAACAGTAGATTGAAACTACTCGTCGAAAAAAAAGTGAAACGAAGTTTTTTCAGTTCTTCAGGGAGTGCTGAAGACGGGAGAAGCTGTTCGACCTGATGATTTCACGTTTTATCTTTCACACGAAAAGTTTATAAATTAGATGATGCTAAGAGACGATGATGAGGTCAGGTGTAAGATGACACGATAATAGGTCATCAAGTGTATGACGCAGGCCACTTACCAATGAAAGGATGGAAGCGATGAAGATTGTACAGGACTATGCCATGGGAAGAAGAAAGAAAGTCTTTTCAAATTGAAAAGTGAAAAACATTTTCTTTTTTGCCATTCAGTAACAACAATGAATACGCCTTCTCACCCTCTTCCTTGTTTGTTCGTGAAAAATGTTGACATGACGGTGACAAATTCTGTCTACTCAGAACCTTGCTTGTCGTGAAATGAGAAACAGTGGAGCGAATTTCATGCACTGAGCGTCTGAATGATGATCCTTCTACATTTGAGCCCACTTAAAATTTGTAAGAGTTGGTTGGTCTTTTACTCGTCAGTGAGTAAGTTGAATGCGATTCTGGTGAGTATGAAAGGGACGTACTTGTCTATTTCAGAGCAAACAGAGTGCAGTTAGTGTTCTTTTTGGAGCTATTCAGATAAGTCCGTCGTTATGGGATAGTCTGTTTCGTCCCCCCATTGTCCTCCCTAGAAAAACAAAAAAGACATATCCCTCAATAATTTTGTGTGGGGTTCGGTGCATTTTACAAATGACAAAAAATGGGCGACCGGTAGCGCAGTCTGGTTGAGGCATCAGTCCCATGTTTGACTACCGGCGTTTCGGGTTCGAATCCCGTCCACGACAACGTTCATGGCCATGGATGTGCAGGAGGTGCATGCTGGCAACTGCAGTTTATGCCAACGAAACGTCAACTGGAACACATGGAACAGTTGACGCGCTATTACCCTCAAGCGGTTAGGGCAATTGAATAGTAAACTTGGGGGATAATTCGTAAGATTACCCCAAAAATTCGATTTCGGTTGGAGGGGGCATAAATGTATGGCTGGTTATTTTTTTTTCTATGTTTTCAATGATACTTGAGCCGTGTATTTTAGATTTACAACTAAGAAACCGTTTTATTCGTACTGTCTAAAGTGGAGCTAACGCTGAAGTGAATTTCCGCACTAGGCAGTACGAAGTTGCATATTTTCGCATTAGGCAGTACGAATTTGCATTTTTTAGAATGAAATGATCGTTAGGCGGCTTTCACACGAAACGCCCGATACATGAGATGCTAGCTCGGCAAGTGCCGAGCGAACTTTGTATGTGTGCGACGTTTAATTTCAAAATTGCACTCATACAGAAAGCTCGCTTGCCACTAGTGCTTTCTGTTTAATCTCGTGTATCGAGCCGGCTTACGATGCATACGCGATAGTAAAGCCCCGCTTTTACACTTTGAACCCTCGCATCAAGTATATTTCCGCTTTAGGCAGTATGGACATAGCGTGTAGTTTAAGGTGAAGTAGGATGTTGGGCGGAGTTTTTACATATTTTTTGGGAGGATAATTCATGTGAAATATTCCCCAAAGTTTGGCGGATTTGTCGTCTTTTCGGCCCCCGCGTTTAGGGCACTTCAAGAAACGCTGAATCATCTAATTTTCCAGAATTTTTTTTTTTTTGGTCAAAATAATCCTCTGCGACTGTCCTGGCTGTAAAAATATGCACCCGACCTAACCTATTTTGTATTCCCATTTTTTTCTTCTCCCTACTAAAGGAAATGCAAATATTTAAAATAGGGAATCAGTTTGAGCCTTAGTAACTCTTGCCAACAAGTCGAAAGTATGAAAGACTGCTTCTCCAAACTGCTTTTCTTCGGAACAATATGAACAAATTATCGTCTGAAGGAGCCAGTTGGTAATGGTGCCCTGTTCTTCCACGGGGTCTCTTCCTAAGACCCATTCTTTCGTCATCTTTCGACTTATGCAACAAACTTGCAACATAGCGAAAATGATACCGAAAATGAGGCTGTTGTAAAAGTCACTGTATGTCTGTCTGTGTGCACAAATTTGCATTAAGGATTTCAAGTAAGCACGCGTCGTCCATGAGGCTTCTAGCAGTTAACTTTAGCTTGACTCTTCCCGTTTTTTTTCCTGTAACTCACTTCCTGCGCCAGACATGATGGGGGCCTGGTCTCGGCCTGCCATACACTTTTCCTTTGCGTCCGGTTAAACTTTTCCACGACGACGACGACGACGGGAAATGCAAGTTGCATTCAATTGTTTCATAATGAGATTTGCCAGCAAGGACGCGTTCACGGTTTTCCGTTCTGAGACGGAAACCCGTCGTCGCAAAATGCACGGGTTAGCTCTGCACGGTTAGCTCTGCGTCAGGAGCAACCGCGGGGACGACAAAACAGGACAAGTAAGTCAGGATGAGTACAGTACGACAATCAGGACATTTGTGTGTGAACGGAAGGAAAAGCTAAATCGAATATCAGCTCATGTCGGATGGAATTTGTTCTTTGCCAGAGAAGTTTTTCGGGATATGCTATTTGTCGTCGTGTCGTCGTCTTCTGGAGGATATATATGACCTTTGTACGATGTACATACGAGCATTCGTACTTAGTGCAAAGTTGACACTCTGTTTGCATTTTAGAGTTATTTCGGGGCTTGCTCCTATTATCCTAACTCTGCTGACTTTCCCTATTTTGTGTATGCATCGGCTGACAGTTTTCAGAGAATATCTGCTTGGAGGCAGGGAATCGAATCAACAAATATCTCAGCAAACGTCAGCAATGCTTGCATTTGTGGATGTGTTTGATTTCAGGATTATAGGGGTTACTAGAATTTTGACTGTTGACGTTTGAAGGCCTAATCATATCCTTATTGTTTCGATATTGTTAAGACCTTGGTGTGGAGTGAAAATGAAGCCTTATATGGCGTCTATTGGGGGAGCAGCATCTGAGATCTCATTCGTATTATAGAAGATTTGTTTGTGGGCTGTTTGTGCTGCTAAGACTTTCAGAAATCTTTCGCCAAAGCTAGTCTCGTACTCAATCCATTAAGTCCGACTCTATGAATTAACGCGCCAGGAACATTTGGTCCAAAACGAAGATTTTTCATATGGACCTTCCGTCCCAAAACAGACGATCAATTGTCCCAAATTTGGGACAAATGTTCATAATGAACAATCGCCCTTAGGTTAGGTTAGGTAAAGGGGCTGCCGGGTGCTCACCCAGCACACTTAGTCCATCATTTGGACCGTTGTGTTACCACCAAAGTAGCCTGTTATAACCTAGGCGTTAAACCAGCCTGAGCTGGTGATAAAGCGATAGAGCTGTATGACACTCGTGTTTTTAATGTCGTCCAGGTCCAGGAAAAACCAAGAGCCAAGGAATTTCTTCCGCCTCGTAGCCAAGGCCGGACAGTGACAGAGAAGATGCAGAACGCTTTCCTCCTCATCCACATCCTCACAGCTCCTACAATAGTCGTTATGAGCTCACCAATGGGACAGTGCCCTGTAATAACCCTCACAACCATGCCAATGTGCTTCCTATTCAATGAAAGCAGTGCGGCAGAGCGGTTAGGGTCAAGTTTCGGCCAAATCAATTTCGTCGTCTGGCACGTGTCGCAGTTTAGCCATCTAATGTTCGCTCTGTCAATCGCGACGGCTTTAATTATAATGTTGCACGATGCGATTGGCATTCTAATGTTTAAACGGTCTCCGTCGAGAGCGCCGGTAGTCCCTTCCTTAGCCAGTTCATCCGCGATGCAGTTACCCACGAAGTCGCTATGACTCGGTATCCAACGGAGCGTAATGTTGAAAAATGCACCCATCTCTTTAAGAATCGACCGACACTTTGCGATGGTTTGCGATGTAGTCAGGACGGATTCGAGTGATCGAATGGCTGCCTGACTATCCGTGTAGATCATAACGTCTCTCATGGTCACTACATGATTTCCTAGCCAGGTCAAAGCTTCAAAAATTGCCGTAACCTCCGCCTGCAGGACACTGCAGAAATCCGGAAGGCGGAGTGACAGGTTAATCCCCAGTCCCTCCGAATAGATGCCCGCCCCAACACCGCCAACGACCCTAGAGCCATCCGTGTAGATGACTATGGAGTCGATGGCCAGGGGCGCGCTATTAGCCCATTGACCCCTCGACGGAATCAAACTGGTGTAGTTTCGGCCAAAAAGGTATTTCGGAGAGATGTAGTCAGTCTCCGTGAGGAGACTCAAATTATCCAGTACAGTTGAGTGCCCGCATCTTAGCGTGCGCCACTGGCCAGTCTCACGAAGACGCAGGGCCGTGTTTGCCGCCAGTTGTTCACCACAAATATCCAACGGGAGCAAGCCGAGCACCATATCCAGCCCGGCTGACGGAGTGGTCCTGAAGGCCCCCGTCATGGCCATCGCAGCTAGTCTTTGTACCTTGTTCAGTAATTTAATATAAGCCCCTACTCGAAGTGCTGTCCACCAGACAGTAATTCCGTATAGTAGTATGGGTCGTACGACAGCAGTATATAGCCAATATACAGCTTTAGGCTGCAGGCCCCAGTTATTACCAATGGCCCTTTTACACGAGTAGAGTGCGATAATAGCTTTATTGACCCGTTCCTCGATGTTGAGCTTCCACCTTAGTTTCCTATCTAAAATAAGACCCAGGAACTTAGCCTTGTCAGCGAAAACCAATTTCGTGCCCTCCAAAATGGGAGATTCAATGGGAGGAGTCGTGTGCTTTCTAGTGAAGAGCACAAGCTCCGTCTTGGCAGGGTTAATTCCAACTCCGCAAAAGTTTGCCCATTCTGATAGAATGGTCAAGGCATTCTGCAACAACCCACTGAGGACATCAGGAAACTTTCCTGTGACGGCAATGGCAACGTCATCTGCATACGCGATGACTTTACACCCAATTTCTTCCAGCCTCAAGAGCAGTTTGTTGATCCCTATGACCCAAAGGAGGGGAGACAATATCCCTCCTTGGGGGGTTCCTCTGGAGACACTCCTGCATACCGACGATGCACCCAAGGTAGAGTGTATACGCCTAGAAGTTAGTAACATATTAACGAGTTTGCAGAGCGACTCATCAACCTGGAGACCTCGGAGTGCCTCAATGATCGCACTAGGTCTGATATTATTGAAAGCCCCCTCGATGTCCAGGAATACAACCATCATGTATTCCTTTTGGTCGAGAGATTTCTCAATGTAACTGACCAAAGAGTGCAGAGCCGTGTCCACCGACTTACCCTTCCAATAGGCATGTTGCGATGTGGATAGAAGGAGTGGCGGAATGGTATCCCGCAAATGGATATCCACCAGTCTCTCTAGTAGTTTCAACATGGTAGAAGAAAGACTAATGGGACGGAGGTCGTTTGGTCGCGCATGCGAGCTTCTTCCCACTTTCGGGATAAAAACCACCCGCACCTCCCTCCAGATGCGTGGAACGTACACTAGCGTCAGACAGGACGTCAGGATACACTCTATCCATGGGTATACTATATCCAAGCACTGCTGCAAGTCCGCCGGAATGATGCCATCAGGCCCAGCTGATTTAAAGGGTTCAAAGCTGGAAATTGCCCACATTATCTTTTCTCGAGACACAATAGATTCAAAGTTGCATGGCGATGCGCGACACGTAGAGGAGTCTCCAGGTGAGGCATCAGCCGAGCTCCCAGGGAAATGTGTATCAAGCAGACACTCGATGGTTTCTTTACTTGAAGACGTCCATGATCCGTCTTCCTTTTGTAGAAAACTTGGCATTGATGGATTGGAAGCCAAAATTTTCCTAAGCCTGGAGGTTTCGCACGACCCTTCGATATGTTCGCAGAAGCTCCTCCATGCATCTCGTTTGGCACCCCTTGTCTCTTTCTTAAAAGAGCTCAGGTGTTTTTTATAGGAGTGCCAATCAGACTCCCGCCTTGAAGCTTTGGTCTTATTGAAACTTTTTCTGCACACAGCCCTAAGTTCGGAAATTCTACCACTCCACCAGGCTGGTTTTTTCTTACCCACATGTGAGGTAACCGGACACGATGTAGACACCGCCGCCTTCATCGTGTCTGTCAGAGTGTAAACCATATCGTCTAGCTCCTGTTCATTGCATGGCGTTCGTGGTAGTAAAGGCAGCCCTTCACAAAGAGCGTCACGATACTTTGGCCAATTTGTCCTTCTACGATTAATAGTACGTTGAATTGCTTCAGGGCGCTCAGCCAGGCTGAACTGAAGGTATCGATGGTCAGAGAAGGAGTGTTCCGACAACAATCGCCCTTAGTTCATACAAAATGTTTTGGACGATGCAATAGTTCGTCTCGGGACTATGCATCATGCATTCCCCCAGGGGATTTCAGAAATTTTTCGGCAAAGCCAGTCTCGTACTCAAGCTATTAAGTAATACTCAGTTGCCCTAACCCCTTGTGGGGCATAGCGCGTCAACTGTTCCATGTGGCCCAGTTGACGTTTCGTTGGCATAAACTGGTTTCGGAGAATGCAGTTCCCCGCATGTACGTCCTGCACATCCATGACCACGAACATCGTGGACGGGATTCAAACCCGAAACGCCGGTAGTCAAACATGAAACTCATGCCTCAACACACTGCGCTAACGGTCGCCCCCATGCACTGAATAGCATCGAGTGTGACCGTCGCTGAGCAAGCCCGCCAGCACGCGTCGACTAACCGACTAGGGTAGGAAGTTTTGGCATTTGGATGTCTGAGGCCTTCACGGGCAATCTCAAACCTCTTCCGCTCCTGCTACCGTTACACAATCATCCCTCCCCTCCCCCTTTTATAGTTCTAATGAAATTTTTATCGAAAAAAAGAAGGGGGGGGGGGGGGTGTTCCTCCTTCACTTTACACGGAAAATCGGCCCAAATTTCCCAACTGCCTTAAGCGGAAGCAGAGAAATAGATTTCCGCTTTAAGTAGTGCGATTCTGCGGATATCCACGCTGGTAAATCTTAGAGAGGATTTCCGCTTTAGGCGCGGAAATTCACTCCGGGAAATTCTAGAGGGCATTGCCCCTTTAGGCAGTACGTGCATATATCCCAGAGTGGATCTCCGCTTTAGGTAGCACGAACCCACGAAAATCCGCTATGGGAAATCTCTACGCAGGATTTCTGCTTTAGACATCACCAAAATTTATAGCGATTTTTCATCGTTAATAAAGCGGTTTGCGTCGATAGCTCATTTTGTGTTATTGTTGCAAATTTTATGGACATTTCTCACCAAAATTTTGGCGGAGTATTGCCTCAAATTTGGGACAATTTGTCATAATGAACAATCGCCCCAAATTCAAAATGTTTTCGAAGATTGTTCATTTTCGTTTTGGGGCGATGGTTTTTTTCGGCGTCGATTTTCAGTCTACAGGAATGAACTTACGTCCAGATTCTAGAGGAGGAGAGCTCCAGTAGGCATTGCATCCCTTACCGCCTTAATGACGAATCCCCGTTGCTGCATTCCATCCTTTCATTCAACAAATTCGGTAGTGGAAATTGACAAGGATACATTTCAGGACAAAAGTAACATCGCCTGACAGCATCAAAGTCATTCATTCATCAATCAGTGTCTGTTTTCTTTTTTTAATTTTTCTTTCATGATCCTTCTCTGTTCTTACTTGAGCGTTTTTGTTTGGCGGAAGGGAAAGAAAAGGATCAATTGCCAAGACGTTGTCAGGGTTCAATCACGGAGTGTCTTCTTGTTATAAGAAATTTCAATCAAACTGATTTTGTGTGCTGTTTGTTCACGACAGCTCAACCGCATAGTCTAGTTCTTCCCAAGATTTCGTAGTACATATTTTATAAAAATACAATAGAAACTCATGTTGTTCGGAAGGGATTTCGCGTGCCGAAATAATACTCAAGTTCAGTGATGCCGGAGACTTTGATGAATTGAACGGTTTTTATAGGAAGTAGTCTGGTAATGCTGGTGACCTGTTCTTTCCATTTTTAAACTAGGAAATTGCATTCATCTGCTTGATTTTTTTTGTCAAAGATTTTAACGAATAGATAAGATAATTTTAAGAAAATTTCAGACGAACACTCCTATTGGTTGTGGGTGGGTACTCGTAGCACCCAAAACCAATGTGAGCTTCCGTCTGGCTGACGGAGTGCTGTCAAAATTGTTATCCATACCCTTCTCCTTAACCCAATTTTCTAAACTTCGATTTGATTGAATCAACCCTGATAAGATTTCTTACAAATAACCCGGATCTAAAATTTACCCATCAATAAAACGACATTTTCTCTTTACCGACACACAAATTCCATTCAAACGAAAAAATTTTGTTTGAATTTCACCCCGCATCGCCGAAGGACAAATTATTCAGAACGACATTGGCACTTCAAACAACAGCAAAAATTGTCCAAAGCCGCCAGCCTGCCCTCCGTTTAAACGTTGTTCACATTTCCAGGGTAGTATCATCTCCCGGTATTTTGTTCATACATTTCCGCTCAACATGTAACGTCGTTCTTTTGTTTACTTTACCGGTGTATTTTCAGATATCATCGCGTCGTCACACAAAAATGGGGTGGGGAAAAAATTGAATCTCCTTTTCGCCGTCCACTACCCGACATCTAACTCTAACCTGACCTCCTAACTCCCTCAGAGTCGGAGTAAGTAAATAGTAAACTAAACACACTCGACACAAACACCTTTTCATCATTCTCAAATTACTCTTTTGTGTAAATTTCTCTGAGCATCGTTTTTTTCCTTCTTATTTTAACGTGTTTAGCTGAAAGCTTCTTACATTGTCTTGTTTGCCGGCTTTGAATTCGCCGAGAGTCGAATTAACACTCTCGTCGTAAAATAGGCTCATGTTTTTAGCCTTTGTCGGCTTGTGGGTATTGCGGCGAACTCGCCTCTCAAGAGTAACAACGTACGTCCAAAGCGCAGGCTTCCTCCCGTATCACAACTTTCAACATGACGAAAAGCTTCCATTGGACTTTCAACTTTCAAGCGATTTCGACTGAACGAAAGTTCTTTCGTTAAGTTGCTTCATTCCCCAACTCGATGTGACTCTTAAGGGGGGAATTGAATGTAATCGCCACGTGGTGTTGTGGAATGAGTTGAAAATTGGGTCCCTTTCGTTCTTCTGTTATTATTTTTGGGTGCGATGATGCCGGGTATGGGCGGTTTATTTTGTTGGTTTGTTTTCTATTGAAGTGTCAACACTTGGAACACGCGGTATCGTTCCAATAATATCTTTCGATCATTTGGCTAAGTTATATTCCCTCTAACCACATTATGGGCACGGTTTGATGACGATGAAGCTTGAACGCGGGGATGATTGTCGCGGAGCAAGATTGTTACAAGCTGTGGGGCTAGGTTTCGCCCTTGTGGGCGAGATTTCATGTCGAAATCATTCAACTTTGCCTTTTAGAGCCGGCATGTTTGCCAACAGTTTTACTCATGCATGCGTTTTCGCGGCGTTGTTGTTTCGTTCCATTTAGATCGAATATCGCCATCAACTTTTGTTGAATCGCTCGGTCGACAGTTGTTGGTTTTTGCCGGTTTACTTTTATTCAATCCACTTTCTCTCTGGGCGAATTTCTCGCCGCACAGAAAATACGCCACGAACCGCGCCTCGGCTCGACAAGTTAGTTTTAACTCGACTGTTGATCCGATGATTGTTGGTCGCCTCCCGTATCGTAACCCGGCAAAGAACGCGATTTCGTAGTAATACGGTGAATTTCACGTATATCGCGTGAATTTTACGGTTTTATTATTGTCGATGAAACTATTTACCGGCGAAGGGCGAATTCGAAAGCTGAACGACCGCGAATTGAGAATTCTAGTTCGTCTAGTTTCGGTCTTGATAGTGTCAAGATTAATGTTTCGATGTAGTGTTTGTCGATGAAAGGGTGTATTTGACCCGTTTTGTTTGTGATGATTATTTAGTCCCATGTTTGTTTCTCGGGGAAAATGTTAAGCTGATTTTGTAATTAAAGAAAGTGTTATTAATGAAATATAAAAATATGAATAAAAGAATTAAATAGAAAGAAATAATGAAACTTTAACGAATATTTAAAGCTTTTATTGATAAGAAATAAAAAATTTAATTCGCATTAACCCTGTTTCGCTACTTAAAAAAACACCGTTGGTTGATTCAGTGACGGGGACCAAGTGATAAATATTTGCATCGTCTGCTATTTGTTCTGTACGTCCTTTCTTTTATCAAATATATTCAACGTGCAGAAAGTTTTACCACTTCTTCGATATTCAGTCGTGAAAGGTATTGCGACTGCTGCCACACGCACATTTTTTCAACGTAGAAAAAAAAATAGATAAATATGGATCAGTAAAGCTTCTGATACATGAGACGCGTAAACACGTGACAAATCCACGCTACCCGTTCCTTGTAAACAGCAAACGGGTTCACGACAGCTCGTAACATTTTACACGACGACGGGTAGCGAAGCATAAAGGTTCTAAAACAACGAGACGCGTAAACCCGTCGGCCGCGTAAAATCTACTATACTCGTCTCGTGTAAACAGCAAACGGGTTTACGACAATGCGTAACTTGTTAGCTGATGACGCGTCGCCACGCGTACTCGTCCGCCGTTGATGAGTCGCTGAATCCAGCAATAGACACACATGCTGTCGAATCGTAAATGCACCTCGTGTAAACACCTTATTTCCACGTCAATAAAATTCGCTTCGATGGCCGTTTCTGACGTTTCCTCCGCATAAAGCCGACTTACGTGTAAACGCTAGTCGCGTTTAAGATGCGTTTTGCTAGGCACCACTCTGCGTGGATCGCAGGCGACGATGAAAAAGATACACACACAAATAGTGCTCCGTGCTCTATCGGCCCAGGGCCCGATGTCGGGCTGTCGCGCCACGATGATGATGATGAAGGTGCGTTTTGCTAGGCAGACAATCGTCGCACATTGCTCGCGATTAGCGATCGAGCCATAGAGAGCACGAAGCACTAGTTGTGTGATGTGTGACTATCGCCTGCGATCGACGCAGAGTGGCAAAACGTACCTTTACGTGACTCGGCCGAAAATCACGCGATCGCGTGTACGCGTGGCGTGTATCAGAACCTAAAATACTCAATTGCCCTAACCCCTTGTGGGGCATAGCGCGTCAACTGTTCCCTGTGGTCCAGTTGACGTTTCGTTGTCATAAATTAGTTTCAGAGAATGCAGTTGCCAGCATGCACCTCCTAAAATGCACTTACCCGTTTACCCGACACGGATGAAAATTACGCGATCGCGTATACACGTCCCATGCATCAGAAGCTTAAAGATCGTTCAGTCTTATCTTATTGTTCGGTATCTAAATTTCAGTACCGGTTTTCGGTTTTTCTGAGTGCCGGTATTGCAAGGTATTCCCAGTACTCGTTTCAGTATGTTTCGTTTTTATCATGAACCGTTTTTTTTTTGTTCGAATGCCGTTTCCCCCCAAACGGTACTAAAAACCATTTTCCCCATTTTTAGTACCTTTTTTAGTACCTTTTTTAGTACCTTTTTTAGTACCTTTTTTTAGTACCTTTTTAGTGCCTTTTTAGTGCCTTTTTTAGTACCTTTTTCCCCATTTTTTCGTAGGTATCGTTTTTCCTCTGGTTTTGGGGTACCGATTTTTCTTTTTTTTTCTACTTGATGCCGGTTTTTCGCGGTTTTCCTCAGTTTTCGGGTTCTTTTCCTGGGACAATTCTCAAAAAAGTGGGAAAAACAGGTACTAAGAAAACGGGTCATGGTTTAGAAACCGGTACTCAAAAACCAAAATTGGTACCGTTACTGAAAAAAAAACTGTTTTAGGAACAGGCCTAGTCCTTACTTCTTTTTTTTTTCTGGAAAATAATAAATTTTGCACTCAGCATGCTCGAAGGATATAACGGTACATCATCATTGCTAGCAGAGTTTCGCTTGACGTTTTAGCGGATTTGTCAGATAAACGCCTAAAATGAGAAGTAAGTAATTTTTTTTGCTGTAAAAATTTGCATTGGATTTTTTCTACGTGTTTTTTTTTTGGGGGTTTTCTTTGCGTTTCAGGTCAACCGAAAGGCCAATCAACTAAAATGGCTTCACTGTTTGTTCCCATAACCAGAAAAATTTGTGAAAGTCTCGCTCTGCTTTCGAAATTCGTGATCTCTTTGAGCATTATTTCATTTTTAGTTTTTGTCTTCTTTCAAATTGGTTGGTTCACGTGACTGTCGTTTCGCTGCCGCTAGAAGACACAATTAGTGCTTTGTGCGCCGTTTTGATACCACACGCCTCGTAGGAGGGGACAAAACCTTGGTTATAAAAGTCGACCAGTGCCCTGTTGTAAACGCTGTGATCCGGGCTACGTCCGGTGAGGCTCTTCTCAGGAGAGCGTCTGTCCTTCGTAAGTCGTATAATGGCCATGTCGCTCTAGATGTGAGGCACGTCGACAACGTGCTCAATCTGAAGCTAGTCCGATTCAGGTAGAGTCTATGGATCTCTCTCTTTACAACATCGAGCGATGCGTGGATCACTATTGTACTATCGACTCGTGAAGGGCGGAGCCTTGTCACGTGAGTTCATCCACTTTCTCGTTCCCCGCTATACAACTGTGTCCAGGAACCTATAGAAGAGAGATGTTGTAAAGTTCGGCCAGTCCGGCCAGCTCCATGCGGCATTGTCTTACTAATTTGGATGCAATTGAGATGACGATAGAGCCTTGATCGCGGCTTGGCTGTCGGTGAAAATCGCGACGTTATCTGTGATGACAACAGTGTGCTTTAGTAATTGGCACGCCTCCCTTATCATTGGTCTGGGAGGCAAAAGGATTTTCGGGATCTTCGAAAAAGATCCCCGCGCCCACCCCACATGTCATTTTTGAGCCATCAGTAAAGATCTTGTATTCGTAATTCCTGATCACTTCTCCTCTGCCCCATACCGCCCTTGTTGGCAAGCCATCTGTGCAGTGTCGCTCGAAGTCGTCTACGGTGGCAATATAGTCTGGGAGCAGGTTCTGTACTTCCCTGAGTAGAGACTCCAGGATGTTATCGTAGCCATAAGGTCTGGGAGTCCAGCTCGTAGACTCCCTAAGTTTTGCCGCGTGACATACAGCATTTAATGCTATCTGTAGGTCTAGTGGAAGTATTGTAGATGTAAGATAATATTTCATGCGTCTACGAGACATGATCTCAAAGCACCTGTGACTGCGATGCACGCGGATCTCTGGACTTTGTTCAGCAGGTTTTGGATTTTGTAGTAAATAGTACTGGCTCGCTTTACTCGGATTCACACCTAGTCCGCATTCTGCAGTCCAGGCGTACTGTCAATTCTGAACCACCTTCGTCATTTTTCAATCAACAAAGTATATCTCCTCTTTCCCTTAAACCCGTGTCGTCCGACATGTTGGTCCACTCAGCCAAATACAGAATTCATACCCCATCTTGGCGCCTCTCTGTTGTGTATGCATACGTCTTCAATTTCAATATAAACATTTTGCAGATCTCGAGGAATTCCCTTAAGAGCCATTGCATACTCTGCATAAGGTATGCAGTATGCTTGCACGGATGCATATCATCACCATAAAAGTCATACTGAAGATGTGCAACAAACACACTGTATCTGTCCGCAAAACTATGCCACGCTTCAATGCAGGCAGGTTCTTTACTTTTGGACACCGAGGACTATGTATCGGTACCAGCCACTTGTTCCGACTACCACCGAACCCATGGTGGTGCCATACATGCACCTCGTATCCAATACCAAATTCAGATACACATATTCAGCAAGTAACAAACATTTTGTAAATCCATTTGGGATGAGATCAGGAAATTGATTGATACACATTTAGACGAGGAGCGAGTACGACGAAGGAGCTCTCTTCACGGTTAAAAAGATATCCAACGAGTATTCGACATGTTGTGTGGCTGCTGTTTTTTTTCAGTGCCCGAATGGAAAAAGGAATGTATCTCGATACAACTTTTCTCCATTTTTGGGAGAAAATAGTCGCTACAAGCTAAGTACGAGTAGACAGAAATTGCCAAGTCCGTCCAAAGAAAGATAAAACAACATATCGTAAAAGACATGGTAGGTGATAACCGGTGACTATTATGTCGGCGAAAGATGTTAAGCGGAATGTTGACAATGACGCTATTGCAAACCAAGACAATTGTTATCTAAATGGTTGGAGTTTTTCACCGAAACAATGAGTGGCAGTGGACCACAGTCGCCGAGACATCTAAATAGTGGTAAGAGTTGATCTGTCTTCTTAATTGACATTAATTGAAACTTCTGTGAAAGCTAGTCACAGCGTTTAGTCGTTACTTTTTCTAGGTGACGTTGCTGATCCTCGCTCGTCTCGACTCATATATTCAAATTGGTCGATTTTTAGTGCTAAATCAGGTAAAGATACTTCATGATTTGTCATAATAAGAACATAAGAGCCATTCTGGACAGGAGGAGAGCCATTGAAGCTGTGCAAGCTATGAAGACAGCAGTTCTTTGGTTGATCCCAATCGGGTCTCAGCCAGGACGAATCCTTCTGAAATGTACAATTGATCGTGAAAACATTGGCTAGAAAGGAAACTCATGTCACATTTGATCCATCAATCAACCGATCGTGTTCACTTGGGATACTTTCTAGGCTGGTACAGATATCCTTTGAATAGCTCAAGACTCACGCACACACTTCACATAAATGTGAAGAAAGCCGGTCCACTGGTATCATGTTCGTGTTCGAGTTGGAGTTCGATAGTCTGTGGGCGCAAATTGCATTAGCATCGATCATATCCAAGCCTCTATCGATCAACATTGCAATTTTCGCTTGAAGCGAAAATTACCGGAGAATTAATATTTGGTAAAACGGTCTAGATTCGATGCAATTATCGTGAAAAATTGAACATGGACGGCACACGTCTAATGCTGAAGAAAAATGGAGCGCGCAATCTTTTAAACTGGATCATGGATTTTTTCTCCATCTTTCTTCTTTGGTGATTTTCTTCTATGATGAATTTCGTGATATATGAATGTGTTTTAATGACAAGTTGGCGTGCATGCTGGTCTCGAAGATACTAACACGATGCGGAGAGAAAAGAACCCACTTGAGCGCATTTAGCCAAGAATGCAGCTACTTTCCTTCCTGAGGTCGTTGCCATTGCCCTACCAGTGGATTTATCTGGGTATATTGCCTCCGATTTCTATGTAATAAAACTATCAATCAATCCAGTCTGTAGTAAACATTACTTGTTCAGACGATATCAATAATCATGGCATAGTATGTCACATACGCTTACATAGTAATCGTGTGCCAAGAAGAAAGTATGGTTGTCATAAAAGTGTAATAATTAAAAAATGGAAAAGTGATGAAATTTTGGTATTTGTATTTAGTTATTATAAGAGGTTCGGATAGCGCAACGATTAGCACGTTCGCCTTCTATGCACTGGGTCCCGGATCGATTCCTAATTCCTACTAAAATGGGAATTTACGTGTCGCACTCATAGTGCCCACTCAGCTGGTAAATGAGTACTCATTTGGGGTAAATAACTCGGTTGAGTATGTTGCTGATCACATACCTCTGCACAAAATACACCGTCACGATCTAATAAATGAGATGATGCTAGGTAAGGTTAGGTGTAGGGGTTGCCATGTGGTATCACAGGTATCCGCTATGGTACCCCCACGATCACCTTTCATTAAAACCTACGTATCAAACCAGCCTGTGCTGGCGATTTACCGGTTGAGCCGTGTGGCGTCATATCCTTAATATCATCCAGGTCTTCTCCTGCCAGCTAGGGCCGGGCAATGGCAGATGAAGTGTGGAACGCTCTCCTCGTCATCCTTATCGCCACAACTCCTACAGAAGTCGTGCTGTGGAAGGTGAAGCCTCCAGGCAAGTTCCTGTACTGGGAAATGCCCTGTAATAACCCCTCTCTGCCAATATACTTCCTGTTCGGTGATAGCAAATTGGCAGGACGACAGGGATTAATTACCGGCCAAATCAACCTCGTTGTTTGGCTAGTGTTGCCGCAGAGCCATCTTGTGTTAGCCCTGTCCGTAGCAGCGGTCTTAATCGCCAATTTACACGTGGCAAATGTCACTTTCATGTCTACCCTGCCGAGCCAACTTATCCGCCTTGCAGTTACCGATGAAGCCACTGTGGCTCGGGATCCAACAGAGGGTAATATTGAAGAAGCCACCCATCACTACAAAAGCTGAGCGGACATTGGGATAAAAGACAAGCTGGATAGCAGATGTATTGAAAGATTCTCATCGCCCCAACGAAGCATTTATGAGCCTCGTTGTTTTTGGTGTAGCAAATTAAGAAGTTCAATTGGGTGTCCCGCTGTGTTAGTAAGCAGCACGGTACTGTGAGTGTGGGGCATAGAAGATGATTGTGGCCATCATTACACATAGGGCTCCATTTATTTTATGATGAGATAGGCCATCATCACCAGCCCAGGATTGTTTGATACGTAGGTTAAAATGAAGGTGATATCGGTGGTACCACAATGGATCTAATGTTGGTCTAAGTGTGCTGTGACATATCACGGCAGTCCCTGTACCTAATCTAACCCTAACCTCCCTGTACCTAATCTAACCCTAACCTATGCCAGAACAGTTTTTCACATGGCACCATTCATCGCAATAGTTACATTTCACAGAAATAGTATTGCGGGGTGAAGTGGCCTATTGCTATCGCAGCAAATCCAGGAACCTGGGTTGGTTTCAATACCGGCGCGGTGTAGGAGAATTGAGAGCAGTAGCGGCGACATGTGAAGCTCCCAATTCACATAAAAAACAGCCGTAAAATTTGGCGTACACATACATCTTCTTTCTCGCATTGAAGGGGTTTGGAAGCTCTTGGCCGTAAATCGTGTTGTGAAACGGGTCGTCCCGGTACGTAGAACCGGCTGCCACAGGAACGTTATGAGAAAAAAAAACAACTCGTTTACTAATGTGGTGTTCAGTTCATTCCCTTATCATTTCGATTGTATTAAATCACAAAAAAATCGGTAATGAACTCCAGATAGTGCCTCCCAGTGATCTGGTCTTTAGTATAAGGGATGACACTGACTAACAATACAAAGCTCCTAAATTTATTAAAGAAGTGAGCATCCAGCGAGTCCAGTGATTTTATTTCATACTTTTAAAATAATTTCCCCGCTTGCTTCGCAGGGTAAATTATACTCGTAAACCAATTTCACTTCCATACACCAACAGGAAAGTTGCAACCTTTCATGCTCTATAATCACGTTTACATGCTATTACAAACGACTTAAGCTTATTACCTGCCACTTAAATTTCCTGAACTCATAAAGTTGAACAGCAAGAAATCCTTCATTGGAAATCTATTCGATTACCACCACCACCAACCCCCTCCCCCATTTTCACTATGTGGGGGAGGGCAAGTGTGTCTCCACAAGCAAAAGTACATTAAATAACTATGCTCAACCAACCTACAAATAAAAAAGTCTAGGATCAAAACAACTAACGAGTCACAAGTTCTGTGTACTGGCATTTAACATGTAATTGTCCATTGTTACAATCAGCAAATAACAAAATAATTCGCCTAATCTCCGTGTCCCATTGGGTCGGTAGCGCGCTTTTCACCGACCATTTGCCACGGAGGCCATGGGAAATTCTGCATTTTTCTACTTAATGTCTTTCGACCCCACCTCCCGTCAAAATGGTGGTGGTCGTTACGACCACGAATGACAAGAAATTCATTCAGGCCGATGAAAGTTGTTTTGAGTATACATATTTGCTCTGTTTGCGAATAAAAAACAAAGGCCCAAAACAAATTTTTGAAGGTGGCGGTGGTGGTGGTGGTGGCGGTTGTGCTTGTGCTAATCGTAAAATTCAAGTTTACTAGGTCATCGAGAAATCAGCGTAATAATGGCAAACGGGTGAATGATTTCACAATTGTTGTTCATAATCCTGTTGTGAAATATAAGTAGAAAAATTATAGTTTAAGTGGCACTCGAGCACATGCCAAAGTTAATGAGAAATAGGACAAAGAATTGTGGAGACTTTAATGAGGAATGAACGTTATTTCGTCCAGGTCAATGGTTTGGGTTGAATGAGCGGAAAATCGAAAGAGTTCAATCGACTAGGGAAGAATTCAGAAAAGCTTCCACAAGTTTGTGGAGACTTTTCTCGTATTGTCCAAACACCGCTACAATAGAGACAAATCTATCCACAATGCCCTCCAAATTAATCTCAATCTGTTTTTGGAGACGCTATGGAAAAAAAGGAATTCAAAATCAGCATGACAGAAGAGAATAAGACAAACAAATTGTGGAGACTTTTCGTAGATTATATTTTGTAAAATGTAGCAAGTACCTAGTAGCGCAGAAACTCTCCGTATGTTATTTACGCTTTAATTTAATTAGTGTCATTTCCGGTTAAATCCCATTAGATAAGATGCACCAGTTCGATATTTGTATAAGAGAAAACCCCCTCCAGAAAACAATTGCCCGCTAGCCAAGTCCCATTGTAGACAAATATATACTGCGACTACTTTTGACACAATTTGTATTGCAAATTTTTTTTTTATCTACCACCCCATCGGCAACAACGCCATGCCTAGATTTTATTTCAAATACAAACAACACGCTCTGCCTTGCCGTGTGTTATCTTTATTAGTGATAATAACAGATATATATTTGTTTCGTGGTGTATTTTATCTTTATTTACTATTTTATCGTTTCTTTTTTTTTATTTTTCCGAATTACTAATATAATTATTGAATTTGAGAGAGAAATATTGGTTATATTTTTATTTAATGCTTGGTGGATATCTGACGTGTATGGATTTGTATTAATTCCATCTGTAAGGTTCTGTAAGGTATATTGCAGAGGCTGTCGACATAAAGGTTAAACATACTCCTAGAATGATTGTGTGGGTGCCCCGCCATACTCAATTTGCCCTAACCCCTTGTGGGGCATAGCGCGTCAACTGTTCCATGTGGCCTAGTTGACGTTTCGTTAGTATAAACTGATTTCGAACGTCGTCGTGGACGGTATTCGAACCCAAAACGCCGGTAGTCAAACATGAGACTGATGCCTCAACACACTGCGCTACCGGTCGCCCCATAGTGGTGTCGTATTCAACGGGAAAGCCGATGAACTGGTAAGGAGAGGTTCGGCAGCCATGAACAGCCTAACGGCACCGGCGAACATTTTTTTTATACAGGCGGGGGAATCTTCTATAAGATACCGATATCGGTGATGTCAGATTCTTACTGACTAAACCCCACGGGATGAACAGCATTTACATCCAACCTGCTCGAACACTTGTGCTTCCCTCCCCTTGCTCTGTGAAACAACCTTTCGGTATTACTTCGCAGGGAAGGATGCTGGCTAGTTAGCCTACGCTAGAATGAGCAGACCTGCGCCTCTTTTCCTCCCTTCAGAACTCGGTGGGAATATTGCACACTGTGCGACTCACGGCGTCCCAGTTGCTCGTGGACAAAAGCATGTGCTCAACAAGGTTCTCCGGGGTGATTGTTTCGCCCAGTTCCGCTTTTAGTGTTTTGCGGTTCCCAGCGAATCTTGGGGAAAGGAACAACACGTGCTTATTCCAGGGCATCTCTGGCACTCCGCCGATTCGTGAATCTTGAACCATTGCAGATACTGTCTGTACGCACCGTGGCCCGTCAGGAATTGGGTCAATAATACTAATAAATAAATAATGGTTTACCGTTCCGTGTCTATTCATCTAACTCTCAATTTGGGGGATGAGCGTGTAGGTCCAACGACCTGTTTGAGCTTCCTCCCATCGTACCCGCCATTTTCTTAGAAACTCGTTTCTTCCTCTTACTCTCAGTACTTCCGGGACCCCCCCCGCTGGTTCCAAATGGCGACTTTCATACAGCCGGTTCATTTTGTCGGCTAGAATGTCTATTGGAATCATTCCAGCAACGACCTAGGCAACTTCATGGGATGTCGTTCGATAAGCGCAACACACCCTCATTACACTCCTTCGATATCATCGTGGCGCGACAGTCCGACGTCGGGCCTTGGCCGCCTGGACACTCCTTCGATACACTGAGCTTATATCTTTCGAATGTTGCTTGCGTCAAAAGGCGCCCCACTCCTTCCCGGTGAAGCATACAACAGTATTGAGGTGATGACTCTAGACAATAAAAACCTTCTACTCGGTCTCGGACCCCCTATGTTAGGCATCATTTTTGCCAGTGCTGCAGTTGCATTAGCCGCTGTCTCACAAACATATTTGAGATGCTCCCCGAAGGTATGTTTCGAGTCAATCATCACTCCCAAGTACCCAATAGCTTTTTTGGAGGTGACGATGCTACTTCCGACTATGGTCTTCAGAGAGTTCCTCTTTCTGCGATTACTAATGAGAACAGCTTCCGTTTTCTGCTCTGCCAGCTCAAGTCCCACTTTTCCGAGCCACAGACAGCATACATTTCTGCATAGTCCGGGTCCTTAGCGACCTAACGGATTTCCAATTGACGCGTTTATCGCGCATTTGAATTTGCTCCAATCAAAATTCTCAGTATGAAGGCCTCGTCATATTTTTGAAACTATAAATCCAACGGTACTGTGGAGACTTCCCACGGAAATCTGTGTTTTCTTTGACAAACCTAGTGATGCGATCATTCGAGTACATTATAACCCGAAAGTCATTTGAAAGATTTAATTTACTGTAGGATAGTTTTTAATAATTTAAATAAGACGAATACCTTCCATATGTTTGTGGAGACTTCACCCGGACTTAACTCCTCTGACTCACGACAAGCTAATTTGCTAAATTGTTCGTTTATTGATTTAAAGAAAATCCCTAATGGAACGTTGTCCTTAAATCCTCTCCAATATAAATCGAGAGCCAAATAAAAAATAAACGTTGTCATCATCATCATCATCCTTACCATCAATATTTCCGTCAACAAACAACTGAACGAGTCTTCGGGCTCTTCTTTGTTTGCTTCCACCTCAGCATGCCATCATGCTAGTTCAAACATTGTTAAAAACTCTTTGAATTGACAATAGGATGTGTTAACTGGACGGAGACGAATCACATCGGTTCCCGACTATTATCATCATAATAGAATCTGTAATGGCTGGGTGTCCAATAGGAGAGCGGGTGGAGGCTCTACATAAGGATTTAGGAGTTTTAAACGACAGCCTTTATTGTAATGGCTCTATAGCGACGACGACATCACCCAAGACGTAGAAAGTCTAAAGTGAATGTCCTTGTCGCCCATTCTACCCATTTGTTCTCCAATCTTTATAATGCTCGTCGTCCGTCCCACACATATGTTGGGGTCGGCCCTAAACTTGGCCCTAACAGTAATGTCATGTCGTCGTCGTCGGCGGCGGCGTCTTCGACCGATGTCGACCACACACCACCACCATCGGTCGCACTTGGATGTTCCTGAAGCTGAATGATGGCTTTTCGAGGACTTGAAGGCCATTAAAATCGATTTGTACATTCGTGTATGTTGCCAAATGGTTTTCGGTTGTCTTGTCAATTGGGTGCTTAGTGTGTAAGTTTAGGAAGGTTTCGTGTCGCGAAATGTTTTTTTTTTCTGTCGAAAATGGTCGGAGGCAATGAGGGACTGTAGGAAATATGGCCTCCTAATGGCTAAGAAGGCCAGACGACAACCGTGTTCTTCCACAACCACATACACCAACGCGCCGTTTCACAAAGCCATCAGGTCTCGATGGATAACTTGTCTCCTTGTCATCGCCTTTCGATAAAAAATGACTCTAGGATTATATTTAGGGACATTCGTTGTATATTGGCGGCATTCACTTGAACAAGTTTAGGCTTAGGGAATTTAGGGTGTAGCTAGTTCAGAGTTCGGGTAATTGATGCTGAGGAGGCGTTAGCAGTTTGTACTGAACGCGTTCAGCCAGGAATCATTGTGAGGCGGGTGTGACTGTTGGAGGAATTAAATGAAAGGTGCTTCCATCCATCGGAGCTGACAAATAGGCGGATAAAATGAGAATTAAGTCGTCCTTGTAAAACTTCTACACTTCGATTACATAATACTGAGATTAGCCCTAACCGTCAATCACTCATTTTTATAAGGCTTTACATTAACAAGTCCCGCCGCCCATTCCAGACCCAGGAAACACTTCACAAATGATTGGAAAATTCGACATTTGACCTTACAATCATTTTCCTTCATCGCCACCACCGCCAGCACACTATTTATTTTCATTATTTTACAGGATCGAATTTCCTTGAGGGGCGAACGATGGATGAGTTGTTCGAACCGGGCGGGGACGTTGTTTGTGACACATATAATCTCACTCCTTCGATCTGTCCGCTTTCGGTGTGGTGTCCTTTCATCGGTTCCAATCCATTGGAATGGTACGGAGGAATTGTATACGTTACACCAGGCAAGCACAAATATTTACAAGTGGCTGATGGCTGTTATTGTTGTTGGTTGATTCAACCAATTCTCCACACCATTGGTGATGCTGCTGCTGGTTTAATCAATGTGTTTTCATCAATGCGCGCGCCCCCTTGCCTTCTGGCTAGCTGTACTTGTTACATGTCAGAATAATCCCGCCGTGGCAAGGGATAGATAGGAGGGTGTGTCGGCACCTAGTTTCATCAACCAAACTCTCCACACTTCCCACTTGGCTCTTGCGTCAGGATTGATTAATTGCAATGTTGCTGCTATTGACAGACATTCGATACATCAAGTGCAACAAAACACTTGATATTGGCTTACCGTTTTTATTACTCTCTCAATCAATGAGGAATAAACGCGTACATTTGATGGTTTTATCCATATCTTTGCATTTTTTTTTGTATAGTGTGTTTATACGAGTATGTATCTATCGTTGAGGAGCTACGAGAAAATTGTGGTGACAGGAGAAAATGCTTGAAGGAGTTTTTATGGATGGGCGTTGTAAGGGACGGTCTACTCTACACCAACAATGAAGATTTTGGATCATTGAGACACCAGACTGTTGGTAAAGCTCCGATCCGAATGCTGAGTACGAAGTGTAGAAAGCACTTTACTTTGGAGACCATTTTTACGGTAAGATGGTATCCTAACCACTTGTGGGGCATAGTGCGTCAACTGTTCGTTTCTTTGGCATAAACTAGTTTCGGAGAATGCAATTGCCAGCATGCAGGATGATGCTGTGGCTTATTATACGCTCCGCACCACAGGGGGAAGACAAAACAAACATCCATGGGCACGAACGTCGTCGTGGACGGGATTCGAACCCGAAACGCTGGTAGTCAGACATTAGACTGATGCCTTTATGCACTGAGCTACCGGTCGCCCACGCTTTACTGCCACTTGAAGGGAATTGTAGTGACCTTAGGAAGACCATTGTCCAATTAGTGCCCAGTCCGCTTCAATTTGGTGACCCTGACGTGATCTCCATCGTGCGGATCACTCATTACATAATCTGAAAAGAAAAATAGCTAGAGCGCGTAAAATTCAACTGCGATTGAGATCGAAATCCTGCTGGGAGCGCGAATTGCCTATTGTGACTCGACCATTTTTGGGCTCAGCAACGTAGGGACGCCATACCCATACAAGCCCACATCAACGTAGGGACGCCACACGCTCGACTCAGCAACATCGAACGTCAACTCTTGGAGCAGACTGCCTCACGAAGCTTGAACTTTTGATTGACCTCAAACACAAGAGATTAATCGACACACAGTCATAGCGCCACACCACAGGATGTATAATTCCTGCGGCCGTCTACGGGATATCCATTGTCAACCCAAATAGCATCAGCAAACTGGAGCACGACTTCGACGACAACATGTCATCGAAACCACATATGGAACACTTCATCGAGACTACTGGACGCCCAGTTGTCCAACGTCTACGGCAACTCATCAGCGACAAATTAAAATCGATAACCGCCCGGTACCTTGGACTCTTCAAGCAGAGGCGGACTTCGGACAATGCATAGCATAGCAGCTGCTGCTTTACTCGCCCACCCAGATCTCAAGGCACAACTATCAGACGCTCAGGAGGACAACGAACTTTGCGAACTTCTTAATAGCAACAGCAGCTCACTTCATCTACAACCGCTAACAACTGGCTCTTCCAAGGTTTTCTGCGACATTTCGACTGGTCACATACAGCCGACACCGACTTGCTCACCCGAACGGCAAAGCAACCTTTCAACAGTTGCGCCCAAAACTTGTGAGGCCCAACATCAGGAAGGACTTTGTGTCCTTTGCTAATTCTACAGCAACGGCTGCACTTTTCATACACGCAACGACACAGATCAATGCAACAGGTACACATGAAACAGCACCAGCTAATTCAGTAGCACCCTCAAGCAGAACTCCTACAAAGCTTTGCCTAGATAACCGCCAGTACATGCGACTTCTTCGTCCAAAACCGACAGCGCATCATATCAAAAGAAGACTGTTCGTTTTCAAAGACCTCTACTCATGTACCCACGTCTTTCTTCGAGTCGACGCTGTAAAGCAACTGCTTGAACCGCCTTACAGTGGATCACACGAGGTTGTTCAACGACTTGACTGACAACAATGTTTTCATCATCAAGATTAAGGGACAAGATGTAACCGTGTCGACTGACCGTTTGAAACCTGAATGCCAAGGAAGATAACGACGATCATCAACAGGATGTCTCACTTAGGACATACAGCAGCACATTAGCTCCCAATAACGTTAAAACTGGGAAGGGGTGACTGTGGCGACTCCTCACGCCACTTCCGACCACTAGAGTGGCGCTGTCGTCATTGAAGAGGAAATCCATCTTTGACATTACACACACTTGTCTGTCAATATTCGCAAATGACACACGCTGTCTTGAATTTATTGTGATCTTTCGTGAGAATAAAGTTGTTATTGTTTGGAACACGCTTTACTGTTATTTGAATGAATTTTAGTAACCTTAGGAAGACCATCGTCCAATTTGTGCCCATTCTGCTTCACCTATTGAGCTACTGCTGCCATCTGTTAGTGGTTTTATCTTAATTAATTCCGGAAAATAATGTACTGTAACGGACGGTTTGGTGGGCATCCGAAGATGCCCTTGGGGACGGAGCCTTAGGTAGCGTAATGGCCGTGTGAAGGTCGAGCCGTGCCATCTGGCGAAGCAAAAAGGCCCCTCAACGAGCTAAGCAACGGCCTATGCTTGCTGTAGCTCAGTTCGGGAGATGTGGGCGGGGTTTTCGCCGCTCAGTGCCCCTGTCCTTTTCGTATTACAGAAATTCATAGGCCTGGGGAGGACAACACAAATAGGGGAGGTAAAATTGGGGATCATTGGTCGATAAGGATGGAATGGTTGGCGGACGGATCAGACGCCCAAAGCGGTCGAATCTGAGTCCGGGCGTAATGGGACCCTCTGCCTCTGATTTCGTACCACCAACAGATCACTTCTCATCAGGTGCTCCTTCGATCTGCCGGTGGGGGCAGCACTACCAGACCATAATATGGTTCATCACAGGTGGTTACCTCGCCGTAAATGTGGACTGGGTATCTGGGTGCTTCCACCGATAGATCCAAGGCAGCACCTGTCGAGTGGTCTGTCGATGGCACCAAACCAAAGACAGGGGTCTTTGGCGTCTTGGCCGCAAACAGAGGATGTGCTCAATCCATGCTTGTGGCTAGATCTTGTTGTAGCCTCCTCTTCAACTCATTGACTGAATTAGGGTTCGTTTTGACAGGTGAGGTTCATGTCTAACAACTGCACCATCTGAAGATCTGCTATCAAAACGTCAACAAGGCATAGTAATGCAAGAGACGTTGACGCACCCATGCCTCTGAAGGGGTCAAAGCAATTACCAACAATCACCCACAACCCACCCACTTTATTGCAAGACCAATCGTCACTCTCGTATCATGCCCGCCATTTTGAACCGCTTCCAATGCAACTCTTTATCCATTGTCATTTGTCACCATCAAGTGGCTTCAATTTAAATCGAGGCGGACAACCTGACATTTAATCCACTTGATAATTGAATATTAAGTCCGCCATATACTGAGCAACGACCTTATGCCAATACGATTTGATGAAGAAGAATTGCAACTGTAACACGTTCGCGTGCATTACCCATCACGGAAAAGGGTTGGATCATCGAGGTCGAGTGGATAGTCAAGTGTGGGTCGTAGGTTACTTTATGGGGCTCTTCCTCATCTTGTATCTGGCGCGTCTATCCATCTGCATGCACTCCTCGATGCATGATGGTCGTTGTAGCCGTGTAAAAATGCAAAAGCATTTTATTACATTGGACAGGCAATATGACGAAGATTATGACGATTGGCGGCGGGCCGGGGACGGGAGAAGTAACCCGGCGTGGATAGCTTTCCACGATGGGGTATGAATTCATGCAGATGAGAAAAGTGGATGAGCTCGTATAATATAATGCAATTGGCAAAGTACTTTGGCCTCATTTCACTTCTTTTTATTATTTAAATGGTCGACTTTGATCCGCTTAACGTTCTCTATATTGCATTTTTTCTTCTCCAGGAATATTATCGGAGATGCTTTGAATGAAACGGCGGAAAATGTTTCGATTATGAATTATGCATGTCCTGTATTAGGGTTTCTCATTTCCGAATTGTAGGATGGCGTACTTCAGGCAAATACGAACCTGGTAAAGCCTCAATTAGTCATAACTTCATTCGAAAAATTCTGAATTGTCGGCCGAAGGAATGTCAATTTTTTTTTTTATGTTTATACCAAAGCTTAGGGGGTAACCCTTTGATGCGAGAGCACAGCGTTGGCGGTAAGGGATTAAGGTAGTGGGGAGATGGGTTGAGTTTGAATAAGGTGACGGTGTACATTCCGTTTAAATTTTTGTAGGTCATAGTTGCGGGGGAAAACAAAAGATGGTAGATCGTTCCACATTCGTGTTGTCCTAGATACAAACGCGTCATGGAATTTGGCGGTGCGACTATTGCTGAGTTCTAGAAGATGAGGATGGGCACGACTGGCTAGTCGGGTGTTACGTAAAGGAAAAGTACGCTCAGGAATGAGGTTGGCTATTTCATCAGAGCAACGGCGGTTGTAGTAGCGATAGAAGAGTGAGAGACAGCCGACACTTCGCCGGTGTTCAAGCGGTTCGATTTTAGATGTTATGGGTTCCTCGCCAATAAGCTCGAAGGCTGTCCGTTGAACTTTGTCTAACGCGGATAATGCGGTTCTACCTGCGCCTGCCCATATGTGGGAATTAAATTCAAGTCTCGGTCTTATATGAGCCTTGTAAATTTGAGCCAGATCAGATGGGGAAAAGTATCTTTTACAGCGATTCAGAAAGCCCAGACACTTCATTGCGTTTTTTGCAACGCAAAAAATGTGGTCGGACCAATTTAGTTTACTGGAGATGTTAATACCTAGTATGTTCAGTATGGGCGAATCAGGAATGCTGACCCCATCGACAAGAATGGGTTGGGCGGTAGGTGGAGCACATCGCTTATTGGAAAGTAGACAACATTGAGTTTTTGAGGCGTTAAACTCTACTCGATTCGCTTTCCCCCATGCAATAATTTTTGAAATGTCTTCATTTAGTGAGTCAAACATGCGATCTCTGTTGATAGATGTTGAATTTCGGCGAGAGTCAGCTACAGAGTTGAAAGAGTAAGTGTAGTCAAGGGTGCTATCGTCTGGTCAGTTTCAGTTGAAAGCAATCCATTCATCCGTTGCAATACATGACAGTGACTGCTTTATTTCGCCAGCAAGCCTTGGCAAATTTAAAAGGAGGCTTAATGTACCATTCAGATTTGCAACGAAGACCAATTTGATTTGGGAATAATGCGATCCATTGCTTGTGTAGATGTTGTAATTTTGAGGTCGGCTTCGTTAGGAAGTAAGGAGTCAGGAATGAGTCTGTGTTGTAATGTTGCAACAATCATCCTTTATGTGTTAGTGTCAGTATACACTGTCGAACTCGATCTCAAACATGGTGCAAGTGTACCCTCTTTCTTAACGTTTATGTGAAGTGTGTGTGTGTGTGTGTCTTGAGCTATTCAGAAGTCATTTGTACCAGGTTCGTGCTCGAGTTCGACAGTGTATGGTGACACTCATAACAACGCGGCGTCTAAGTTTAAGTCGAACTTTTGTATTTAGTATGATTGTGTTTTGACGTGATCGATAGCCGTAAGGTCGCGATCACCGCTCTACGATATTACACCTAGAGAGAGACGGAGGCTCAACTCTCGTCGCGCCAATAAAAAAGTACCTTTGGGTACTACTTGAACTCCCATAGTGCTCCAAGCTTCAGTATAAAGACGGCGGATAGGAGGTGCTTGCTAGCAACTTCACCATCCGAAAAATATATGCCATCGGAACGTAAACAAAGCACAGTAATGCAAAAGATGTTGACGCGCCCATGCCCCTGGAGGGATCAAGGCAATTAAATAACAAACCGAGAAGATAGTGAATCGCACTAGGTGTCGCTGATGGCGTGTTTGTTTTTGTTCTGTGTTCCAAATTCAAATTTTCTGAATTGGCCGAAATTCCGACCAGGTATACTCGTAAAATGAGGGACTGCAGTTGGCGAGTGACTTTGATTTCACGATACGATCTTTTTCTCCTGATTCGGCGGAGAACTTAGCCTGGTTTCTCTTGTTTGCGCTTGTGTGGTGGCCGAAAACTCAGCAATCTTCTGTCTTACTGAAGTGCAATAACAATAAGCTTCAACGCCTTGCCTCCCTTGGGATCATTGGAGTTATGCGCACTTGCCCTACGCCACCCCTGAAGGCGATTATTGGACTTACTCCGTTGCATATATTCATTCAAGGAGATCAGCAGCTCTCAATGCACTTAGACTTCGTTTAACTTCCGACGTGCGTAGTGAAGAAATCGGTCACATGAGCATTCTGAATCAAATCCCTGACGTGCAGATCTGCTTGGGGCGACCGGTAGTGCAGTGTGTTGAGGCATCAGTCTCATGTTTGACTACCGGCGTTTCGGGTTCGAATCCCGTCCACGACGACGTTCGTGGCCATGGATGTGCAGGAGGTGCATGCTGGCAACTGCATTCTCCGAAACCAGTTTATGCCGTGAAACGTCAACTGGGCCACATGGAACAGTTGACGCGCTATGCCCCACAAGGGGTTAGGGCAATTGAGAGAGAGAGAGATCTGCTTGAGATCAGATTACATGATCACGGAGGTTTGCTTTGGCAGAAAAATTTCAGCCCTCATCCGTGACCGCTCTGAATGGGTACATGGTACACCCTGTTCAAACCCTAGATGTATTACGTGGTTCACCGATGGGTTTAAAACAGAACAGGGTGTTGGTGCATGTGTCTTTGGACCCAACATCAGGATTTCGATCGCAATGTCGCCCAGCGTTTTTCAAGCTGAGATCCAAACCATTGAGGTCTGCGCCTGGGTAATCTTGGAAACTGGACTTCGCGGCGCTCACATTGCTACTCAGACAGTCAAGCAACTATAAAAGCGCTCTCCTCATATAAGGTCTCTTCAGAACTGGTGAAGGAGTGTTACGAACTCCTTCAACTGTTGGCAACCAAAAACCGACTCTTCTTGTGTTGGGTGCCAGGCCACCAGGGCATTGAGAGGAACGAGGCTGCGGATGAACTTGGTAGACAAGGATCATCCAGTCGTTTTCATGGACCTGAGCCTTACTGTGGCTTTCGGCCGGCCTCGGCCAAACTGCGGATCACAGTTTGGTTTGCACTATTGCGTCATCAGTACTGGAATAACCTTCCAGGGCTACGTCAATCAAAGGAGCTGATAATGCCCTTCATTCACAAGGGTGCTACTCAAATGAGTAGAACCCACGTGAACAAGATGGGTCTGTCCAGCGAGACTGAATGCCGTCTCCGTCTGGAGGATGTGGAAACGACCAAACACATCTTGTGCGAATGTCCCGCCATCGTGCGTTTTAGGATGTCACTCCTCGGGCAGGCGACTATCAGCACTGCAGACTTCAGGTCGATTCCTGCTAAGGACCTACTGCCCTGTATTAGAAAGGTGGACGGTCTTTTGAATGGGCTACGGCACAATAGATCTTTTATGGTCGCAGTGCCTTCCTGCTGGGACAGTAGCTCGACTATTTTATCTTATCTTCTCTTGTTTAGCTTATGATTTCAAAAATTAAAACTTTCACATTTCTAAGTTGTTTTTTTTTTCTCTCTAAATAACGTGATTTGTCCCAATTAATCTAAAGACTCTAGGCGAATGATAGGTCACCAGGCTGATCACTATTTCACATTCAGTTAAAATTGTAATCAGGTCTAACAGGAATAAAAGTAGGCATATGTAATGCTATTCCTTCTTTTATTTTCCTCAGCCTTGATTGCCTAATGAAATAGAAATGTTCTTCCCCAGTCAACCCTCCATTAAAACTATTCATTATCCTCTGTCGTCTTGACGCCACCACTTTCTGAATAGACACAAGGATAATGAACTTCAGAGTAATTTTAGTTCGATTACTATTTAATGGTTTCGAAGCCAATGACGGAGTTTATTAGTTTAATTGGAATTCATAGTACAGATTTGGAACCAACAATATTTAGCCCCGGTCTGACATGGTCAGAAAAGTAATATTTGTACTATTCATTGTTGGAAATTATTTTGTGTGTGTTTTAGATTAGACAGATTACTTCGTATCCTACTAAATATTACGGAGAAAGGGAATCAAATATAGATGCGGAGGCCAATCATTGTATTGATTGTTTGAATCGTTAGGGTTGGATTTATTAGTCCCCCAACTAATAGTAGGACTAATGCATTTAGTGACAGTTTCCATTATAGTGGCGCATAAATTCCAATAGATAAGATAGACAAATCACTGTCTGACAAAGGACATGAAAAAATATGTTGTGACTCAAAACCAAAGTTATTAGTTATGGAGAGTTGGGTAGGCGACGCTTACGAAATTCTAGGCCTTAACATTCAGACATTAAGTCATTCCTCATTAGATGATTGGTCGACGCTAATTGCTTTCTCTTCTAACCCATTGGTAGTCTTGAATCCTCCGATACTAAAAGCACAATTCACAATCACACTCCAAGGGTCCTCCTAACCACTTTCCATCAAGTTCCTAAATTCGGCAAAGGATTTGGATTTCTTCTCTATGAAATTTTCGCTTGAAATTGAAACAATACGATCTCAGACTAGAGGTTGTGCTGTAATGAATATCACGTACTAAAAGAATGTTGTTGGACCATTACAGCACATACTCTTGCATTGCTAGGGAGATCTATGTAGTCCATGGATTAAAGGTTTCAAGAATAGAAGTTTACGACTGGGCTCAAAACTTTATTTTTATCAAATAATAGTTAATGTAAAAATTTAACAATATTTTTCTTTTTTCTTTACAGGTAAGCGCTGCTTTCATTTTATATTTTTAAAAATTTGGCCAGAGTAAGTACCGCTAAACCGAATAATAATTCAAGAAACCGGCAGTTTCGATTTCGAATTTCAATTTTGCATCACATATCGCAGTTGGCGATGATACATAGATATTTTTTGTACTAACTTTATGTAATTTATTTAAGATTTTATTAAAAATTACAATGAAAGTAAAAAATTTGTGCTTTCAACTCAGTTTATTATAAGTATATAGAAAATTTCCTCTATAAGTATATTATATTTGGTAACCCCCGACTACAACGGACGAATGTGCATGTTGCATTTCGACCAAACGGATTAGGTGCTTTCTGGAAGTCGAAAACGACTGACTACGAATGCTTCCCCGAGGAAATTGATATCACAGGCACAGCATCCCACCACACAGTAAGCCATAGTGTACCAATGACCTACAGCGCTCTGATCATCCACAACGCCTCGATGGCCCATGGTGCTCCTATAACTTATAGTCCGTCGTATCGCTTGACACGAACGTCGCATCGCTTGACATGCACGTCGCATCGCTTGACACGACCATCGCATCGCTTGACATACACGTCGCATCGCTTGACACGACCATAGCATCGCTTGACATGACCCTCACATCGCTTGACACGACCCTCACATCGCTTGACACGACCATCGCATCGCTTGACACGCACGTCGCATCCCTTGGTACGACCGTCGCATCGTTTGGCCCGCTCGTCCCATCGCTTGACACGTACGTCACATCACTTGAATCCGAGCATACCGCCGTCATCAAAAACCGCCACGTCATCCGCAAATGGAAGCACTGGAATTATTTATTTATTTAGTTATTTATTATTATATACCTATACAACGGACGAATGTGCATGTTGCATTTCGACCAAACGGATTAGGTGTTTTCTGGAAGTCGAAAACGACTGACTACGAATGCTTTCTCGAGGAAATTGATATCACAGGCACAGCATCCCACCACACAGCAAGCCATAGTGTACCAATGACATACAGCGCTCTGATCATCCACAACGCCTCGATGACCCATGGTGCTCCTATAACTTATAGTCCGTCGTATCGCTTGACACGAACGTCGCATCGCTTGGTACGCTCGTCGCATCGCTTGACATACACGTCGCATCGCTTGACACGACCATCGCATCGCTTGGCACGCTTGTCGCATCGCTTGACACGCACGTCGGATCGCTTTACACGGCCGTCACCTCACATCACTTGAATCAGAGCATACCGCCGTCATCAAAAACCGCCACGTCATCCGCAAATGGAAGCATTATTATTGTTAATTATTATTAATGTGAAGAATTAAAAAAAAAAGAACAAAAAAAAGTGTAGTAATGAAAATAAATAATATTAAAAAAAACTACAAAAAGAAGAAAGAAGAATAAAAGCTGAAAAACAAAATAACTTAAAGAGCTAGAACTTATATAAATAGAAAATAAGAAATAGTAATTCTAATGAAAAAGAAAATGTAACTTAGAACTATGTAGGCGGGAAAGGCCCGACGTCGGGCTGTCGCGCCACGATGATGATGAGGCGGGAAAGCGGAAGACAAGAAATAGTAATTCGAAATTTGAAAAGGCCACTAAGATTTACAATAAAGCTAATTAATCATTTATTTCAGAAAAATCAAGTTTATGCAGCAAAGAACGCTTGAAGGTATAAAAAGAAGAGGATATAGAACCAAGCTCCAAACTATCAAAGTTTCTCATAGATCTCTGGAGTGGAGAGTTGATAAAAACACAAAAATGTGGAATGTGGAGGATCAAAAACTGCCATTATCATGCCATCTAACATGCACTCTAGGCTCCACTGTATCATCCTGCTTCGAAGTTGCTGTCTGCTAGGGGGGAGAATTGTAGTGGCACTGGACTGTATAGAAATTAATTCGAGCAGCCTGTGCATTTTGCATCACATATCGGAGTTGTCGATGATTGTTAATGTTTGTAATGGACGGTTTGGTGGGCATCTGAAGATGCCCGTGGGGACGGAGCCCTTAGGTGGCATAATTGACCGTGAAGGTCGGGCTGTGCCATCTGGCGAAGAAAAGCCTCCTCGACGAGCTAAGCAGCGGCCTGTGCTTGCTGTCGCTCAGTTCGGAAGACGTGGGCGGGGTTTTTGCCGCTCGTTGCCCCTGTCCTTTACCTATTAACAAAAAATCATAGGCCTGGGGAAAACAACACAAACGGGGGGGAGGTAAAAATGGGGAATGATAAAAAAATTAGACGATAAGGATGGAATGGTTGGCGGCGAGCGTAGATTCCCTCGCGTTCGCATCAGGGTCCAGGCGAAATGGGACCCTCGGCCTCTGGTTTCGTATCACCGACAGATCCTTACTCGTCAGGTGCTGCCATAAATCTGCCGGTGGAAGCAGGCAGCACTGCCAGACCAGAATATGGTTCATTACACCACTTCGCCTCATTTCCACTGTTCTATTAATTTTGATGTGGTTTGATGGTGGTCGTAAACCATTTGGCTCGTCATGTGTGACGAGGTTAGCGTAACCATGACCGAATCACTGTCGAACCGTAAATTTCATAGAACGTGCGAAAACAAATTCTCCTCGTTTCGATCGTTCTATGAAATTGATGGTTCGATAAAACGTCGACCCAAATGGTTCGCGATCACCGTCGAACCAAATGGTTCGCGACCACCAACGAACCACGCCAATTTCATTAGAATAGATGCGGGATTTTCACGAACTATTTGGTTCGATCGCCTGTGGCGATCATTAGGACCGTGGGAGAATTTTTCCCGGACACCTTCGAGCCGATCGATCCATTTTTCGGTTGGGCCGAACTACATCTTTTCCCTAGGAACGCGGAAAACGCACGCTTCTCTGAAAGAAACGTGGTTCAGTGCAACCGAAAATATTTCGGTTCGGTTTTGTGCGATTAGTTCTCTTTTCACAGACAAAATCGGAAAAGAGCCCATATAGTATGTAGATATCTAGACATGGAAGAGTATTTATGTTTTATTTAAGAACTCTCTCCGAACTCTCATTTTATATCCGTGAAACAATTTGTTCCGTAAACACATCGAATTCACTTCAAAGTCCACAATTGTCGTCAACAGTTATGCAATTTGCTTCGGTTCGGTTCGGAGTCAATTTACATTTTTTTGTGTTATTTTCTCTTAGAAATTGCTATCTAAGAATGAAGCGTCACGTCGTGTCGCCGTCGTATCAGATGGCGGACCAAGTGCTGATAGATACCCAACTATCATAGGAAATTGTGCCACAGCTCTTCGTTTTCCAAGGCATTCTCTATTCCCAGTTGTTTTGTCGTGTCGATCCAGCTCTCGGCAGTCAAGACATTAGAACATTTCGTCATGGAGATGCATTTAAAGTATCTTCTATATCAAAGTGTTTCCACCAAAGGTACAGATAGATTCCAATCAAATGTTAAGCCAGAAAAAAAAAGAAAATACAGCATGTAGCTCAAGATACACTCCGTCTATCGTAAAAGATACTCGGATGAAAAATAAGTTCAGATAACAGGTAGTCGTTACGCTGGACGTCATGCATCAATTCTTGCAATAGGTGGGGTCAAATACCTTCTTTAAAAAGAGCAGAGTATTTGTTGTATTTGGTTGGTAGTAGAGAGAGAGACTATGAGAGTATGGCCTCAGAATGACTCTCGTACTCTCTGGATGGTTTTGATTTGTATCTGTTTCCTTAAATCTGCCCAAATTTCCACTCAGTTTATTTGTACGCCGGCCGAAGCTTCATTCGACCCCGCTCGTGAAAGAGCATCTTTTTTTCATCCAATGAATGATAACTGGACAGTGAAATTAATGGGTTAGCGTACAGGTGCAAATTATATGGTCTGCATCAAATCAGGGTATAATTATGATACTCGAGACGAATAGACAACTCTTTCGGACAATGGTTTATTTTCGGTTAATATTTGAGGTCTTTAAATTATGAGAAAATAGTTTTTATGTGATGTCTTGAGGAAAAGATGAATGAATGCTTTTTGGCCATTAAAAGTGTGAAAAAAAAATCTGGATGAGAAAAACTTTTAACGCAATGGTGTTCATGTCAATGACCGATGGATTCCTGTTTTTGAATCCTCCTTATTTTTTGTACGAATTTTTGAATGGACAAGTATTGGGGGCGACCGATAGCCCAGTGCTTAGAGGCATCAGCCTTGTGTCTTATTACGGGCGTCACGGGTTCAAGTCCTGTCCACGGCGTTCGTGGGCATGGTTGTTTGTGTTGTCCTCCCCCTGTGGTTCGGGGCGTAATAATAAGTCACAACATCTCCCGACTTGTCGCAGGTAGGCGGCTAAATGGGAGCAGGAGGTGAAATCGTCCGAAACTGATTTATGCCAACGAAACGTCAGCTAACCCTCATGGAATAGTTGACGCGCTATGCCCCATCAGGGGTTAGGGCAAATGAGTAGGCCTCCAGTCCATTTCCTCACTTCTTTTCTCTGTCTTAGTAGTATCTTGTTTTATACCGTTTTTCCCAATTGAAACTGTTTCCCAGATTGGTTAAAACTTTTTACAAAAAATTTGGATGCAATAGTGTGGAAGAAAGAAAGTAAGGAAGGCGGCTCCTTCCGGTTAGAGACGGCTTGAAAATTTCGTGACATTTGATTTTCTCAATTGATGTAATTGAAGAAGAAGTTTAAGTCGATTAGAAAGAGTTGAAACGATTTGTGAAACGATTAAACCATCCTGGAAAAATATGTTTACATCAGGTCCATCTCAATTTTCTCTCTAAAAAGACTCAAGGGTCTGTCTATGAGATTCGATGTATGTATAACGTTATTCGCCAGAGACCAGGACGTAGGAAATGATATGATTCTAACCCATCGAGGTATTTTTTATATACTTATAAGATTTTACGTCTTAGACACGAATTTTAATCACACAGAAATTCTCCCTCCACCTTCATGATCGCTTTAAATTCAATCTCAACCAATGCGCCAGCTAACCAATAAACATGACAAACTCTAAATTTCGTCTCGATTTTTTTTTTTATTTTTTTCAAGTACCCAACGCTATCGGTAGGCAAAGGAAATTTTTAATGCGATTTTCATAAATGAATTCATATCCGGAAAATCGTATATCCCTTTGTGTGCATGACTCCGTTACAGTGGCGTAGATAGTTTTTTGGGGGAGGAGGGGATATGCCATCGACAGGATATTTTTTGTGCTCGGGGAAGTATTCGGAACTTTCACCTCTTGGGTGAAAATCAACTTTCTGTGACCTGCAACAACTGTCCTTTTAGAAGAAAATTGAGTAAATATCAAACCATACTCAATAAATTATTGAGCTGACGACATTTTTCAATGTATTAAGAATGAATAGTTGATGAAATATTCGAAGAGTGTCATTAACAAAATCATCTGGAGGCTTGTGGTGATATCCATAAGGTAAGGTCTGAAAAGTTTCAGTTTCTGTGTTTCGTGAATAACACTACAATGCGCCAATTCGATTGTTCATTCCGGTTGCATCGACTATATAAAATCGCACTGACCTCACGTTGAGCGCCGAATACTTTTCGGTTATTTTCTACCGGAAATTCTCACTGACGTAGGATAAAAAGCCATGAGCCAGCCTTAAGGTTGCTTATGATAACCAGGTCAACATAGAAGCGATTGTATTAGATCCCATCAGGAAATTGACCCGCAGAATCCCCGCCCCTCTTCCTTATCTACGCCACTGCTCTGTTATCGAATTGGGATTCATGTCCCCGCGCCTTCCCACCGAGTACTTCAGTCCTTCGTAAAATATTAATTTTGTTTTCCTCCTCACGTTTGGTGCATCATCATCATCCCTGTTTCCATTTTACAACAACCCTTCATGGGGACATTATGGCCTCTGCACGCGCGGCCCTAGTCTAGCCGCCTTTCTACCCCTGCAACGTATACGTGATTTCCCAATATAAAATATTTATGAATGTCAATTTCGCACTTGTTCATAAAAATTCAAGTATAATTCAATGGCGGATGGATGGTATTTTGTAATCGGCACAAAACGAATAATGCAACGACTCTCGACCAACGATTACAATAAATAAGCCATTAAATAATAATAAAATATATTTAAAAAGAATGAAGATAGATCAACTGAGTTGGACAGATATTTGTATAATATTAAATGGTAATACGAATCATGAATCGTCTATCGAACGATTTACAACTCCTGTACAATTATCGGATTTTTTTTTCATCCCATTGAGGGGGTGTTGAGTATCGACTATAACAAGAGGTGACAGTTGGTGGACGTACATATTTCTGTTGTAAAATGCAAATTTGTTTTTTTTTTTTTCAAGTTTACATATTTGTGGACCAAATTGACAGTTTATCGCATGAAATTAACAAATTGATGTCATGAGTACGAATCATAAACGAGTGAAAAAATAGAGATTTTCGTATCTTCTCGACTGGTTGCAAAAAGAACTTTTTTCCAAACTTATTTAGATGATTCATTTATAAACTACTGCCAGAAGTCGCTAGCTAACTTTCTAGTGATTTTTTTTTCATTCTTTTATGATTCGTACCCATGGCATAAATAGTGCTAATATGTTAGACGATGAAACATCATGTCGGTTTTCCCGGGCGCGCCACTCCCGCTTGCAAGAGGTATCAGGTAGCGGTGCCTCAAGAGTTGATCCCTCTTGTGAGTGGACGAAATCGATTGTAGTGGTGGGATGGGAGCGTAGGCCCAGACAAAAAGAGGAGCATGCTAAGATGGATCTTAGTTGGATGGGATCAATGGCTTCTCCTCAAATCCTCTCAACCTTTTTTTTTTATTTTCAATTATTTTTTTCGGAAAGAAAAGTGAGAAACTAACTGTAAAGGAAAGTCTGAAAAAAAAATCGTTTTGGAATCAACTGGAGGAAATGCCGAACAAACGAAAATTTTTAGTGATTTTTTTTCACTCGTTCATGATCAAACATTTTCTCGTGAGTCTACCCCTTATTAAGCATAAGGGGCGACCGGTAGCACAGTGGGTGGAGGCGTCAGTCTTATTTCTGACTACGGCCGTTACGGGTTCAAGTCGTGTCCACGGCCATGAATATTTGTGTTGTCTTCCCCCTGTGGTATTAGGCGTAATAATAAGCTGCAACATCCCCCGACTTGTCGCAGGTAGGCGGCTAAATGGGAGCAGGAGGTGCATGCTCGCAACGTGCATCGTCCGAAACTGGTTTATGCTAACGAAACGTCTGCTAAATCACATGGAATAGTTGACGCGCTATGCTCCACTAGGGGTTAGGTCAACGAGTATACTGCCTAATAATAGTGCAATTCAATCTGTATGCTCGGTAATGCCTATGAAGATGGGGCGCTTGTTATTGATCTATACTCTTTGGTGTATTCTGTAGTTTATTTATTCGGGCGTAAAATGCTGGCTGACCTGAACAACAGTAAACACATAAAATATTCAAAATATTTTTGTAAATAAAAAAACCAGAAGATTAATCCGAAAAGGATAACCGAAAGGGAGTGTGAGGTGTGGGAGTGTCCGTATTTGAAACCATGACGTATGAACATTTATTCCATGGTCACCTGCACAGAGGCCTTGAATACTGCCGGTGGATTAAAATGAATGTAGAGGGATGAATAGGGATATAAATGTTCGATAACAAACGGAAATTACAATATAAATAAAAAGCGGACAAGCTTGATGTAAGCTCCCGTTTTGCTCCGCGTTGATTGGAATAAAATCGAAAAAAAATCCACGGGATTTGCGGTGGCAATTTTATGGATTATTTTGGTTATTGGAAATTGATAAAAATAGCTTGGTGGGATCCCGCAAGCCTCCTTTCGGAGCAAGTTCTCATCTAATGCAAATCAATTACAATTACAAAGATCTGACCTTGGATCGATGGGATTTTCTGAAAAATCCTCCATTTGTATTCGTCATTTTCCACCTTGCCTACGACCGCCCCCCTTACTTGCCACCTACAATTTGTGTATCTTTCAAACTTTTCACCCGATGAAGATGAGCTGAGCACTTTTCCTTGTCGCGGATGATGCGCCCAATAGAGGTAACTGCGAGACTTTAGGCTGAGCCTGTGTTCTATTCTATACTCTTCCCAACCGCATTGTAGCATGTTTTTTTTCAGCGAGATTTTCAACTTTACTTCAGTTGGGAGTGGAGAAAAGGTAAAGTTTTTCTTCACGACTGAAAAGTTCTTTAGCATATCTTTTTGTGCTAGTCTTGAAGAATGAACAACCCATTGTGGTTTAGTTGAGTGTTTTGATGGTAGTGAAACGAAGGACCACTTTTCGTGGTGGAAGGAGGAGAACGACACGATGAAACAACACTAGGTAAGGCAATCATAGATCTCCCGGCGCTAAGTCCTAGTCCTTTTTCAAGATTCTTGAAATACCTGACTCACTCTGGCTCAATGCGAAGATGAAAATATATGAAATTTACATATACAACAAAAAAGCTTGAGCTCAACGACGACGACGAAAAAAATGACTAGAGAAAATGTTTGAAAAATCTGTTCCGCTCCGTGGTTGTTTTGAAAGAGCCCGAGAGTTTTTGGGTAATCGTCATCGTCCCTCCTTGCCGCATCTTCCAAATAGTTTTCATAGAGCATCGCCGAAGGAGAACAGCACGGGCTACAGTCTCTCTCTAGTCGGGATGACTTGTTCGTTGTCGGGTGTTTCGGGCTGTTTTGACTGACAGATTGAATATTATGGATGAAGTTCTTTTTTACGCCAGCATCCCAGAGATGCTGGCTGTATGGGGAAAAGTTGTAGAGCGTGCCTGGAAAATGCTAGTAAGAGGGTCGCGAATATAAAAGAGACGGTTATTTTCAATTGCGAACATCCAAGCTGTTATAACAATGTTGTAAATTGAAATTTTAAGAGTTTGAGATAGAAAGGACGAGATGGGAGGAATTTTTTCAAAATTACGCTCAGAAATTGTTTGTTAGAAGTTTTGGAAATGAATGAACCGCTGAATATATTGTAAAATGGTAGTCTGAGCTTGAGCCTTCATCCTGTCTTGATTATTTCTCCTGCGATAACACGTCATATATCTACTACATTTCGTGGCTTCCTCAATATTTAATCGTTAAATGTTTTATGAAAAAAGCGTCAACCTTTAACGCTTGACCGCGCTTCACCTCCCCCAAAATACCCACACTTGGTCGATCCGCCGGGAAACAATATGGGAAGCAATAAAATTCCAAGCTAAAGTGATTTTAGCACTTTAGTGTCAGGATTTCGTCCCTTTTATTGTATTCTTATGGCCCATTATAACTTGCGTATGTCGGTCCCATTAATTCTCGTCTTACATGTTTGTTCTCCGTACGAAAATAACCACACACCATGTTAAATGAAAAGAAATGAACACAAACGGTCCTTTTGGCTCTAGACCAGAATCCAGGGATTGACCAGACCAGAGACCCCCACAGATTCGGAAAATGTGGTGTTAGTAATGCTATAAAATACAATTAAGTTTATCTATTAAACTGCAATTAGATTGATGGAAATGGTGCCGTGATGGTGAAAACGATTTACAACTTCGTCTCCGAAACACCATTAGTCCTTTAGTCCTGTTGCGCGTTTCATTTGGGGGCGGCGGCGTTTACAAAATAAAATAAGGGACGAGCAGAATGGAGACATGACACGGTTCACTCAGGGACGTTTTGAAATTAAGGATCATATGGTGACGGGGTGCCGTCCACGGCCGGCCTTCCAAGCACCCTTCGAGCAAAGAGCGATTTGACCATCCCGAGTCGCAAAACAGCAATATATGAAATTTGTGTTTTTAATTTTTTCATATTTTATGGCCCTTTCTGCGCTCGCGTTCGTATTCGTTCCGACGACCGACAGTCGTAAAAATCGCTTTCAGGAATTGAAAATTGGAAAAAATGACGAACGTCGGACGACCATAGTCGTAAAAACTGAATTTTTAGGAGTGCAGATGATGGTGACGTTGTCTATGATCCATGAAAGCCGGGCAAGAAAAAAAATCGAGGGGAAAATATGGCGGCGGGTAGTGAATTTATGGGAAATGGTGGGCAACTAAATTAAATTAGCAATCGATTTTAGCTGGGCAATAAACCATAATTTGAATGGATTTATCGGGAGACATATTTTTTTTTTTTAATTTGCGTTTCGCTTATTTTAGGGGAGAATCATAAAGGCTACAGGAAAATCTATTTCGAATGTTTCCGATTAGTCGAAATTGAGGAATGTGCAGATTGGCAGCAGACATCCCCTGCTTGTCTGATTTTTTGCGTTGGTCACCATGGTTCGGGGCAAATTCATTGATTTTATTATTCGAGACGCAAACCATCCACGAATAATTTGGTCAGACATATTTTGAATGTGGTTTAACACAATAGAACCACAACAAATAAATCTGTCAGATTTGAAGGCCTGCAAGTCGGACAGAATGTGATGTGCCAGGGGCTAGGTTGGAGGCAATCTCAAGGAACAGACTCCCCTCTTGGCGCAGAGATCGCGTATACCTGCCAAACCGATGATGACGATGGTTGGTTGGTTGGTTTAGGTGGTGGTAGAGCCCCCAAAAGGGGAATGCCCAATTAGCGCAGGTGCGCGTCGTTTTGATGCCACAAACCTCATAAGAGGAAAACCGATGCTATTAAGTCTATCAGAGGGGTCAGGCGGGGTATTTACTTAAATCCACCCTGTGGAGTTTAGGAAATGAAGTATCTTGCCTGTTCCCAAAGAGAAGGTCTCGGTTATGTCTGTAAGAAAGGCACTGCCCAAAGAAGAGTGCCGCGCCCTAGCCAGTGCCGGACATCTACAAAGAAAGTGTAAAAGAGTATCCTTTTTCCCACTGCCCTTGCAACTACGACATCACTCGTTGTAGGGAATACCAAGTCTGGCTGCGTGTTCTCCCACTGGCCAGTGACCCGTTGTAACGGCGACAATCCTGGCCACCTCTGGACGGGTCCCTTATCAGAAGGCCATTAGTTCTTTGTGTATTATAGGATGACCATATTTTATTCTATTATTTTAACATCTCACTGCGCGGGCAGATGAGCTTGCTGGAAAGCGAACTATGGGCGAAGTGCCAACAACATAGTAGTATTAGCTCCCCCATCTCGGCATGTAAACACACTTTAAAGTCTGTAACTTTAAACAACGCAAATACGAGATGGATTAATGGTAGCACGTGTCATGCAACCAGGTCGTTGTGGCCTAGACTTGATTTTATCCGCTCCTCTCATCTTCTATCTCTAAAGAGACAGCGCATTAGTGCGGTCGTGGGTGTTGTCACTGGGCACTGTCTTATTGGAGATCATGTCAGGAGACTTCGTCTTCCCTACAGTGTTTTCTGCAGAAACTGTTGGAACCTCAACGGGGAGGAAAGTTGCTTCCATTTTCTTTGTTTTTGTCCAGCTTTGGCAGAAAGGCGGCGATTAATTCTTAAATCCTATTTCTTCCCAGAGCTGGAGATCTGGAAGGTGCGAATCTTGGTTTGCTTCATCGTTTTATTACTAGCTGGGGCTGGTTTTTAAGTTTTAAGTTCAAAGGTGATGGATTCAAATGGTTTTACAACAGACCAACTCATGGTCTTAGTGTACTGTGTAAGGCCTATCTGCCTACCTACATTTGAACTGCCTAAGGCGGAAATTCACTCTGGGTCCACTCTCAAGTCAATTGCTGCATAAGGCAGTACGAACGTACAGTTTTTAGAATCAAACAAATGTTACGACATTTTCGCAAAGCGGTTGTACTGCCTAAAGTGGAAATCCTCGTTGATCACGTGTGTTTCCGCTTTAGGCAGTACGAGTAAATTATTTTTGGTTTGGAATTCACGTGAAATAATCTATAATCTCTAAAATTTTGGGAGGGCTCATCCTTTTTTTTTTCGGGTGTTTTGACATTTCTGGGAGGATATGTCTCGATGAGGACATTGTCTTGAATAGGGCAGTATTTAATGCTTGGTAGTACTTATGCCTAGTACTAGCGTAGACAAATAAAAAATATTGATATGTAATTATTTGCTATACGAAGCCATCTCTCCTGCTCTTCTCTATCCATCCAACTCAAATGCCAAGAATAAATGCAAATTTCCGTTTTCAATCCTCCTCCCCACTTTCACCTCCTAAAGATAGAAATGAAATTTTTGAAAACAAAAATCCTAAGTAGAAATCAACTGCAAATATCAAAACGTAAATATAGAATTATTGGAAAATCAGATTTCTGTACGATGACAACTGAAAAGTATGTACTTCAAGAGACAATAGGGAGGCCTAAGTAGAGACTATAAGGTCGTGAAGCGTCATTGGGCGGATGGATATATCGCAATGCTATGTTTGCCTTCAAAATCGATTGAATCTATAGAAGACACTGAAGACTTGATTCGAATCGGTGCGGGAGTAAATTTCTAAAACGTTAATGCACCGCATGAATGTTGGGTCACGTACAGTTGAAATCGGATATTAAACAATGTCGCAGCGAAGGGATGTGTAGCGTTTTTGGGAATGAGTGAAAGGTTTTGGATATCCGTGATTACCCACGAGTGAGTTGTTGTCATCGGTGGCTGTCCGAATTGAAGGTTCCGGCGTTTCACGATTCGGGAAAAAATTAGTTCGGAAATTAAATTCATTTATTTTTGAAGTCGTCCTGACGATGTGAACTAAGCGTGTTGTTTATCCTTTATATCAAAAACTCGACAATTTTTTCATTTCAAGACGATTTTCGTTAAAATACATGTGGGCTATTATTAAATTTTCATTTATGACTTACAGTCGGCGTTTTTATCTAATAACTTTTGATTTATGTTTCGAAAATGTGCAGAGCTGCATTGTAGCGTTCAAGGATAACAACAGCGTCCCTTTCGCCTGATTACTTTGGGCTCCTGTCTCGGAAATGTGCAGAGCAACACTGTAGCGTTCAAGAATAACAGCCACGTCTTTTTCGTCTTATTACTTCTGGTCCATATCCCGAAAATGTGCAGAGCAGCACTGTAGCGTTCAATAATAACAACCACGTCCTTTTCGTCTTATTACTTCTGGTCCATGTCCCGAAAATGTGCAGAGCTGCACTATAACATTCAAGACCAACGATCACTTTTATATATTTTCGTTAAGGTACATGTAGACAATTATTAGATCTTTATCCATGACCTACAATCAGCACTTTCGTCTGATTACTTTTGGCTCCTGTCTCGGAAATGTGCAGAGCAGCACTGTATCGTTCAAAAATAACAACCACGTCTTTTCCGTCTTACTACTTCTGGTCCGTGTCTCGAAAATGTGCAGAGCAGGACTGTAACGTTCGGAACTAACGATCACTATTATATACATACCCTCGTACTGATCTGGAAAATGATCTTAGTTTTTGAATTATTATCCTTCTCAGGCAGTATACATCACTTTAGTAAATAAGGATGGGATTCTATTTTCCAACCCATTTTAGCGATATGCAGAAGAAGCCCTTAGCGGACGCTCGTGATAATGCGAATTTCAGACGATTATTTCAGCTTGATTCACTTCGCTCTTACAGCGAAAATATGCAGAGCAGCATTGTAACGTTCACCTTCAAAGAAACGGGAAACATTTCCAGGAAGACAATACTCATACTCATTTGCCCTAATCCGTAGTCGGGCATAGCGCGTCAACTATTCCATGTGGCTTAGCTGACGTTTCGTTGGCATAAATCAGTTTCGGACGATGCACCTTGCCAGCATGCACCACCAGCTCCCATTTAGCTAGCCGCCTACCTGCGACAAGTCGAGAGATGTTGTGCCTTATTATTACGCGCCGCACAACAGGGGTAGATAGATAGATAGATATAAAAATACGAGCTACTTTCCCAGCAGAAAGGCACTGCGACCATAAAGATCTATTGTGCCGTAGCTCATTAATCCAAAAGACCGTCCACCCTTCTAATAAAGGGCAGTAAGTCTTTAGCAGGAATCAACCTGAATTCTGCAGTGCTGATAGTAGCCTGCCCGAGGAGTGATATCCTAAAACGCGCGATGGCGGGACATTCGCACAAGAGGTGCTTGGTCGTTTCCACGTCTTCCAGACAAAGACGGCATTCAGTCTCGCTTGACAGACCCATCTTGTTCAGGTGATATCTGACCAAGTGATGGCCAGATAAGTACCCCACTAGGAGTCTTAGGTGGGTTCTACTCATTTGAGTAGTACCCTTGTGACTGAAGGGCATTATCAGCTCCTTTGATTGACGAAGCCCTGGAAGGTTATCCCAGTACTGTTGACGCAATCGTGCAAACCAATCTGTGATCCGCAGTTTGGCCGAGGCCAGTCCAAAGCCACAGTAAGGCTCAAGTCCATGAAAACGACTGGATGATCCTTGTCTAGCAAGTTCATCCGCAGCCTCGTTCCCCTCAATGCCCTGGTGGCCTGGCACCCAACACAAGAAGACTCGGTTTTTGGTTGCCAACAGTTGAAGGAGATTGTAACACTCCTTCACCAGTTTTGAAGAGACCTTAAATGAGGAGAGCGCTTTTATAGCTGCTTGGCTGTCTGAGTAGATAGCAATGTGAGCGCCGCGAAGTCCAATTTCCAAGATTACCCTGGCGCAGACCTCAATGGTTTGGATCTCAGCTTGAAAAACGCTGGGCGAGACTCCCATTGCGATCGAAATCCTGGTGTTGGGTCCAAAGACACCTGCACCAACACCCTGTTCTGTTTTAGACCCATCGGTGAACCACTTGATACATCTAGGGTCTGGACAGGGTGTGCCATTTACCCATTCAGAGCGGTTAGGGATGAGGGCTGAATATTTTCTGCCGAAGCAAACCTCCGTAATCATGTAATCTGATCTCGAGCAGATCTGCACGTCAGGAATTTGATTCAGAATGCTCATGTGACCGCTTTCTTCACTACGCACGTCGGAAGTTAAACGAAGTCTGAGAGCATTTAGTGCTGCTGATTCTTGAATGAATATATGCAACGGAGTAAGTCCAATAATCGCCTCCAGGGCTGGCGTAGGACAAGTGCGCATAGCTCCAGTGATGCCAAGGCAGGCAAGGCGTTGAAGCTTATTGCACTTCAGTAAGACAGAAGATTGCTGAGTTTTCGGCCACCACACAAGCGCTGCGTAGGTCACCATAGGCCGCACCAGCATGGTGTATAACCACTCAGTTATCTTTGGAGTGAGCCCCCATGTCCGTCCAAAGAAACTTCTGCAAGCCCACATTGTGCGTGTGGCTTTGCCAAGTACATTATCTATGTGAGTATTCCAGGTGAGTTTCGAGTCTAGAGTTACCCCGAGACATTTAACTTCAGTGGAATAATCTAAGGTCGTGCCGCCTAACGAAATTGGATCCAATGTTATGTTTCGTTTTCGTGTGAACGGCACAACGACAGTTTTCTGTGGGTTTACATGTAAGCCCACAGCCACACACCAGTGTAGAACTATGTCAAGGGCCGACCTCATCACCTCAGTGATGGTAGATTCGAATTTGCCCCTGACTATGATAGTTAAATCATCCGCGTATCCGATAGTAAGATAACCGCGCTCATTAAGCATGGAAATCAGCTCGTCCACGACAAGGGACCACAAAAGGGGTGACAGAACGCCACCTTGTGGACAACCCTTTACGGCATTCACGCAAATGGATGTACTGCCTAGAGTTGAGTGAATATCCCGTCCCCGGAACATGGCATCTATCCATGCAATGGTAGCGGGCGGGATGTCCCTGAGTTCCAGTGCTCTGGAAATGCACTCGTAGCCTATTATCGAAAACCCCCTCAATGTCAAGAAACGCGCACAACGCGATTTCCTTTTCACTGAGGGACTTTTCGATTGTACTGACAAGGCTATGCAAGGCGGTTACTGTTGACTTACCCTTCGTGTACGCGAATTGCATACGATGTAGGGGGCTCGACAGTTCCATCTTGTGCCTGATATGCAAATCAAGCAACTATTCCATGGTTTTAAGGAAGAAGGAAGTAAGGCTAATCGGTCTATAGGATTTGGGCATATGTTCCGGCTTATTGCCCGCTTTGGGTATGAAGACCACATTAACTTTCCTCCAAGGTTGTGGTATGTACCCTAGGGTGTAACTTGCCCTAAAAAGTTCGATTAGCGGAGTTATTATGATCTCCAAGCTGTTTTGTAACAGAGCGGGGAAAATGCCGTCTACTCCGGGAGCTTTAAATGGCTCAAAGGATTCTATCGCCCATTTTACTCTGTCCATGTCAAAGATGACCCCCGATAAACTGCGAGCCCGGCTTACGGGAACCCGTTGTGGCCTTGCAGTTGGGCAGGGGTCACCATCAGACAGTACGGACCCTGGGAAATGGGTCTGAAGAAGCAACTTTAATGTTTCTTCTGGACCTTCAATAAACGAACCGTCTGATCTCAATAGAAGGTCGACCCTGTTTGCTGAGTCTTTGGAAAGGGCTTTGTGAAGGCGCGCCGCTTCCGGTAGCGACTGAATGCTATCACAATGTCTTTTCCAGCATTCTCGTTTGGAATGCCTAATGAGTTTGTTGTACTCGGTGAGAGCAGTTCTGTACTCATCCCACCTATTGAAGCGTTTGGCTTTGTTGAACATCCTCCTAACTTTAGCTCGCTTGCGGGCCAATTCCTCGTTCCACCAGGGTACTTTACGCCCCGACTCCACCGAACGTGAAACGGTACTATCTTTGTAGGAGGAAGTTAAAATTTCATTGAGCTCCTCAGCTGCAATCTCAATTTCCCCTGTAGTGCTTATGGGGCTGACCAGTAGTTCCGCTTTGGCGCTAACTAGTTCACGGAATTTAATCCAGTTAGTTTTCCTTGGACAAAAAGTATCCGAGCGGATGTCAGATTGTCCTAGGATATCAAATCTGATGTGTCTATGATCTGAAAGAGACACTTCGTCCGACACGTGCCAGTTCGCAATGAACCTGGAGAAGAAACCGCTAGCAAGGGTAATGTCGAGTACCTCTGCCCTTGCCGCAGTGACAAAGGTAGGTTTGCACCCCCTGTTCAGGACATTCACATGTTTACACATAAGATAGTCAAGAAGGCGGTTACCTCTATCGTTGATGTCGCTGCTACCCCACACCGTGTGGTGTGCGTTTGCATCGCAACCGATCACATAATGCCGGTTTGTACGTCGAGAGAAGTCAACGAGCTGCTGGACCTCGAGTGGTGGAATCTCAACATTGTCAGATGGGAAGTAGGCAGACGCAACTTTCTGACGACCGCTGAGCGTGGATACCTCCACCAATGCTGCAGCTAGATCTCTAGAAATAAAATTGGTTAGTGGCAAATAGTTGGCGCATTTGTCGATCAGAAGCGCCGCACGCGGACAACCCGCTAACGTGTCATATATCAACTTACCAGTTGTTGTGTTTAGACCGCAAATTCGGCCACGGGCCACCCATGGCTCTTGAATAAGCGCAATGGTGGCCTGTTTATCGGCGAATAACCTGCACACAGTGGCCGATGCTCCTATTGCGTGGTGCAGGTTCGCTTGAAGCACCTTAATGGCGCTCATGGTCCTGCGAGGATAGCGAGCGTTGGACTAGGCACTTTTGCTTGCCCTGTCGGGAACTGTTGCCTCCGTCCCCCCTTCGTTGACGCTCCTTTCGGTGAGAGCCGCTGAGGTTCCTTGGGCTAAAGAAGTCCAAGGACGACTCAGAGGGACTGTATCGCTTAACGGCCAGTCCATCGACAGTCTCAACAACGGGCCTGGAGGCTCCGTCGAGCAGTGAGCTAGTAGGCAGCTCAGAGGAAACTGTGTTTGATGCATTTGGAGTTGCATCACACTCTGGTTTGTTTTGTTTTTCTTTTTTATTATTCATAGAATCCCATGAATATCCGGGAAAAACAGTCACCGACGACATCACCCGGTCTGCCGTCAGAAGTCTGGTTTAAAACTGGAGGTCGACAGGTATCCAGAGTAAGACAACCCAATCATCCATGGCCAAGAACGCCGTGGACGGGACTTGAACCCGTAACGACCGTAGTCAGACATGAGACAGACGTCTCTACGCACTGAACTACCGGTCGCCCCTAAGAAGACAATAGTACCATTGGTTGTTTTTTTTTTGTTAGGCAAATAATAAGCCCTTGTTCACCTCATTTAGAGAAGATCTTCAATGTATTCTCAAAATGGAACGAAATAGACCCCCAATGGATTTGTTAGAAGGGTTAATGCCAAGTGTGGGGATGCACGTTGCGCACTTGCTAGTTTCCGCTAAGTTTTCGGAAATTACTAGCAATTTCTCTCATTTCAGACGACACCTTCTCAACTCGCATCACTGTTTCCCATTTATCAGTCCCGACTCTCTCTCTCTCTCCCTGACTATATCAATTCGCACCCCAAAAATAATTAGTCTGACATGTTTCCATTAAAATCCGTAAATAGCAATAAATCTTTTTGGGCAATTTTCACTCTCAAAACGTACCAACAAATAGGGCACATCAATCCCCGGTACGGTGCGACGACGACGACGACGCTGCCAAATGAAAAGTCAACTGTCGAATAAATGGGTAGATTATTCGATTCGAAATTGAAAACATCCGAATGCGACGTACCCGAAAAATAGGGGTGAAAGGACAATTGTCGTATTCTGAAACTACAACAAAACGGCTCTGCGTCCGTCCGTCCGCCATCATGTACCTTGGACCGTGTCGGTTCGGTTCAGAACCTTTGGTTATGGACCCGGTTCTTCCAATCTGTTCACAAAACGGCAGCATATACCTGAATGGTAGCCGAGCTCCTGTCCTGACTGTCTATAAATGGCCTTCCGGTCCTCTTCCCACCTATACATGTCGCGGCTATGGGAACCGAAATTTAGCTAAAGAGGTCGGTGACCGTAAAAGCAATTTGGCTATTAATCAAAAGACGAAAATTGAATACGGAGAAAATTGAAATTGATGAAGAGATTGCTGCTTGAAAGGATGTGGCGTGTTATATTTAGTACCTTTATCGTGTTCTCTGTCTCCCGATAGTCTTCATTTTGTGACCCACCTTGATAGGCTAGTGTTACTGCTGTTGGGGCAGCCTGTCAAAATGACTCTCGCCGTGATGATAAAGTCATCAAATTGGAATAGGAAAACAAGGTGAACTTACCAAAACCTGAGCCTTTTCAGATGGATGAGATAGTGCGTGTGAATGGGCTAGGCTCATTTTCTCTGAACGGTATCCTGCCATGCATGAAAGGATAACGACAACATTCCATTTCGTTCCCATTGAATGATTCGCCTCTTCTTTGAATTTATTGAACAATTTGTAGCCTATCGAACGGCGTCTGTCAGTAGCTCAATTAGCGAACGAAATTCAATTTGAGCATGATATGCTAATTGAAGTGAAATAAGAAGCTACTCGAGAATTGTTAGAAGAGGCATGGGAGCAATATTGGTGCCATACGGTCCAAAATAGCTCTCTCCTAGTTTCGACAATTACTGGAAACAAGAAGCGGTTCACCACTGACCGAGGCTTACACCACTCTATCGGACATTGACTCAGAATGGAATTCTTCATGACTTTCGGTATAGCATCCGAAATTCCTAGACTTTATGGGTAATCTGATCCATTCGACAGTCATGCTCGAATGGGACATAAATTTCAGGTCGTCGCCATTGCCGTACATAACATATCATTCAATATATATTGACAGCAAATACCTTTGCGGGTCCTGGTTCTTCTCTCTCTCTCTCTCTCTCTCTCTCGTTACATTGCGCTATGGTTCTCCATTTTCGCTAACGTTCAAATCTCACTTTACAGCAAAGACTTAAAATTAAGCTTCCAGCAAAGAGACAACACATAACCAGGGACTGAAAGGGAGATAGGACTGTTGACAAGCATATAGACTTCGACCCCATAATCCTGCGGAAGCCCTAATTCTCCGACAGCACAGTCTATGATAAGAATTTTATATATCTAATCGGATTATGAAGTAAGGTGGATATTAGCAACGTTCTTTGGCTCGTTAAAGATTACACCCACCCGTGGCTCGTATGTTGAGTTAGGAGCCTCTTATAAGTATAAAGCATATGTCGCAGGTATGCATGTATCGTACCGGGACCATAGCTTTATACGCTTCGTGAAATTCGATGAAATCGTATACGTCTTGTTGAAATTTTCTGAACCGACATCGGTTCTTGATGTTTTGGTGTTTTTTTTTGTTCACGTGTTGTGGTAAAGCTCGAATGGGGAGGGAAGATGGTTAAGGCTACTTACCCCAACTCCTCTGTGGCAGAAGTCGAATCGATTTTCTCCTGCCATTCAAATTGAACCTAAAATCTTTGAACTTTTCTTCACCGTAATGACTCCGTAAACTATCCAAATTGTCCGAAACAGTTGATCGTAAACACAAAAGTGTGTTTTCCCCAAATCAAATCGAAAAGGAAAAACACTGCATTTCGTTTCTCATAAAAGCACAATGACGACGGTCTTACTCAACAACCAGACATCGGCAATCTCCTTTTACTATTCTTTCGAATACCTAACTTTATCGGCGATTTTTTCATTGTCTCGTGGGAATTGTGCGGATCGCCTAGTATAGTATATCACCTTTGCCGGCATTGTCATTGCCGGCATTTCAACTGCGGATCCGGTGTCAGGAAGCGTGGCCTGCTTTTTGCCAGAACCAAGTACTCGTACCTCCACCTTTCCTCTCGTTTCGGTCGATAGTTGTGAAGTTTCGGAGTATGTGTGATACTCGTACATACTTTTCAAAGTCTGTCCTCGGTGACAATGGTGTCTTTGCCATGGCTGGCATCTCATCGATTCCCGATTGCTTTCCGGTCGCCGGGAAATTCGGGAGGAGGAGGGACGATTTTTTTTTGCCAATGCCAGGAAAAAGTTGGAGTAGTTGTAGGTACTTTTTATTTTGAGTAATCTAGTTGGGTGTACTCTCGGTACTTCTTGTCGTTTGCTTGAAATGGCGGTGAATCAGCAAGAAAATCTTATTAGGAAGTAGTCCTGAAATTTGTGTGCTTTTTCACATGATTTTGTTTTTGTGTCGGTCTCAATTTAGCGATTGATATGGAGATTACAACAGGCTTCATGTGTAGAGAGTCTTCAGCGTTCGAGCTCAAGTTTTATCACAAAATCTACCATAGCACATAATTGTGGCTTTTTAGTTTCCGTTTTTAATCTCCTCCAACCATTGATGCTTTCCGATAGAGTCCTTTGAAACCGCATATTTCCGGCTCCGCGCATTTTCCCCTTAATGAAGGAGGTCCCTAAAGATTAAACTACTTTGCCTTAACCCCTAGCGGGGCATAGCGCGTCAACTACTCCTGCGCGCCATCGTACTCTGTTCTGGGCAATGGGGCGCAACTCCCCAAAAGACTTACCCAGTACCTGACACTCCTTTGCCACAGATCGACGCCATGTGATTCGAGGACCCCCTCTTGGTCGGCCTTGGTTGGAAATGGGGTTCCATTTCATGGCATGCATAGCAATGCAGTTATCACTCTTCCGCAATGTGTGACCTATCCACTGCCATTTTCGCCTGCGTATCAATTCGTCGATTGGCATCTGACCCGTACGCCGACTTAGCTCTTCATTTGATATTGTTTCGGGCCAGAAAATTCTTAAAATTCGACGAAGACATGAGTTGACGAAAACTTGCCGCTTTCTGGTAACTCTTACGGAAACTTTCCATGTACTGCTCCCATACAAAAGCACTGATAGTACCAGGGAGCGAAACGGGCCCAGCTTGGTCTTGATGCTGAGATAACTGCTCTGCCAGATTTTGGACAGCATGCCGTATGCGCGTTTAGCCTGGTTGATACGACGAGCGATGTCCCGCTCCGTACCTCCATTTTCGGCAACAATGCTACCCAGGTAGACGAAGTTGTCCACCTTCTCCACAGGCTGCCCATTAATATTGATGGCAACAGGTGTCGGATTTCTTTTTGGCAACGGCGGGCTAAGAACCTTGGTCTTGTTGGTATTAATCTTTAGCCCAACCTTGCTTGCCTCCCTCTCGAGATCTAACGCCATTGCGGACAGATCCATGATTTTGTGGGAGAGTAGGCATATGTCGTCAGCGTAGTCAAGAATTTTTTTTTTTTTTATGTCTATACCAAAGCTTAGGGGGTAACCCTTTGATGCGAGAGCACAGCATTGGCGGTAAGGGATTAAGGTAGTGGGGAGATGGGTTGAGTTTGAATAAGGTGACGGTGTACATTCCGTTTAAATTTTTGTAGGTCATAGTTGCGGGGGAAAACAAAAGATGGTAGATCGTTCCACATTCGTGTTGTCCTAGATACAAACGAGTCATGGAATTTGGCGGTGCGACTATTGCTGAGTTCTAGAAGATGAGGATGGATGGACACGACTGGCTAGTCGGGTATTACGTAAAGAAAAAGGAAAGGAAAAGGAAGATGTTGTAGATAAGATGTCAAAGTCCATTGAATTCCTCTGTCGAGTCCGGATAGGGCTGCATGCAACACATCGCCGATCACAATGAGGAATAGGATCGGTGAGAGGATGCACCCCTGCCGAACTCCACTGCGAATCTCAAAGTCCCCCGACACCTTACCTTTATGCAGAACGCGACATTTCGCGCCGTCATAGGTTGCCTTAATAATAGCCACAAGCTTCTCAGGGATGCCTCTCCTGCGCAAGGCCGCCCATATAGAATCCCGGTTCACACTATCGAAAGCCTTTTCGAAATCGATGAAAAGCAAGTGAAGCGGAGAATCGTATTCAGCGCATTGCTCGATGATGATTCGCAAGGTGTTAATGTGATCGACACAGGAGAATCCGGATCGAAAGCCAGCCTGCTCTTCATCAATTGTGCTTTCTAAGTGGGCCTTTAGTCTTTCCAGGACGATTTTAGCTATTATCTTGGCAACGGCAGGAAGCACACAAATGCCTCTCCAATTATTACAGTCTGTGAGGCTACCCTTCTTTGGAAGTTTGATGATCAAACCTTCCTTCCACTCAGTGGGAAAGGTCTCTGTATTCCACGCTTTATCAACAAGTGGGTGCAGCAAATCGGCAGTTACGCTTGGCGCTGCTTGATAAAGTTCGGCAGGGATGCCGTCAAGTCCGGCGGCCTTTCCTCGTTTTAGTGCAATAATTGCAGTGACTATTTCCTCTTTAGTCGGGGCAGTGGACCGTATACGCACATTTTGATGGTTAGCTAAATTATCTATATGAGGGGGAACTTCACCAGAGGTTACACGGTTCAAGACCGCGGCGAAGTGTTCTTTCCACCGCCTCATTTGATCTTCTTCCACGATAAGTAGCTTTCCATCATTATCTTTCACCGGATGTTGGCAGGAGTTACGACCACCTGTAAACTCCTTGATGACACCGTATACGGCATTTAAGTTGTTACTTCTAGCGGCTTCTTCTGCTGACGCTAAAAGAGAATTGGCATAGACTCTTTTATCGCGTCGCACACTACGCTGAACTTCTCGAGCTTTCTGACGGTAAAGGAGTTCGATGCTGCTTCGATTGTCGTCTGATGCTGCAGCCAAATGAACTTTCAGCTCCTTTCTTTCAACAATCCGCTGCCATGAAGCGTCGGACATCCAGGGCTTATTCCGGCCATCCGGGTTTGGGCCAAGGATGGTATTTGCGCTATCAATGTACGCATTTTTTATGGCATCCCAGTTTTCGTTTATGTCACTATCTGGGTGACTAGTTATCTCAGCCGCTTTTTGCGCAAGATGGTCATTATATTGTTGTAAGACAGCTGGATTTTTTAGTCGAGCGGTGTTGAATTTGCGGGGCCTGAATCTTTCGTCGCTGGGGCGGCGCACGGGTGCAATACGCAATCGAACATTAGCGATCATAAGATAATGGTCTCTTCCCATCCCAATATCGGCACCCTTCTTGTTTCGCACGTCCAGGAGGCAACTCTTGAATCTTTTAAAATACTAATGGCAAAATGGTCGATCTGATTTTGTGTTCTGCGCCGATCAACAGAGGACCAACTGAGTTTGTGGTGGTCCTTATGCTCAAACATAGTACCACCGATGAAGAGACTGTGAAAGTTGCAGAACTCTACAAATCTTTCACCGTTGTCATTACGATCACCAAGACCGTGTCTCCCCATCACATGTCTGAGCCCATAGTTATCAGCGCCAACTTTCGCATTCAAATCACCCATAACCATTATAATGTCACCTTTAGGTGTTCTGCTCTGAACGGCATTTAGTTCTTTGTAGAAGGAGTCTTTTGCCAAGACATTGTCGGGTTCAGTAGGGGCATAACATTGTATTATTGAGATGTTCCTCATTTTGGTCCGGAACCTGGCGGTCAAGACCCTGTCAGAGACCGGTTCCCAGGATAAGAGACAGTTTCGCGCGGCTCTGGTTAAAAGGAGCCCCACACCTGACTCACGGCGACTACCGGTAGCTTTACCGGAGTACAACATTACAGTGCTGCCCGTTGGAGAGATGAATTCTCCGCTGTTCCACCATCTTATCTCACTAACTCCTAAGATATTTAATTTGTACCTCAGAAATTCACTCTCTAATTGAAGAAATCGTGCGTTCTGGGGACCTTCTGATCCATTGTCCAGGAGAGTACGCACATTCCAGAATCCAATCTTTGTCATTGTACGATAGCTAAAAGTCGTAACCGTTGAGTCAGTCCTTATCCGAGGCATAGTTGACGTTTCGTTAGCATATAAAGATTTCGGATAGTGCAAGTTGCTGGCATACACATCCTGTCCTTTGATTGTCGGTTTTAACGACAGGCCCTCAAAAGGAAAGGCCGTGGTATTTTTTTCACACCCCACACCACAGGGGTACCTCAACCAAATCATCGCACCGCCATCACTGGCGGCTTGACGTTGGTTAGCAATGGTCAGTGACCACTGCCGTTCCAGGGGGCGCCCACGCGGAGGACTATGGAAGAGGAGTTTTTGCCCCCCATTTGGATATGCCAGGACCGCAAAGGAACTGAAATTGCGAGAGGCTAACCCGAATTTCAATTAATAGAAAATTAGCTCATCTGTCTTTAAAATCCGTCTCGACTGACTGACTGTGAAGATTCATGATGGACTCTCCATCATCACGAGCATCCTTTAAATTGGCTTCAAAGCCCTTTAATGTGTTAACCACTTCAACGATTTAGGAGGTTTTTTTGTCCAATTCGGTTGTATTTCCATTTACTAGCCAGCGCGACGCAATCACATTTCAGCAATCCATCAACCAATAAGCCAATCCTCGCCAAACTTAAAAGCATCGTTCTATCAAAGACTTACGCAAAAATCGCTTTCAGCATTTCGACTAATGCACCACCGCACCCCTTCTCACGCTCGGCCCTCCTGTCGTCGCCTGGCCTCTTCTCTAATCGACATTTCACGCTATCTATCAGTAAATCTTCGCCATTTTTATCGCAATATCTTTTCTCGCCAGTCTCAAACCATATTCTTGGTCCTCGTGGTATGCTGTCTCTTGCCTTAGGGCGGGCACGTAATCAAAACACATTTCAGCACCGCCACGATTTTGTCTTCTGTCGTAATACGAAAAAATTGCAACTTTTCTTTAATGGACGAAGACGACGACGACGACACTGCTGGTCCCTGAATTGCATCGTTTCTGATGGCTTCTTCTCGAATGCCCTTTGAGCAACGGAGCGCAAGAAAAAGGAAACACCAACGGACCCAACGTCGTTTGATGATATACACTATGGAACTGATTCCCATAAGGATTCTCTTAAGGATACAGAAAAAAAAGGAATGACAATGAAAGACATACAAGACACGAGAAAAACGTGGTCTCGGTCGATCTCCGGTCTTAGCCAGCCATCGACCAGCCACCGCTAACAGAAAAGGACACACGTTTGTGAATCCTTACCGAGTCGTGCTTAAGGGCACACCACACAGCTTTTCCCTAATTTTCTTAAGAGTTCAAGCTTTATGTGATTTTGATCACTAGGGAAAACGAAAAGTGTCTGGAAGATGATGCCATCCATTAGGAAGAGATTCGAGCTATGCGGGAGGAGAGCACAAAGATTCGGCAGTACCGTGGTAATATGTCGGACGAGGAAGAAGAAGTTGAGGTCACAACATGTTGACACTTTTGTGGTTTTCGATGTCAGCGATCCTGAAACGTTTCAACATTTTCAACTGCCCGGCGGGTGCTGACAGAAAAATATGTTTGCCGAACAGACATTTTTGAAGTGATTATTAAAACTTGATCGTCACGAAATATCTTAGAGAAAGAGCCGTCTTCTGATGAGTTGCGGCGACAAATCAAATCACAACCTTTCACTGGAGTGGTGGCTCAAGTGTACCACATTTTGGTGTCGTTGTGTCACGCGAGCTTGTGGCAAGTGGAACGTGACCATAATCTACGTGACCATTCACGGATTGAGTTACTTTGCACCGCTGCCGGCGAGCATGGTCCAATATAGGATTAAAACTAATCGCCTGATGGTGTGCTACGATTTCAGCGCTATGTTTCGTAGATACGGAACATCCGAGGAATTCTTAAGGACTCGCCACGACCTTTCGCCAGAAGAACATTCCAATAGGGAAAAATGGGCTGGGTCACACATAACTTTCTCAAGTGGTTGGTCCTCGGGCGAGGACAGTTTCAGCACCTTCTTCTTCGCGAACCGTGTCTCGTAGATGCATGTTGTGTGGTGCATTTTAAATTATCTAACACGACCCGCTTAGCTTTCTTTCGCATCCGTGGTCACGTTTTCTTATGTTGTGGTACTTTGCCCCTCAGTTGTTTCAAAGTAAATTGAGCGGAGGGAATGGGAAAGAAAAACGATAAAATTTCGAAAATCTGTTGCTATTACGAGATGAGAAAATTAAAGAGAAACGAAGCGAATACCGATGAATTTCGGTGAATTCTCGATGTCTGGATTGAGAATGAACTGAATAGTATAAATCCATCAATCCTAACCACTTGCTGGGCGTACCGCGTCAACTGTTCAATGTGGCCCAGTTGACGTTTCGTTGGCATAAACTTATTTCGAAGCTTTATTCAAAAGCAAGATGGGACATGGACATCTTCAAGCAAGGAGACTCTTGAGTCCTTGGTTGACTCGCACTTTCCTGGCAGTTCCGCGGTTTCGTCGCTCGAGGAAAGCTTTACTCAGCGGATTGCGCCGTGCGATTTCGTATCCATCCTCTCTAAGGAAAGAATTCTGTGGGCAATCTCCAGCTTCCAGCCTTTCATATCTGCTGGACCCGACGGCATAATTCCGACGGATCGACAACAGTCTTCGGATATAGTGTATCCATGGCTAAATGCTATTCTAACGGCCTGTCTTAAGTTAGTTCATGTTCCTTGGACCTCTCTCTCTCTCAATTGCCCTAACCCCTTGTGGGGCATAGCGCGTCAACTATTCCATGTAAACCAGTTGACGTTTCGTCGGCATAAATTGGTTTCGGAGAATGCAGCATGCACCTCCTGCACATCCATAGCCACGAACATCGTCGTGGACAAGATTCGAACCCGAAACGCCGGTAGTCAAATCGCTACCGGTCGTCCTTGGACCTGGACCGAAGTGTTAGTCGTTTTCATCCCGAAAGCGGGCAAGAGTTCTCATGCGCGACCGAATGATTTCAGACCCATTAGTCTCTCCTCCACCTTGCTTAAATTACTTGAGAGACTGATTGATATACATCTTCGAAGTACTATTCCGTCATGTCTTCTTTCCACTTCGCAGCATGCCTACTGGAAGGGCAGATCAGTGGATATGGCTCTTCACTCTCTGGTCGACCTTATTGAAAAGTCGTTCGCTGACAAGGAACTCACCATGGCTGTATTCTTGGATATTGAGGGCGCGTTCAACAATGTCCGACCCAGCGCGATTGTTGAGGCACTTCTGAGCCTACACGTCGATGAGTCGCTCTGTAAGCTTATACATATATAAGTTGCTAACATCGAGGCTTATTCGTGCTACTCTGGGCACAGCATCTGTGGGTAGACGCGTTTGTAGGGGCACCCCTAAAGGCGGGATATTATCTCCACTTCTTTGGAATCTAGTCATCAATAGATTACTTCTGGACCTAAAACGGATGGGCTATAATGTCATTGCCTATGCTGTTGATGCTGCAATTGCCGTCTGTGGAAAATTTACGAGTGACCTCGGTGAGGTACTACAAAATGCTCTGTCCATTCTAATTAATTGGGCATATCATTGTGGGGTTAGTGTTAACCCGGACAAAACGGAGCTTGTGATTTTCACCAGAAGGCACACGCTCGGTCCTATCGAATCTCCCATTCTGAATGATAAGGAATTGGCTTTTACCGACAGCCAAATTCTTTGGTCTCCTTCTAGATCGCAAACTAACCTGGAAGCCCAACATTCAGGAGCGGATGTGGCAGGCAACTATTGCACTTTACTCGTGTAGGAAGGCCACTGGAAAAGACTGGGGCCTGCAGTCGAAGGTGGTACACTGGATGTATACTGCTGTGGTGCGTCCTATTTTACTTTATGGTATTAGCGTGTGGTGGACGGCACTCAAAGTTGCTGCCTACTGTAACTTGCTGGGAAAGGTGCAAAGACTGGCTGCGCTAGCCATAACAGGGGCGTTCAGAACCACTCCGTCGGCCGGATTGGACATTCTGCTGAGCTTGCTCCCGCTGGATATTCTTGGCGAACGACAATACGGCACTACGCCTTTGCGAAACTTGTAAGTGGCGCGTGAGGAGCACTGGGCACGCATCTATTCTGCGCAATCTGGATCTCCCTTCGGAGACCGACTACACATTTCCGAAACAAACTTTCGATCGGAACTATACATGCTTAACGGACGGTTTGCTGGGACTGCTCGCGGGGACTGAGCCTAAGGTAGCATAATTGATCGTGAAGTTCGGGCTGTGCCATCTGGCGAAGAAAAAGGCTTCTCAACGAGCTAAGCAGCGGCCTATGCTTGCTGTAGCTCAGTTCGGGGGACTTGTGCGGGGTTTTCGCCGCTCGTTGCCCCTGTCCTTTACGTATTAACAAACATTCATAGGCCTGCGGAAAACAACACAAACGGGGGGAGGTGAAAATGGGGAATGATAAAAAATGAGGCGATAAGGATGGAATGGTTCGCGTTCGCAGTCCAGGCGTAATGGGACTCTCGGCCTCTGGTTTCGTACCACCGACAGATCCTTACTCATCAGGTGCTGCCATAGATCTGCCAGTGGAAGCAGCACTATATTATGGTTCATTACAGGTTTATTCCATTTAGGAATCTCTGGGCTCAGAATGTACCCTTAACGACTAATTCCATGCTGATCTACACGGACGGCTCTAAGACGCACTGTGGAGTTGGGGCCGGAATTTACTCGGAAGGGCTTGGTATCATCATATCATTTCGTCTTCCTGACTTTTGTAGTGTTCTCCAGGCGGAGGTTTCAGCGATTTCAGAGGCTCTGACCTGGCTGGGAAGTGACGTGATGACTGCCAAGCACATCACTATTTTTACGGACAGCCAAGCTGCAATACGTTCACTTGAGTCGGTTCTCACTACATTCAAAACGATTGTGAACTGTCGCACAGCCCCCACTTTTTCAACATCACGCTTTGCTGGATATCCGGTCACAGTGGCTTTGCAGACAACTGCAGCTTGCGCGTGAGGGGATAGCCGATAATGTTGCTGGAATTCGGGACAGTATTAAAATGCCTTTTGCGGTATGTAAAATGGTAACGAAGTCAGCCGCTATTGATAGGGCCAACATAAGATGGCTCAGTGATATCTCATGCCAAACGACAAGGGCGATTTGGACTAGACTTGATCCTAGACGCTCTGCCGTACTGCTATCATTAAGCAGATCACATATCGGCACGGTGGTGGAGATCATCACAGGGCACTGTCTTATTGGGGAACTAGCCTGGAGGCTGCGCCTTCCGCGCCGTGACTAATGCAGAAGCTGTGAGGACGTGGACGAGGAAGAGTGCCACTACAGAGTTTTGGCGGGCTGGAGATGGAGATTTCTTGGTTCCTCGTTCTTTTACGACTTGGAAGACCTCAGCAACGCTAGCGCGACAAAGCTCAATCGTTTCATTGCTAGCACCGGCTGGTTTTAATACCTAGTTTTTAGGGTAAGGTATAGAGAGTTTCTGGAGGTACCACAACGAACCCAATTTGCGGTCTAAGTGTGCTGTGAGCTATCATGGCAGCCCCTGCACCGAACCTATCCTAATTTCGAAGAATGCAGTTGCCAGCATGCGCCTGCTGCTCCCCCATTTAGCCGCCTACCTGTGATAAGTCGGGAGATGCTGTGGCTTATTATTACGCCCCGCACCACACAGGGTGAGGACAACGCAAACCTCCATCGCCACGTACGTCGTCGTGGACGAAATTCGAGCCTGAAACACCGGTAGTCAGACATGAGATTGATCCCTCCACGCACTGAGCTACCGTTCGCCCCCAATGAATCTTATTTGTTTGTTAAGGATACGCCGTTTTTTTTTTAAGTCAGCTTTGTTCGTTGCTCTTCATATCTTGAATTCCAGTAGAAAATTGTCCCACTTAATTTCACGGTCCTTTGTCTTACACTTCCAAAGCCTCATTACCCGACATATCTGTGAAGTCCTTAACCAAAATCTGAGTGCATACCCGGGCCCTGTATCTACACAAAAACTTTTGCTAAAGCAATCCAGAAACATTTCACGCTTCAATTCCAATCCAATCTTCGCCCGAAAACTTAATTTTCAGCACAAAGCAAATACGACGGGAACACGGGAATGTTTTTCCTCGTAGTTTGGAGTTTTCCCACTCATTATGATTCTAAAGAAAATCCATTTAAAAAGTCCCGTCCCTGTCCTCAAAAATGTCGGTTCGTTATCATTGGGTGTGCACCTCAACCTAGTTCCCTTGGCAACATGTACCTAATTCCCATGGCTTTCTATAGCAAAATTCAAGGTAATTAAAAAAGGAAACTAAAATAGCATGACATCATTGTCGCCTCCCCCGCGTGGAAATGAACCCCACACACATGAGCTCGAAACTTTTTTCTTATCGGCGCGAAAAAAGAGGAAAAGTTTTCTCTATTAAATTTTGACGGTTGGGTTTTCCCGTCGCATAACTATTATGACTTTGCGTTCGGGAACGTCTTCTCTCCCTGTCGGTCCCATCCGTTTCGTCCGTTATCAAAACAGCTTCCAGTGTCAGGGTTCACTTTCTGATTTTCACTTTTCACTCGAAAAAAGGATTCATAACTAGTTTGGCGTTGCCATGGTCCTAGTGAGTAGAAAATTAGATTTTCTCTGTCTCATTTGGCTCGATTCCACTTGAATCCTTTTTCGGGCTAAGGACATTGAGCTGGGGCGGGAAATTGTGTGGATCGCTCTGTCTGTTTGGCGTCCCATGTCATATCACAGGATAACTCGTTTAGTGTGATTGCTATACGGAAATTCTGGCGCTTGGTCCTTTTTTTGGGTTCGGGCAAATATCGTCTTTGAGTCGTCCTTGTATGCATGCTGATGACGATGCGCTCCGCCTGATGACGGTGACTGGCAAAGAGACCAGAACCGAACTTTGTTGAATATAATTAGCAAACTAATAAGTGGCTTTCGGGGGTTAGACTTTGCTGGTGCTGGGTGTGCGTGTGTATCATGCGGTTGCTGCTGGAATCCAGTGTGGTATCTCAGCACTCATTTCGATGAATCCTTTACAATCGTGTGAGGTGGCGGCGGCGGCGTCGTCGTCGTCGACGGTCGTGAAGATGGAAAGTTTTTCGGCATAAAGAGCTCTCAAGCATAGTTCGTAGTGGTATCATCGTCCACATCAAAAGGATCATGCTTGGGTTTCGGGATAAAATGCCAAATATTGATATGAATATGATTTGATCAAAGAAAAGTTTGTGTTTGGTTGAATAACAGCAGCGAGTTGAAGCATTTAACTTTTTTGATTTATGAGAGGGCGGGCGGACGCTGGGGCGTCTGCGAGGATTTCTGACTAAGACGATTTAAACAATATTTGTCGGAAAGCTGGCCCTGATGAATAATCTGAAAATATCTTCGCCTTTGTTAATGTTTCCACCACCAATTCTGCAGACGATGATTAGCGGTACTAAATGCTCTCAGAATGCATTCAACCTATCATGTACTCATACACGGCAAAACTTTTTCATAACCGGGAAGAAGTTCACACGCACGGCGGAAGGATCTCAGACCCATCAGCTTATCATCTTCCCTGCTGAAGGTGTTAGAGAGATTGATTGATACTTTCCTACGTAGTACTATTCCGAAACCTTTGTTGTCTGCTTCCCAGCACGCCTACCGGAAGGGAGGATATGTTGTTTTGGCACTTCACTCTCTGGTAGGTCATAGCGAAAAGTCTCTGTCATCCAAGGAGTACCGGTACACGCTGCCTTGGCTGGATCTATCACGGTTGCACTCTCAAGTCTGGGTGTACAAGATCTACTCTGCAAGCTTATTAGCATTCTGCTTACATCGAGGGTTATCTGCACAAATCTGGGCACATCGTCTGCACGTAGGCATATGAACAGGGGAACCCACCAAGGTGGTGTTCTCTGTCCTGTTTTTTTGGAATTTGGCGGTCAACAGACTGCTTCTGGACCTGGAAAAGTCGGGATGTAAAATCACCGCATATGCGGATGATATTGCTATTGCCATCTCGGGTAAGTTCCTCTATGTCCTTAGTGATTTAATGCAGGAAGCTCTTAATGTTTTTGTGACAGAACTTGTGATTTTTACTAGAAGATATAAGGTACCTTCGCTTGAGCCAGCATTGAAGGAAGGGACACGGCTCGTGCTCACTGATAAAGCGAAATTTCTGGGGCTTATCCTGTATGAGGTTAGGTTAGGTAGGGTGACAGCCTAAACAACTCCGCATAGACCGCTGAGGTCCAAAGCGATACCACATATATCAGGTACTCATCCCGTTTCGTTACTGGCCCCTACCAGAAGAGCTTCGTTGAGCTTGAAGGAATCTGACTCATTGGCGAAGCTCAAGAGGTTTCTCCAACTGAGTCCTGCGAGCTGCGACTCCTTCAAGATCGTTGAAGAAGTGAGCTCCTGGGCACTTTAATCTCCTTCTAGCGAGTGCAGGACATTCGCATAGAAGGTGCTTTAGAGTTTCTTTCGTGTTTGGTATTTGGCAATTCCTGCAGCCATCGTTAGTTATTAGCTTTAGTCTGTAGGCGTATTCCCCTATCAGGCAGTGGCCCGTTAGTATGCCCACTAGTAGTGCACACTGACTTCTGGGCTGTCCCAAGAGGCTTTCACTCTTCCTTTTGTCATAAGAATTCCAGAATATTTTTGTTACTCTGGAGTCGTTTGTGTTAAGCCAGTTAGTTTTATGGCGTCAGCAGCTCTTTGGCTGCCCCTCGTTCGTCGATAGCCCCCCTGTTTGTCTAGTCCAGTTGCTTTTGGTTACCTACAACCCCGCTGTGGCCCGGAACCCACCAGATTTCCAGGGTCCTAGCTGATCCTAGCTTGTAGAGCCTGGATGATAAGTTATGCTGGAAACCGAACATTATGGAACGTGTGACAAAGGCAATAGTCGCTTTGTACTCCTGCAAAAAAGCCATGAAATGAGGCTTACAGCCGAAGTTTGTTCTTTTGGCTTTTTACATCGGTCTTGCGACCCATACTCATCCATGGGGGGTCGTCGTCTGGTGGGCGGCACTAAACACAAGGTTCAAAGATTAGCATCTGTTTTCATCATGGGAGCTCTTAGAACCACTCCCACTGCCGCCCTTGAAACTATGCTAAATTTGACTTCCTTCGTCATTTTTGCTGGTGTGGTTATCCGCCTGTGAAAATGGTAACTGGACAACTACCACCAACGGACATTTGGCTGTACTGAACAGATTTGATGTTCCTGAAGTCACGGATTACGCCTCTTCTACAATACTTGTTTGGAAAGAACTTCAAAACATTGAACCCATCGGGAGAAGAGTGGACAGATAATGCGATTCTGTAGACGGGTGCCATAAACAACTTTACTGACGGCTCTAAGACGGCTCGAAGAGTTAGGGCTGGTGTTTACTCAAAGATAGTGGGTATAAGTCTGTATTTCCATCTCCCAGAGTACTGCACTGTTTTATAGGTTGAGGTCAGGGCGTTTTAAGAAGCCCTGTTGTGGTTGGGTGCAATATTGTGACTGCCAGGGATGTTGTTATCTAATACTGATTAGTCAAGTAGTAGTAGTAATTAAATCACTTGACGCAACAGTGGCCAGCTCGAGGAGCGTATAGAACTGTCACAATTCAATCTTAGTGTCACCATACACTGCCGAACTCGAGCACGAACCTAGTACAAGTGGACCGGTTTTCTTCACACCTATGTGAAGTGTGTGTGTGTGTCAGAGGATATTTGTACCAGGTTCGAGATCGACAGTGTATGGTGACACTTAGAGAGATGGGAATTTTTTTCAGTATTACCCTGTGTTGGATTCCTGGCTATAGTGGATTTGTCGGAAACAGCAGGGCGGATGAGCTGGCTAGCGAAAGGCACAACCAATATGGTAAGCGATAGTTTTCGTAGTGTAGGATTTAAACTTAAGCCTTAAAGGCGGCTACGACTGACAGAGCAAAAACTAGGTGCAGTATTGGCAGTACGTGCTTTGTAACCAGGCAAATATGGCCTACACTGAACGCTTACCGCTCTTCTGAATTGCTGCTCTTGGAAAGCTAGCACATTAGGAATGTTGTGAGGGTTATCACTGGCCATTACCTTATTGGAGAACATGGCCGAAGGCTTCGAGTCCCGCACAATGACTATTGCAGAAGCTGTCGTGATGAGGATGAGGAGGAGAGCTCCTTTCATCTGCTCTGTGTCTATCCTGCCTTGGCTGGAGGCAGGATGGGCCACCCTTGGTCCCTACTACTTCACCGATTTGGATGACCTTAAGGAGGTGAGTTTGGTCAGTTACATCGGCTGGTTTGATGAGTAGGTTTTTGGTCGATGGATTAATCTATGGTGGTATCACAACAGACCCTAATTGTGCTCTTTCTATCAGAGCAGCCCTTTTAAACCTAACTTAACCTAAGTGACCGCGACCTTTTATTTCGGAAGACCAATAGATGTTGGGGGCATCCGCTGAGTCTTCCCACCGAGCGATATCCTAGATTGATTTTCTGAATATAAAAATTTCGTTCGATGTGAGTTTGTTGTCCTGCTGTCGTTATTCAACATCTTCAACTTGTGGCAACCAGCGTGGGACAACCGTAAGAACACTTTTATCGAACCTGGTGAAATAGTTACTGTTTCGAACTTCCTAATATCTAATATCGAAAAGCCCTGTTTGTATTGATGGGAGCGACACTGTTAATGAATTTAACTACCAGGATTCATCCCATTACATCGACCGGAGCACTACGGAAGCCTTATTCCCAGAACGATCCTCTGGTAGACCACCGAGCTGTGAGCTCTTGTTTTTCATTTTCTCATATAAATTGTAATTTCTGAATTAAATTTGACAAAATTTTTGATTGATGTCTCGACGAAATTTATGGTGAAAATTGTGTTGGCAACTGCGACTGCGGGAGCTTGATGAGTCCCATTCCCCCATCCTTCGGTAGGCCAGCGCCGCCCCGTGAGCTTCTCCCCATTTTTTCAAATAAATCTTAATAACTGAATTTCATTTGTGGTATATTTGGTGGTGAAAGTATGATGAGTTTTTTTTTAATGATGTTTTGATTAAAGTTGTGGTGAAAATTGTGACGGTATTATTGTGACTGTGGAAGTATGATGAGCCCCATCGCCGGCCGCGCCATGAGCTTCTCCTCATTTTCTCATTTAAGTTATAACTACTGAATTTGATTTGTGGTGGATTTTGTGGTGAAAAATATGGTGAGTTTTTTTTTATAAATTTTATAGTGAAAATTATGATGGCGTCCATATATGACTGAAGGGGTGCCATCGCCCTATCCTTCGGTAGATCGCTGCCCCATGCGTTCCCTCTCATTTTCTCGTAGGTATAAATTAAAATTACTGGTCTCAATTTCTGATGAATTTTATGTTGCATCTCCAGTCTAAAGGATAGTAGTTAGCGTCATTACGTCACTGCCAGAGATAAGTTAATCTAATATTACAGAAACTGAACCACACATCCTACACCGCTCAATTATATACAATTACGATACACACAGCTGAGAAAACAAACAGCCCTGAACTTTGATTTGACTCACATTTGACCTGCTTTCCTCCCTTTCAACCATTACGTGGCATTCATCAACCTTAAACTTGAACCAATATTTCGGCAATGTAATATTCCCCTTCCATCTGACACATAATAAACATCCGTCTGTAAACATATAAAATTTAGTGGAAAACTAAAATGGAACTGGAGCGCAAAGAGCTCCGAGAAGAAGCCATGAAATGATGTTTCTTTCACTATCCACAAAATTCACCGTCGTCGTCCATTCCGGTATATTATACGAATCGTAAAATGGGGCAAGCGATAAACCTCAGAATGTGTAGTGAAATATCTTGCAAACGCAACCGCTGAAATCGTATTTCAAGAATAAATAAAATTTACTGGTAGGTCGCATCTCTTCGGCGAAGTCTTTCAACGAATGTCTCTCTATCTTTACTGGTTGATTTTCATCAACCTCTATCTTCCTTGATCCATATAACACGTCCGCTGACTATATGGTCACATGTTTACATCATGTTGATGATTATGTATCACAGGTTCCCCCTTGAGAAGTCAGCTCGACATCAATCGAATCTTCGCGGGTTGAATTCAAACTGTGTCTTTGCGCTGCCTCACCGAAAAAAAAGCAGAAAAACGAACCGTAGCCATCCGAATGACGAGTCTCCCTCAGAAAAATTCTGCAAGAAGACTTCGAAGAAAAGGTGTAGGATTGTATGTCAGTGTACATTACACTCATAATATTTGTCGCACTGACGGTACAAGAGACATTCCCCATCCAACAACTACTAGTCGGCTCTCTATTTGCCAGGACGACACGACGCGACGACCGGCTACATTCGGTGATGAATGTTAAATGAATGTAAATGCCGTCTGACTTGAAATATAAATGAGCATCGACCATATTATCCCTGGTAAAGGAAAATCATAAATAACTCATGTCGTAACGCTGCACAGCGCCATGAGAGCGACGAAAATGAAGCAATAGCAAGCGTTAGCAGCAAATTTCGATATAAACAAGGACCTACTCGTCGAGGACACCTCATCCTTTCGATCGTTTCGCGAACAACACTAGAGTACTCGAAAGTAACCGTCGTACACAGCAGCAGGAACGTTTCATTTCCATTTTCATATATGCCACTCCATCTTTTTGATTTTCATATCCAGATGGATGGGTGAGTGTCATACGGTATGGGTCGTTATTGAGATATAATCCTATGTATTATTTTTTTCGATTAGAATTCGATTTTTCCAACGCAATTGGGATTTAAATAAGTTGCCGATACCTACTTGAATCATTTCACAAAAAAAAAACCCTTCAGTTGATGTAGCCGACACTTTACAATAAAGCTGCTGAGGTGGCGAGGTTTTATCGAGGCTATGTCCTTGGTCATAGGGAAAGTCATATCGAAACACTAGATTCGACGACGGGCAAGAGCCTGACACAGAGTATAGGCTCATGAGTTTTATCATGATCTTTCTCCAGCTTCAGGTTTCCTAGATAACATATGGGTAGTCCACTGAAAGGTTCCGGACCGGTGAAACAGGTTGAGGATGCCTGTCTAGCAAGCTCGTCCTCTTGTTCATTGCTCTCAATACCAGTGTGGCCGAGGGGCCCAGTACAGTTTAAATTTGTTCAAATGTAAGACGTCGCGCCCTCAATTTCAAGTTGACCGAGGTGCTTGTCAGGGCCTTAGTGGCTGCTTCGCTTTCGGGGAAAATCGACTGGGGCTGAGCCCTCTTCTCTTTTGAACCGTTTGTGACATTTTCTGTTGTTTGGAATCGAGAGAATTATGAGACTGCCCATTTTTCTCTGGCCCAAACATATGCTTAGGTACAAGTAGTAATGATTGAAACGCATCTTCCTAGCCAGCTGGTCGAATGTCGATGTCGTTTAGTAGCCATCTAGTTTGATCCCGGTTCATGATCTCATGGGCTACTATTGGCCATGTGCGCAAATTCAGTTCGCTTGCCTCCACATCATGTTTAATTTTCAGAACCATAACCACTCGCCGCAACTCCACCAACTTACATATTAAATTAAGAACAGTTTCAAGCATCCAATCTCCAAATATAAATTAAAATATCATGAATATGTATCCAGCGTTAGTCTCTCCATATTCAACAGGGCCACCGCATCCTCCTTCACATATCTGCCGTACATTCTATGTGAAGCAGGTGTGCCCTATATGACCCGAAAATCTCATGACTCATTCCTGCCTAATGTCAAATCTCATTCCATATTTATTAATATGAACTGTTGTTGCCTTTTTGGTAGTTCTCCAGATGCGTTTCCCTTCATTCACACCCCCTGGCCCTCGTTTTTCCAACCCTCGACGAACCATTCCGCCCGAAGACATTCCGTCGGGATAGTAGAGTTCTTGACAAAAGGTCGAGTCTATTTGTGCTTGAATCCCCTTTCGTCCTGCTTAGCCTCCTTCGCCCAGGCCTCTAGTTTTGCCCTACCCGGTTTCGAGCCGGGCAAATTAGAATTGTAATACAGAGAATACTTAATTATGTATAAAACGGCCGAGTGAATTTTATTGGAGGGACGGATGATGGAATGAAAACAGAGAAAATTATGCCACAATGAAATTTTAATTATAATTAAATACAAAAACACAGAAAACATAGACAAGCCTATTTACACTCTCCAGATAAAAGGCGCGGGGTCGAATTTCGCCCCGGTGGATATCTCTCGGTACAAGGACTTGGCAAGCCTATAATTGGATCAGAAAGGTCGAGAGCAACAGAAGGCTCTTGCTGGCAGGGATCCGATGGGAAAATCACAGAATAAATAAAAAGAAGTCTATGACCAAACGTTCGTAGCTGTAGAATTTTTCTCGAAGTATCTTTGACCTTTCCTCTTACCATAATTTCATGGGCTGCTTCCGTTTTGTTTTGTTTTTTTCTACACTGACCATTTGTTGCTATTTACACAAAATTTTCTGAGAACTTGTTGAATGAATATCGTTGAGCTCGGTGGGCTTATAACTTGGGAATGCTGTTTATAGGTTGTCAGTGTCCTGTTAAGTGGTGTAGCCAATGAATACAAGTGTGAGAGGATGCTACGAGTATGTTGGGGTTTGCAACAGCTTTATGAATTTTGCAAAATTACATGCATTCTGGTTGGCTACGCAACTTGCTTAGGACTAGGGATGGACATCAATGGCCGACATTTTGTCTCGATTTTCGATGCTTCCGCCATCGCTCGTCCTGTGGTCGATGTTTTCAATGTTTCCTGCTATCGATGTTTTACCCTCAATGTTTCATCTCGAATGTTATACCATCCATGTCTTATTTTCGAAATTTTTACACCATCGATGTTCTATATTCCATGTTTTTCCACCATGGGCGGTCGGTAGCTCAGTGCGTTGAGGCGTCAGTCTAATGTCTCATAGGTTAGGTTAGACCACCTCTGGGTCCGTTGTGATGCCACAAAAGTCACCTGATTAAACCCAGGTAACAAACCAGCCTGTGCTATCACTAAAGCGATTGAGCTGTAGGATCCTCCAGATCCCGGAAAGAAAAACAAGAACCCAGAAATTGTTTTCGCCTCTCAGCCAAGGCCGTACTGTGACAACGAAGATGGAGAACGCTATCCTCCTCATCCACGTCATCACAGCTCCTGCAATAGTCATTGTTAGGAATACGGGGCCTCCAGACAAACTCCCAAAAGGACAGTGCCCCGTAATAACCCCCAAAACCCCGCCAATGTGTTTCCTGTTTAGTGAAAGCAGAGCGGCTAGGGTCAAGTTTCGGCCAAATCTACTTTGTTGTTTGGCACGTATCGCCCTTTAACCATCTCATGTTCGCCCTGTCAACCGCAGTGGCTTTGAAGACAAGTTTGGACGATGCCCATAGATCTCTCGACGGAATCAAGCTGGTGTGATTCCGCCCAAAAACGTATTTTGCAGGAGAATGCTTAGTCTCCACGGGGTGATCCAAGTTGCCCAGTATGGTCGAGTGTCCACAACTTACCGTGCACCACTGGCCAGTTTGACGAAGGCGTAAAGCCGTGTTAGTCTCCAGTTGTTCGCCGAAAATATCCCAAGGGGGCAAGCCGAGCACCATGTTTAGCCCGGCTGATAGAGTTGTTTTAAAAGCTACCGTCATGGCCAGCACCGCTAGCCTTTGTACCTTACTCAGTAGGTCACAATAGGCCGCTACTCGGAGTGCTGTCTTATTCCGTGCAGTAGTATAGAATTTACCACAGCTGTGTATATCCAATATACAGCTCTAGGCTGCAGGCCCCAGTTCTTACTTATGGCCTTTTTGCACGAGGGTTTGACCACCCTTGGCCGTTGCTGGTAAACGAGTCGCTCCGGTGCGTAGAACCGGTTGCCGGAGGAGAGCAACAGTAGCTTTCTTGGCCCGTTCTTCATTGTAGTTTCCTATCAAAAATGAGACCGAGTTCCTCGGTGTCGGTGAAGACCAAGGTTTAATACCCTCCTCCTTCAAATGTTTTTTATTTGAGTGTCAATCCGACTCCTTGAAGCCTGAGTCTTATTGAAACTTCTCCTGCACTCAGCCCTAAGTGCGGAGATCCTAGTACTCTAATAGGCTTTTTTTCTTCTTTTCTGCATGTGAGGTAGCCGGACACGATGAAGATACCGCCTCTTAGAGTATTTACCATATTGTCCAGCTCCTGTTCATTGCTGGGCTGAATTGGTAGTGGAGGTAGCATAAAAAGCATCACTGTATCTAGGCCAATTAGTCCTTCTGCGATTTATAATGGGTTGAATTGCTTCAGGACGCTTGCTAAGGCTGAACTGATCGGAGAAAGAGTGTTCCGACGACACGCTCCCGTCTCTAATAAGGTGGATGATATCATCCGACGACAGAGAGATGTGTACGACCTCTTGTCTGGCTTTTGTTATAAAAGTAGGTTCGCGGCCCACATTGCAGATTAAAAGATTAGTTCCCATAATGGTTTGGAGAAGAAATTTTCCGCGCTCATTAGTGTCTGAGCTACCCGAGACATCTTGATGCGCATTAGAGTCGCTGCCAAGAATCATACTAATTTTCGATGCCCGTGCTGCTGCAATGACATCCCTCAAATTGGGTGAAGGGAACGTGCCCACATTGTCATGCAGCATGTATGCCGATGCAACCCAGTACACCTTACCTCGAGGCAGAATAACGCAGTCTTTATCGCTGTAAGTTGACAATGGGAAAGCCTTGACGGATGCAAGACCGTGGTAAAATATGGTATAATCAGGAGACCCCATATCTCTGATGTGATCGTCCACAACCCAAGGTTCCTGATGCATTGCGATATCTTCTTTACTGCGCGCCAGACGAAGAACAATGGCTGCTCTCGAATGGTGAAGGTTTATTTGAAGAAACCTTACCAATACGCCTGCCCTTCAACTACCGTGACGTCTGTAATGGACGATTTGGTGGGCATCTGAAGATGCCCGTGGGGACGGGGATAGACACTTCGAAGGGAGTGGATTCGGCTAGATTCGCATCCTCCTCCATAGGAATGGGCTCTGGCTTGCGTACCTTTTTTAAGTCACTCATATATGCGGAGCTTCATCTTGACTCCGCCCGATTTTGTTATAGGAGCCAAGGAGCCTATTTATGTATAATAAGTAGAACAACACACCTGCAGTCCTTAACCGGGTCCTCCAACTTGACGATACGCCGGAATGCCCGGATTACAAGTGCGAATGTGGCGCAATATTTGTTCCTCATCGGAGACAAAGGGCGGCAGCGTCGCACGGGCCCTACGACGCGATGATATTTCGTCCTTCGCGACTACTTCCAGCCTAGCTCATGGCCAGACCTCCCCCGCCCTACTGATGGCGAATCTAAACATGGATGCAGACCGCTCATCTGTAAACTTCATCAATTTTACGCGGCCCTTAAACAAGCCCCCGCCTTCACAGTCCGGGAGTGGTTGCGGGTAGGCTGATGTCTCATGCTAACGGTCAGCTATATGTTCGAGTCCCGTCCATGTTGTAGCCATGGATGTTCGTGTTATCTCCCCCCATGCGATGTGGGGCATAACAATAAGCCTCAAACTTTCCCGATTTGTCGTAGATATGCGGCTAAATGGGCAGAAGATACGTATGGAGCGACCGGTAGCTCAGTGTGTAGAAGCTTCAGTCTCATGTCTGATTGCCGGTGTTTCGGGTTCGAATCGCGTCCACGACGTGCGTTACAATAAGCCACAAACTTCCCCGATTTGTCACAGAAAGCATCTATGATAAATGGGCAGGAGGTACGTGCTAGCAACATTCATCGTCCGAAACCAGTTTATGCTAATGAAACGTCAACTAAGCCACATGGGAATAGTTGATGCGCTATGACCCACTAGGGGTTAGGCCAAATGGTAGTATGTATGTAGTATGGCTTGGTTCAATATTTTTTCGACGTTCTGACTTTCGATGCCTTATCCTCGATGTTTTCTACCAACGATATTTTCCTATCGATGTTCTGTTTTCGACGTTTTGCCTCCGATGTCTTATCTTCGATATCTGACCACCGATGCTTTGTCTTCAATGTTTCTCCACCATCGATTGCTCGGTTCGATGTTCTTTTCGATGTTTTTCATTCGATGTATCAAGTTATACTTGGGATTAATTTTTATATCTTGTGATAGCATGAACCCTGACCAAGCCAACTCTGTTCTGGTTACTTATTCTAATTTGACATTTCTTTCTTAAGCTCAGGCACTTAAAATCAGTCAGCCGAAGGTCAGAGATTTTCCTTAGTACATATTTTTAATTTGTCTTTCTGTCTATTGCCGTAGGGATTACATTTCCATTAGAAAAATTCTGCAATCTTGACGCAATCTTTATGTCAGATTTGAAAAATCAAATATTTTTTTCTGTTACTTCATCTACTATCTCTTCTCTCTGTTACTTTGTCTCTCCCGAGATTTTCGTATAACATACAGAGGAATGTGAAATGAGATGTTGGGACGCTACATGTATCTCTACATTGCATCTCATTTCATATTCCTCCATATACTTTTCAACTTTATATATTTTACATTTCCTGCATATTACATACATGTCCGCCATCACATCATCATCATATTCAGCATGTTAAGCTTTGAGACGAAACTGCGAGAAATGGCTGCGGAGATAAAATAAAATGTTGAAAAAAAAAAAAGATCTGAAAAACTTTTAATGAGACTTCATCTTTTTTTTCAGTCATTTCCTTTGAACCGAACCCCGAAACGAGACCCATGAATCCATTTCCTCTCTCTCCCACTCTCGTTCTCGTCGCGAACGAGAGAAAAATATCTGCTAGAAAAAACAGGAAGTTTGGCGAAAAACAGGCCGGGTTCCAGACAAAAAGATGCGGAAATTGTAGGGAGAGGAGGAGCCTTTTGGAAGGACGAGGGTTAGCACTTGAGAGAAGCGTGTAGAAAAAAATGAGACGGACACAAAGTTAAATTGTTCTCATTTCCTCTTTGATTCGGAGCGGTTTTTTTTTATTGTGGAAAATTTGTTAATAAGAGGCGAGAAATGTTCATGTGGGAAATTAGCGGATAATGTTGTTCAACGGTGAGGGATTAGGTGGAAAATATCACTGGAGGGTTTTTGTTCGGAGATTGGCCTTTCCTTTGAAGTGACAATCGTTATTGAATAATATTAAATTTTATCTATTGTGCTGTTCTGCACAATGCAATGATAATTATCTCAGTCCTTCTACATGACCTAGTTTCGTGTTGCTAATTTCGATGCTGCGGTATAATGGTACTCATTTATCCTAACCACTAGTGGGGCATAGCGCGTCAACTATTCCATGTGGCTTAGCAACACGGTCACGATCGCCGTGGACGGGACTTGAACCCGTAGCGACTATAGTCAGACATGAGACGGACGCCTCTACGCACTGACCTACCGGTCGCCCCAACGGTGTGATGGTCTCTCAGTTGCCCTAACCCCTTGTGGGACATAGCGCGTCAACTGTTCCATGTGGCCCAGTTGACGTTTCGAGGGCATAAACTGGTTTCGGAGAATGCAGTTGCCAGCATGCACCTGCTGCACATCCATGGCCACAAACGTCGTCGTGGACAAGATTCGAACCCGAAACGCCTTTAGTCAAACATGAGACTGATGCCTCAACACACTGCGCTACCGGTCGCCCCAAATAATCCCTAACATATTATTCAAACGCTTATGATCCATCAAATCCAAATGTCACTCAATGACCCTCCCACAAATCACATGCACACTATTCATCCAATTACAAAAATGATAATTCGATTCTATTATTAGTGTCATTCGAATTAACCTATTATTTATTTAGATATGTCATATACAAAAATTCTAATTGTCATCATCAATTAATGCGGCAGTCATTTTGAAATGAAGCAGGAATGACAACGGAGCGACAATCAAGCGACCGACCTTTTTCCTCTCATGTTAGTGTTTTTTGTGCCTTGTCATGTCGCGCTTGTGTTACTTGTGACGGGAAGACGGACCGCCACGCGAGACCCAACAGAAGGGGGGGGGGGGGATGGCATGGCGTCTCAAGGAGGCAGAGAGTAGCTCATAGAACCCTGGAGGTTTTTTTGTGGAGGAGGCGGCGAACGAGTTCTTCGAGTGGCTTTTGACCTATTAACTGACTAAGCAAATCGCTTAATAAATTTATTCTTGAACAAAACAAGAAATTGTTTTGAATGTGAAAAAAAAATTTTTTTTTTCTATCTGCGCTTTTCTATGGAGAATTGTTTGGATTTAGATACTCAATAATTTGGGCCAAGATTTATCATTTGGTTAATTGATGAAGATTATAACGGCAGTGTGATGTGATTAGCAGTAATGTTCGAACTTGAACAGATTTGATCATGCTCAGATTGAATTGGAAGGGATTTGAATAAATAATTGGAATATTTCTCTTACTTGCTTATAGAATGGCTAGGGAGGTACCATAGCAATATTGAATTAATGGCCTAATGAACTTTCCAAACTAGAGTCATTCGTTGTCGCGGTGTTTTCTTCACCTGTAAATAGACTAAAAGAGAAAAAATACGGCCTTTCGAGATTTATGAATTATCGCCCTAGGATCTATCGCTCGAAAACTAAAATGATAATATAGGTATAAATTGTCATAACTCGAGGATGGTAGATCATATGGAATTTTAGCCCCAAAAAACAAACTACCTATCGAATCAACGCGTTTTTTAAAAAGACATAAAATAACCCCAAAGTTTGGTACTATCTAAGCATTAATTCTATCTACGGTTGCCCAGAGGAGATTTCTCATACTACCTAAAGCGGAAATCCACTCTGGGATGTATGTTTGTACTACCCGAAAGCGGAAATCCACTCTGGGATATATTTTCGTACTACCTAAAGCAGAAAATCCCCTTTGAAATTTCGCAGAGTGGATTTCCGCTTTAAGGAAGGCACTAACCTCCGTTTTTCAAAAGCTGTCAAAAATCCGGTTCGCACGAATATTTTCGCTTTTCTCGGTACTAAGTTCTTCGCACGAGAATCCCATACATACATAGACAAAAGTCTCCACACTGTTGTGGGCAATTTCAACACGAAAACAATTACCTTGCATTTTATTTCGTGTAGAAACCGGTCATTACAGTGGTGATGTGTTCGTTTTTTTTTAGTGAGAAGAGGAAATTCAAGTTTAGTATAGAGCACCGCGGATATGCGCTGTGTGCATGTCTACAGTGTCACTTTTTCGTGGGAGAAATAAGTGCAGCATTTTCGCACGAAGAGGTTAGTACTAGCCTTTAGACGAAAAATTCCGCTTTATGCCTGGTATTGCGGAACGAAATGCAACGAAAAGTGCACCATCGAAATTTATTTCGCTCCAGCGAAATGAATTCCGCTGTTCGGCACCAGACGTCACTGTAATAGGTCAGATGTTTGGTAGACGTCACAAAAAGATGTTGACGTTGACACCAAACATTTGGTTTATAATTTTGCTCAAATTCCTCTTATGAACACAATACCATAGAGCGAAACGAAAATTTTCGTCGACGAAATGAAAGCTCATTTTGTATGGTATTTGAGTTTGGACAAACGAAGAAGACAGAGGAAGCGGCTTATGTGGTGACAGTGGAACAAACAAACTTATCAAGCCATTAACTGGCAAGTCTTTTGCAACTGAACATCCCGTGGAAGATAAGGACGGGTCCCTGCTGGTCACTGATGAAGACCAACTGCGACGGTGGAGAGAGCACTTCGTTGAGGTCCTCAACAACACCTTCGGACATTTGAACTAATCTTCACTAGAAGCAGAAAATATTCCGCAAATAGGCACAGTTGATACCAGCCCCACCATCGAAACTGGAAGTAACTCTGGCGATTAATTCGATGGAAGCGGATAAAGCCCTGGGGATGTATGGAGTTCCGGCGGAACTCTTTAAGGCGCATATCAACGCTACTGCGGATATTCTTCTCCTCCTTATCCAACAGTGTTGGGAAACCGAAACCCTCCTTAAAGAATAGAAGAAGGGTGTCATTATTAAGATCCCGAAGAAAGGTAACCTGAATTGCCTCCTCCACGCAGTCTCCAAACTGATGGCAAAAATGATCTTAAACCAGATCAAACATACAGTTGACCGTACACTGAACGATAAACAGGCTGGTTTTCGAGAGGGCTTCTCATGTAGCGATCACATCAACACCCTCCGTATTATTATTGAACAATCCGCAGAGTGGAGATCCCCATTACATCTCATGTTCATCGACTTCGAGAAGGCGTTTGACAGCGTTGACCGGGAATACATCTGGAGGGCTTTATGTAGCAGAGGCATTCCAGATAAAATAATTTCCACCATGAAGGAGTCCTACCAGGGAGCGCAATGTCATCTCTTACACAAGGGTAAGCTATCAGATCCTTTCGAGGTGCATAGCAGAGTGAGCCAAGGCTTCATTTTGTCACCTTTACTGTTTTCTATTGCCAGTAATGATGTACTAAGCGGCGCGCTTAATGAACACCAGAACAAAGGTATAAGATGGAAGTTGTTCAACACCTAGACTATGCTGACGATATTTGTCTTCTATCAAATGTCTGATGCTCTGCATTGCGAAGGCCGTAATGCGGGCCTTAAAATCATCGCTGCCAAGAGAAAGTACTTGAGCTTGCATCCAGGAAGGCAATGCGGAATTTGTGTTTCGGGGCAGGCAGTCGAGAAAGTTTAAAATTTTTGCTAGCTCGGAAGCGTAGTTACAGCAGATGGTGGAGCGGATGCTGATGTACAGTCTCGCATCAACAAGGCTCGAGCAGCTTTATTCAGTTTGACTCCTTTCTGGTAAAACAGCAACATTTCCAGATGCACCAAACTCCGGATCTTCGAAACCAACGTAAAATCAGTGCTTCTGTGTGGCTGTTCAACTTGGAAGGTGACCAATGAGATAACAGCTAGATTGCAAACTTTTGTGGACCAGTGTCTACGGCGCATCCTGCACATACGATGACCGGAGGGCATTTCTTACGACGACCTCCATACTATAACTGGTCAGGACAGGATAGACATTTCCATTAAAAGGCGAAGGTGGCAATGGATATGTCACACTCTCCGAAAAGAGCCGTACAATATTGCTCAACAGGCCCTCGATTGGAACCCGCAGGGAACCAACGCAAGTCGCCGTGTTGGACGACCTAGTAACACCTGGAGAAAATCAGTTAAGAGAGAGGGTGCATCAATAGGTATGGAATGAGATGAAAGCGATGGCGATGAACAGGACGAGGTGGAAAGTAGGCGTAGTTAATGCCCTGTGCCCCACAAGGGTTTAACAGAAACCTGAGAGAGAGATCCCCGTCGATGGGCTCGGAGATTACCAAGGGAGGATTCCCCGTCGATGGGCTCGAAGATTACGAAGGGAGGATTCCTCATCATTGGAAACGCATCCTCCTCCATGGGGGTAGATGGATGGATTTTAATAAACCTGAGTCTAAGGACTCCCATCGATTTAGCAAGGGGCGCCAATGATTTCTTATTAATCGCAAAGACTACGCATCTACAGTCATTCACGGCTTCCCCTAACTTCACAATCCACCATTATGTATTTGGCAGGTCCTCATTACACACCCGAATGTTTTAAAATTTCGTTCGTGCCCGAAACGAATGTAGGCAGCCAAGCACAGGCCCTAGAGTGCGATGGTCTCTGATTCCTCCTCAGCACCTCCAGCCTAGGGCCAGGTCAGATCTCACCCGCTCTGCTAATGGTAAATCTGAACATGTTTGCAGACCGCTAGTCTGCAAATTTCATCAATTTCACGCGGCCCTGATACCAGCCTCCGTCTTTACAATCGGAAGGAGATCCCGGAAAAGTCTCCATGACGTCACTGAAGTGGACGGTGAGGATTCCCTCAATGTTTCTCCAGTTGTCCATCGGAATGTACCCGTCGGCGACATACCGGTCGTCCACTACCAACTCGATCCAACGCTTTCCCGCCTCCGCATAAGAGGTGGCCGGATCATTCTCCCCAGCAGTCCTACGTTTAGGCCCTGTTGGACTTATTCCGAACTTCGAGATTTCAGTGGCGCCCGGGATCTCGGCCCACTCAAGAGACGACTTCTGCTGATCGCTCCTCTATGATTCCTTGATTCGAGATACCACATCTCGGACACAAATAGCGGTACGCCTTTCTCGAGAGCGGGCTTTCGAGTCAGGTGTTTCTTCTTACTTTCCCACTTTTTGAATGCGCCCCTATTCAAACTCGGGTCAACTGCAGTCCTAGGCGCATGAAGAGCACCGGAAGCTTTCGTCGAGACTCCGAATTGGCAACAGGTGCTTGATATACTGGGGCCAGGCTTCGTTCACGGCCCTGGCTCCAAATACCGATTTCCGCTTCAAGCAGAACAAATATTATCCCGTTGTTGGGGGGATTTTTAATTTTATTGTTGCCAAATTCATTGAGGGCTTATTTTTACTGGAAAGTGTGGACATCTCGGTAATCGTTGCCGAATGAGAGAAGAGCATTTCTTTAATTTTGTTTAAAAAAAAGACCCGCTTTAACAAAATTGAAATAATCCTTTCACCCTTACATGTCATACAGAATATTCAAAACATAAAACATCGCTACTATGTGTCCTTGTTTTTTTTTGTTCCATTTATTAATAAAGTTTCGCTCTCAAAAGTGCAACAGCCGCCAGACGACATTGACGAATATGACAGGCCGAAGGGAATATCCTCGCCCAATATGCAGAATGTATGGCGCTGAGTCTCTGAAATATCTGGCGCTTGAGTGGATATTGTGTGGTTACAACCACCGACATTGGATTTTCAAGTGTATACGAGTACTTGATGCTGCTGCTGCTGGAAAGGTCCTGAGTTGTCGGTGGTTGTTGTCGAATTCAGGAACGCATCTTTAGTCATGCATTCATGTGAAGGGAATCCCATCCATTCCGGAGGAGAGGAAATCAGTTCGGATAAAAAAATGGGAATGACACGAAAAACCGGAGTAAAGTCAGTAAACATTGTAAGGATCGTTATGTGTTCTCCGAGTCCTGTTGTTGGGACGTCGAACGGCGGAAGCAATGTCCTTGCCTGAAACGGAAAGACAAAACAACTGACGGGAGGATTTGCACACATGTTTCGGTGTACTTGCTCTTATCAAATATTTGGATTCAATGTCACGGAAAATGGATTTTATGCCATGACGAGTTATCACTTGGGCTTGGTACATATGTATACAGATAGCTGGGACGGATTCAATGAAGGAAAGTCGCGAGAAGGCGATTAGAATAATCGACCCGCATACAAAACGTTCGGCTCCAAACAGTACCATTCAGAGCACGGATAACAAAATATGAAATCAACAAACCTAAAGGGACACTGCCAGTCTGACCCTTATGTAAATTACACCCGTAACATGGGAGCCAGAATACAGTCTTACGCTGGCTATCTTCCTGTGAATCGAGATGGACGCAAGTGGCAAACACTACTTGCGTATATGTCACAGCCACCACTTCATTCATCATCATCGTCCGGTTGGTTGATTTTCACCATACGTTTTACCGCTCTCCTTCTCTCTCTCTCTCTCTTTGACTCGGCTTCATCTTTCTACCCCTCCAACAACAACCCTTAGGTGTGATACTGTTCTGCTTTCTGATGCATATCATGGGTGCGAACTAGCAGCATGTCGGGCAATTAGGACCAAAGTACTTCAGTTGAGCTGGAGACATGTATCGGACGCTGGTTTGCTGTTTTGGAAGGGTTCCCAGTTGTTGTCTGTCTACGAACGATAGGAGGGGGAGGGGGGTACTCCATCTGCATATTTCACCTTCGTATCTCTACCATATTTTCCGTCACACATCAACATTTTGACTGTCAGACCGGCGAAATGAAATATCCGAGACCAATTAATTTAAATTAACATTAATTGTTTAATCAAGAAATGGAGTGTCAGTTCATTTGTTGATTGTACGTATTTAACCGTGCACAGTGTGTATGTCGGGGTGTACATGAAAAGGAGACCACGACTAATATACAATGACGACACAGTCTATACTAAGTTGAGGGTGGGCCAGGCGCAGGCAGAAATCCTAGGAATTTTAATGGATGAATGCCGCCTCTCCATCTCCCCATAGGTAATGTTGTCGTGATGCTTGTTCTTTGACAAAGTAGTAATTCCATTTAGAACCAACTTGAATTTCAGTCAGCATACTTACGGTTGCTTAGAAACTATAGAAATGGGTGCTAGAGATGCGGGGACGGGGTTGAGATCGTGGTTAATTAGTAGCCTGTCAATAAACGCACAGGTGGTTGTACACAGGAGCCTCATTCAGAAATTGATAATTAGAGTTTATTGTCGAAGACCGAGGATGAAATGGGACTCGACTCCTTGGCACGGGAGGGTGGGAAATCGATACCAAAAACTAAGCGACAGCGTCATGTTATTAACAATGTCTTGTCTTAATTTCCCCAGTGTTGATAAAGACTTCCTTAACGGTGGGTGGGACGAGATATCCTATATTAAAAGATGTAAAGCCTTCGGCTCTGTGAATTATCTTCCAAAAAATGACATCAAAATACATAAATCTGGCTGATGGACACAACCCCCTCCCAAAAATGTATAGTTATTATGTTCGTACTGCCTAAAGCGAAGCCCACGCTCAGGCAATTTCCGCTATAGGCAGTACGAACCAGAATCAGAGAAACTAATGAAATGATCTAACGATCCATTTGCAATACATTCATACTACCTAAAGCGGAAATTCACTTAATAGCTAACACGCTACATTCGTACTACCTAAAGCGGAAATTCACTCCGGGTTGACTCGCAAGTGGATTTCCGCTTGAGGCAGAACGAATCTACGTTTTTCAGTGTGCAACTATTTGCACCATGCATTAAGGGTTCGTTCGTATAACTGGGTTAGGTTAAAGAGGCTGCTGTGTATAATACATATGGACCACCATAAGTCCGTTGTGCTACCTCGCCATCTCAAAACCACGAAAGTCTAGTCGTCGAACCATCCGGAACTGTCAATGAAGCGATGTAGATGACCAGCACTTACATCCTCCAAGTCAAGATTATGGTAACATCCCTTATACCAACACAAAGTTGTCTGGGAGGTACTAAAGTAAACAACGTAAAGGAACTACAGCACCGTCAAACAACACGACATTGACTTATTTTCCGCTCCCACGGCAGCGTTCGATTCTACGCACCGGAGCGACCCGTTCAGCAGCAACGGCCAAGGGCTGCCAAGCCCCCTCAACGCCAGTAGGCGTAGCTAGAACAACAACAACATTGGCTTTTTGTGAGCCCAGAGGAATCTTTTTTTTTCGACTCAATATTTGAGATAAAATTGATTTTAAGAATTGAAAAGTGGTACAATATACATAAGTGGATAGCAGGTGTGAGGAGAAGAGGACGACAAAAAAAGTCATCCAGGTCCATGAAATAGGGGGACCCCAGAGCCGGGCAAGACAATAGGAAGTGATGTATAGTTTCCTAATCCTCGTTCTCACAGCTTCTGCAATACTCATTGTATGAAAGCCGCGGACGCTTCGCATGCCTACCCATCGGGCAAAGCCTCGTAATAGCCCCCACGACCTTCCTAGGATGCCTTCACTCTAGCACCAGCAGCTGAGGAGGATTGAAGGTTCGCCAAACCAGTCTTGTAATACTGCAGGTACTTCCATTTAGCCAACCGATGTTTGCACGACTCAGGTGTAACGGACGGTTTGGTGGGAATCCGAAGATGTCCGCGGGGACGGAGCCTTAGGTGGCATAATGACCGTGCCATCTGGCGAAGAAAAAGGCTCCTCAACGAGCTAAGCAACGGCCTATGCTTGCTGGAGCTCAGTTCGGGAGATGTGGGCGGGCTTTTTGCGGGTCGTTGCGCCTGTCCTTTACGTATTAACAAAAATTCATAGGCCTGGGGAAGACAAAACAAACAAGGGAGTAAAAAAATGAAGCGGTAAGGATGGAATGGTTGGCGGATGGCTTGATTGCCCTCGCGTTCGCAACGGGGTCCAGGTGTAATCGGACCCTCGGCCTCTGGTTTCGTTCCACCGCCAGATCCTTACTCATCAGGTGCTACCATGGATCTGCCGGTGGAAGCAGATACGTAAAATAGATTCAGAAGACCACCTTAGGCCCCATTTCAGGCCAATAGTCTTCCTAGACGAGTACAAAGCGACACTTGCCCTAGTAACGCGCTCCTGAATATTAGCGTTCCAGGCTGCTACTACTCAATTGCCCTAACCCCTCGTGGGGCATAGCGCGTCAACAGTTCCATGTGACCCAGTTGACGTTTCGTTGGTATAAACTAGTTTCAGAGAATGCAGTTGCTGACATGCTAGCCGCCTACCTGCGAAAAGTCGGGAGATGCTGTTTATTTATTTATTCGCTCCGCACCACAGGCCACGAACGTCATCGTGGACGGGATTCGAACCCGAAACTCCGGTTAGGTTAGGTTAGGTTAGGTAAAGGGGCTGCCATGCTAACGCACAGCACACATAGACCACCGCTGGGTCCGTTGTGATACCACTAAATCCACCTTAATAAAACCTAGGCATTAAAACCAGCCTGTGCTGGCAATATAGCGATTGAGCTGTATTACACTAGCTTCCTTCAGGTCCTCCAGTTCCCAGAAAAATCGGGAACCCAGAAACCTCCTCCGCCTCTCAGCCAGGGCCGGACAGTGACATAGGAAATGGAGAACGCTCTCCTCCTCATCCACGTCATCACAGCTCCTGCAGTAGTCATTGTGAGGAATGCGAAGCCTCCAGGCGAGCTCTCCAATAGGACAGTGCCCCGTAATAACCCCCACAACTCTGCCGATGTGTTTCCTGTTCAATGAAAGCAGTGTGGCGGAGCGGCTAGGGTCAAGTTTCGGCCAAATCGACCTCGTTGTTTGGCACGTAACGCCGTTTAACCATCTCATGTTCGCCCTGTCAACCGCAGTGGGTTTGATAGCAAGTTTGCACGATAAGGCTGGCATTTTGATGTTAGCGCGGTCCCCGTCAATAACTCCGGTTGTCCCCACCCGAGCCAGCTCATCCGCCACGCAGTTACATGCGAGGCCACAATGGCTCGGTATCCAACAGAGCGTTATGTTGAAATAACCACCCATCACTCTTAGGGTTAAACGACAGTTCGCGATGGTCTTCGATGTAGTCAGGACGGATTCAAGTGATCGAATTGCAGCCTGACTGTCCGTGTAAATAGTGACGTCCCTCGTGGTCACAACATGATTTCCCAGCCAGTTCAGAGCTTCCAGGATTGCAGAAACCTCCGCCTGTAGGACACTGCAGAAGTCAGGAAGACGGAAGGACAAGTAAATTCCCAATCCTTCCGAATAGATGCCAGCCCCGACTCCGCCGTCGGTCCAGCATTGTTTTTTTTTAATGTTTATACTAAAGCTCAGGGGATACCCTTTGATGCGAGAGCACAGCCTTGGCGGTAAGGAAATTAGGGTAGTGGGGCTGGGATGGGTTGTGTTTGAATGAGGTAACGGTGTACGTTTCGATTAAATTTTTTGCAGATCATAATTGCAGCTGGAAACAAAAGATGGTAGGTGGTTCCACATTCGTGTTGTTCTGGATTCGAATGAATCATAGAATTTAACGGTGCGACTGCTACTGAGTTCATTAAAAAGAGGATGGGCACGGCTGGCTTGCCGGGTGCTACATAAAGGAAGAGCGGGCTCAGGATGACGACTGGATATTTCGTCAGAGCAATGGCGGTTGCAGTAGCAATAAATACCTATAGTGATAAACAACCCACATTTCGCCGATGTTCAAGCGGCTCGATATGCAATGTTATGGATTCATTGCCAATAAGCTTGAAGGCTTTCGGTTGAACTTTTGTAACGGACGGTTTGGTGGGATCCGAAGATGCCTGTGGGGACGGAGCCTAGGCAGCATAGTGACCGTGAAGGTCGGGCCGTGCCATCTGGCGAAGGAAAAGGCCCCTCAACGAGCTAAGCAGCGGCCTAGGCTTGCTGTAGCTCAGTTCGGGAGATGTGGGCGGGGTTTTCGCCGCTCGTTGTCCCTGTCCTTTACGTATTAACAAAAATGCATAGGCCTGGGGAAGACAACACAAACAAGGGAGATAAAAATGGGGAATGAAAAAAATAGTCGATAATGTTGGAATGGTTGGCGGACGGATCAGACGCCCAGATGTAATGGGACCCTCGGTCTCTGGTTTCGTACCACCAACAGGTGTTGCTTCGATCTGCCGGTGGGAGCAGCACTACCAGACCATAATATGGTTCATTGCAGGTGGTTCATTACACTTTGTCTAATGCGGATAGGGAAGTATAATGTGGGAATTATATTCAAGCTTCGGTTTTATGTGGACCTTATAAATTTGCGCCGAATCAGATGGTGTAAAGTACAGCGTGGTTATGTTTTGATCGAATTGACCCAAACACCAGTCTGCCCAGCCCATTAAAATAGGATATTTAGGGCATTTCGCAAGATGAAGGAGGTGCATGCTAGCAACTACACATCCGAAAAGTAGATATGCTAAAGATGTGGACGTGCCGATGCCCCTGGAGGGGTCAAGAGAATTAATAACAGCTAAGGACCTCGGGAAAACTTCCAGAGATGACATTGGCAATATCGTCCGCATAAGCAATAATGTTGCATCCCACCTCCCCCAAATCAAGAAGAAACCTGTTAACCACCAGGTTCCGAAGATGGTACAGGATACATCCTTGAGGGGTGACCGTTTACACCTATCTTGCGTATTTCTGGTTAACCTAGACTAATACAAATAACCCCAAATGTAAGCATCAGGCTGATGAGCTAGCAGAGACTCGAGAGTAAATACGATATAGCCTCCGTTTGGACGTTATTGAAGGCGCCTTCAATATCCAAGAAAGCAACCAACGTGTACCCCGGCAGCTAAGAGACTTTTTATTACATAATACCAACGAGTGCCGTGTCCACCGATCTACTCTTTCAGTAGGCACGCTGAGAAAGAGAGAAGATGCGATGGAATGGTTACACGTAAGTGCATGTCGATTAGACACTCTAGCATCTTTAGCAAAGTTGATGATAAGCTTATGAAACGGAGGTCTTTCTGGCGTCAGTGCGAGCTTCTTGTACTACCTAAAGCGGAAATCCACGTTGAACCCACTATCAAGTGTATTACCGCTTTAGGCAGTACAAGCAAATTATTTTTTTTATTGATAACTCATGTGAAAATACTATTTTAGACATACTAAAATGCTTCCCCCCGGCGAGCACTTATTTAAAAGTTCACCACAGCGAGACTATCCCTAGTTTTTTGCAGCTAGTCCGGCAGCAAAACTGAGGCTGGTTAGGTTAGGTTAGGTTAGGTTAAGGGACTGCCGTGCTACACACAGCACACTTAGGCCTCCGAAGGCCCGTTGTGACACCACCCGGAAAAGAAAAACCGTCTCCTTAAGAGGGCTGCGTATCAAACCAGCCCGTGCTACTGATATAGCGATTTAACCGGAAGGCGCATATATTCTTAAGGTCATCCCAATCATGAAAGATCCGCGAGCCCAGAAAGTAGCCCCTCCTACCAGCCAAGGCCGGACAATCACAGAGAAAGTGGAGGATGGTCTCCTCCTCCTCCTCATCTCCACAACTCCTGCAGAAATCATGATGGGGGATATTGAGCCTCCTGGCATGCTCCCCGATTGCGCAGTGTCCGGTAATAACTCCAACAACTCTGCCAATGTGCCTCCTATTCATCGAAACCAGGCCGGCAGAGCGGCCGGAATCTAATATCGGCCAAATCGACCTTGTCGTATTGCATGTTGCCCCGTTGAGCCATCTTGTATTGGCCCTGTTGACAGCAGTGGCCTTAATCGCCGATTTACACATAGCAAAAGGCATTGCTATATCCTCCAATCTTACGTCAAACCCCCCAGTTCTGCCCTCCCGAGCCAGATCATCCGCCACGCAGTTTCCCACGAAACCACTATGGCTCGGTATCCAACACAGGGTGATGTTAAAGAAGCCACCCACCTCTTCCAGAGCTGCGCGGCAATTCTTAATGGTTTTAGAAGTTATCGAGACGGACTCGAGTGAGCGAATAGCCGCCTGACTATCCGTATAAATAGCAATGTCCCTTGCAGTGATGACAGAACTGCTTAGACGGGACAAGGCCAACGAGATCGCCGAGATTTCCGCCTGTAGGATACTGCAGAAATCAGGGAGACGAGCTGACAGAGTGATTCCCAGGTCTTCGGAAAATATACCAACCCCGACCCCTTCGTCGGTCTTGGAGCCATCCGTATAGATCGCCATAAGATCCGAGGTCGAAGGCATATCTTCCATCCACTGGCTCCTCGTCGGAATCGCGCTAGTAAAGTTTCTGCCGAAATGGTAACCAGGGGGTGTATAGTCCGTCTCTGTAGGGAGATTCAGGTCGCTCAGTATAGTGGAGTGCCCCTTATTTAGCGCCCGCCACTGTCCCGCCTCGCGAAGGCGCAGAGCCGTGTTAGCCGCCAGTTGTTCTCCCTGAATATCCAGCGGAAGCAAGCCGAGTATCATATCGAGTCCGGCTGACGGGGTGGTCTTAAAAGCCCCCGTGATGGCCATCGTGGCCAGCCTTTGCACCTTCTGTAACAGACCACAGTAGGCCGCCGTTCTAAGTGCTGTCCACCATACACAAATACCGTACAACAATATGGGACGAGGCTGACTCCTCTCCTACCCTATACTACTTCTTCAAATTACAATACATCAATTCAGCAGTTGCCATATATGTATTCCTTTCACAGCCTAAACTATATCTTCAATTAATCGATACCTTTCACACGGATAGTCCCAAATATAAACCAAAATACCGAGGATTATCCGGAGAATTAGATTACCGATAAACAAAACACTTCCTCCTTCATCAACAATCAATAAACAGGCTCTCATATTAATCATATTTCTCTCATCTGTCTCTATATTTCTGTCGAACCGAAATAAACACACCACTTCTGACAAAATCAACCAACCACCCTCGAGCGGATCCCCAAGGAAAGTGTTGTAAGCCGAATCATATTACACTGGAAGCGTGCGGTGAGAGGTGGACGGTCGATTGTCGCTTTTCTTATAGCCAACCCCCTCCCCTTTGGACATATGCACGTACTCATATAGAGCTCGGGCATGTCCAGGAGCGCATGCTATTGAAACCGAAAAACAGAACCTTGATAACATCCCTTGCATATTTAATGGTATTTCATATTTGCTGCTGTACGAGAGAGTCCGCTTCCCAACCGAGAGAACACTCACTTCATTTTGTCCGTATTGAACGAATACCTATTATCCTTCATGTCCTTCGATGGGAGGCAGTCGGGTCGTGGATTTTGGTTATGTTCGCAGCGATTCCTCATTCCTTTTGTCGATTATTTTTCCTTTTGCGGAATAAAGGAGGAGGTCCCCGAACACAAACAGTGCTGGCAGGATATGTGCACGAGTTTACATACAAACTCTCCCGTCCTCAAAATATATGCAATTTTATCAAATTATAGGCACACAAATAGACTTGGAGATGGATGGTTCATGTCGTCTTATTTGCGTACGTGACGGTTTTACATTTTGTTTATAGGCACGTACAATATGGATGTTTATTTCGGTCTATGATCATCATCATCATCGTGATGCAGAGTGACAGTGAGAGACACGATATTGGTGTACTATAGTAGGGAATATCGGTCCTGTACGTAGTACTGATGTTTTGTCGCGACATCATGGTTGTGCCCTTCACTCGAGTCATAGCCTCGTATGTGCCATAAGTCCTTGCTATGGTCAAAGTAATATCATCTCTTATTTATAATAAATATGACGGGGCGGAAATAAACAAACGGTAAGTTCGTCCCATACTTCTTAGTCAAGCCTACATGATACCGCGATTTATCCTTCTGCTATCCTAACCGAAAACTATTGCCAGCCCCGTAGTTTGTCATTCAAGCTAAAATGGACACTACAAACCTTCCGTCTTCATTCATATTTAAAGCTAAAATTCACTTCCATTCCATGTCAGCGCCCCCACCCGGGCTATCTTAGCCTCAAACGTCAGGACTTTACTATATGAACCTTATAAAAATTCAACATGGAATTTGTTGTGTTAGTACGAGTACGTAACGAGGCTATGGCAGGCTAACGGTGGCGGTGTGTAGTCGGGACGAAAGAAAATGAAATTGAATGTTTGTGACGAGCTTTTGTATCCTTTTTGAAGGCCAGCGCCAGGGAGAGAGAGGGTCATGTGAAACGAGAAATCCAATGTCAAACGATGCGAGAAGCTGGAGAGCAGAATTCCAAGAAGCAGCCTTTTAAATTTGATCAAAAACAATGCGGACGCATAGTCGAGTAGGTTGAATAGTCAAGTATTCTAGGAAATTGTTGAATACTGAGCGAATTACCGGGAGATTTGTAGCTAATGATTTGCGTCTTGGCTTGTTCGCATGCGTTCAACAGCGAACGATTAATATAAGTAGCAGATATTCTTGATGATTGAATGTGAATGATATGTATAAGAATCCTGAGAATTTTTCTAAAATAGACTTGGTATTGCGTATAGGGAAAATCTTGTAATGAGAATTTCTCAAAATTTATATTTATATTGTACCGCCTTCCACCCATGAAAAATCACCCAAAAAAAAAGATGAATTTACCCCAAAAAAGATTTCATATAAATTACAGGACAGGCTAAGATACCCAAGGGTGGGCACTCTCTCTCTCAATTACGCTAATTCCTTGTGGGACATAGCCCGTCAACTGTTCCATGTGGCCCAGTTGACGTTTCGTCGGCATAAACTGGTTTCGGAGAATGCAGTTGCCAGCATGCACCTCCTGCACATCCATGGCCACGAACGTCGTCGTGGACTGGATTCGATCCCGAAACGCCGGTAGTCAAACATGAGACATGGTGCTTGAACACACCGCGCTACCGGTCGCTCCGGTGGGCACTGCAACCATGAGATCTATTGTGCCATAGCCTTAATTAATGCAAAAGACCCCCTCAACCAGCCTAATGAAGGGTAGTAGATCCTTTCTATGGGTGCTCCTTACGACCGTTGACCTTATAATGGAAAAACAAGAACCTGGAACGCACTACCGCCAGACATTCGCAGAGAAGATGTTTAGTGGACTCTGTGTCCTCCAGGCAAAGCCTGCACTTCGTATCAGTGGATAGACCCATTTTGTTGAGGTCATATCTCACCCAGTGGTGCCCCGTGAGGTAACCCACGATTAATCTCAGGTCCGCTCTGCCCAGGCGGCTGGTTTCTTTGAGACCTTAGGGTTTTATAAGATCTTTGAAGTGCCGCAGTCCTGGAAGACAATCCCAGTGACGCAGTCTTCCATTGGCAGATCACTCCCTCACTAGTGATCTTGTTTTATGCCAACTCAGACCACAGTAAGGATCAGGCCCGAAAAATTTATCCGAAGAGCCCTGTCTAACAACTTCATCGGCAGCTTCGTTACCAGGAATGCACTGATGGCCTGGTACCTAAAAAGTAACCCGATTGGTGTTAGTGAGACACTGAAGGGTATAACAACACTCTTTCACTAATTTCGATGAGAAGCTATGTGAAGAAAGAGCCTTAGTGGCTGCCTGACTATCAGTGCAGATAGCAATGTTAGCGCCTTTGACTTTCTTGTCCAGAATATATCTTGCGCAGGCCTCAATGGCGTGGATTTCAGCTAGGCCAGTCGCCCAGCACCAAGTCCCTGATCCGTCGGAGAAATACATGGTATAACGGGAGACAGAGCCAAGAATGCCACTGTCCCATTCCGCGCGAGTGGTGATGGAGACCGAGAATTTTCTACCAAAACATATTTCCCTAGTCATATAATCGGATCTCGAACAAATCTCCATGCCAGGGATCCGCTCCAGAATGCTCATGTGTCCCTGATTGAACACATGACCGTCGTATGTTAGACGCATTCGAAGAGCGCTCAGAGCCGCAGACTCTTGTATGAAAATATGCAGCGGAGTAAGTGCAACATTCGCCTTAATAGCCAATGCCTGCATGACGCTGTAACTTACCACAAGCTGTATGGTGCACCGCTGAATCGTTCTGGACCACCAAACTAGCGCCGCATAAGTCACAACTGGACGTACGATCATCAAATATAACCACTCGTATGGGTCCCCAAGTTTTGTCAAACAGAGACCTGCAAGCGCACATGATCATGGCCTTACTGATAACAGCCTCGACGTGATCGCTCCAATTAAGCCGCCAGTCCAACAAAATGCCTAAGCATTTCACTTCAGTGGAGATCTGAAGTACTGTACCGCCAAGGCCCTTAAAATCGTACCTTATGATACATACAACAGGCTATGTTCGTACTGCCTAAAGCGAAAATCAATTGCGAGGGGGGGGGGGGTGAATATTCGCCTCAGGCAGTACAATCGTGAGTACATTGTAACAATGGTTTCACTCGGAAAAATGAAGTTTTTTTACTTTCAAAAATTGAGGGTGGGTCACAGTGAATTTCTGCTTTAGATTGGTTGGTTGGTTTACCTATACAGACGTCCAGTCCTGCACAGGCGACTGCAGAAGAATCAATTAGGGTTAACCGCAGCACATGTGTAGCATGTCCGTGCATGTATTCCGTAGCAAAAAAAACAGACACGCTCCGGCAGTCATACCCGCGCAGGTACACTCTTCCGATATACCGAAATGTATATGTCCGGCCTTAGGCAGTACTAACGTACCGTGAATACATGGTAATCAAATTTTGAGCTTGGGAGATAATTCATCGACCAAATTTATCCATATTGCATAAAATTTCCCTATAAACCAAAATTGAGTTTTTGTAGAAACTGGGCAAATTATATCACAAATTTAAAGATATGTCACCTGAAAGGAGCCCACAATTCCATATAACATGTTAGGCGGGATATGTCGGGTTAGAGGGATATAGTTCCCATTGCCACTTTGACTCCGTAGCTGAAGCAGTAGTTGGCAGGAATCAGAACTGTGGAATTGACAAAATTTGAGAGCTTTGTAATTTTAGACTCAAACACACTGCGTTGTGTAGAAGATCGATGTAAAAACAATAGTCCCACGAGGCTGTAAAAGAAATTTCTCCAGGTCGCCATTCGGACGGATTTTTCCAAAAGTCCGCATACCGCTAAATAAATAAATAACTGGCGCAACAGTCCAATTTGAACCACGGCCTCGAGATGAGTTAGCATCATCGTATTTTCTAGATCGTGATGGTTTTGTGCAGAGGTATGGAGTAGGAGTAGTTGACGCGCTATGCCCAGCTAGGGGTTAAGGCAAAGTAGTATGTGATCAGCAATTTACCCCATAATGGGTACTCATTTAACAGCTAAGTGGGCTCATAGTCCGGCACGTAAATCCCCGGAATCGAACCGGGGCCCAGTGCGTTGAAGGCGAACGTGCTAACCGTTGCGCCATCCGGACTACATACCGCTAATCGTGAAGGAAAATCTCTTTGGATCGCCTTAAGGTGTGAGTTCCAAGGCCGCGACTGAGCGACTTGCGTTTGCGACTGTGAAAAAAAAACTATCATAACGGAGCACTATTCGTGTGTATTTTAAAGTTTAGGGTATCGTCGAATGCAGGCTGCCCTTATGACAGTTGCTTACACAGTCGCAAACGCAAGTCGCTCAGTCGCTGCCTTGGAACTCACACCTTTAGGAAATTGGATAAAACCCATCAGTGCGACGCAATGTGTAGTCCGGATAGCGCAACGATTAGCACGTTCGCCCTCTGTGCACTGGCTCTATGGTTCGAATCCTACTGAAGGTAATTGTCTTTTTTTATAAAGGGGACTGACCAGCTATGAGTGCAGTTAGTATGACTATATTTTGTACGATGCAATGTATATTTCAGAACGATGTACGCCCTCGCACCAGTCGCAAACGTCGCAACAGTCGCATTCGTCAATGAGGTCCATCCGTTCGTCCGTACTATCCTGAACTTTCCAGTTCATTTAATCCAATAATCCTTTCAAGAGATACAATGACAAAGAAACTGAAAATAAATTTATCCTTGGATAATACCGTCATATCGACAGTGACCTTTGTCCCATGCATATGCAAATTTATCAACTTGTTGGCAATTTAATCTGGTTCACTTCCCTTGTCGATTCACTCGATGGAATAACAAAGGCAACATCTTTCATTTCAACTTACATGCATTGCTTCATATCGGTTATAGATAGATACAAAGAGTTGGCCTCAATTGAATGCAACAAGTCTGATCTCTTAAAAAGCTGAACTAGTTGCATGTGCCAGATAGATACTTCTATTTTTTTTATATTAAATTAAATACGACACTTTACAGACATTCGGATATTTGTAGACTTTGTGGGAAGTATGCATTGAATGTTTAATCTTTTTACTTGGCATTTTTCTATCTTGGAACAATTCTTTGTATGACGGTGAGTAGATGAATGCCACACTTTCGAGTCTACTCGTATATCGCACTTTTTTTCTAATTGACAACAGACATACCGCCTTCAGGCGACCGGATTGGCCTTTCAGGCGGCCGGAAGGAAAATTGTTCCCGCCAGGCCTCTACCACACACGTTCCGGAATTTTTCTCCGGAAAAACTGATCAGGCCTGGCCCTGACGAATTCCGGATCGTCAATGGCATGTGCAGGCCGCGTTGAGCCGGATGGATAATTGGAAATCGATCTTATCGCCATAGAATAAAAGGATCCTATCTATTGGATTGAATAGTACGGCATTTTACTTTCCATGGCCAAGCTTCTATTGGAAAAAACTCCAGTGAAAATTCATTCTAGTCACGCGGCCGGACAGTTCGCCTTGAGGCGGCCTGTCCGGAACTCCTCAAGGAATTCCATCCGGCCGCCTCAAAGGCCTGTGTCCGGCCGCGTGAGTAGAATGAATTCTCACTGGAATTTATTTCAATAGACAAATGTATCTGAAGCTTGGTCATGGAAAGTAAAATGCCGTACAATTCAATGCAATAGATAGATACTTTCATTCTATGGTCTGTCCGGCGGCCTGAAGCAGCCATACACGATCCGGAATTCCTCAAGGCCGAGCCTGATCAGTTTTTCCGGACAGGAATTCCGGATGGTGTATGTTCGGCTCAAGTAAACTTTAAGAAGAACATTAGCTTTGATCACGATAACGCTATGCGATACAAACTCCCCATACATTCTATCGAACCACCCACCAGGAGATATCGCCCAAAAACGAAAATTAACTATCGCCCCAAATTGTTTTTCCAGTGTCACCGCGGTAAGCAGCTTCCTCTGCCTTCTCTGCGAAAGCGTTGATGTAATTTCGCTTGTTCCGTCTTACAGTTCTTTGCACGCCTGAGCTGAATACCGTTCAATACAGTACGTATTGAACGATATTCAGCTCTGAGTTGGTCTTTGGCTGAGTCAATCTGTTTCTTTACTCTCTTGCGTGCCGAGATTAGAGACCATGTAGAGTCGCTAATGAATGGTCTCCTACCGCGCTCCAATCGACCCACAAATGTTACGCCACACGAAATAAATGAGTCCATAGCGACTTTGAATCTATCATCAAATGTAGGATTCTCACAAGGTGGTGGTGCAATAGCTCTCTCTTGCAAGGCGGTGGAATATGCACGTTTTATGGATGGATCTTTAAGCTTTTGCACATTAAAACGTGGCAAATTTCGGGCATGTTGAGGGCGCTGGATCGCTACCGTTCGTAAGGGTATTTTTGCGATAACAAGTTTGTGGTTGCTGCCAACATCAGCACCTCGCTTCGACCTGACGTCCAAGAGACAATTCAATCGGGTTTTCTGTTCTGCCATCCGAAGAGGTCCAGATTGTTAAGTGGCAGCGTTTGTGCTTGAACAGGATACCGCCAATGACAGGTTGACGAGAGTTGCAAAACTCCATGTACATCCCGCCATTTTGGTTCCTGTTGCCTAGTCCATGATTGCCCGTTAGGTGTTCTAAGCCTACATTGTCAGACCCGACTTTGGCATTGAGATCCCCCATAATAATCTTTATGTCACCTTTGGGAGCCTTGTCGAAGGTGTCGCCAAGCAGTTGGTAAAAGGCGTCCTTAGCTGATTGATCCGCTAGTTCAGTCGGGGCGTAGCACTGAATTATTGTGATGTTTCTTACCCTGAATTTGAATCTGACTGTGATGATACGGTCGGAGATGGGTCTTCAGTTAATTAGAGATAGGCGTGCCACCCTAGTCAACAGGATTCCGACGCCTGCCATTCGAGGTGAGGTACCATCTGATCAAACTTCACCCGGACTGGTCAATTTAAACTGCGCGCGTAAACTGAATCGGTTAAATTTTTTTTTTTTCTAAGGTTGGTACAACCTTCTTTGACGTTCGTGTGAAGTCTGATCGAGATGTGTCAATTAGTGAGTGCTTGGCAGCTATTTGTTTATGACGCAAAAAGTTTGTCTGGCGATTTTTGGCAAAAACAACGTCGAGTAGAGGTCGCGAAAGAGATGCTTGCCAACGTACAATAGCTGATGACCCTACATTCATCAAACGCATCATTACTGGTTACGAGACGTATGTTTATTAATACGACGTCGAAACTGCCCAACAATATAGCGAATGGCGCGCCAAAAATTAGCCGAAACCGAAAAAACCACGCCAAAGGCGGTCGAAAATCAAGGTAATGCTATCGGTTTCTTAGATTACCATGGTGTGGTTCATCATGAATTCGTTCCACCGGGTCAAACAGTCAATAAGGTATACTACTTGACCATTATGAGGCGTCTACGTGAAGCTATTCGTCATAAACGGCCAGATTTGTGGGCAGACAATTCCTGGATTTTTCACCACGATAATGCGTCGTCAGTCCGTGTAGTCCGGATGGCGCAACGGTTAGCACGTTCGCCTTCAACGCACTGGGCCCCTGTTCGATTCCGGGGATTTACGTGTCGGACTATGAGCCCACTCAGCTGTTAAATGAGTACCCATTATGGGGTAAATAACTCGGTTGAGCGTGTTGCTGATCACATACCTCTGCACAAAAAAACCGTCACGATCTAGAAAATGAGATGATGCTAACTCATCTCGAGGCCATGGTTCAAATTGGACTGTTGCGCCAGTTATTTATTTATTTTAATGCGTCGTCATATTCCAGCCGGATTGTGACTGAATTTTTGGCCAAACACGAAACGAAAGTCATCGCTCAGCCACCGTATTCGCCAGATTTGACTCCCTGTGATTTTTTCCTATTTCCGAAACTGAACTATCCACTCCGGAGACCGCGCCATGAGTCAATTAAGGCCATTAAATGAAATTCGCTGAAGGAACTAAAGGCCATTCCGGCAGAGGCCTACAGCAAGTCTATGGAAAATTGGATAAACCGTTGAAATGTTTGTTTTGAATCAAAAGGAGCCTATTTTGAAGGCGATAAGAAAGATTTGTATTAAAATACAACCGGGTCCGGGTCAAATTTGATCAGATGCTATTTCTACGGGAACGGACTACACTTCTCCAAAATATCATTTTGGCTGAAACTACACTAGTCTGATTCCGTCGAGGAGTCTATGGATGAGAGATATGCCCTTGATCAATTGAATCCATGCACATCTATACTGATTGATCTAAGACCGACCACAGGGTTGTGGTAGGCATATACTCGGAGGGACACTGGGGATTAACCTACCACGCCGTCTTTTCGACTTTGCAGTGTCCTACAGACGGAGGTTTCGGTTATCTCGGAAGTTCTGTTCTGGCTAGGCAGTCCTGTCATTACTGTGAGGGACATTACTATTTACACGGCGGATGGGTTGGGTTGGGATAGTACAATTGGTGCGGTTGATGAAAGTAGCAAAGACATCAAAATGTGCCATTTGCCATGTGTAAATTGGACAGGGCTAATACAAGATGGCTCTGCGGCAACACATGTCAAACTACGAGGTTAATTTGGTCGAAAATTGATCTCAGCCGTTCTGTCATATTGCTGTCACTGAACAGAAAGCACATTGGCAGGGTGGTAGTGGCACAGGGGAGCACAATAGGGGAGCTTGCCTGGAGGCTCCATCTTCCACATGACGATTTCTACAGGGGTATTGGCGATGCGAATGAGGAGAAGAGCGTTCTACCTTTTTCTCTGTCATTGCCCGGCCTTAGCTGAAAGAAGAGGCTTCTTTGTTCTGGATGATGACCTTAATATGACCGCCACAAGCTGTTTTGATATGTAGGTTCTAGTGCAACGGTGATCTTGGCGGTAGCACAACGCACCCAATGGTGGTCTAAGTGTGCTGTGATACATCATGGCAACCCCTGTACCTACCCTGAGCTGAAATCAGCCCACCCTCAAGTGTATTCCCGCATGCGACTCACTGCAACCGGGGAAAAATTCACCGAATCGTCGTGGCATTATGACGGTGTTTTTCGGTGTAAATAAAATACCTTCGGTGCGGATATTATTTTTACACTTTTAGGTGAATTTTAAAATATTTCGAATGGATGAAATATTATCCAAAACGGGTATAATAAATTAACCCTACGGTGAATCACTGAACAATTTTTATTCGATTGGCAAAAAAGTTCAGACAGCGACCATTGCCACGGCGAAATTTGAGCCCGCGATTCGAAGGAAGAATACATCGGGCAAACGTCTGAACGCACTAAGGTCACTGTTATGCAGATACGCTAATATGATATAAATATGATACTTACGTTATCCACTCCGGTTGTATTTTTTTGGCGTTATTTATTTTTTGCAACCATTGTCTTTTACACCAGCTGTGAATTAAAAATACTCCAAGTAAATGTATTTTTAAAGTGTACTTTTATACCGACGACACCTCGATTGGTAGTGAATCGAGAATAATTAATTTGGCTTTATTACCACGTACCTGAGGCGGCGCTCGCGTCGCTTCGATACAGTCTCATTCATTTGCACTGTAAATAGTTACTTCGTGGGTCGGTGGTAAGCGTGTCGGACTTGTAAGCAGTTGGTCATGGAGTCGATTGTGCAAGTTGTACAAAACGGTCGTACGTCCCGCACTCATGTATGGGTCTGAATGCTGGACTATGTATAAGACATACGAGAGTAAAATGACTGCGACCGAAATGAAAATGCTACGGATGTCAGCCGGTGTGACCAAAAAGGATCGCATCAAAAGTACCTACATCCGAGGCAGCTTGTTTGTCGAGCAACCGATCACTGAAAAGCTCGAAGATCGTCGTATGGGTTGGTATTGCCATGTTTTAAGGCGTCCACCTGAGAACCCAGTTATGAAGGCAATATCAATGAACGTTCCATTTGCTGGACCCAAACCCCGAGGCAGACGGAAACACACGTGGATCGATCAAATGAAGAAGCAACAACAACGCATAAATCTCGGCGATGAAACGATCCAAGACCGAGCTGCCTGCAGAAGGAAGCTGAGATTATACCGCCAGAACGGGCGAAGTGCCAACACCACGGGCAGAGCAACGCGAAGGCACAGAGTGGTATGAAATGGCAAGGAAGAAGAAGGTCATGGAGTCGATTGCCGACACCATTGTCGTATTTTTAGCACTATTGTGTTGACATGAGCACATTATTTAACATGAAGTGAAATTTAGGAAATTCGGGTGTCGTCTGAACCGACGTGATGAGGCCAATACACTGGAGTGTTGTTGAAAGCGTTATTTGACATATCGTGTTGAAATAAGTACATTCTTGGACATTGGTGTGATGAGACCATTGGACTAGAGCACTAGAGTGTTGTTAAAAGCGTTTTTAACCCTACGGTGTTGACATGAGCACATTCGTGAATATGAAGTAAAATCTACGAAATATGGGTGTCGTCTGAATCGGAGTGATGAGGCCGATGCACTGCCGTGTTGTTGTCTTGAAATGAGCACATTCTTCAACATAAAGTGAAATTTTGGGCATACGGGTATCGTCTGTATCATTACCCTTGCTAGCGGTTTCTTCTCCAGGTTCATTGCGAACTGGCACGTGTCGGACGAAGTGTCTCTTTCAGATCATAGACACATCAGATTTGACATCCTAGGACAATCTGACATTCGCTCGGATACTTTTTGTCCAAGGAAAACTAACTGGATTAAATTCCGTGAACTAGTTAGCTCCAAAGCGGAACTACTGGTCAGCCCCATAAGCACTACAGGGGAAATTGAGATTGCAGCTGAGGAGCTCAATGAAATTTTAACTTCCTCCTACAAAGATAGTACCGTTTCACGTTCGGTGGAGTCGGGGCGTAAAGTACCCTGGTGGAACGAGGAATTGGCCCGCAAGCGATCTAAAGTTAGGAGGATGTTCAACAAAGCCAAGCGCTTCAATAGGTGGGATGAGTACAGAACTGCTCTCACCGAGTACAACAAACTCATTAGGCATTCCAAACGAGAATGCTGGAAAAGACATTGTGAAAGCATTCAGTCGCTACCGGAAGCGGCGCGCCTTCACAAAGCCCTTTCCAAAGACTCAGCTAACGGCGTCGGCCTTCTATTGAGACCAGACGGTTCGTATACTGAAGGTCCAGAAGAAACATTAAAGTTGCTTCTTAAGACCCATTTCCCTGGGTCCGTACTGTCTGATGGTGACCCCTGCCCAACTGCGAGGCCCCAACGGGTTCCCGTAAGCCGGGCTCGCAGTTTATCGGGGGTCATCTTTGACATGGACAAAGTAAAATGGGCGATTGAATCCTTTGAGCCATTTAAAGCTCCCGGTGTAGACGGCATCTTCCCCGCTCTGTTACAAAACAGCTTGGAGATCATAATAACTCCGCTAATCGGGCAAGTTACACCCTAGGGTACATACCACAACCTTGGAGGAAAGTTAATGTGGTCTTCATACCCAAAGCGGGCAATAAGCCGGAACATATGCCCAAATCCTATAGACCGATTAGCCTTACTTCCTTCTTCCTTAAAACCATGGAAAAGTTGCTTGATTTGCATATCAGGCACAAGATGGAACTGTCGAGCCCCATACATCGTATGCAATTCGCGTACACGAAGGGTAAGTCAACAGTAACCGCCTTGCATAGCCTTGTCAGTACAATCGAAAAGTCCCTCAGTGAAAAGGAAATCGCGTTGTGCGCGTTTCTTGACATTGAGGGGGTTTTCGATAATACCGGCTACGAGTGCATTTCCAGAGCACTGGAACTCAGGGACATCCCGCCCGCTACCATTGCATGGATAGATGCCATGCTCCGGGGACGGGATATTCACTCAACTCTAGGCAGTACATCCATTTGCGTGAATGCCGTAAAGGGTTGTCCACAAGGTGGCGTTCTGTCACCCCTTTTGTGGTCCCTTGTCGTGGACGAGCTGATTTCCATGCTTAATGAGCGCGGTTATCTTACTATCGGATACGCGGATGATTTAACTATCATAGTCAGGGGAAAATTCGAATCTACCATCACTGAGGTGATGAGGTCGGCCCTTGACATAGTTCTACACTGGTGTGTGGCTGTGGGCTTACATGTAACCCCACAGAAAACTGTCGTTGTGCCGTTCACACGAAAACGAAACATAACATTGGATCCAATTTCGTTAGGCGGCATGACCTTAGATTATTCCACTGAAGTTAAATGTCTCGGGGTAACTCTAGACTCGAAACTCACCTGGAATACTCACATAGATAATGTACTTGGCAAAGCCACACGCACAATGTGGGCTTGCAGAAGTTTCTTTGGACGGACATTGGGGCTCACTCCAAAGATAATTGAGTGGTTATACACCATGCTGGTGCGGCCTATGGTGACCTACGCAGCGCTTGTGTGGTGGCCGAAAACTCAGCAATCTTCTGTCTTACTGAAGTGCAATAAGCTTCAACGCCTTGCCTGCCTTGGCATCACTGGAGCTATGCGCACTTGTCCTACGCCAGCCCTGGAGGCGATTATTGGACTTACTCCGTTGCATATATTCATTCAAGAATCAGCAGCTCTAAATGCTCTCAGACTTCGTTTAACTTCCGACGTGCGTAGTGAAGAAAGCGGTCACATGAGCATTCTGAATCAAATTCCTGACGTGCAGATCTGCTTGAGATCAGATTACATGATCACGGAGGTTTGCTTCGGCAGAAAATATTCAGCCCTCATCCCTAACCGCTCTGAATGGGTAAATGGCACACCCTGTCCAGACCCTAGATGTATCAAGTGGTTCACCGATGGGTCTAAAACAGAACAGGGTGTTGGTGCAGGTGTCTTTGGACCCAACACCAGGATTTCGATCGCAATGGGAGTCTCGCCCAGCGTTTTTCAAGCTGAGATCCACGCCATTGAGGTCTGCGCCAGGGTAATCTTGGAAACTGGACTTCGCGGCGCTCACATTGCTATCTTCTCAGACAGCCAAGCAGCTATAAAAGCGCTCTCATTTAAGGTCTCTTCAAAACTGATGAAGGAGTGTTACAATCTCCTTCAACTGTTGGCAACCAAAAACCGAGTCTTCTTGTGTTGGGTGCCAGGCCACCAGGGCATTGAGGGGAACGAGGCTGCGGATGAACTTGCTAGACAAGGATCATCCAGTCGTTTGCATGGACCTGAGCCTTACTGTGGCTTTGGACTGGCCTCGGCCAAACTGCGGATCACAGATTGGTTTGCACGATTGCGTCAATAGTACTGGGATAACCTTCCAGGGCTTCGTCAATCAAAGGAGCTGATAATGCCCTTCAGTCACAAGGGTACTACTCAAATGAGTAGAACCCACCTAAGACTCCTAGTGGGGTACTTATCTGGCCATCACTTGGTCAGATATCACCTGAACAAGATGGGTCTGTCAAGCGAGACTGAATGCCGTCTTTGTCTGGAAGACGTGGAAACGACCAAGCACCTCTTGTGCGAATGTCCCGCCATCGCGCGTTTTAGGATGTCACTCCTCGGGCAGGCTACTATCAGCACTGCAGAATTCAGGTTGATTCCTGCTAAAGACTTACTGCCCTTTATTAGAAGGGTGAACGGTCTTTTGGATTAATGAGCTACGGCACAATAGATCTTTATGGTCGCAGTGCCTTCCTGCTGGGAAAGTAGCTCGTATTTTTATATCTTATATCTATCGTCTGAATGGGAGGTGATTGAAGGTGATTTTAATCCTATGGTGCTTACATGATCATATTCTTGGACATGAGGTGACATGTACGAAATGTGGGTGTCGCCTGAATCAGAGTGATGTAGCCTATGTACTACAGTGTTGTTGAAGGCGTTTTTAACACTATTATGTTGACAGGAACGCATTCCTGGACATGAAGTGGAGTAAAATCTAGGAGATGCGGGTGTCGTCTGAATTGGTCAATGTACTGGTGTGTTGTTGAAGGCGTTTCTAACCTTACGAAATACGGGTGTCGTCTGAATCAGAGTGATGTAGCCTATGTACTGCAGTGTTGTCGAGCCCGTTTTTAACCCTATGCTATTGACATGAGCGCATTCTTGGACATGAAGTGATATTTAGGCTATGCGGGTGTCTATTGTTGGATTCTTGATGGCGTATCTTCCATCAATTTCATGATTTAAGGGGAGAAGGTGATAAGCAAAGTCTTTAAACACACGATTCAGCATGCCGGCGACTTAAAAACATTTTCTTAAAGTTAAACTTTTGATGCGCATGTGTTTTTTTAACAACAACCTTACGGTGATTTTTAGGAGTTTTAATTCACCTAGTGGAAAAAAAATTACCTATTATATCCAGTCACTGGTGTGAAAAGAGCCAAATATTTTTTACCATGTGTTTCGGGCAATTATGTATGGCTAAAAACAAATAACCTGAACATACGCCACCGAATAAATGTACAAAAGCACTTACCGAGTATACCACCTAAAAATTGTACTATCGTAATTATTCGAAAAGTGAAATCCCTATGTCGAAAATGCCAGACTAGAGCTAAAGGAACAATCAACATTAATATCACATTATGTTCGTTAAATATTGAATGTAGACATAGGGCAGCCGCAGCCAAGCTAGTAGAACCCCAAAGCTGTTTCGAAATTAACACAGCCCAGCATGTTTTTGTTTCACTTGAATGTAATTTCAATATTTGTGCCAAGCTTCTAACTTTCATATTTCCTGGTTTGTAGAACAGAACTTACAAAAACTTTCCCGACCGCAGCGAATTAGGCAGATCTGCAACAAAAACCTAGAATGTTGTTTTTTTTTATTTTGTTTTTACGCCACAAATCAATAATAGTTTTAATACGTACGAGTACTTCGCGGGTCACAGTGGTGGGCAACAAAATCCATTACTCACACACAGCGTTATTGTGTTTAATAAGCAACCGTTGGAGCGATTCCCTGTCTTCACAATTTGGAGCAGAATAAACAAAAATGACTAGGAAAATCCATTAATTTTGCACTAGTATGTTTTATGCGGTTGAATGTTAGTGGTGGCGCGATGGTAGCATGTGGTCAAAAGTATGGTTGAAAGTTCTATGCATGTTGTATCTATTGGTGGTTTGGACTTTTCTGCTTTTTAGGCGTTAGAATTGCATTGAAACCAGTTTTGTGGTCACTACACACTTTGTAGAAAAAAAACTACTGTTGATGACCCAATTAGTGCACCGCACTAATTAGAAGATATTCTCAATTCACTGTGTCTGGAAAATTGCCACGAGCGCGCCACTCTACACCCTTTTGACAGTCAATCCCCATTACACCACTCAAACACAATCGCGCTTCATAATTTTTCCGTTTTCTTCTACATGGGAAAATCAACACTTCCATTAGAGTGTAACCGAAATCCTTTTGGCATTTCAACCCCATTTGACCAACCGATACATACTGGAGAGCTTCCAACCCGGAAGATCTACTTTGTATTCCCGACAAGCCCGGGCCAAAACAAGATCCAATAACAATTGTAATAAATTCTAATTAGCAACAGATTTTTAGGCCCGATATTGTGTGTGTTGTTTTTGGATTGTATCGGAGAGAAGAAGATACTTTTCGCAACATCTCTATAGCAGCAGGGGTCGTCGATTACATGCGATTCCTGTCGGCCTGCCAGGCTAAAATAACGAAATCAGAGAAACCCGATAGTAGAGTTCATGGGGGCTGCTGCCCGCCCGGTCATAGTATCGTTTTTATTACAAGGGTTGATTGTTTAGACTTTTCCGGAGATTATAGCGAGTGCTTCCATTCTAAAATAAGTCCGTGTTTTTTGCACGAACCCCTATTCACAGTCAGTACTTTATTATTAGGCGCGAGAGAGTTACAGAGAAGGGAAATTGTAATGGATACCCTGCTGATTTGATATTCTATTACGAGGAACGGCTTCGAATGATGAGGCTCAGATAATGTGAAGTTAATTTAAATTAATTTGCAATGATAAACATAATTTGATTGGTCGTGTCAGAGGATGGTCGGCGGAGGATGAATTATAATGGAAATTGTTTTATCATCCCCTACCCCGGGTGTAATCAAGTAGCCATTAGCTTAACATCTCTGTGGAGAGATTTTATTTAATGGAGTCGATAAAACGACAGTTCTCGGCAATTTGACTTGGTAATCGATTTTTAAACTACACATACTACTCTATACATACAATTCTTGTCATAATGCGGGCCGCAACTAGACTACACTCCTTTCTCGGATAAAATTTTCTCTCTAGATCCTTCATTTGTTGCGGAGCGGAGGGAGAAGCTAACGACACGAAGAATCAATACTTGTCCATTCACTGAATATGTCAGCTATCGTTATGCTTTAGAATATTCTCCGGAATAACTATCGAAACATGTCCTTCTTTTAATGTGAAAACCACTTTAAATGTGCCGAGACGATAGAACGATAGTCCTAACATCACATTATCGTCATCGTTCTGGGTTACGACGACAACGACGAGGACGATGTTCTTACGGTGCGGGAGTGGGGCGTGTTCATAATATACTAAGTGAGAATACTTCCTGGAAAACACTTTTCCCGATTACACGTTCTAGTAATTTTGAGGTAAATATTACGGGTTTGATGGCAATGGGTTGAACACTTTAATAGTTGTGGCGAAGACTTTCATCGAGTGGAGAGAGAGAGAGGAATGGAAAGATTGCTTTGTGTAGGTTTTTGAAGGAGTCATAATCACAGCAAAAGTTTTCATTGGAAAGTGTCATTGGAGGAGATGGTGTTGATCACAAGTTATATTTAAACAAAGTAATTTTTTGTCTTAAGTGCCTCAATTTTGGGATAATTCTGTAATGAACCATATGCTGGTCGTGCTGCTTCCATCGGCAGCAACTGATGAGCAGTGATCTGCCAGTGATACGAAACCAGAGGCCGAGGGTCCCATTACATCCGGACTCCGATGCGGCACGAGGGCATCTAAGCCCTGGGCCGATAAGGCCCTGGGCCGATAAGGATGGAATGGTTTGGTTATTCCATCCTTATCGGCCCATTTTTTTTATTCCCCATTTTGCCTCCCCAACACCTGTTTGTGTTGTCTTCCCCAGACCTATGAATTTTTATTAATACGTAAAGGGCAAGGGCAACAAGCGACAAAAACCCCACCCACGTCTCCCTAACTGAGCTACAGCAAGCATAGGTCGCTGCTTAGTTCGTTGAGGGACCGTTTCTTCGCCAGATGGTACGGCCCGACCTTCACGGTCATTATGCTACCTTAGGCTTCGTCCTCACGGGCATCTTCGGATGCCCACCAACTCGTCCGTTACAATTGTTTATACGTTATATTCGCCCCAAAAACAGACGAACAATTGCTCCATAATTTATGAACTACCGCCACAGAGCCTGTTTTTTTTTTTAGAAAGACGAAAAATCCCTCCACATTTTGGTACTGCCTAAGGCGAAAATTCTGTCTGGGATTTACCTGAGTAGATTTCTACTTTAAGCTAGATTAGATTGAGAGAGTAGCTGCGGGCGCCAAAAGGGCCACTAGTACCGAGGCCAAACGGTCTATTGCGCTATAGCCCCAGTCCTGGCAGCAGGTGTGAACGATCAAGTTTGATCGCTGTATTGAATTTGCTTGAAAGGGTGAGCGGGATTGAGGCAATGTCATTCGCCTCAGGGAAGGCGATGCCAAAGTGTACTTGGCGACGTTGAGCCAATGCGTTACATTCGCAAGGAACGTGCAATGACGTTTCATCATGGCTTTCGCAGAAACGACAGCTAGCGTCCGATACTGTACCCGTGATTTTTAATTGACCTCTTAGACAATGTCTAGTTAGAAGGCCACAAATGCTGCTTACCCTATTACGGCTCATTTTTAAAAATTCATATGTCCTGCTGCGCGAGTAAACAGATATTAACATCTTGGCTTGCCTCAGGCATGGGAGATATTACTATTGGACGGTGGCCTCAGTACGCTTCCAGTCTCTGATGTATTTATTGACGGAACTTAGTGGAATCTCGCAAAGAGATTCAGGTCTACAAAAGGGCGTGTCCGAGGCCATCCTCAGCCTGTTAATTCCCGGAAATGCCGATAGATATAGAAATTCCCTGTTAGGGTCCACTATTCCGGCACCTGTGCCTCTAGCTATTTTTAATCCATCCGTGAACCGATTGATATTTTCTGGAAGAAGAGTGGAATGTTCCTCCAACCGGTTTTCTCTACTCCAGACTCTGTTAGGTTTGATAAGGTTGTTGGGTGGTTCTTTCACTAGATAGTCCGATGGCACCGAGCACACTTTCCTCTTTCGGAATCAGTTAAGTGAGGATATCGCAAGCCTCCAATCAGAGGATCACCAGTTTTGCTTGCGCTATTACATGTACATGCAATGGTGAAAGGTCGAGCCGTGCCTCTAGCGCAGCAGAAGGGCAGGAGTGAATGACTCCGGTAGACATGAGACAAGCAAGTCTCTGAATTTCACCTAGGGTGGATCTGCCAATTACTGTGTAGGCTTTTTTTCACCATACAACTGCACGATATTCTAGCATGGGTCTAGGTTAAGTTAGGTAGGGTGGCAGTCTAGACGACTCCGCATAGACCGCTGAGGTCCATAGTGATACCACATATAACAGGTACTCATCCCGTGTCGTTGCTGGCCCCTACCAGAAGATCGTCGTTGAGCTTGAAGGAACCTGACTCGCTGGCGAAGCTCAAGAGGCTTCTCCAGCTGAGTCCTGCGACTCCTTCAAGATCGTTGAAGAAGTGAGCTCCTAGGCACTTTAATCTCCTTCTAGCGAGTGCAGGACAATCGCATAGGAGGGGCTTTAGAGTTTCTTTCGTGTTTGGTATTTGGCAATTCCTGCAGCCATCGCTGGTTATTAGCTTTAATCTGTGGGCATGTTCCCCTATCAGGCAGTGGCCTGTTAGTATGCCCACTAATAGTGCACACTGACTTCTGGGCAGTCCCAAGAGGCTTTCAGTTTTCTTTTTGTCATAAGAACTCCAGAATATTTTCGTTAGTCTGGAGTCGTTTGTGTTAAGCCAGTTAGATATGGCCTTTTGACGCATACTGTCGTCCATTATTTTCTTATTTTCTAGGATGGGTCTAACGATCGCCTTGTAAATCCAAAGGACGATCGAGGGTTTGATTCCCCATGTCTTGCCTATATATTGTCTGCATACCCACAAAGCTTTAGTGGTTTAGTCTGATACTGCTTTCAGATGCTCTGACCAGCAGTTTGTTGTTTTTTTTTTTCATCAAGAATGACCCCCAGGTACTTGGTGTTGTCTGCCAAGGGTATGAGTAGATTGTACATAAGGGGGCATCTGATTTGCTTGAGGTATCCTTACTTAGGAGAAGGGACTGCAACTGCCTTGGAAGGGTTAACTCGATGGCCATTTGCGTTGTTCCTGTACTATGCATAATGCTGATTGAAGGATATCTGATAAACCTCCTCGAACTTGCCCCCCTAACCAAGATCACCAGATCATCGGCCTATCCTTGCGCGGAGATGTCCCGTGATGTAAGTTCCCAAAGCAAACTATTCACCCACTATACACCACAGGAGTGGCGCTAGGGCATCTCCTTGTAGACACCCACGAGTGACACTAGCCGCTAGGAAGCAGTCTTGAATCGTAGTAATGACCCTTCTCGATGAGAGCACTTGTGCCATCCATTTCACAGTGGTGACGTCCAGTCTGTTTGCTCTTAATGTGCTGTCGATGGCAGTGAACAAAGTATTGGCATCGTTTAGGTGAGCGGAGCAGGAAGCCATACGCTTCCCCCTCTGGTAAAATATGTAACGGATTGCTGTCAATTTTTGGATCTGAAACTATTTTCCTCCGGATCTGAAAATATTCTCCTCCGGATCTGAAAAGTACTCAGATCCTAGAATGAAAATTTGTTCGTTCACATTTTATTACCGGAGGGGAAAGCCTGATCTGCTCGTAGGACCGCGACTCATGGCTGCGTTTTGGCAAGCGGATCAGTAACAGACTTCTCCTCCGTATGCTTTCCCCTCCTGTAAAATTTGTGCGGACAACTGTCAATATGTGGATCTGGAAATGTTCCCCTCCGGATCAGAATACATACTTTTCAGATCCGGAGTTAGTTTGTTATTTCTTTTTCAAAAGGGAAATAAAGTCAATTGACGTTGTCACTTTTGAGATGGATTATCACACCTGCACCATTGAATTCATTTTAAATTAGTCGAGATTATGGAGATTTTTTTTTGTCGATATTTTCATCAGTCGAGATTTTCTCAAGTCAAGACTTTGAAATATTTTTCAATAAAAAAAAAATTTGGCTTTGGTAATTGAGATTTTAAAAGTCGACGTTTCGTACAGCTACCACGACGATAGTGTGCCAAGCAAGACGAATTTTTAGACATTAAATACCAAAATTTGAGACGATTTTTCGTCGTAAAAAAGGCATTGGTCGATGGTAGATTTACTCAACTCAATTGCCCTAACCCCTTGTGGGGCATAGCGCGTCAACTGTTCCATGTGGCCCAGTTGACGTTTCGTTGGCATAAACTGATTTCGGAGAATGCAGTTGCCAGCATGCACCTCCTGCATATCCATGGCCACGAACGTCGTCGTGGACGGGACTCGAACCCGAAACGCCGGTAGTCAAACATGAGACACATGACACACTGCGCTACCGGTCGCCCCAAAAATTTGCTCGAAATTTTATGTACTCATTTCCCGAATTTGCGGTCAATTGTTCATAATGAATCTCTTCAAATTCTTACAATAAGTTTGTTCATTTTTTAATGACGAATCTCTCTAAACTCTTACAATACGTTTGTTCGGTTTCGCCTTGGGCCGATAGTTCCTGGAGCGTTAATTGTAGAGTCGGAATTTGTAATATGCGTTTGAACTGAGATTGATCGCTTATGAAAAACAATGTATCCTGGTAGTGAAATCATCTCGTGTCTGGGGCTTCCATTTAGGCTATTTAAGATGATCATCGTTCGGAGAATGGGGTTAGCTGAATGAAGCTTGTTCTGGTCTGTCACGCTATTGGGTCTATGTGGTTTGAGACGTTTTGTGGATATGCAGAAAACAAATTTCCTTCCTGAAAACACGTCGTATTAGCAAAATATAATTGAACTGAACTTATCGATTCCCTAGTTTTTTTTTTACTCTTCCCCTCTTTTGTTCCGCCCTCTTCATCCTTTTATCCCCCCCCCCCCCCTCTTCCTCTCTCTTCCTCTCTCTCTTCCCAATAATTTACTATTTTAAATAAAGTCGTGTCACTAATCAAGAGGCTAGAAATCCCTTACAGATTTCATAGAGAATACCCTAATGGGCGGTGATCTCCCTGCTCGATAGGTGAAAAGCTATAAATTATAGGTTAAACACACCACTGGCCAACCCATACAGAATGATTTTGTTAATCTGCTCAAAAGAAAGGCCTTCGTAAAGTGCCTTTGTTTCGTCTATTGGGATCATTCTGCCTGTTTCGCCGCCGCTCCCAATCATTCCAATTGACGGCGAAACAAAGCGACTTTACGAAGGCTGACGTTTGGACCCATCCCACGTTTTGAAGGGCGTGGAAAGAGGGAATGGAAAAAGCCTCTAAATAAGCTGAAGGAACGATGGGAGGAATCGTCAACAGGTTGATGGACATACAGACTAATTCTGCAAATCGAGTTGTGGATGAAAGAAGAGGAGAGGCACAGATCTTCGCGTTAGTTAGTTAGTCAACTCCACCCCGCGAAGTAATAGGCCTTCGGTGAAGAAAGAGAGGTTTTTTATACCTATTGTTCATCGGTAGTTTTCGGTTCGGTTACTCCATAATAAGCGACATTCAATGACCGATGACCGTGATATTTGGGCGAGCGATAGCGTTATCCTAAACTACACTGAATAAGCCACAACAGAAAAACGAGCCTATTATGAGGGATATCAACATTTCGGATATCAAATATTTGGACCCCCTCCGAAGCAAGATCCTAGCTACGTCACTCTGATTTTTGATGCACTCTTAGTTTAAATTTTACTCCAGGTGCTACAAAGGGTTTATCTCTGTCTCTTCTATAATTGAAAATCTTCCAACTTCCACAAAGGGTTAATTTTCCGGCCATTTCCATCCTCTCAAAACAAACAACTCAATTACGTTGAATTAATAAGAAAACCCATTCGGCCATATAACGAGAAAAATTGACTCTATTAAAACTTGAAATTGCGGACAAAAGGAAACCCGAACACTTTGCTCCAAGAATTGTCTTCGGAAGACTTAAATCTTTGTCGTTGGTCGCATGTAAAAAAAAAAGAAATCGAGCACCAAGGACGCGATTTGTCTGTCTGTTCGGCCATCATCTAATTTAATTTTGACCATAGTCTGCCAAAGCAAGGACAACCCAGTCATGGCTTGAATTGCCAAAAGAAAAAAAAAACGACCGAGCCAATCGTTACGAAAGTCATTGGTGTGGTCTCAAGGGCGAAAAAAATCAAACCAATTAAAGCCACTTCTCTTACACAATTATCATTCATTTTCAAACTAATTACATTAAGCTTAAGACGATGGAGAAGAAGTGCAAGACAAAGTTCTTTATAGTGCAACACAGACGGGCGTTACGTCGTTGTCGTCAGTTCACTTGGTTTTTGTCCTGATTTTTGCGTTTCCATCCATTTTTTTTTCGCCGCTGAGAAAAAAAACTACAGAAGAAATGGAGAGTAAGACTGCGGATGTAAAGTTCTCATTTCAAACACTACCCAGCTTAACCCATCCTTGCCACATTGGGTCATCCTTCTCTTTGTCTATTCTCTGTTTTTCTTTCCACGCAGGTAACTATTTAATGCTTGCATAATTTTTCTAATTAATCAGCCCTTACTTTGGACGAGATCACTGGCGGGTGGAATTTGAAATGATCAGGATAGATAGGTCGACAGGGTCCGGGGCTCATAAACTATGTACATATTCCTTTTTTAAAAAGAGTATTCAAATTGCAGAGAAAAGTATGTCGGACCAGTCTCTCGTCCGACATACTAATGGAAAAAAACGGACCCTTCACTTCGCAAGAAGTAATAAACATGAATAATCGCAACCTTGGCTTGAGCTTCATTTGGAAAATTTTGCACTTCCTCAAATCCAGGGCAGCAAACTAAACTATTGAAGAAAACTACTCGACAAGTAGATTTAACTTTTTCATTCCATCCACTATCTGTGCAGACTTCTTTTTTTTCCATCATCTTCTCTCTAGTTGGCAATGAACTAACTATCCAGCCAGCCAACCATCCACAACCATCTTTCCATCCAAGTATATACTTTGGATAGAGAGGAATAAAAAAAGATGAAGTTGAGTTCAACCAACTGTCCATGACATAATTCTTGAGTCAAGCAATGAACTTCTTCGTCGTTTCGTTCGTTTTCCACTCAGTCGTCGACGATGGTTCTTTTGTTTTATTCCCGTGCGCTTCATGTAATTCGATTAAAAACGGTCACTACTACTACTACTACTTGATGGCCCAACCAGAGAGCGGTGTTTGCGAAAATAAAAGACGACATGGCTACAAAGAAGTAAGTAGGAAGTGATGGTCGAGAGTAACATGCAAAAGAAATGCGTGTCCAAGACTGGATCGAGAATGCTAGTCCAGTTCTAGAAGCTAGAAGTAGCTTCCTATCAATTCTAGTTTCCGTAATTGGCATGGAAGTTGGATGATGATTTCCGCGAATGCGGTGGTATGAAAGAGCCCAGGGGATTTGTAACTGTCCACAAAGGGGACAAGTCATGAAACTACTCGTATAATAATAGTCTATTAAATATTTGAATGATTGGATGCAGCGGATTTCTCTTCGAGGTCGAGCTGGGAACCAACCTGATACCGATGTATATAGTATCGACCCCGTTTGACTTAAAAGCAGAGTCGTGAAAAACGAGTTGGACAGATTTTCGCTGTATATTTTCTTCCCTTTTTACGTTTATTTTACTTTGCATTCAAAATAAATACCAGAAATGGAATGTGCCTGGCGTTCCGTTCAATATCAGTCATCAATAAAGAAGGTCAAAAACGCTCTCCTCCTCATTTGCATCTGCACATCTTCTAAAGTAGTCACGATGGGGAAGATGAAGCCTCCTGACGAGCTCGCCGATATGATAGTGTACTGATGGTCCCCACTATACGGCTAAAACATAGTAGAAAAAGCACCTTCAATGAAAACAGTATATAGGTACATACTCATTTGCCCTAACCCCTAGTAGGGCATAGCGCGTCAACTGTTCCATGTGGCTTAGCTGACGTTTCGTTGGCATAAACCTATTTCGGACGATCCACGTTGCCAGCATGAAACTCCTGATTCCATTTAGCCGCCTACCTGCGACAAATCGGGAGATGTTGTGGCTTATTATTACGCCCCGTAGCACAGAAGGAAGACAACACAAACATCCATGGTCACGAACGCCGTGGACGGAATTTGAATCCGTTGCGACTATGCATAGTCAGACATGAGACTGACGCCTTTACCCACTGAGCTGCCGGTCGCCCTAAAAATGTTTACGTGTGAAATCGATATCGCCGAAACCGCCGCCTGGAAGACGTTTCGTCAGCCCCTCTGTTTAAAAAACTGTATCAGGCGGGTTGATTTCGCCCTGCTATGGATAATAGCGATGGACAGACACCTTAGGAAGCTGGAACCTTCAGGAGCCAAGGAAATCGCGTACGCGGATGATGTGAAAATTCTGGTTTCGGAAAATTTCCTTTCTGTGATGAGCGACATCACCCGTGGTGGCCTGGACATACTAAACACCCGGACTGCCGAATGTCGACTAAGTCTGAATCCCATACGCCCAATCCTCGCATACGGAGCACAGGTATGGTTGCTAGCTCTTTGTAAAAAATACAACTTCAACCTGTTAAACAAAATGCAAAGAACCGCATGTATCGCAGTCACAGGTGCTATACGTTCATGCCCAGCGGCTGCACTAAAGGTCATCTTACTCCTATTACCCCAAGACCTGCTCTGACATACTCGGTAGCCGTGTGTCTCGGTTACCGCTCTACGATGCTACATCTACAGAGACATAGGTTCAGTCGTCGGCACGTTATTATAAACTGCTTGTGGATTACTAGATCGGAAATTATCGGTCTCCATCCCTAGTCAATCGGAATGGGATATTGGCTATATCTGTACTAACCCCGGGTGTATCATGTGGTTTACTGGTGGGTCAAAAACGGGACAAGAAGTTGGTGTCGGGGTCTTTGGACCGAACACCAGGATCTCAATCGCTATGGGCACTTGGCCCAGAAGCTCACAGGCGCTCTGACAGTCAGGTAGCTATTAAGGCCCTTTCTTCACATAAGTTCTCATTGAAACTAGTGAAAGAGCCTTTCGATACCCGTCAATGTCTGGCAAACTTTAACCGGGTCAATCTTTGTTGGGGTACCTGGGCGTCGGTTCGTTCATGGCAACGAAGCTGCAGATGAACTTGCTCATCAGACCTGATCTCTACTACGGTCTAAGCTGGGCCACAGCCAGGGCGCTGGTGAGGGATTGGTCTGCGGACGAAAGTCTGCGGGCGAAAGTCTGCGGCACTGGAATAATCTCCCAGGATTACGACAGTCCAAAGATCTTATCAACCCCTACGGTCTCACAGAAGCTAGCCGATTGGGCAGCGCTGACCTGAGATTGGTCGTTGGTTTTCTCACGGGACACCACTGGGTGAGATATCACTTAAACAAAATGGGTCTGTCCACTGTGACGGAATGCCGACTTTGCCTGGAGGATATTGAGTCCATCAAACACCTTTTCTGTGATTGCCCCGCGGTTGCTCGCGCCAGATTCATGTTTCTTGGAGATTTCATCGTGAGCTCCGGTGTCATTAAGAGCTCGCGCCCACAGCAAACTTTTTAGTTCGCGAAAAAACGAAATAGTTTAGTCAGAAAAATGGAACACACGGCGGTTTATGAGACCGCGCACATAGCAAACTAAACTATTTAGTAATCGCTGTGTGCGTGTGTTCTATTTTCCTGACTAAACTATTTAATATTTCTACGAACGAAAAAGTTTGCCGTGGGCACGAGCGCTAAGAGTACTGCTACAAAGGACCTACTGGCCCTTATCAGGTTGGTTAAGGGTCTTTTGGATTAGTTAAGGCTATGGCACAATAGATCTTATGATTGCAGTGCCTACCTTAGCTTGCCTTTATTTATTATTATTATTGTTACTAGTGGAGCTCCCACAGCGCTCCGAACTTGAAGACGGCGCGGGTAGGAGGTGCATGCTAGCAACTGCACCATCCGAATAATATGCTATCGAAACGTCGTCAAAAAGGCATAGTAATGCAAGAGATGTGGCCGCGTCCATGCCCCTGGCGGAGTTAAGGCAATTAACACCTCTAGACCTACAAATAGCGTTTAGTGTCGCATGTAGCGCGGCTAGACTAAAGGAGTCTGAGGGCTTGACTGAACTAGACAAACCAGTTTTATACGGGAGTCTCTCCCTGTTTTTTTTTTTTTTTTTTTATGTTTATACCAAAGCTTAGGGGTAACCCTTTGTTGCGAGAGCACAGCGTTGGCGGCAAGGGATTAAGGTAGTGGGGAGATGGGTTGAGTTTGAATAAGGTGACGGTGTACATTCCGTTTAAATTTTTGTAGGTCATAGTTGCGGGGGAAAACAAAAGATGGTAGATCGTTCCACATTCGTGTTGTCCTAGATACAAACGAGTCATGGAATTTGGCGGTGCGACTATTGCTGAGTTCTAGAAGATGAGGATGGACACGACTGGCTAGTCGGGTGTTACGTAAAGGAAAAGTACGCTCAGGAATGAGGTTGGCTATTTCATCAGAGCAACGGCGGTTGTAGTAGCGATAGAAGAGTGAGAGACAGCCGACACTTCGCCGGTGTTCAAGCGGTTCGATTTTAGATGTTATGGGTTCCTCGCCAATAAGCTTGAAGGCTTTCCGTTGAACTTTGTCTAACGCGGATAATGCGGTTCTACCTGCGCCTGCCCATATGTGGCAATTAAATTCAAGTCTCGGTCTTATATGAGCCTTGTAAATTTGAGCCAGATCAGATGGTGAAAAGTATCTTTTACAGCGATTCAGAAAGCCCAGACACTTCATTGCGTTTTTTGCAACGCAAAAAATGTGGTCGGACCAATTTAGTTTACTGGAGATGTTAATACCTAGTATGTTCAGTATGGGCGAATCAGGAATGCTGACCGCATCGACAAGAATGGGTTGGGCGGTAGGTGGAGCACATCGCTTATTGGAAAGTAGACAACATTGAGTTTTTGAGGCGTTAAACTCTACTCGATTCGCTTTCCCCCATGCAATAATTTTTGAAATGTCTTCATTTAGTGAGTCAAACATGCGATCTCTGTTGATAGATGTTGAATTTCGGCGAGAGTCAGCTACAGAGTTGAAAGAGTAAGTGTAGTCAAGGGTGCTATCGTCTGTAAAGCTATGGATTGAGTTGGAAGTCACGCTGAGAATGAGAATCATGAAGAGAAGGAAGAGTGTTGGTGAAAGGACAGTACCTTGGGGGACCCCTGCGTTGGTGGTATGGCAATTTGATTTAACTCCATCAAGGACGACCTGAAGCGAACGGTCGTGAAGGAAACTTTCGATCCATTTAACTAATTTTGGGTCCAAACCAAAAGCCTGGAGCTTAGCTAGAAGAGCCGGATGCCAGACTCTATCAAAAGCTTTCGAAATGTCGAGGGCAATGATTTTAGCTTCGCCAAATTGGTGGATACAGCGATTCCATCTTTCGGTGAGGTATGTCATTAGGTCGCCGGTGGAGCGCGAAGACCGGAAACCATATTGCCGATCATTGATGAGATGATGTGAGTCAAGGTAGCTCATTAGTTGGTTGTTAACCAGGGTTTCGAAGACTTTTGATAGGGTCGAAGTTAGTGCTATTGGTCGGTAGTTAGATGGATCACATGCTTCTCCTTTCTTGGGGATTGGTTGGACATGAGCTAGTTTCCACGATGATGGGAACACTCCTGTTGCGTAGGACAGGTAAAAGAGTTTTCGGAGAGGTTTGGCTAGCGAGGAAGCGCAGTGTCTGAGAACTAAGGGGGAGATGCCATCAGGTCCAGCCGATTTTGATACATCGAGTTTTGAGAGTACTTTAAATACTTCCCTAGTGCGGAAATGCAAAGGTCTCTGGTGTGGATCACATAAGGGTATGGCTGGTGGACTCTGAGTAGTGGGTAGTAGGCAAGAGTTTGCAACAAAAGTTTCGGCCAACAGGTTGGCCTTGTCTTGCGGTTCACTGTATATTTTGCCATCATATACCAGTGGTGGAATAGAAGAGGAGGTGAAGTTATTCTTCACAGATTTGACGAGTGACCAGAAACCTTTGCTACCTTTCCGTTGAACGAACACTTTCTGCCTAATTTTGCTGTCAAACTGGAATTTAGCCTTATTTATGACTGATTTGCAGATGTTACGCGTAGAATTGTAAACTTCTCTCAGTTCGACAGAGGGGCATTGTTTGTATGCACGGTATGCCGCTTCTTTTCTCTTTATAGCCTCTTTGCAATCTCTGTTAAACCAAGAGTTGGTGGTTGGTTTGGTATTCTTAGAACTGTGTGGGATAAAGCAGTGCATTCCATACCAAATGATGTTACTAATTGACTCGCTTATATAATCGACGTTCTGCGTAGAGAAGCAGTCAGACCAGTTCAGTTCACTGATAAATTGATTAAATGCGACCCAGTCCGCCTTATCATAATGCCACAATAGTCTCTTGTTGGAAGATAGATTATTGACATGACATGTTGTAGTACGAGACATGTTCCCTACTGACTTTATCGAATTGGAAAAACACTTCTCAACTGGGATTTCAACGAGAACGGAATGGAACGAGGGGAAGTAACCGGGAAGTACGACCATAGAATACTCACTGTTGGCTCGAAAATGGCTTGTGAAGTTGGTGCGGGATCTTCTCTGAAGAAGTCGGAGTATCTATGTCCTTTCGCCTCCCAGAATTTGCAAGTGTATTTCTGGCTGAAGTACTGGACTGGAAATGGAACAAGGGAAGCGTCTAGAACACTGAAGCACATCACAATAACAACTAGGAGCGTTGCTATCTTCACAGACGGCCAAGCCGCGGTTAAGGCTTTAAAACCAGTGACAATCTCATCGAAAATAGTTAAACAATACCGCGGGGAGCTGGCTGAACTTTTCAGAATTTCTCTTCTATGGGTTCCAGGAATGAAAAGACGGATCAACTGGCGGGGCTGGGCTTCGCAATTCACGGATCGTGCGAGGTGATTTTTTTTTAGTGTTTTAAAAAGATATTATATGACACAAGTAGCACTGATAACACGTCCTAGATCCAAGAAACTGTGGCCATTATACGATGCGCGTAGAACAAATTCCTTTCTGAATAAAACCTGCTCGGATGTCACTACAGTTACAGCGATCACGATGAGACATTGGCCAGTGGGTGAGCACGCGGCCAGATTGGGCATTCCCTACAATCTTCACTGTCGGAGCTGCAAGAATAAGTCGGAAAAGGACACTCTGATCTATTTCCTGGACGAATACTCTGCTCTAGCAAGGACCAGGCATCAAGAATTGGGCAGCGCGTCCACGTTGTGTACGAAACGTCGACTTTTAAAATCTCGAACAACATAATCTCGATTTCGAAATATCGACTGGAAATATCTTGACTGTATCATAATCTCGACAGGTGAAAACCAAAATTTATTGACAATGTATGCTTAATGTGCAAAGTAGCACTGTAACGTACATCGTACGTATAATCATGGTGGACAGAGCCGTCTACTGCACTGAAGCGGTTGAACATATTCTCTATTTATGCCGGTGGTCTTATACGCTTGCATATATCTCCTGACGAGTTTTTATTTTTTTTCCATCTACTTAACAAAATACACAAACATTAACAACCTTACCATTTTTGGAATAATCTTAATATTTATTTTATCATTTATCGTCCATTTATTATTTTACTTTCATGGAATTATCCTAAATTTACCAGCGTTCAATATTTCGTTTATGTTTCGCACAACAAAAATCGACATATTCGGTGCCACCTGGAGAATTAAAAATAGCATTACGTCAAAGGTGAATAACATTTATTCACGAAGTGAATTGTTAAAAAAAGATTACAAAGATGAATACATACCAAAAAGTTATGACCAAATGATGAGGCATTAAAAGTTGCCTAATACGGTCAAAGTACGCGTTGTAATGAGTAATGCATGAAAAAGAATTGTAAAGGTAGGCACCAAGACGAGCACGACAATGGTGTCTAAGGAACGTGAGAGATTGTAGGAAGTAGCTAATTATCGAAATAATGGATATAATAATGGTTACCACCATCGTGCGATCCATATATAGCAAAGAAACGACTCATCCAGGGGAGTAATTTAACCTACCTTTTGATTAGGACGAAGATTCGGATCTTCAAATAGATATCTTGTTTAATATCTATTAAAAAGTGATTGTTTGTTGATAGGAATTTTTTTTCGGGAGGGCGTAATGGTAGAGAAGAGAACGTCTGCTGGTTTCCAATAAACGTGATTCTATCTAGAATATCCGAACATTGGACAATCTATCTTCATCTTTTCTGATTCTTCTAGAACAAAAAAAAAATGGAGCTGTGTTTCTATGCAGTAAAGCATCGGGAGCAAAAGACATTTCGCTGCCACCCACTAGTTAATAGCACTGCAGGATGAATGCCATTATGAAGTCAAAAGTATCATGAAAATTTCGAAATTTTGACTAGCGGAAATGATCAAAATAACGTTAGAGGTACGTTCAACATCCTAAAAGCTGCGATGCTCGCATATTTTTTTCCGCAAAACTTTTAGAAACCCTTTCGCCGCTTAGGGCTGATATTTATTTTTATCGCACATAATCGTTTTTATGTAACGTGCTATATATCCTACAGTGTTGCTTAACACATTGGCAGGCATCTATACGAGGTCTGTTATGGTTAAGTTAGACGGGCTGCCTTGCTAAAAAAAAGACTAAGGCGCACATAGACCACCGCTGGGTCCCTTGTGATACCCACTTGATTCAGCATACCTGAGCCCTTTCGATCGTCAAACCAGCGAGAGCTGACAACGAAACGATGAAGCCGACTGACGCCGCATTCTTTACGAGTAGATCGTCCAAATCGGCAAAAAATTAGGAGAATCCAAGGATGTCCCTCCTTCGTTCTTCAGAGCAGGGCAGGAACATAGAAGGTGAGAGCAACTCCTACAGTGATCATTACGTGGAAGCCGAAGTCTCCTAGCGTGCTTCCCGATTATGCAGTGTCCAGTGATAAGCCTCACCACATTTCTTAAATGTTTTCTTCTACTCAGCAGCACGGTAGCCCATGGGATCGGTTGGGATCCAACTTGGGCTATATTTGCCTAGTTGCGTGATATGTAGTGCCACTACTCCATCTGGCGTTGGTCCTATGGTTAGCTACAGCTTTGGTAACCAATTTACAATTTACTGTGATCTTATTAGTCGTACCCGCCCGAGCCAGTTTATCAGTCTTACAGTTCCAAAAAAAAAACACTGTGGCCCGGTATCCAGTACAGAGAAATGTTGAAAAAACCTCCCATCAGAATGAGAAGGTTGCGACTGTCCTGTACCGTCTAACTATCCGTTTATCTAGAGAGAGCCCCCGTGATGGCAATACATGCCAATCTTTGGACCTTCTCCAACAGAGTTCTATATGACACCATGATGAGTGGCGTCCACCAGACAACAATACCATATACGTATCAATATGGGACGCAATATCGATTCATAGAGCCAGTAAACCACTTCAGGCTGTAACCCCCATTTCTTGCCTATGGCCTTCTTGCACGAGCACAGTGCAACGGTTGCCTTTGTCATCCACTCCGCCTTCCAGCATAGCTTCTTATCCAGGATGAGACCAAGGAATTTGGCTTTAACAGTCAACACAAGCTTTATTCCCTCCATAAGTGGTGGTATAATTGAGGGTATCCTGTATCTCCTAGTAAGGAGAACAAACTTCGTTTTTTGCGGATTTACTCCGACACCAACCTCGCCAGCCCAGTTCATCAGGATAGAGAGGGTATTCTGCATTATTTCGCAGAAGGGTCATCACCAACATTGAAGGCGTCACCTTCCTTGTTAATGTCGCCCGAGGCTGTGCCCACATGTAGGAGTCTTGTCTCCTCTCTTATGGTGCATAGTAGTTGATGGCCTGCCGAGGAAACTCTCGACGTAGGGCTACTCAGTATAGGGCTACGCTAACGATTTGGCGATATTGACTAAAGGAAAATTCCAGGAGGTGTTTCCATACATCTTTCAGGCAATTCTTTACATTGTACAGGGATGGTGTATTGACAACGGGCTTCGAGTCAACCCATCCAAGTTAGCTGTCATTCCATTCTCTAGACGAAGAAATCTTACGGACATCAGACTTCCAGTCAACCCATTCAGGGCAGTTGTCATTCCATGGTCTAGAAGAAATCTCAGGCACATCAGACGCTCCAAAACGTACAACTCTCTCCAACCCATGGGGAATTATTTACGAGATACCTGGGCGTTACCATCGACAGTCAACTCTCTGGCAGGAACACCTCAAGGTGGCGGCGGACAGGGCTACTAAAGTGTTGTGGATTTGCAAGGCTATTGTCAGACCTATATTAGAGTATGGTGCAGTAGTCTGGTGGTGCCTCTGGCTATTCGCTCTTGTCTGTGTAGCGCTCTTGATGTACTGCTCGGCCTACAGTCGATATACAATCATATACATGCAGAATCTAAAATGGCAATCGCGAGACTGGTAGCATACGACGATGCATAGTTAAATCCAGTGCAACTCAGTTGGCTTAATGACGGTATAGTCAGAAGAATGCCATCAGATCATCTTGTGAAAGAAATATCATGCAACCAACGGTTCACGGTCGTAATATGAAACAAAGAGCACACTTCGAAAGCCAATGAAGGAACCGGGGAAACATTTTTGGGCCCCAGTCAATAGGTTTTCATACCCATGGGCAAGTTCACCGCTGTCTTTCATGTGGAATCGATGACATGCACCATCAAGGCTTGTGCTGAGTTATACCTAAAGACAACAAAAGTTTGACAATATTCACGGAAAGTCAGGCGGCTGTCTGTCAAAAAGGGGAACATCATCGAAAACCGTACGTAGTTGCCAAAAAGCACTGCATAAAGTAGGCTCTCTTAATAGAGTAACACTACTCTGGCTGTTTGGCATCAATGGCAACGAACAGCCGGACGAACTGGCCAGAGCAGCTTCAGCTAATGCTGCACAACGTCGTTGCCACTGAAATCCCTGAAATGTTCATCGTAACCAAAAACCTTTTTTTTTTTTAATTTCATTGAAGATGTTTATCATAACGCATGCAATGAACCACTTATACAACCCTTTCGTCAACGGGCAACTATAGGTAGACCTAAGAGCTCATTTGACAGTTAAAAAAAACAGCAACCTAAAAATGTGATGTAATCTCTGCAGTTAATTTTTTTTTTAATTTTTCCTTGCTCCTCCGGGAGGTAAAAAAGGCTCTGAGTAAAATGAGCACAACATGCGAGCATGCTTTCATGTTAAAGAACCAAATAACATCATGCTGTGAGCAATCAGATACACACCAAGTTCGTAGCAAAATAACTTCACGTTTCTGCGTCCGCATGAACAACGGCGACCTCCGATCTTCATATGCCCCCCCCCCCCCCCCCCCCCCCCCCCCTTCATCTTCTCTAATCGGGCCAGCAACACTTGGTATCAACATGGAAAATGGCAATGGAATATTAGATAGAACTTGGATTTTCTACCACACCTTTTGCCATTTCCCTTTGCGTACAATCATCATGATGATCATCATGTGTACCAGCACCACAATTACCATTACTATCTTCATCACAATTTTCTCCTTATACGAACGTGCTGGATAATTCGAACATTTCCATCTTTCTGTGCGCTCTAACTACGGGCGAGCCGACCGACGACGATAGTCTTAACAGCACCGATCGATTCGTTGTTCTTAGTTAAACGTATAAAAGGCGGCCCATATTAGAGTCAGAGGCACAACCTAATAGGAAATCTGTAGAAGGAAGAAGACTAGTCATCGAAGCAGGAAGAATAGTTTTTTTTAGATAGCTTGCCATATAAATCTCTCACCCATAAAAAAATAAAATAGAAATAAAATCAAAACCCAAGAACGACGGAGGAAAACCTTTTCTGGTCAGCTTCTTCGATTTACTCGTATATTCGTATGCGGTATGGTCGTGGAAAAGTAAATAAGATTGGAATTGAAGAAACAAAAGAACCAAAGCAGCAGCGCGCACGTCTTTGAATTAAACCAAGATTGAAGAAATGTTATACGACCAGAGACGGGAGTTCATTGAACTTCATCATGCCCCAGAGTCAGCCATTCTTCCATAGACGCAGATAGTAAAGGCTCAATCGAGAATAGATAAAATATACGCTACTCTGACGCTTGGCCAGGTAACGTATCTTCTTCAGGTATAAAAGTCAGAGAGCCATCATCGGTGGTGGATTGTAGTGCACGTATATGGCACGACCATTGTACAAAAGAGGCCACAATCGTGACTCGTTTTTGATCTTCACCTCGTCTTGGCAGCCATCGAGCAGACTCTGTCGTCTTTAAGCTGGAACTTTGAAAACAGTCTTTTTCAAAGACGAGGCTCTCTGGATCTGGATGGCAGCAGCCGACTGGTTGTACTCGCTTGAGAAGTTAACGTTTCACCTGGTTTGATTCGACGAACACAAACCTCGCGACCCATTACATCTTCAGCACTAATCCGGCGATATGCTTCCGTAATAATCGCACTATGATTTGTTGTGGGCTCATAGTGTGATGAGCACGAGGACACGGCAAGAGAGGTGAACCGGCAACATGTGCACACCGGTTGAAGAAGACACGGTTCGTGAAAATTGAAGATGATAGGATTGATCGTGATGATGATGCTGATAAAGATGATAGGTATAGGCATTTTTAAGACCAATGATGAATTTATTGAGACTTAATGGTAAAAATTCAGAGAGAAAAGATAATCATAGAAGATGATTGGATTTAGATGATTGATTTTTAGGAAAGATCACGAGTCTGATCGTGATGGATATCAGGTTTAGTCTTACTAACTTCAAATCAGGGGTTCTGTAAGTGTGTACATAAGTTTCTAGAAATCCATTCATAAAAACTTCACTTATTGCATTCTTAAACGATCTTTTGTGAGGAGACGCCAAAAAACTGTTTTGATTTTTCTCTCGAACACGTGAGAGGGACTCTTTCCACATGAACCTCTACGAGTACTATTAGACGCAGTAAAACGCAGGCATTTTTCTTTACTCCTTCTCCAGTACTGTAATGTATTAGTCCTGCCTCCCCGCTTAAGGAAATATTTTGCCTAGATTTCACGCAGGCATTTTTCTTTACTCCTCCAGTACTGTAATGTATTAGTCCTGCCTCCCCGCTTAAGGAGATATTTTGCCTAGATTTCACGTCATGCCAATGATAGTCCTATTTTTATATTTCCCATAGGAATTTTAGGGATGCAATTGCCGAAGCTAAGGCAGCCAAAATAGGTATGGAGCTCTATTCCAGCTATCGCTAACGATAAAACTATATCGCTAAAATTCTCTAAACGCTATCTGGCTTGAAACGCATGGCCAATTTGATTAATTTATTCAGTGTTATAATTTAGCATTTAAATGAGTCAAAGTTAGCGATGCGTTTTAATCCACAAAAACGTTTAGCGAATTTTGGCAATAGCGCTTCAACGTTAGCGATAGCTGGAGCAGGTCCCCTGGTACTTGGATGCGATGTTCATGCCCACCATACTTTGTGGAGTAGCTCCGACAAGAATAAAAGAGGTGATATGCTTTTCGAGAACTTTCTCTGCACAAACTTCTCTGTAATGTGGCCTGTGAGCCTTCCTGTCTGTTTTTATCACTAAAAATAGACAGGAAATCCTACAGATGTCTTTCGTTTCGAAGGATATTCAACATTTGCTATGGGGTTGGTGGGTTTGTTCCGGTCACTCATTCTCTGATCACCGCTACCTTCAATTTATGATCAACGAGCATCCGGCGAGTAGCCCTGTGATCAGAAACAGGTGGGTAGAACTAATTGGATCAAGTATCGTGAAAATTTCTACCAACTCTTCTAGGCCAACCTTGAAACAGGCACAAATTGGATAAAATAAACTCACACTAACTATTCGTGGTTATCGCATGCCCGATCCGCAGACCGAATGACAATAAAAAGTCCGAAGCGTATATACCCTAGACTTGTACAAACCTAGTGGTGATAACCAAAAGTACCAATTGGTACCGACCATATGCGTTAAAAGTGAGTTTCCTATATGGCCAGTTTATAGGGGAGGTTGGCAATCATTCAGGAGGATCTTGATCATTATCAAAATCAATTAACTAACCCATTCTACAAAGATTTGTCGAATTTTTCAAGTCGCTTCATTCTATCGAAAGTTTTTGCTTATTTGAAGTTTGACTTGTAGAGGAGGTAGGGGTTTGTTGAATCGGATCTTGCTCATCATTGCCACCAACAAATAAGATCATGCTGCAAACATTTAAACAAAATTTCAAGTCTCTAGCTTCACTCTATCGAAAGTTATCGCCTAATTGAAGTTTCATTTGTAGGGGAAGTAGGGGTTTCGTTGGTCGGATTTTACGTATTTTCAACATTAGCCAACTGGATCCTATTACAAACATTTGACCGAAATCTTAAGCCGCTAGCATTATTTTGTCATAAGTTATCGCTTATTTTAAGTTTCATTTCTAGGGGAGGTAGGGGTTGCTTGGATCGGATCTTGCCCATTTTCAATACCAACCAAATAGATCTTACTAACAACATTCCACCAAATTTTCAATTTGGTAGTTTCATTCTATCGAAAGTTATCGTAATTAAAATAATATTTAATGTTTTGAAATTTTCTAGGGGAGGTAGGCGTTCTTTTGATCTGGTTATGCCCAACTTACTACAACTCAAGCAGCTTCCCATCCCAAGGTTACATGCCAAAAATCAGGTGTCTACGTCGATTGGTTCAAGAGTTATAGACAAAAAACCCGAAAAGTAGGGTAGTACGGGGCTCTTTGTAAGAAAATTACCGTTAGTTTTCAACTGATCGATTTGATTTTTTCAGGACAGTAAAAGATTATCCTCACGAGCAATCTGCCAAGGCTAGAGCTTTTCATGTTTGTTTAATCGGGAGTTATAAATGCATTTAACTATTGTACATTTGTAGGGGAGGTAGGCGTTCTCTTGGCCTGATCATGCCCATTTTCAATACCAATCAACTAGATCATACTTCCAACATTTGACCAAAATTTCAAGGCTCTAGCTTTATTCTATCGAAAGTTATCGTGTGAACGGGCAGACAGACAGACAGACAGACAGACATGGCTAAATCGAATCAGGAGGTGACGCTGATCATTTATATATATACATTGCTATACCTCCGGAGCCTCCTTTAAAGTGTTACATATTTCCGTCGTGACAAAAACAATATACCCTATACTAAAAGTCTAGGGTATAAAAACCAGAGTGGTGGCGCGCCCATCAACGACCTGATAGGAAGGGGAAGGCGTTCAACAGAGCAAAGTCGTCAAAATTCGACGCAGACAAAAGAAATTAGTTAGAGCGAAGTGAGATACCTGGAGGAAACTCTGCGAATGCATCGAGATGTCGAACGAAGCTTTTAAGGTGCGTTTTGCTTGGTGCTCACACTAACTGATGTTCTAAAAAGAAGCCACGACTAGCTCATGCCCGATCCGCAGACCGAATGACAATAAAAAAAACCAGAGTGGTGGAGCGCGGCGATCAACGACCTGATAGGAAGGGGAAGGCGTTCAACAGAGCAAAGTCGTCAAAATTCGACGCAGACAGAAGAAACTAGGGAGAGCGAAACGAGATACCTGGAGGAAACTCTGTGAATGCATCGAAAAGTTGAACGAAGCTTTTAAGGTGCGTTTTGCTGGGCACCACTCTGCGTCGGTCGCAGGTGGCGATCAAAAAGATACATACAAATAGTGCTCCGTGTTCTATGGGTTGATCGCCAATCGCGAATAATGTGTGACGATTGTGTGCCTAGGAAAACGCACCTTTAGGCTTTGCAAAATTCAAGCTGCAAACCCCAAGTGAAATCATCCGCTTTGATTGACAAGAACAAATGATGCATCAGTCACCAATATTGCAACAAATCAGTACAAAGTATCACCTCTAGTCGACTCACGGGACAGCAAGTAAGTCTTAAAGATACAGTCACCCCGACGAAGCCACCATAATGTATTTTGACCAACACTTTGGCCATATGTTGATGATTTCATTGCCAAAACACATAGTGATAGACCCGACCCTTCCGAGCCCTTCCTGTTGCTCCAATTGTACTCCCCATTTCGACTGCCATCTTCAATACATGTTCATTGCTAATTTGGCACTATTTTAACATTCGATGTCAAATTATTTCATAGTCAAGTGCCAAAAAAGATGCTTACTCATCCGCTAAAAGCGTGCTGTTGGCATCACGAAGGCTGGTCTCTGTGTATTTTCCGTTTTTTGTTTTTTTTTTCCTTGCCATTTCGGCATGCTATTTACCCAAGGAGGGTTCTCCGCCTAGTCGAGAGCCTGTGTGTGTCTGGACGATGTAACTAGAACTAAATTAATTAATATGTGAAGCATAATCCACTCCGCTAATATATTTCCAACCCTAATTCATTTGGCGGATTAAGTGCGGTGTGGCTTCGGTGGGGTAACGACCATAAAATAACCGTACACCACATCCGCGCCCCCGAACCGATAGGACTATCCGCGCTGTTACCCTCCGCGAATTCTTAGCTCGTAGGTTTGCGCCATCGCTTTTGTGGCTCAATGAAGCTCGAACGACCAACTGAATCGCAAAAAATACACACCCCCACCTTGCAACGTAGGGGTTGAAAAGAACTGTTTTGGGATGATCGCTCACTTAAGGGATTTGCGTGTTTCAGACTCGTAAAAATATACGACCAATTCGGGGATTGAGATCATAGCCAACCTCCCTGGGCGGCGCCAGCCATGGCTAACTGGGCGAAGCAACAAGACGGCTCGAGGTGATGAACTCGGTATGTCGGTCAGTTCGTTTTTCTCGAAGAAAGCTAATTACAGTTAATTAAAAAGACGCTTGGATTAGTTCGAGTGTTGGGTCATACCAATCGTCTGGGGTGGATTGGCACAAATGTACTCTACTATTGGGCAACGACCAATTCATCATGGTGCCACCATATTGCGAGGGGCGAAAAGAATAAGATACCAAAATTGCCCGTTTGGGAACTTGAGCCACGGTCCTCTTTGGGTGTCGTCATTCGCCCCGTCAACAGCTCGCCAACCAAGACAGAAGAAATGAAAAAGCTGCTACAATTTCAAGTCAACGCTTAATGATGAAATAACAAATAATGAGCATAATGGTCGCGGCCAGAACGTGTTCGTTAACAATGTGAAAATTAACGAACGCAATAGAGAGTTGGCTGCGGTTCACACGACGACGACGACCACACAACCACCACCACTACTGCCCCTTTTGCCCGGTCAACTTCTTGTTCTCGGCTAGATGCAATGATGCTTGACGCTACCGATACTATGGGCCAAAAAGGATTCGCGTTCCTTTTGGCATGCTACCAACTACAATATTTCGTCCGCTAAGTTGCCAAGGGACGGACGATACGGTCCCAAACTTTGGATGACAACAACATGACAATGACACTATGGTGGATAGGGAAGAGACAGTACAGTGGTGGTGGTTCAGCTGCTTATCCTGGCGAGTACCATGAAATTGTGTACATTAAACAAATTGCCAAGAGAATTGCACTGAACAACAGCGGCAGGACGGACACACTATACTCGTACGTAGTTGTTGATAGTGTGCCGACAGACAATAGTTGTCGTATGATACGCTTTGAAGTTATTTGTCTAATGTTTTGATGGTGGGTATCTATTATCTGCAAAATATGGTAATTTATCGTGAGAAGCTCGACCGCTGTAAGCAGATACATTGTGTACGTGTCAGAGAAGAATTACTGAATGGCATGAGTTTGGGCAACGGGCCACGAGAAAATAGGGAAGACGTTCGCTGCTTTTTCAGTTCAGTTTAGACAAAAAGGAAATTTATCAAAGGGAATATCTCAGAGAATCCATTTGGATATATATATAAAAAAAGCATTCTTTCACCCACAAAGATATGATGATATTTTACGAGGACTCATGTTCATGCCAAGTGCGGAGTTGTTTGACCGGAGGCTCACCCCCGAAATTCCACCCTCATTCCAGCCATGTCAGAAAAGTAATCATTATGGTTTCCAATGCCTATAGTTGTTGGTCTGCTCAATTTCTTTCAACAAAACTCTCCCCCACTTCCTGCACTCTGCCCGAACTTTTTAATTAATTAATTAATAGCAGTCAGTAGATAAAAGGGAATTGTGAAGCCAATTAAAATACAAGGTGGGTGTATGTATAAAATGAAACTCTCGCGCACAAGGACAGTGGATGAAACTACATCAACTCTTATTGTGTTTACCTTTCCGTTCATTACTCTCACCAGCGCGGGTCTTCAGTAGTCCTGGCCGGTATTTTCGACCCTCTTTTTCACTTCGCAATATCCATTTTGCCACCAATGTCCTTGCTTCATTCTTGGCCGTCCTTCATATAATACAGGCGAGGCTCAAGGACTTTGTTCTTTTAATTATTATTATACACTGACGGATACCGAAGAATAGAACAACACCCGTGAAGAGAATGGAAATTATACACTGCCTCGCTTTTCATGGAAAACAACAACGACGGCGGCGGCAGTATGACCAAGTAATTTAACCCTTGGGGGGCCTGTTTTCTTAAACCTTAGTGCCACAGAGAGGGTGGTGGTTGGCGATGATGGGTCGCCTCAGGTTGGACATGGTGGCGGAACATCGAAATATGATGATAAGCCCTGTCTATAGAGAGGAAAGACAACAAAATAAAGGAAGAATTTCAGCAACACGCTCCGGAAGGAAGGAAATGTGCGGTTGGGCTTTTGGATTTGGAATGTCGTTGTAAGGTGTCGCAGTCATCGATCGGCAATGCCGCGGATAGTCTCTTTTTCATGTTATCTTATTGTTGTTGTTGTTCTTTTTCGAAGGAGGAAGGAGGGTGACTTTTACCTGACGCGAACACACAGGCTGGACTGACTTGTGGTTATCGGTCGGTTGTAGATAACAAGTTTATTGATTATCTCTCTCAACCCTCCGCGTAATCGAAACATGGGACTACATTTTCTAGTTTATGGCTAATTGATTGTTTGACTATAATTAGGAAGAAGTAAATATCGTTTTTATTTTTCGAGGGAAATTTGTTACGGAATATTGTGTATGTTGGGCAAACTGGAAGATAATTATAGCAGGAAATGTTTAGGATACTAATTGCCTTAACCCCCGCTAGTGGGGCATGGACGCGTCAACAAACGTTTAGGCTTATGACTGATTAATTGGTCGTTGGGACGACCTTGTAACTTTAACGAGGTAATAGAGTTATTTTCTAGACGTTATGCCTGCCATGGGGCCTGCTGCAAACCTGTCATCAATCCTGCTATCAAATTTGTCATCAGACCTACTATCAAAATTGACTTCAGTCGTCATGCCAGCACAGCGATCAAATATGACGCCAAACCTCCATCAATCCTGTCGTGAGCCCTGACGCCAGTCCGGCTATAAATCCTGCTATCCTGCCATAAATTTTGCTAGTTCTTTTTCATTTTCAATGCGCATAAACTACCAAGCCTGCTCGGAAGCGATTTTCGATTTTCCGAGCACCGGTATTGCAAGCGGTTTCCTGGTATTCCAACCGGTACTTATTTCAGTAGTATCTAATATCTAATATCGTTTTTTTTTTCAGAACCGTTTTTTTAGTACCGTTTGATTAAATCATGAGCCGGCTTTTGAGTACCGGGGTTTCACTCATTCTTTTAAGTATTTTTTTTTCCAGAACATGAGCCACCCTCCGCGAGTACCGGTTTAAACCGGTTTTTTGAATATTATATTCCAACCGGTACTTATTTCAGTAGTATCGGACTTATATCAGTTTTTTCTTTCAGAACCGTTTTTTAGTATCGTTTGGTCAGATTAAACGGTTTTTTGAGTGTCGGGCCTGCTTCGTTCTTTTAAGCACCGGGTTTTCCCGGCTCCGTTTTTTCAACCCATGAGCTTCCGCGAGTATCGGTTTATACTGGGTCTCTGAAAACACTTTTTTCGTCTTCTTTTTTTAAACTGATTCTTTCCATGATTTTTGAAAACCGGTTCACTACCTTTTTTTTCCATTTTTTTCACTTTTTCTAAAACGTTGTTTTCCCGGTTTATTAAGTACTATTGTCATCAAACATGCCGTCCAACCTTCCATCAATCCTGCCGTGTGAGCCCTAACACCAGTCCACCTATAAATTCTGGTATCATGCCATCCATTCTGCTAGTTCCTTTTCATTCTCAAGGTACACAAGATACTAGGCCTGTTCGGATTCGGTTTTAGATTTTCCTGGTAGTCCAACCGGTATTCATTTCAATAGTAGCTAATATCTAGTATCGTTTTTATTTTCAGAACCGTTTTTTAGTACCGTTTGATTAAATCATGAGCCGGCTTTTGAGTACCGGGGTTTCACTCGTTGTTTTAAGTACTGGGTTTCCCGTTTTTTCCAGAACATGAGCCACCATCCGCGAGTACCGGTTTAAACCGGTTTTTTGAACATTATATTCCAACCGGTACTTATTTCAGTAGTATCGGACTTATGTCGGTTTTTTCTTTCAGTACCGTTTGGCCAGATTAAACGGTCTTTTGGGTGTCGGGCCTGCTTCGTTCTTTTAAGCACCGGGTTTCCCCGGCTCCGTTTTTTCAGCCCATGAGCTTCCGCGAGTATCGGTTTATACTGGGTCTCTGAAAACACTTTTTTCGTCTTCTTTTTTTAAACTGATTCTTTCCATGATTTTTGAAAACCGGTTCACTACCTTTTTTTGAACCGGCTTTTGAGTACCGGGGTTTCACTCGTTCTTTTAAGTACTGGGTTCCCGTTTTTTTTTCCAGAACATGAGCCACCCTCCGCGAGTACCGGTTTAAACCGGTTTTTTTTGAATACCATTTATCGTTTATGAGTTTCTGATACTGATTTCTTTTTCATGATTCTTGAAAACCGGTTCACTACCTTTCTTTTTTCACTTTTTCGAAAATCGTTGTTTTCCCAGTTGATTGAGTACTAGTACAAATCATTAAAAACTGATACTGAAAAACAAAAACGGTACAGAAAAAAGCGGCACTAAAAAAAATGGGCAAACGGTACACAAAAAACCTAAAAAACCGAAAAAACGGTACACGACACAATCGACTAGTGGTGTAAAAAAACGGCACCAAAAAAAAAACGGGGAAGAACCGGCATTAAAAAACCGTTATGCGGTGATATTGGTACCGGTACTGGAAAAAAAACCCATACTAAACCATTGTTCAGTTATAGGGATAAACACACAAAATACTGCAAAGACCTATCGTGCCAGACGCGCAGAAATCGCGCACAAAGCAATGGCACTACAGACTGGCAATTTGTAGACATTGTCATTGTGTATCTACGAGTATAGCGGTTAGTGGCGATGCGGAAAGATATTAAGATTCTGTGGACTAAGGAGGCTCTATACGTACTTAATGCGCTATTGCAGGGCCTTTCCTCCGCCCGTGCAACACAGCCTGGACTTTGCCCGTCCCTTTTTGATACAATGTGACGCAGGATGGGATCGGTGCAGTGCAGATGCGGGTGAGAAATCTCCTATTGCGTTCATGTCGCAGAAACATACGACGGCCCAACGCAACTACACAGTCACGGAGTAAGAGTGCCTTGCTGCAGTGACAGCTATAGAAAAGTCCCGGCCTTATGTGAAATGTCTGGAATTCGAAGTTGTCACTGACCACGCCTCCCTAAAGTGCCTCATGCGCCTACGAGACCTGAGACAAAACTCAGGAGGAATTATCGTGAAAGTTATGGGTACCAGGCGAGTTGAGGGAAGGACTGATCCGGAGTGCACATGACCACACACTGTGCTCGCATGGTGGATTCGGTAAGACGTTGCGAAGACTCCGGATCCTTTTCTATAGCGCAAAAGCCCCTGATGAGTAGGATCTGTCGGTGGTACGAAACGAGGGGCCGAGGGTCCTATGACACCCGGACACCGATGTGAGTGCGAGGGCATCTGAACCGTTCGGCAACCATTCCATTCTTATCGTCCCATTTTATTTTTTTCTTATTCCCCATTTTTGCCACGCCTGTTTGTGTTACAAATTTCCATTAATACGTAAAGGACAGGGGCAACGAGCGGCGAAAACCCCACCCACGTCTCCTTAACTGAGCGCTACAATAAGCATAGGCCGGTGCTTAGCTCGTTACGGGGGCCTTTTTCTTCGGCAGATGGCACGGCCCGACCTTCACGGTCATTATGCTACCTTAGGCTCCGTACCAACGGACATCTTCGGATGTCCACCAACTCGTCCATTACAATAGTTACTCTAATTAGTATCATATGAGTGGTGAATATGGTTGAATCGATATATACCGATATGCTCATTGACAACATCATTAACATCCCATCTATGATTCTGTCGGTAACAATTTGTGGCATCATATTGGGGCGACCGGTAGCGCAATGTGTTGAGGCATCAGTCTCATGTTTGACTACCGGCGTTTCGGGTTCGAATCCCGTCCACGACGACGTTCGTGGCCATGGATGTGCAGGAGGTGTATGCTGGCAACTACATTCTCCGAAACCAGATTATGCCAACGAAACGTCAACTGGGCCACATGGAACAGTTGACGCGCTATGCCTCACAAGGGGTTAGGGCAATTGAGTATATTGGGAAAACAAAACCCCAGGCCACAGACATCAGCATACAGATAACACAATACCGCCACGAAAAACAACGACGACTGGTTGATACTTATCAATGATAATGAAGTCCTGTTTGTAGCCACATCCAACCTCAAGTTACCCACATGTACAAGCATACAAAAATATCTTTTTCCTTTACTCAATAATAACAACCACTAGCCGCCCACCCACCCCCAAAGGTTCACTGAAAAGCGGAGGACTGCCGATACCATACGGAACGTGTATAGTGCTTGAAAGTCAGGAAGCGTCTCTAATTGGATCCAGACATTGCATTGATGGGAATTGTTTTTTGGAGAATCAAAGTGAAATATGGATAAGTTAGCGGCAGGAGTGAACTCAATATGGCGATGGAGGCTTCGACATGCAAATAAGATGCGGGCACGGACACAAAACAATATCTTCAATAGGGGAAAAGAATATTATTGAAGTAAATTGTTCGTTTTATTGTTTTCATTTGCGTCGTATTCAAATTGAAGAATAACAACACCCAAAGATATTTTATGCGGCGTTCAGATGTGACTGTGAAATAAGTTTCCATAAAGTTAAAGTATACAAGCACTGACAAGGTGTTTCGGTCGTACATTTGTCATTTAGTGATTAATTAATAATAATTGTAATCATATTCTAGGTTGAAATTGTGCAGAACAGCACGGTGTCATACATTCTACCCAAAAACAATATTATCCTAGTGGATCTAATACTAAAGACTGTCCTGCAAATTTTTGTGCCAAATATCCGATGCCTGTCCTTCACGGACACCCCTTCTCCCCAGACTCTGCACCCTACGACGTTTTCCCGTTTGTAAAATTAAAATTGGTACTGAAAGGGCACCGTTAAAGCAAATTTGTCACGGACTTGAAAGACGTGTCGTACTCAAAAACCAATAACTCGAGAACAAAACGAGATATAAACAATCGGTAAACAGTAAATTACATGTAAGGTTATCGCAATTATAGTGCTGCCAATACATTTTTTGAACAGATCTCGTCTATGATGAAAAATTTGCCATGAACCGGTCTTCCCCAAAATATCGTCCGACAATGGAATTTTCTCCATTTTGGGGACACAATTCCCCATCCTGGCAACCCTGTCATGCAGAGACACACACCCGATCAACAAAAGATGGACATGATAATGAATTCAACACACTTGATCCAGCGTTTCTGCAACATCAGTATTCCTTCCCGGAAGTGAGAGTCTGGAAGGCTTTGAAAATATTCATCTACGGCCCTCTTAACTTCTTCATTGGATACGAAGCGCTTCCCAGAAACAAATTTCTTCAAGTTTGTGAATAGATGGGTGCCAAATCAGGAGAATAGGGGGGATGGTCGAGCAAATCGTACCCCAAATCCCGCAGTTTTCCCATCACCAACGCACACTTGTGTACAGGTGCGTTGTCCCGGCGATAGATGATTTTTTTCTTCTTCAATCCAGGTCTCTTCTCGTGAATTTTCGCATCCAGCTGGTCAAGAAGTTTGGAGTAATATTCGTCTGCTATTGTTCTGCCTTTTTCAAGGTAATCAATTAACGGGATCCCTTTCGCATCTTTCCGGCAGATGTGATCGACTTCGCTTTCTTTGGCCCTGAAGCACCGGCTTCCACCCACTGCTTCGACTGCTGTTTCGTTTCTGGCATGTAGTGGTGGACCCAAGTCTCACCTATGGTGACAAATCGCCGCACAAAATCGGCCGGATTCCAATTGAATCGGTGCAAAGATTGCTGCGAAAACCGTTTGCGCATTTGCTTTTGATCGGCATTCAGCAAATGCGGCACCCATCTTGCGCAGAGTTTTCGCATCTCTAATTCTTTGTGCCAGATGTTTCGCACCCTTTCTTTCAATATCCCCACAGCCTCGGCAATATCACTCACTTTCATTCGCCTATCGTCCAACACGATATCATGCACTTTTTCGATGGTTTCCGGTTTTTGGCCGTCCTTCACATGGGTCGTCTTCGCGGGACGTGCGACCACGTCTAAATTCAGCTGCCCATTTTTTTACGGTTGACATCTTCGGATGAATTTCCTTAGGGGTTAATCCGTCCAAAATGAAGAATTTTATGACCGCACGATTTTCATGTTTCTCCATTTTAACGAAAAACACGTAAGATGTCTACTGCAAAAATTCGTGTAAACAAACTACTTGAGAGAACAAGTTGAAACTTGTCATACGAACTAATGACACGTGTGCACCCAGGCAGGAAACGTAAATTTTTGCACATTGTAATGGTATTTCTGTGTCAGGCAGAGGACTTTTCACCTTATCCTCGTACAAAAAGCTCCATTTCCCTACGCCAAAGGGTTAGAATACTTTAACCAGGACTCGTTTGCATTCCTCCTTTCACATCGACTCAGGCGACAACCATATCGCCCATATCCCTTTTCTTGCCTCCACCAAAGGGTTAAAATGCTTTCACCAGCACTCTTCTGCATTCCTGCTTTTATAGTATATCGACTGAAGCGATAACCATATTGCCCATGCTCCGCTTCATGTACCAAAGGTCTATTTTGTCAGGCCAAAAAGTTAAAATGCTTTCACTGACACACCCATGCACTGCTTTTTTCAGCTTGAATCACCCGACACCCATATGTACAAAAAGTTCATTTCGCTACGCTAAAGGGCTGAAATGCTTTAACCGGCACTCCTCATTTCCCCTCGAATCACGCGACACCCATATCGCAAACAAATGCGTCATATATTTTTTTTTCTGGTGTCCGATGTCGACGACTTTTCTCGTTCCAAGCAATTCACATGGTTCGAGACGCACAGACGAGACCATGCATTCGCTTATGTGCCGACCAATGGACGATCCGTGTGCGGATATCCATATATTTGCTTGGAAAGAGGAGTTCTTATCGCAGACGAGCCGATTACGAGACGAGTGTAAGACGACTCGTCTGCGGACATCCTAAAACTTTCTTACATCGTTCTTATATGTTTCTTATAAACTTTTTATATATGTATCTCTTAAATCCCACTTCGGCCTCTCTTATATCCTGATTTAAGTACGAATAAAGTTTCATTTAAGTAATATATATCGTTCTTATATGATTCTTTAAACGACATTTAAGCCCAAGCATTATTCTTCTAGAGATGAATAAGAAGCAATTAACAGAGTTTGTGGCTTGCTGGGCATCCGTCATGATCATGAAAATGAGGTGATGCTAATTTATTCGGAAGCCTTCGTCTAATAATTGGACTGTTGCACCAGTTTGTTTTTTTTTTTATTATTTATTATTCCCAAAAATATGGTCTTTGCACCCAAAAGCCCATCCTTGACAGAGTGATATAATAATTAAATTACATAAGCCATCCCAGACGTTCACGCATACAAAATAAAATCGTCCATTGCTCCTCTGTTGTTCTAACCATAAATTCAACTCGAAAAAAAAAAAGATTGATATATGCCTACGTCAGAAAAAAAATTAAAATAAAATAAATCGTAAAATAATTTTAAGATTTTTCTTAATTGACCGTGAGTCAGTCAAAAATGAGCAAGCAGTGAGTGCAGAGTTTCTCTATAACAAAATAACCTAAACATGTTGAAAAGTTCAGATTTTTCAGCATTCTTCCCAAGAAATAGCGATCTTTTGGAACACAACAATACATGCAAGTTGAACAACCTTTCTTTTGTATTTATTATGCCGCGTCTTGCCTTACCACTTTTCTTTGAGATATAGTACCTATGGTTGCGAGGCAGCAGTCAGTCAAATAGAAAGAAATATTCTGCAAACCATAGACACCACACCCAATGGGCTATAGATAGTGCAAAAGAAATCATATTTATAAATAAAATTAGTTAAGAAAATGGCCTAAAAACAGCTTAACCGTTCATAAAACAAATTGCAGAAAAAAAAAGAAGGAAAAGAAGGTAGTGAAAAAAAGACAAACTTACTTGAACAATTCCTCAAAATTTCAACAGTTCATGTTCAGATACAAATTTCGACCATTAAAATGTTAATTTAAGCATTAAGCAGGCAAGCATACAACATAAAGATAACTAATTGTAACATTTTGCTGTCTTTTTTCCCTGGTGAGAGTCAGAAAGTACTTTTCAAATACGTAAACACGCCACAATGGGCATGGATGGTTGCTGGAAGTGGCACTTACTGACTTCTTGTACTTCTTCTTCTTCTTGTACTCACCTCGCCCAGGGAAAAAAATTTTACCTACAGCAACGCCACATATGCTTACACTTGACCTCTTTTCACAGCTTCATTTTTTATGTTCCTCGAACATATTCATTATGTGTTATTCAAAAGAAAAGAATGGTCGAATATTTTATCACGGTCTCGATCTGCTTTCGTTCTAAAAATCTTTTTTATTAGCTCTATCTGATGTTTGAAAGATACAATGATACAATAGTGAATATATTTTCTGGGTTCTTTGTTCTCTATAGTTCTATCTGCACATGGCTTTATAGTATCTTTGACGGTCAATAAACTCTATGAAAGTTAGTAGAGTAGTTCCGTCGAAGAGAAGAAAAAAATAAACATCGATTGGTCAGTTTCTTTGACCGACGAAATTTGTGTTAGAAAATTATATTATTGAATGTACTTGCTAAGTAGTTGCGCTGCTGCTTCAACAGATGATGATGGACCATGATGACTGTGGGATTTTAAAGAGAGTTCATTATTTTTCCACAAGATGAAAGGCGGACGATACTTTCAGTGGCTATTAAAGAAAGAACTGATAGATAGATTCAGCAGTTTATTGTAGTTAGATAAGAGAAGACTATTGCTTGTAATATTGCTCATTAAGAAGTCCAGAGGATGCAGCCATGGGAAGCCAACAGTCGGTTATAAATCAGGTGTCGGAGAATGTTATCTTTAAATACTTGCTACGATCTATATTACTTGGAAAAAATCTAAGCTAGCCAAGCAGCGAAGGATCCAGTTTGAGCCCATTTGGTATCCTACGAGGCATTACGAGGGTTGCCTTTTACATATATTTCGGGATTAGAGAACAAAAACAAATATTAATCATTGAAAATCGCTTTATTGTTTTTCAAAATATTCCCCATAAAGATCTATACACTTTTGCATGCGTTTGAACCAATTGTCAAAGCACTTTTGCCACTCTGATTGAGGTGTCTCCAAAGCATGCATTCTGAACGCAGCAACCGCTTCCTCAGGTGTTGAAAAACGTTGACCTCTCACTTTGTTTTTTACGTACGGGAATAAAAAGAAGTCATTCGGTGCCAAGTCAGGACTATACGGCGGATGACCCATCAAATCTATGTTTTGAGTGCTCAAAAATGCAGTTGTTTGAGCTGATGTGTGAGAGAGCTCGCATTGTCGTGGTGAAGAGTGATCCGTCTTCGGCGGTTGGTTTTCCTGATTTCTTGGAAGACAACTGGCACACAAATTGTTGTGTACCACTCAGAATTGACTGTTCTGCGTTGTTCTAGTGGTACGGTTGCGACATGTCCAGTTTTTCCGAAAAAACAGGCGACCATTTGCTTGGAAGTGCTTCGTGCGCGAACAACTTTTGTTGGGTTTGGCTCATCTTGAAACACCCATACAGTCGACTGCTGTTTACTTTCGGGCTCATACGCGTAAATCCACGATTCATCACCTGTCACGATGTCATAGACGTGTTTCGAAGCACCGCGATCGTATTTTTTGAGCATTTCTTTCGACCAATCGACACGAGCCTTTTTTTGAGCGATTAACAAATTGTGTGGGATCCAACGCGAACAATTTTTTTTGACAGTCAAATGTTCATGCAATATTGAATGTATGCTCGTCCCACTAATGCCTAAGGTTGTCTCAATCTCACGATAGGTTACATGACGATCTTGCAATATCAGTTCGCGCACAGCATCAATGGTTTCCGGAAAAACAACTGATTTTGGACGACCTTCACGAAATTCGTCTTGGAGTGAACTACGACCTCGATTGAATTCACCATACCATCGATAAACACTGGTCCTTGATGGAGCTTCATCGCCAAAAATTGAATTCAGTTCATCCATGCACTGTTGCTGAGTTAATCCACGTCGAAAGTTGTAAAAAATAATCGCACGAAAATGTTCACGATTGAATTCCATTATTTGGCCGAGATTAATCTTTTAAGTTACTGTAAAAAACACAAATAGCGCTCGTATGTCAAAACGTTCTGAGTACGTATAACCTCAAAAATGTCAAACTTTACGATAGAGCTGTCAGTTACCAGATTGCAACACTAGGGTTGTCCAATCCCGAAATATAAAAAGCAACCTCCGTATAATGCGAGCTTTGCTGTTATACCCCATACCTTAGAAAGTATAGGGTGTAAACATGTAATACCGTAAAGGATGCTGCGGAAGTATGGCGATTTATATATGTGGGATTCTTGTTCCAGTCAAACGCGCGCAGATTAACATAATAAACTTTATTGCAATTCAAGCGATTATTCAATCAAAATATTACACCATCCGTCCTCTTTCACACCGAAACGTCATCTGCTACTCTTCTTCTTCTCTTCTCTCGTTGACTGCCTAACCATCGAGCAATTTTTCTGGTAGTCGTGGTACTGTTGTAGTAGAGATTCCACACTCTGCCATCCTGTACTATGCGTCGTCCTCGGCACTGTGGTCTACCTCGTCCGCATCATCAGTGAAATCGAAGTCATCGTACATACCCGAATCCTGATTTCTAGGGTACTTCTTCATGTGATCGGCTGATGTTGTTGTTTCGTTCGGGCCCTCACCATAGATTTTTTCAACTCCGTAGCGGTCATTAGGCATAATAGTTGTCACTCGGTAGGGATAGGGACCCAAAAACTTCGGATGCACTGAAATTGTAGAGTGATAAGTTTTTCAAATAAAGTGCCATGAATGACCGAGTCAAAAGCTTTTAAGAAGTCACTATAGGCTACGTGGACATCAAGATGTTTGTTAAAAGATTTGGTGACAAAACCGCCAAACTCAACCAAATTCGTGACTGTAGATTTGTTTTTGCAGAATCCATGTTGTTTAGGAGAGATGATTTGTTCGCAGGAACGCACCAATTGACGCTGCTTTCAATACTGACAAGATAAGCAGAACGCGTAGCTTCGATCATTTTTTTTTTTTGACCTAGATCTGATTCTACGAAAGGCCAAGAGATCAGAATGACGCCTGAATCGTTTGTGTCGAGAGCGAATATTGTTCTTGATCAGTCTATATAATAAAAGCATGAACCAGACGGGACTATTTAGGGGTTTTCAGGAATAAAGTGGGAAATATTCGTAAATAATGTTGAACAGAAGGTTATAGAAAATGTTAACAGCAGATTCACAGTTAGTGTAAGTAAGAAAACCATCCTAGTTAATCTCGTCCAGTTTTAGATTTATGGTGTCATAGTTGGCCTTGAAGAAAGTTTAACCGGGGACACTTGCTCCGCGATCAAGAAGATGACAGGTTGATATGAAGGTCATGAACAAGGGCACGATGGTAAGGGTCGCAAGGTAGATAAGCCTCTAGAGGATGATAGACATGATACTGGTAAGTTGTTTAATACGAGATCAAGCATTCGCGTCGACGGAGCAACGCTGCGAGGAAGACCGAGATCTCGTTGGAAAGACTCGGTAGATGAGAACGCCAAACAACTGCTGGACGTCCAAAATTAGAAGACTCGGTTACTTGACCGAGATAATTGGAGGACGATGATCCAGGCTGCCAGGGCCCGAATCAGGCTGTTGCGCCACGATGATGATGAACAAATGAGCTATGTATTGTGATCTAAACAGGAAGTAGAAAGGAGGGGAAAAGACACAGCGAAACGCAAATCCTGATAATGACTGATACAACACAAAATCAACCGACACACGATTTTGTAACGGACGGTTTGGTGGGCATCCGAAGATGCCCGTGGGGACGGAGCCTAAGGTAGCATATTACCGTGAAGGTCGAGCCGTGCCATCTGGCGAAGAAAAAGGCCCCTCAACGAGCTAAGCAACGGCCTATGCTTGCTGTAGCTCAGTTCGGGAGATGTGGGCGGGGTTTTCGCCGCTCGTTGCCCCTGTCTTTTACGTATTAACAAAAATTCATAGGCCTGGGGAAGACAACACAAACAGGGGAGGTAAAAATGGGGAATAAAAAAAAATAGTCGATAAGGATGGAATGGTTTACGGACGGATCAGACGCCCAAGCGGTCTAATCTGGGTCCGGGTGTAATGGGACCCTCGGCCTCTGGTTTCGTACCACCAACAGATTACTACTCATCAGGTGCTGCTTCGATCTGTTGGTGAGAGCAGCACTACCAGACCATAATATGGTTCGTTACAGGTGGTTCATTACAATTTACAATGAATGTTTATGGTTTTCCTTTGTTTTTTTTTGACAGTTACTCCTCATCCCCTTTTACTGAAAAACATCAAACAATCCCAATCGCCAACTTATCCAAGTACAAATACTCTCCCGTATGAACCAAAAGAGAATAGTTGGATTCTCCCATTAATCCGATTATTAAAAAGATATCCACAATTACGTCGGATTTAATTAACAAAAATATCTACAGAAAAAAACTAAAAACAATCGAACAACCACATGGAAAATATAATTAATTAAACAATGTCCTTTTGAGTCGTCACTTACAATGCCATTTACACAAAAATAATTTTTGTTTCACTGTATTTAAACTTCCAACGGCGACAAAAAATTCAAAGAATCGCGTTAAATGCAAACGCGTAACTGAAGAGTTTCGGTTAAACTCAAGTTCCGGCCCGCTTCCATCCAATTTCACACAGGACCTGGAGGCTATGAAATAATAGTCCTTTTCCGTCGAAGCAATCTGTTGAAAAAAACCCAATCATCGAATTTCTGTCTTTCAGTTCATCCTTGAATGGTCGCCTCTTTTTATTAAAACAAAACAAAAAATCGCCATTCTATCCGCGGAGCACATTTGTATCCTGACAGACTGCCAAAAATAAAAAGCACCCCAGCACAACAACCACCACAATTCCTCCGCGGCACATAAGTGCGATCCTACTGTCAATTTCAGAATAACCGCCGTCGACACAAACAATTCGTGGCATTGTGAAAATTTTCACATTAACCACACATATATACGACACCGACAAAAAGCAGGACAACTCGAACCCAAAGTGGAACAGGAGGAGATATCCTGTCGAAATGTTATCAATCAAGTGAAAAATGCATTTCAAGTGCACTGGAGCGAACGCGCAAGAGTCCTACGAGTCCTACTTCTGGTGCTCCTGTGCTGCCAGAGTTACGCTCGAGCCTCGTCAGTTCTCGTCATTATCGCCACTGCGTCCATATCACAGACAAATCTCAACAATGCCGATATAGGATAGACAACATTCGAACCCAAATGACATACCGACAGACAGACAGACAGTCAGTCAGTCAGTTACGACAGATAGGACGACAATTATAACCAGGAAAACAACAGAGGAGATTTCATGATTTCCCAAGAACAAAGCAACAACACACCGACAACCACACGAAAAAAAAGGACACAAGGTGGAAAGTGTGCACTGAAAGTATGTGAATTGATTTCTGCGTTAATTAAAAAACATTGTTTGGTCGGATTGGTCGGCGGAGTGATGATGCGGGAAAGGATGTGATGTCGACTTGGTTGTGTATGGGGTTAGGTGTAGGGAAATTTCGGGATTGTGATCAAAAATTCAATAGAGTGGAAGCGAGACCATTGGAGATATTCTCGCGAGCGGATACATCGAATGAACAAATTGGGGGGAAACAATGAATTATATATCCTTTTCTGGCAGCTATTGCATTTGAATAGTGGCTTTCAAATAGGTAGCTTGGCTTAATGCGAATAGTGTTCGTATCATGGCCATTGGGAATTGGCAGCAAAAAACTGTACTGTCCAGTAAAGCTTAATGGATGTCGGCGACGAATACCTAGGCATCCCATCCAGAGAATATGAATGAAACTTTTTTTTAGACTTTCCCCTAAATTAGGAGAAACCGATGAGTTTTACTTTACTGTTTCATGTAGTCCTACAGCTTCCTTCGCATAGATTAAATTCTCTAAAAAAAAAAACTAAGAATAGGAAGTCATTCGCTTCGATACAAAAATATTTAATTTCCGAATTTTTAGGCGCCCAATGTGGGGTCTATATTATATAAAATGATGGAGCCTATTAGCCTCTAAAAAATTTCTTAAAAAATATCTTAAACAAATTAAAAAAAACAAATCTTCGGAAAAAAAACTCTAAAAACATCCCCAAAAAATCTCTAAATAAATCTCTAAAAAAATCTCAAAAAAATTTATAAAAAATATTTAACACTCGCATCCGCCCCATTTCGATACCACGTCGTTACATATGGTAGCACCTGGCTGCTCACCTACGACTATATAGTACTTGTATACAAATCATGTATGTCATAATAGTTCTCCGTTCGGTGTTTTTCCGTGTTCGAGCTATTTGAATGGATGTTAATAACTACTTTGCCTTAACCCCTAGCGGGGCATAGCGCGTCAACTCTCCTGCGCGCCATCGTACTCTGTTCTGGGCAATGGGGCGCAACTCCCCAAAAGACTTACCCAGTACCTGACACTCCTTTGCCACAGATCGACGCCATGTGATTCGAGGACCCCCTCTTGGTCGGCCTTGGTTGGAAATGGGGTTCCATTTCATGGCATGCATAGCAATGCAGTTATCACTCTTCCGCAATGTGTGACCTATCCACTGCCATTTTCGCCTGCGTATCAATTCGTCGATTGGCATCTGACCCGTACGCCGACTTAGCTCTTCATTTGATATTGTTTCGGGCCAGAAAATTCTTAAAATTCGACGAAGACATGAGTTGACGAAAACTTGCAGCTTTCTGGTAACTCCTACGGAAACTTTCCATGTACTGCTCCCATACAAAAGCACTGATAGTACCAGGGAGCGAAACAGGCCCAGCTTGGTCTTGATGCTGAGATAACTGCTCTGCCAGATTTTGGACAGCATGCCGTATGCGCGTTTAGCCTGGTTGATACGACGAGCGATGTCCTGCTCCGTACCACCATTTTCGGCAACAATGCTACCCAGGTAGACGAAGTTGTCCACCTTCTCCACAGGCTGCCCATTAATATTGATGGCAATAGGTGTCGGATTTCTTTTTCGCAACGGCGGGCTAAGAACCTTGGTCTTGTTGGTATTAATCTTTAGCCCAACCTTGCTTGCCTCCCTCTCGAGATCTAACGCCATTGCGGACAGATCCATGATTTTGTGGGAGAGTAGGCATATGTCGTCAGCGTAGTCAAGATGTTGTAGATAAGATGTCAAAGTCCATTGAATTCCTCTGTCGAGTCCGGATAGGGCTGCATGCAACACATCGCCGATCACAATGAGGAATAGGATCGGTGAGAGGATGCACCCCTGCCGAACTCCACTGCGAATCTCAAAGTCCCCCGACACCTTACCTTTATGCAGAACGCGACATTTCGCGCCGTCATAGGTTGCCTTAATAATAGCCACAAGCTTCTCAGGGATGCCTCTCCTACGCAAGGCCGCCCATATAGAATCCCGGTTCACACTATCGAAAGCCTTTTCGAAATCGATGAAAAGCAAGTGAAGCGGAGAATCGTATTCAGCGCATTGCTCGATGATGATTCGCAAGGTGTTAATGTGATCGACACAGGAGAATCCGGATCGAAAGCCAGCCTGCTCTTCATCAATTGTGCTTTCTAAGTGGGCCTTTAGTCTTTCCAGGACGATTTTAGCTATTATCTTGGCAACGGCAGGAAGCACACAAATGCCTCTCCAATTATTACAGTCTGTGAGGCTACCCTTCTTTGGAAGTTTGATGATCAAACCTTCCTTCCACTCAGTGGGAAAGGTCTCTGTATTCCACGCTTTATCAACAAGTGGGTGCAGCAAATCGGCAGTTACGCTTGGCGCTGCTTGATAAAGTTCGGCAGGGATGCCGTCAAGTCCGGCGGCCTTTCCTCGTTTTAGTGCAATAATTGCAGTGTCTATTTCCTCTTTAGTCGGGGCAGTGGACCGTATACGCACATTTTGATGGTTAGCTAAATTATCTATATGAGGGGGAACTTCACCAGAGGTTACACGGTTCAAGACCGCGGCGAAGTGTTCTTTCCACCGCCTCATTTGATCTTCTTCCAAGATAAGTAGCTTTCCATCATTATCTTTCCGGCAGGAGTTACGACCACCTGTAAACTCCTTGATGACACCGTATACGGCGTTTAAGTTGTTACTTCTAGCGGCTTCTTCTGCTGACGCTAAAAGAGAATTCGCATAAACTCTTTTATCGCGTCGCACACTACGCTGAACTGCTCGAGCTTTCTGACGGTAAAGGAGTTCGATGCTGCTTCGATTGTCGTCTGATACTGCAGCCAAACGAACTTTCAGCTCCTTTCTTTCAACAATCCGCTGCCATGAAGCGTCGGACATCCAGGGCTTATTCCGGCAATCCGGGTTTGGGCCAAGGATGGTATTTGCGCTATCAATGTACGCATTTTTTATAGCATCCCAGTTTTCGTTTATGTCACTATCTGGGTGACTAGTTATCTCAGCCGCTTTTTGCGCAAGATGGTCATTATATTGTTGTAAGACAGCTGGATTTTTTAGTCGAGCGGTGTTGAATTTGCGGGGCCTGGATCTTTCGTCGCTGGGGTGGCGCACGGCTGCAATTCGCAATCGAACATTAGCGATCATAAGATAATGGTCTCTTCCCATCCCAATATCGGCACCCTTCTTGTTTCGCACGTCCAGGAGGCAACTCTTGAATCTTTTACTAATGGCAAAATGGTCGATCTGATTTTGTGTTCTGCGCCGATCAACAGAGGACCAACTGATTTTGTGGTGGTCCTTATGCTCAAACATAGTACCACCGATGAAGAGACTGAAAGTTGCAGAACTCTACAAATCTTTCACCGTTGTCATTACGATCACCAAGACCGTGTCTCCCCATCACATGTCTGAGCCCATAGTTATCAGCGCCAACTTTCGCATTCAAATCACCCATAACCATTACAATGTCACCTTTAGGTGTTCTGCTCTGAACGGCGTTTAGTTCTTCGTAGAAGGAGTCTTTTGCCAAGACATTGTCGGGTTCAGTAGGGGCATAACATTGTATTATTGAGATGTTCCTCATTTTAGTCCGGAACCTGGCGGTCAAGACCCTGTCAGAGACCGGTTCCCAGGATAAGAGACAGTTTCGCGCGGCTCTGGTTAAAAGGAGCCCCACACCTGACTCACGACGACTACCGGTAGCTTTACCGGAGTACAACATTACAGTGCTGCCCGTTGGAGAGATGAATTCTCCGCTGTTCCACCATCTTATCTCACTAACTCCTAAGATATTTAATTTGTACCTCAGAAATTCACTCTCTAATTGAAGAAATCGTGCGTTCTGGGGACCTTCTGATCCATTGTCCAGGAGAGTACGCACATTCCAGAATCCAATCTTTGTCATTGTACGATAGCCAAAAGTCGTAACCGTTGAGTCAGTCCTTATCCGAGGCATAGTTGACGTTTCGTTAGCATATAAAGATTTCGGATAGTGCAAGTTGCTGGCATACACATCCTGTCCTTTGATTGTCGGTTTTAACGACAGGCCCTCAAAGGGAAAGGCCGTGGTATTTTTTTCACACCCCACACGACAGGGGTACCTCAACCAAATCATCGCACCGCCATCACTGGCGGCTTGACGTTGGTTGGCAATGGTCAATGACCACTGCCGTTCCAGGGGGCGCCCACGCGGAGGACTATGGAAGAGGAGTTTTTGCCCCCCCAATTAATTAATAAACAGTAAAAGGTATTTGTGAAATAATGGCACCGAGAAAGGCATATTTGATTTTAGACTCCTCTCAAGCGGATACAAAAAAATAATCGTCAAGATGGTAAAAATATCATATTCGACTGTCGGTGTTATTTCACACCGCTTTTTTTTACTGTGCTAGTTAGTGGAACTGATTCGACCCATAATGAATAATTTAACCGTGCCCGTTTACGTGACGAGAAAAAAATATCTAGTATCTACCTCTTACCATTTCGACCAACCAACTCACCTGTCAAAATCAATTTCCTATCCATCACAATAGTCTTGTATGGTAAATTGACCTGAACTCAATTTCATCCGGCACCCATCCAAACAAAATTTACATGAGAGATTAAAAGTTTCCGGTTTGCATCAGTAGCTTCCGAACATAATATCGAATGTGTGCTCCAAATATGCTCAAAGTTGCTGCACACCTTAATCCCTTCTTACCGCCGCTTTTGAGATATTGGCAAGAAAAGATGGTTCATCTTAATCTTCCCTATTCATAGTGTGCTGTGGTCCACGCGGAGGGAAAAATGGAGCTAAGAGGTTGTCGGGTCTGTAGTAATACTGCAACACTTTTCATCTTCCTTTGCTTGCTCTTCATCATCTCCTCGCATTTATGTATCTTGCGAGTATATGTTTGATTTTTGATATCTTTCAGAAAGTAACTATATTATATACTTTTATAGATGTGTAGTTCTAACACTAGAAATAATAACAACAACTAATATAGATACACTCAAGTATTTCTCTATAACATTTTTTCTTCTTCTTACTCTACTTTCAGGTAAGCCGCTTTACTTCTCAATAGTACTGCAGCTGTGCTAGCATTGATGATGGTGGGAAAATTATGAAAGCAAGCAAAAAAAAGGAAAAAATGTGGAAAAATCTGAAACGAGAAATGCCTTTGGCTGTTCCGGCTCGAAGGAAGAGTTAGCGCGCTGTGAGTCACGTGTATAGGAAGAGTTTGTAAGATGAACGTTCCGTGCTCCGGTGTTTACAGAATATGATAGTACTTAGTCTCGTGTACTATCCAGGGATAAGTACTATGTATCCATCTATCATGGGGATGGCTTTGGAAATATCTTAAGTTGAGTTGATGAAAGAACTATCTTTTTCATATAATGTAATGTTTGACTTTATGCTCATGTTCAGAATATCTATTGAATTGAAAAATTCTTCGGAAGATGCGGTGAGGAGTCTTGAGTCCTTAGAACATAATAAATCGAAGAAGGAGCTCGATGAGGAGGAAGAAAGGCGGTCAAGAGATGGCTTAATATTGTGGATTATCGATGACTCTCATCGTCATGTATTATGGAAGAAAAATTTGCAATTTTTTCCTAGGCTCTTCAACCAACCAACCTTAGCTTGCCGTGTTTCATTGTAACCAAAACATAAGGAATTTTCCCATTTGGCAAATAATAGGAGAATCTTTGTATATTGTGTCCAACCATTTAGGTGGAAAAAATCCTCGATGCAGACATTGTCAAATTTACGTTGCACCATAAACAGTTTGCATACCAATACGGCAGATTAATTGTAACTGCTCTCCACTCTCTGGTAGGAGGAATCGAGTTAGGTATGACATACAATGAGACCGCCCTATGCACCTTTATCGACATCGAAGGAGCTTTTGACAATACATCCTTCTCATCCATAGACTCTGCACTTAAAACGAAGGGAGCTGACGTCACTACCAGAACGTGGGTCAAAAGGATGTTATCATCCAGAGGCATTACTGAGATTGGGGACTGAACTTTAACAAGCAAACGTCATTCGGGGCTGTCCACAAGGAGGCGTACTTTGTCCTACTCTAAGGTGCATCGTGGAAACTTACCGCCATGGGATATTCAGCACAAGGATATGCTGTTGACTTAGTGATGACTGTTAGGTGAAAGTTTGAAGAAGCCCTAACAGATATCTTCCAACCAGCCCTTAACGTAGTACACACATGATGTGGTGACAACGGCCTTCGAGTCAATGCCGGCAGTTGTCATACCCTTCACAAGCAAACGAAATTTAAGATTGATGAGATGTCCATGTACAATTCTCAAGTACTCGGTGTTACGCTTGTTAGGAAACTACTCTGGCCGCACATCTGAAGACTATCTCGACTAAGACCACCAGAGCCCTCTGGATCTGTGGACAATTTGTAGGGAACCAGCCCTCGAATAGTTCTTTGGATCTACAAAGCGATCGTCAAACCCATGATTGATTATGAAGCTGTCATCTTGTAGAAGAAATCGCACCCAGGAGGGCAAAGTTACTTGAGGAAAAATTCAAAGGCGGCCTGCTATTCTTGAAGCACTACTCATCTCCCTCCGCTCCACATCCATCTAAAAGCGGAGGCCAAACTAGCAATAGCGAGGCTTAAAGCGAATCAGACCTCTCTTAAACTGAATTCAGAGGAGAATAAATGGCTCCTCGAAATCAATGAGTTGAGTATGTGATCCGATCACTTAAAAAGGGAGCTACGCTTTAACCGACACTTCTGCACCGAAATTTGGAATAGAGAGGATAGAATTTGAGTCACTCGTCAATCTGATGGCTCCAAAACTGATGACGGTATTGGGGCGGGAATTGTAGGCCCCTTTGCAAGACTATCGATCCCCATGGGGAAGTACGCGACGGTTTTCCAAGCCGAAATTCATGCGATTCGGACCTGCGCCAGTGCATGCTTGTGGAGGCCTTGCAATTTTTACAGATAGCCAAGCTGTTGTATAAAAGCTTTCAGTAAGCCCGTACTGATGTCTAAATCAGAATCAGTATTTGATTGTTATGAGGTCTTGCAGAGACTTAGTTTCCTTACTAAAGTCACCATATACTAGGTCCCTGGCCATGTCGGTGTCGCTGGTAATGAGGTGAAAGAGCATATGCAATGTTAAAGACCATATTAGGGAAAAGGATCGCGTAGATACCGGCGCGTACTAGAAGAATCTCCCTGGCCTTAGATAGTCTAAGCTGTTCATTCCAAGCCACTCACGTAAGCGAACTCTAGAACTGCGGGATCTAAGCAGGAACAGGGTAAGAATCATTTGCGGCCTTCTTACAGAGCACTTTAATCTGATGCACCACATATATAATATGGGCATTGTCTCTAATGCTAGCTGTCGCTTCTGCGTGGTCGATGATGAGACTTTCCAGCACATCCTCTGGGAGTGTGAGGCCCTTTCACATCGTCGTCACCGTCTCTGAGGTGGACGAAATCGCTTCGCTTGAACTCAGACAGTTAAGCAGTTTTGTTGGCCGAATTGAACTTGATCGCCAACTTCAAAGCTGCATTTGACTATGTGGGCTATAGCACGATAGACCTCTCTTGGTCGCAGTGCTTGTGGCCCCTCTCTCTTATTCTATCTATTTGAGTTTGTGTATAGCAAAAAAGACCAAAATAGGTTGCCGTCGTTGCACAAAGAGTGAGCGGAGCCAGCGTTCATTGGTGTACGATACCGAGGGTTGTGATCCCTTAAGCGCGAAACGAACGGAACCAACACATGAGGCTGTTGCTTCACAATAATTTCTTGTGAGTGTTTGGAAGGTTTACTACGAATAATTAAATTAATATGCGAAATAGTCTGTTTTATGGGCTTCGCTCGCGACACTTACTCAGCGCTTAATGGATCATAACTCTCAGTATCGCACAAATGAAAAACCTTCGCTGTGTTCCCTCTGAGTACAACGGTGGCGAACCCGTTTGAAACTTCTTTGTTAGACACAAACGCGCTGGTTGTCGCGCTCGGTGGCCGTGATCGTTCGGTCACCTCTCCACGATACTAATCTAGAGCTCAAGGAAAACTTTTTTTTCACCACACTTAACAAAATTTCTGCTTTAGGAACTACAAATCCTTCGTGTGTGGGTTCGAAAGCTAACCTAAAGCTGAAATCGGCAACCTTAAGCAGAATTGCACTTTGAAGCCGCACTCAAGAAGTTTTAAAAATTCTCTCTAAACGCAATAGAGAGAATTCTCCTATTTTTCACGAAACAGAAATTTTTCTAATGTTGTGTTAGTGTACTGTTCATTGTTCTTTTCTGGTAAAGGCTGGTACTAATCTTTTCATGCGAAAATGTTGCACTTATCTCCTTTCCTACGAAAAAGTGACAGTGTAAACTTGCACACAGCACAAATTCGCGGCGCTCTACACGCCACTGGAACCTCCCTTCTTACTCAAAAGACAAGTTTTCAAGCGAAATAAATTGCAAAGTAATTGTTTTCGCGTGAAAATAGCTCATAATGATTTGGAGACTTATTTCTTCGCATGAAATATGTTAGTACTGAGAGAGCGGAAATTTTTCGTGCGAACGAAACTTTTGACAGTTTTTGTGTGAGATTTCGCACGAACAACTGATGTTAGTACCTGGCTTAACGGAAAAAACGGCTAAAAACTACATCTTCGTTATCGTATTTTTATTGAGAGGCGACATTCCGCCAATATGATTAAGAAATCACACCACAAAGTTCAACTTCCGCTCTATAAATGGGCTAATCTCAACGGACGTTGGTTTTCTGGTTCTTTTCCGATAAAACCATTTAAGCCTATTGCCAGGCTTATTAAGAAAATAAACACACTCTTGCATCTCCATCTTCTAATCCGCTTGCAGTCGGTAACTGTTTCCAGTGAAACTATATACGTGTTTATAATAAATTCAAACGAAATTTGTAATATTTTTCTGCTATTGACGTGAAAAATGAGTCTATCGTCCCACATTCTTGTCCCGTTTGCTATTGATTTGTGGTCTAGAGCGCTAACTAGCGCTCATAGCTTAAAACGTTTAAGTCTGAAATATGTTTGCATAAATTCTCCAAGAATGTGCATCGACAAACAACCTCAGTCTTGAAAAACAGAACGATAGTTGACGACAGTTGATGAATACGATCGGATCGAAGTTGTTGTGTAACCAGAGAGGGTTGACTGTGACATTCTCTTCACCGTGACCTTCTATTCCGCAAATGTTTGCAGAAATAATTTACGAAAAGGAGTAATAAACTATTATTTACCTTATTTTTCTATTTGCCTGTTTTTTTTCTGTTGTTCCCAACAATTCTTTTGTGGATAGAAAATCCATTAGTGTGAGGCTCTTTCCTTCTTTAGAGTATCCAAGAACTCCGCCCTATACCATTTGTTTGCTTTCATTTGAAGCGTCTTTTTTTTCTTTGTCTCCATTGTTTGGATCTTGTTGACCTCTTTTTCAGCCGAACTTGAATCTGTGGAAGAGTTGATCGTCGTGGATTAGGTTGGGAACAATTGCTGTACACAGGGGTCAGCAAACTCGGCTGTGGGTGACACAGAAAAGAAGTAACAAACACGCGAGTCTTGTCTTGGGGACTACGAACGCGGAAATATGAGTACTTGGTAACTTTTCTTGGTAATGTCGATAGATCGTGGGTATATTAAATTGTTTTTATAGATGGTGTAATTAAGGCGAGAACTGCTTCTATGGAAGATGTTCTGACGTCGATTTTATGCGTTTCTTAACTGGTCGTCTGATGGATGGATTTGATAAAAACATAAGCGGTTTGTTAAGTTACGTGAATATTGTGCAATTGTGCACTAGTTTTTGTCATGTCACGCAGTGGCAATGCGGAATTGTTTGGGATTTCATGATGAGTGTGCTCGGTTCTCTTACATTCCACATTCTGAGAAAAAACATGGAATTTTTCCTTTGAAAATAGAAGTGGTCCCTGTACTGAGCCGGGTGGAAATTGAGAAGCTTTGTTATGTTAATTGCCTTGACCACTTCAGAGGGATGGGCGCGTCAACATCTCCTGCATATCTATGCCTTATTGACGTTTCGATAGCGTATCAACTTTTCGGACGTGCAGTTGCTAGCATGCTGTACCTCTTATCAGCGCCGTTTTTATACTGACAAGCCCGCAGCGCAGTGGGAATTCTATTAGTACCCACTAGTGATGGGCATAATGACTCTTTTCACTGTGCCAGCACATAAGCTCTGCCTCTTTCCAATGAGTCGTTCAAAAAGAGTCGTTCAAAAAGACTCATGCAAAGAGTCTGAAACTTGGTTAATAACATATTCAATAAAAGTCGTAGATGGGCAACCCCAATTTTTTTTTCTCTTTTTTGACCCCATATTCGGAGTTGGCGACCCCCCAATGCCCTTTAGTTCGAGCCAGCCCGATCGGACCACTATTTCCCATGAAAGGGGGCTGCCAGTCTGGAATGGGCGACCCCAATTTGTTTTTCTCTTTTTTGACCCCAGATTCGGAGTCAGCGACCCCCCAATACCCTTTAGTTCGAGCCAGCCCGGTCGGACCACTATTTTCCATGAAAGCGGGGCTGCCAGTCAGGGATGGGCGATCCCGATTTTTTTTCTCCCTTTTTTTTACCCCCGATTCGGACTTAGCGACCCCCAAATCCCCTTTAGTTCGAGCCAGCCCGATCGGACCACTATTTCCCATGAAAAGGGGGCTGCCAGCCTAGGATGGGCGACCCCAATTTTTTTCTTCTCTTTTTTGACCCCAGATTCGGACTTAGCGACCCCCCAATACCCTTTCGTTCGAGCCAGCCCGGTCGGACCACTATTTTCCATGAAAGCGGGGCTGCCAGTCAGGGATGGGCGACCCCGATTTTTTTTCTCCCTTTTTTTACCCCCGATTCGGACTTAGCGACCCCCAAATCCCCTTTAGTTCGAGCCAGCCCGATCGGACCACTATTTCCCATGAAAAGGGGGCTGCCAGCCTAGGATGGGCGACTCCATTTTTTTTTCTCTTTTTTGATCCCAAATTCGGACTTAGCGACCCCCCAATACCCTTTAGTTCGAGCCAGCCCGATCGGACCACTATTTCCCATGAAAGCGGGGCAGCCAATCTGGGGCGGGCATACAAAATCAACTCGCACAAAAAGATTCGTTCAAAAAGAGCGATACAAAATCGAACCGCACAAAAAGATTCGTTGAAAAAGAGCGATACAAAATCGAACCGCACAAAAAGATTCGTTCGAAAAGAGTCAATTGACTCTTTTGACTCTTTTTGAACGTGTCGCTCTTTTTGAACGAATCTTATTGTGCGGTGCGATTTTGTATCGCTCTTTTTGAACGAATTTTACATAGAGAAGGGAGAGGGATAGGGAGGGAGAGGGCTGAGGAGCATCCAAATAGTGGGGATGGATGCTCCTCCCAAAATAAAAAATGCCTGTGGGTACTACCCACAGGCATTTTTTATTTTACGCCGAGGATCGAACCTCCATTCTTTAGATCAGTGGAGAACAGGAGAGTTCGAAGTACAAGCAAGTAACTCTCCTACTATCCTTGCCGACTTTCAGGAATCAATTTTCTGCATAGCAAACGACTGCTGCACTAGTTGACCCCACGTTGGGCACCATATTGAAATTTGCTATGGAAAATCTTTAATTTACACGATTTTTTTTGTTGTGATTTACTATTGAGAATTGAAATTGATTGAAAATACGATTGAAAGCTTATGTTTGTTTCTGACAAGATTGAGAAAATATATTGGAACGTAATGTATGAGGCGTAGCTCTGACGGGCACATTCAGTCCAGCAACCGACAAAAGCCTTTTGAAGTAAACACTCTCGACCTAGATGTTCCAAAAGATGTCCGATTGAGCCAAGTCAATCTTTTAGTCGAGGTCAAACATAAAAAGATACAAAGTATCTACACAGCATGCAGATACATCGGAACATGGATATGTCTATGACTACCGACTGCGTGGAACCTGATGTGTTGAAGATATCGACGTAAGTTTTATAAAGATCCCAGTATAGTTATACTGGATGAAATCATTCGAAAAAACACGTCCCACGCTTTCGGTAGGCATAAGACATATCCATGTACCCGTGTATCTGGTGGCAGTGTAGATACTCGTCATAAATTCTGCTTTGCTTTGTCCTGTCCGCTTGGGCTCCTTTCTCTCGCGGGATCGTTTCGTTTTCGTTTGCATGCCCACATTGTGGACCAGTCAGACCTCAAATCGCCGCCATTGCAAATGCAGAAACGCAGTCGCTGGATCACCCGATTTGGCTCGAATGAACTTCATCCGCTCTCGCTCATCTTCGGGGGGCGGGAACAATGTACACTCTCTCAAATTGCGTCTGCGCATGTCCAAATGTTAGTCGAGCTGACTACTTGCTACCTTTTCTGGGACCCTAGTGATTCAGATAGTACAACACGGGCTATTTTATTAAATGATGAATGGGAATTGGCGGAAATTGAAGGTCATTGAAAGTCCGTCCGCCCGTTTACCCGTACACTATGTTATATCTTGCCGTCCACAACATCAACCTTTATCGCTATCAAATCAACATCCCAACATGTACACACAGGATCCCCGCAAGCGCACCGCCCGCGCGGATCTACAAGCAACAGCCATGCACAATGACCACTTCACTCAAACGACATGCACAACCAGAAAAGAAAAATGTTCAATGGGCTTGTTTCCTCTTCTGACCCCCGAGTAGAAAAACAGACATTTCGTGTGACGGACAAATTTTTAGGATGACCCCCAGCTATAAGACATATCCATGTCAAAAAGACGGTGAACATTTAAATGAAAAATTCTCAAGATGCTGGACACACTTAAAGCGAGTATTCGCGTCCGTCACAGTTCCCCGGGAAATAGAAATAAATAGTTTATCGTTCTAAAACATCCATGGACAACTCGCTTCTCTCTTAAATTCCCAGCCAATTCTGAAAACAATTTGCCCTGATCGCGCGCTCTCCCCTCGAGCTTCACTCTAAACAATTCTTCTGCAACTGGGTATCTGGGTTAAGAGTCTGTTGCTGTTTGTCAATTGCCAAGTTAGCTTACTCTATTGTTCACTGCGCGCCCTTCTGTTATCGTATATCTGTTAACTGAAATACAATTGAAAACAGCAAAAACAAGTAACAAGCTACACAAAACGAGAGAAAATGCTTAAATTGAACATTTAACGACATTTATACGGGACCCCGATCCGAATAACAAATGCCCGCCGCCGCCACCACCACCATTGCCGCCTTTATTCACTCCATTCATCATTGATTCGGGGCGTATTATTGTTGTTGTCGATGTCGTACTCGTCATTTTTGTTGTTTTTGTTGTTGTTCTGGTGCATAACAATTACACACATCATTGTTGGTTATTTTCAATTGTTGTAAAATGCACTGGATATTGTAAAGAAGAACCAAGAACTGACTGAGCTAACTCTTCAATTGACTGACTGACTGACTCAAGTGCGACACTATCATTAATTCAGAACTGACATACGTACAGGGTGGTAAAATGGAGTGGAGATAGTGCTACTCGGTCGATGTGACCTTTTTTCTGTATTATTCAAATAGCTGTACAATATCATTGTTATTCTGCAGACGTAGCTGTTCAATGTAATTAAATATTTGTATATTTAATAAGTGAACAAGTGCTGAAATGGTGGGGAAGTCAGAGGGATTTACTTGTCGCGTTTCGCTGGTGTTTATTTTTTTTTAAGTAGTATCTGATTCTTGTAGACACAAATCTCTGACTGTAGCCCGATTCTTCATAATATGAATGACATCAATCATGGACTATAGATCCGTTCTGACGCTTTCAGAAATTAGAATATGGTCAATCACTGTTGAAACGTGTGAGTCACGTGTAAAAATGGAGATTAATCATTTGATCAATCACTGTTGACATGTGTTACCCATAGAAATTGAAATTAGTCATATGGCCAATCACCTTTGAAACGTGTTAGTCACATATAAAAATGGAGATTAGTCATATGAGCAATCACTGTTGAAATGTGTTACCCTTACAAATTGAAATTTGTCATATGGCCAATCACTTTTAAAACGTGTTTGTCACGTGTAAATTTTTTAGATTAGTCTTGTGGTTAATCACTGTTGAAACGTGTTACCTATAAGAATCTAAATTAGTCATATGGCCAATCATTTTTGAAACGTGCTAGTCACGTGTAAAAGTTGAGATTGGTCATATGTCACTGTTGGAATGTGTTACCCATAAAAATTGAAGGCAGTTATATGACCAATCATTTTTGGGACGTTTTAATCGCGTGTAAAAATGGAGATTAGTCATATTGTCAATCACTGTTGAAATGTGTTAGTCATGTGCGGAAAATGGAGATTAGTCTGATGATGATGATCCTGATTCAAATTCATGAATTATTTCTTTCTAATAATACTCAATTGCCCTAACCCCTTGTGGGGCATAGCGCGTCAACTGTTCCATGTGGCCCAGTTGACGTTTCGTTGGCATAAATTGGTTTCAGAGAATGCAGTTGCCAGCATACACCTCCTCCACATCCATGGCCACGAACGTTGTCGTGGACGGGACTCGAACCCGAAACGCCGGTAGTCAAACATGAGACTGATGCCTCAGCACACTGCGCTACCGGTCGCCCCCCTAATAATGGAGTCTAATAATAACCTTTGATTTACCGGATTCAACTGACACATGGTTATCGCAGAATAATTTGTCTATGCTAAAAGCCATCGGTATGCAAGTCCAATCTCTGGACTCTTCATTAAAATTAATGGATTCGTTTTTTTATCAACCTTACAATAGTTTCGAGCTGGAAATGAGTGAATGTGCCAGTAAGTCACTCATTGTCAGTTATTGCACTTATTTAAAATGAGTAGCTGATGAAATCCGCGATGAGTGCCATGAAGAAAGATGAAAGTCGCGATGGGTGCCATCAAGAAAGTTAATCGGAAAATTTGTGATTTTTTTTTCTGACATGGATATGTCTTATAGCTGGGGGTCCCCCTAAAAATCTGTCCGTCACACGAAATGTCTGTTTTTCTACTCGGGGGTCAGAAGAGGAAACAAGCCCATTGAAAATTTTTCTTTTCTAGTTGTGCATGTCGTTTGAGTGAAGTGGTCATTGTGCATGGCTGTTGCTTGTAGATCCGCGCGGGCGGTGCGCTTGCGGGGATCCTGTGTGTACATGTTGGGATGTTGATTTGATAGCGATAAAGGTTGACGTTGTGGACGGCAAGAAATAACATAGTGTACGGGTAAACGGGCGGACGGACTTTCAATGACCTTCAATTTCCGCCAATTCCCATTCATCATTTAATAAAATAGCCCGTGTTGTACTATCTGAATCACTAGGGTCCCAGAAAAGGTAGCAAGTAGTCAGTTTGACTAACATTTGGACATGCGCAGACGCAATTTGAGAGAGTGTACATTGTTCCCGCCCCCCGAAGATGAGCGATAGCGGATGAAGTTCATTCGAGCCAAATCGGGTGATCCAGCGACTGTGTTTGTACATTTGCAATGGCGGCGATTTGAGGTCTGACTGGTCCACAATGTGGGCCCCCACCCCACGTGCAATAAACAAATAGAACAAAATGGCGGATTTATACTAGGCGAGTTAGAATCTCTCAAGTCCCGAAATAAAGAAATATTCGTCGCAGGATGTTATAGTTCCGGGCAGCTCATCGTGACATGATGTACATTCAGAGGTCTGCAGAAGATCAAATGCCCCCCTTCCGCAAAAATTCCAAAATGTTCAAAATGGTTGGAATCCAAACAAATAAAATAGCGCGCGTTGTACTACATATCTGAATCAATAGGGTCCCAGAAAAAGTAGCAAGTAGTCAGTTCGACTAACATTTGGACATGCGCAGACGCAACTTGAGAGTGTGTACATTACATAGTTCCCGCCCCCCGAAGATAGAGAGCGAGAGCCATCGCGGATGAAGTTCATTCTATCCAAATGGTTGTGCATTTGCAATGGCGGCGATTTGAGGTCTGACTGGCCCACAATGTGGGCCCCCACCACACATGCAATAAACGTATCATAAAACAAAATGGCGGATTCGTACTGCGCGAGTTAAAATCTCCCAAGCCCCGAAATAGAGAAATATTCGTCGCAGAATGTTATAGTTCCGGGCAGCTCATCGTGACATGATGTACATTCAGAGGTCTGCAGAATATCAAATGCCCCCCCCCCCTTCTGCAAAAATTCGAAAATTTTTCTTGTGCATTCTCTTTGTGCGTGTGTTGGAATGTTTTGTTTCCTTTTGTTAGTTTCCCTTTCTGTTTGCCGGACACAATCGCATAGAGTCGCACGCGTTACTTGAGAAACGGATTGTGTGTGCCGGACCCGGACTGTTGATTAAAGGGGCGGGATGAGACGGATAGTGTGGGAGCGATTTTGCAATAGATACACAAACACAATACACGTCCGATTGGGAAAAGATGGTGGGAAGCGTGATTGCGATTAGCAGAAACGTACTCAGAGAAATGTCGATAGGCTGCAGTCTGCTAACTGTACCGAACGGGTAGATGGAACAGGTAGATGGAACAGGGTGCACGAGAGGAGGTGAATATTGCACACACGCAATGCAAACGGAAACGAAACGATCCGCGAACAGGACAATGCAAAGCAGAATTTATGACGAGTATCTACACTGCCACCAGATACATGGGTACATGGATATGTCTTATGCCTACCGAAAGCGTGGGACGTGTTTTTTCGAATGATTTCATCCAGTATAACTATACTGGGATCTTTACAAAACTTACGTCGATATCTTCAACACAACAGGTTCCACGCATTCGGTAGTCATAGACATATCCATGTTCCGATGTATCTGCATGCAGTGTAGATACTTTGTAAAATATTTTTTTGATTGAAACTTAAAAACCGTTGATGAGTCTTAAGGCTCGGGCACACTATATGGCAAGCTGCCATATATTTGCTGCCATACATATGGCATGGTGTTCACACTGACAAAAATATATGGCAGCATTTATTTTAACGACAGCATCTTCAAAACTGTGCTGACTCCTTCGTTCATTTTATTGAGTCGGTTCAAAATGAACGACACGGTCAAAATGAACGACACGTTCACTTGCTTCTCATACCTATTGAATTCAGTATGCTCCACAGATTCTAATCTGTCATGTGCCCAGTAAAACCTTAGCTCTATGCGTAATTGAATTGTAACACTGGGATTGAATTTCATTAGGTAAAATTAAAGCAAGATAAAGAGTACATTAAGATGGTAATCAAATCGAAGCGATGGTAGCGATAGAGTATGCGTCAGTCTCCTGCCACTCTTTTATGTCTCCATAAATTAAATTTTCCACTGAAAGGCAATTAAGTTCATCCTGTCCTCCTGTGATCTCTCCTTGTCACGTCACGACCCGATGGACCTTCCGTTGCCCTCATCGTATGTTGAAAATATCCGCCTTACCGAGTGAATCGCTCTGTCGATACACATTTCACTACAAAATTGCAATCAATTGAAGCCTTCAACAGCTACCCATCTGCAACGAAGGCCTATATCAATACTCTTCCTGAAACACACTCTAAAAAACCAAGAAGAAAAACAAGGAACAATAGCGAGAATACATCCTTTCCTTTGATATATTCAACTGCACGGAATTTTTTAATTTTCCTTCAATGAACGAGCGCAATTTAAATTGTGTGTTGATACATGACTGGCATGATGAAGGTGGACGAATATCCTTGTGATATTATCGCTGTTGTCCTACGTACAAGTATGTATCTCTGCGAGTGGATGTGTCAAACAAATTGTGTCAGTCGAAGGGGCGAGTGTTTGAATTGTTAACAATATACAAAGTGAGAGAAAAGGAGTCGGTGTGTGCTCGCCACCACCAGCCAAAAGGATATCTCGATATGAATATGTCTCCTGTTGGAATAATAATCGACATTGCTGTTGCACTAGAGATGACACTTTGCCGATATATGTTTGCATGTTGTGAATGCCTGGGAACGTGCGAGACTGGAATTGTATTGTTTACTAGTGTCGTTGATGATGTGACCCAGTTTGATCAGGACGCTGATGATTAAAGAATTCGCAGAACGGATATTGAATACTTGTTGGCACATTTAATGGTTGGATTCTGTTTAAGCGGACATGGCATACATTTTACATACTAAATCATGTTCAGTCTTGAATTTAATCAATCTATCATATTGTATTACTTTTCTTAGCAGTATACCTAGCCACGCTGGTCAATCGCCAATATCCGCCCCACAAAGAGCTTGATCGCGTACGTTACAATGCTGCTCTGCACATTTTTGGCATGAGGTAAATGCAATCGCCAATATCCGCTTCACAAAGAGCTTGATCGCGTACGTTACAGTGCTGCTCTGCACATTTTTGGCATGAGGTAAATGCAAGGCCCGTTTTCAAATCGAAGCTTTATTTCGAAACTTAATGTCGCAGTCGATATCGACCTGTCGATCAAACGATAGTCAAACGAGGCTACAAACAGGCATCAAGATAGTCTCGGTCAGTCGATAGTTACTTATCAAACCGAACCGAAGTCGCATGCTGGCTATGTGCATCGTCCGAAACTGGTTTATGCCAATGAAACATCAGCTAAGACACATGGAATATTGTAGTTGACGCACTGTGCCCCACTATGGGTTAGGCCAAATGAGTAATAGATGTAGCAATTAAAGGAACATTATGCACTGCTTAACCAATCCATCAACTCAAAAAATATTTTGTTTTATTCTGTCAATCATTCAAATACCACCCGCCTAGTTTCTTCTCCCATATTTCTCGAAAGTCCACCACCTTAACCTTGACCCACCATCTTTTTCTCGTCATTAAAACAAGATTCATTTGACACCTAGACTACGCAGTTCAGCGAAATCACTCACCTGAAGATTGATCTTCATTAGATATTTATTACATACTCGTATATTTTCAAAAGACCGATGTCTGCAAAGGTGGAAACGTGCGCTCACTCGCTCGCAATTACATCAAATCATATTTCGTTCATCACTCATAAATCATGTATTTGGCGAGATATCAATGAACGACAGACGGAACGGACAGATAAGTCCAATTAGAAAAAAAAGAATTAAAGAGGCGAAAAAAAAAGAATTAAATAAATAATAACAAAATGAGTGTATCTGAAAATAGCGATTCCACTTAATTTGCACAATGATACGGGGCCAGGAGGATGATCGACAATTTGGGGTTCTATGCCGCCATACAGTTTAATGTGGGAAGAACTTGTCAGCTGTTGTTCGAGACTCGTGGATTTACATACATTTAGATACACATATCGATGTTTATAGTCACGAGCAGTGCGATCATCATTCCCAATGCTTAAAGATGATCCATCATTGAATTTTAGCGTGTTTTTTTTCGTCTTGTCTGCATCAATCAACCACCTATTTGTTACGAGTTTCAAATGTCTTTGATGGGTAGACGTGAAATTTATTATCATAATCATGATCTTAGGAAGGATTCTTGGGGTTTTCTTGGGGCACCACTAGACAAGTTGGTGGGGGGATATAGATATTTCAAACAGGAGAGATCGGCGCCTTTTTGATCTTGAAGTTAAAAGTCATGATCAGTGTTAAAATCAGATGGAACAAGGGTCCGTCATGTGCACCGAAATGCGAACGTAGAAATGACATGATCATGAAGATCGATCAAAAATAAAGTAGTTACCAGGAGAGCTGGAACGCGACCCCAAATTTTGGACAATAGTTCACAAAATTTAGTTACAAACTAACTATTGCCTCAAACCTTATTTTTACGACGACAAATCGCCCGAAATTTCGGTACTGCCTAAAGCGAAAATTCTGTCTTAGATTTCCCACAGTGGGTTTCTGTGGCTTCGTACTACCTAATGCGGAAATCCGCTCTAGGATGTAGGCTCGTATTGTCTAAAGCGGAAATGTCGTTGGAATTTCGCCGAGTGAATTTCCGTGGGTTAGTACTACTACTTCGCCTTAACCCTTAGCGGGGCATAGCGCGTCAACTACTCCTGCGCGCCATCGTTCTGAGCAATGGGGCGCAACTCCCCAAAAGACTTACCCAGTGCCTGACACTCCTTTGCCACAGATCGACTCCATGTGATTCGAGGACCCCCTCTTGGTCGGTTGGTGGGTTAGTACTGCCTAAAGCGGAAAACCATTCTGGGTTTGTCCGAAGTGGATTTCTGTCGATTGGTACTGCCTAAAGCGGAAATCTCCTTTGAAATCTGCCAAAGTGAATTTTTGTGGGATGATACTACCTCTGGGATTTCTCCAAGTGGACTTCTGTCAGTTGGTACTGCCTAAAGCGGAAATCTTCTTTGAAATTGAAGGTGAATTTCTGTGGGATCGTACTACCTAACGCGGAAATGTTGTTGTTATTAAGTGCGTTGACGCCTCCAAGGACGCATCAACATCTCTTGCATTACCTTACCTTGTTGTCGTTTCAATAGCATATTTTCGTATGGTGCAGTTGCTAGCATGCACTTCCTAAAGCAAAGGCTTTAGGCAATACAAACCTACGCAAATCCATTCTGGAAGATGTCAGTGTGGGCAGATTTACATTAAAAAAAAACTGATACCGCCCAATATTCTTTTTTTCGCCCTCCTAAATTTTGAGGCAATCTTTCGTCTATTTTTGTGGCTGAAATTCCATATGAACTACCACCTAAAGATAGGGGGCGATCGATTCTCTGGGTCATTCATTCAAGCAGCGCTAAAACACGTGCTTAAGCTACTTACGGTCGCTGAAAGTAATAAACTGTCAGCTCTTCGTGACCTTGTCTTTGACTGCTCCATTTGGCACTACAGAAGTTTTCACAACATTTCCTCGGTATTACCCGCAAAGATCAATTCTATTAGTCGATCGCATAATCTATTGCGTTCTACATCAAATATCACGATCACAATATATTAATCAGTCAATTCAATTCGTTTTGTTTTTATAAATTTTTGCATAAACTTTTCCAAATTTGACTAGCAGTAGTTCCGCGAAGAGCGTAGATTGGTCGCCGTTCGTGAACTAACAATCAAATCATTATGAAGATCACCTTGAATCTATGATGAGATGCAACACATAATTTTGCAGAGATGCAAAAAAAAAAAAGACAATCGACGATCGTGAGATCTTTGTATCTTTCTTGACAAGATAATAGACAGGCTCGGGACTGAGACAAATTTTTTTAATATCAAAGTTGAGGCTTATGTTGAGCTGGAAGGCATCGAATTATCTGAGTTAATGTTTGATGGCTTTGGGATGTAAGCTGTGCTCGATGATACTATCATAGTATCATATTCTGTGGCTAGAAAGTATACTACATATAATTTATTCATAAAGGCTGATCTAAAAACTTACATCGCTTCAAAGCGAAATTAACCCAGTTTTAAGAATGAAGGGGATACAGCGTAATCGCCAGTGTCAATTTGGTATTTCACACGAATGTAGTTCGACCCAAACTCTTTTCATGAACGGAAGGAAAATGTTGCATGACGAAGTCGAGGCGTTGCTGTTCCTTAGGAGATAATTGAAGGGAGTCTCCTGAAGCTTCAGTGCAGAACTGCTCGACTGCGGAAACTTGCATCGCCACGATTTTGAACAAGTCCCAGAAATCCATTCTCACATACATATAATGAAACAGAGCCCTTATGACCTGAAGTTGTTCTAACGTCAATTTGCATCGTATAAAGATGTAGGCCGAGATCGGAAATCAGGCTCAAGCCCTCCTTACCCAGGATACTCACGCTGGCGCCACTGTTAAACAGGCCTTTGATCATCCGTCCCTGCAAACTGATCTCGGCAAATAGCCGATTATCCTCGGTGAAAGATAAAATGGAGTCTGCACATGCCTGCTTCAGGAGACACCCGTCGTTCTTCGATTTCTTTAATGTTCGTGGGAATGTAGTTCCGGATCCACATTGGTTACTGCATCTGTTGTCAACGGTCGTTTCTAGGCGTGCTGAGGGGGAATGTGAGAGCTCCCCATAGGTCGCACATTCCCTCTCGCGTTTCCCGATTGATTATACTTGTAACGGGTGCATTTAGGTTTCATGGTTCCCGTTAAACCGCAGCCAAAACAGAAAACCTGTTGTACAGGAGTTGGACAATCGATGAAGGAATGCCCCCCATGTCTATGTAATTCCAGCAAAGCTGCTTATTTGCTGACGGATCACTGATCCCATGTGTTGGCCTTGAGAACGTGTCTGCCTCCACATCGAATCCAAAACCATGTTCGCCAGCGTGAACTTCATTGGCGGTCACTCGACCCATCGTGGAATGCCTGGAAGTCTCAGTGCGGTTTTCTAACAGATGGCGTAACTTCATTTTTATTCCAGTGATTCACCTTTCCAAATATGTGTAGGAAAGCTACTGTCATATAGTTTCAGAATCAGTATGTGTCATTTAGCTGAAGCGTAAACAACAATACTTTTTTTTTACACTGAAAATGTCGAATTTTGTGCCGAATAAAGTGTTTTTGCGGGGAGTACTTCTTCATTACTTCAATATGAAGAAAAAGGCTGCCGAAAGTCATCGTGTTTTGGTGGACGGTTGCACGGTTTAAAAGTGGCAATTTTGACTTGGAGGACGATGAACGGCCCGGACAGCCAAAAAAGTTTGAAGATCACGAATTGGAGACATTGCTCGACCAAGATCCATCCCAAACGCAAAAAGAACTTGCAAAATCACTTGGCGTCGCTCAACAAACCATTTCCGATCGTTTAAAAGCAATGGGAATGATCCGGAAGGTAGGCCATTGGGTGCCGTATGAATTGAAGCCAAGAGACGTGGAACGCCGATTTTTCACGTGTGAACAACTGCTTCAACGGCACAAAAGAAAAAAATTTTTGCATCGAATTGTCACTGGCGATGAAAAGTGGGTCCATTACGATAATCCAAAACGTCGGGCAACGTATGGATACTCCGGCCATGCATCATCATCGACGGCCGTTCAGAATATTCATGGCCTGAAGGTTATGCTGTGTATTTGGTGGGACCAGCTGGGTGTGATCTATTATGAGCTGTTGCAACCGAATGAAACGATCACAGGGGAAGTCTACCGACGACAATTGATGCGTTTGAGCCGAGCACTGCGCGAAAAACGGCCGGAATATGAACAAAGGCACGACAAGGTAATTTTGCAACATGACAATGTTTGGCCACATGTTGCACAGGTCGTCAAAACCTACCTTGAAACGCTCAAATGGGATGTCCTACCCCACCCGCCGTATAGTCCAGACCTTGCGTCATCCGATTACTATCTCTTCCGATCAATGCAACATGGCCTGGCTGACCAGCACTTCTCCAATTATGAAGAAGTCAAAAATTGGATCGATTCGTGGATAGCGGAGAAGCCGGCCGAATTTTTCAGAAAGGGTATTCGTGAATTGCCAGAAAAATGGGAAAAAGTTATAGCTAGCGATGGACAATACTTTGAATATTAAATTTGTAACCATTTTTTCACAATAAAGCTTCAATTTTCTGTTAGAAAACCGCACGAATTAACCGGTACCCCTATTATATTTTTCTACGTCTCTTCAACGGCAACACAGCGCCGTATCAGGTGAAGAGGGGATAATTTTGGTTTAATATAATACTAGGGTTCGCTACGCTCACAACAGTGGCACTAACTTCGGTGATTTTGGACATTCTTTCATGGTTTTCGCGCCGCCGGAGGAGGGCTTTGGCTTTGGTATCTTTGATAGCCAGTTAACAAGCAGCCAACGGCATCCTGGTGGCCGGAGTTTTTGCCGCTCGTTGCCCCTGTCCTTTACGTATTAACAAAAATTCATCGGCCTGGGTAAAACAACACAAACAGGGGAGGTAAAAATGGGGAATGATAAAAAGTGAGCCTCTGGTTTCGTACCACCGACAGATCCTTACTCATCAGGTGCTACCATAGATCTGCCGATGGAAGCAGCACTACCAGACCATAATATGATTCATTACAATAGTCACGAATTTCGAAAGTGAATACCTTTAGAATTTACGAGGGATTGAAGTGCACTCTTCGCAATATTTCCAACTTCCAGACAATCAAATCGATGAAAGGCTCCCATTAGCCTTGCAAGGTGTGTCCTATCAACATGAAAGGTTATACGCGAATGAATTATTGAAATTTATTTTTCTACCGTTGTTATTATTTGCTTGTGTAACCGGTGAAACAACACCCGACAATAACATTAACCCACTTTATGTTCTCAGATTCCGAACACTCGATAACTCCTTCGTCCTCGGCATATTCTCACCACTAATTTAACCCTCCTGAAAGCATTCGACAACAACCCCTGCTTTCAATTCGCCCGTAACAAACCCTACACCGGAGACACACTTTTCTCGGCTTCCCGGTGGTGTACGAGTACTCCTATGTATATCTTTGTACCTGTTGCTTAATGTTGCGCCGCTACACGGTTCTTGGCTGCTGCTGCTGTGCTGTTGTGGCTTTTTCGAACCGTTCTTTTGTGGTCATGCGCTGTTGCACTGCATTCATATCAACGAATATATACATTGATTTTATATATACTCGGATGACTACATATATCCTCTTTCCCCAATTATATATTTATGTATTTAATATGTGTTCCCATCGGGGAAGTACTTGGTAGTCATTGAAGCCATCGACCGTCGCGGCACTTCTTTGCCTTTTCTCCAAGACTCCAAGACAACACTGGGCAGCATACGAAAAAGATACACGAGAAGCAACAGCATGCTGGCCGCAGCAAAGCACATTGTAATCACTCCAACCAAACCTAACTGTACTGTGGAGGAGAGCTCGCGGAAGAAATGCCAATGACTTCTGGGCAAGTCCATACCATACTTCCACACACAGCTTGTGCGCTCCTCCGATACTCTGGTGGTGAAAAGCTCCATCCAAAAGCCGGAGAGTATCTTTGAAATGTTGTGTTGTCCATTGGGAGATTGTTGCTTCGCTTTCGGATGTTTGTTGCGACTGCATGTGTGTATCAAGATCATCATCTGCTCTGCGCGCGGCATGTATACCTTAAGAAAGTTCACCTGTGTGAAATTTCTTCCGTTCTCGAATTGGAACTCACCTTCGGTTGTTTGTTGTTGCGCTGTCGCTCTCCAATGTTGTATGCTATGTTGTTCGGTCGGTCGTACGTTCGTTCGTTCACTCGGTTGGGAAAATCGAAGGGGAAACATCCAAGAATCGCCAGCGCGAGGAAGTACATCATATTATAGTCGTGGATGCATAGTGTGGCCCACCATCAGCACCACATTGGGGGCCGGAATATTGTCCAAGCGTACGTTGAATGTTAGTATGCCGTGGTCTTTGTAACGTATCAGATCTTTAAACGTGCTTCTTATTCTCGTCGTCGTTGTCGTCGTCGTTGTGTCATTTATCCGTTTCGTATCGTTCGATATACGGACTGTGCGACGTCAAACGGGTTTACTTACATGTGCCCTATACTATTATCATTCATCCGGCACAAGTACTTCTGATACGACGAATGATATCGGGAACATCGAGCGCGGCTTGAGAAACGACACAGAACCGATACTACAATATAGTGTGACATGTATGTGGCATAGTATCTGATGAATTCGTACTATTGTAACACAGTCCATTTGTTATAATCACATGGTGTGTGACCCCCACTTCCCTCTCGCCTCAATTGTTGCCAATGGGGGTGTTGTTGTTAAATATGTTCTTATCATTTGATATCCGGAAGTTGTCAATTGACGCGATATCATCACAGCACAACTATAACGTTTAAACGGCACTCGTCAAAGTTTTCGCGCTACAATCGCAACGTCGTCCGCGACAATATTCTTTTGGTGTGAAATTAGTCGTATTGTCGTTAAATTCTGATAAATTGTACAGAATTTGTATTCTTTTTCCTTCATTGTCATTTGAATTTTCCTGTCGCGAAAAATGTTGAGAAAAATAGTGGGCGCATACTAGCGGAAAATTTTCAGAAAATAGAAAAAGATTGAAAGATACACATGCAGGAGAGAGACGAGACGAGCCTATGTTGTCCTTCTTTTGTCCGTATTTGATTTATTGCCGAAAACAATTAGTCTGTAGTTGACCGGTGTGTGGTGTTTTGTGTTGATTGTGATGACATCGATGATTTAATTTGTTGTTCTATTTTGGATTAGCAAAAAGGATTTCGTGTTTTTTCTGACATAAAACAAAACAGAAAAATAAAGAGCCAAGAAGAAAGATACCCGGAAGAAATATCTTGCGTGTGTTCGACTGGTCGCAGTAATTATACGTTTTGACTTTCACGGTGTGAATTTTCCCTAAGAAGTGGTAAAACTTCCCGAAATAGTGGCAAAAATTTCCCTTTATATATTAATTGTGTTTCTTCTGCATTGTCCAGACGGGGAAATCTTTTCAACTGTGGAATATAAAATAGTTCCAAAAGTGCTCTTCGTTGTTTATAACAAAACAAAAAGAATCGGCCGAAAATACGGGGAAATCTACGAAAAGTTGGGATTTATTAAAGTAACGGGAAAAATAGGGGGATTTAAAAAAAATAACGGGAAAAGTGCAAAAAAAAACAAAGAAACAAGTATAAAAACAGCGCTAAGAGAATGCTCATCAAAAAAATGAACAGTTAATTTAACAAACATTGTAAAGTATGCAACGGATCAACTAAATAATAAAAAATGTGATACGAGACAGGAAGAGCTACAGATAAAATCTAGTAAACATTTTTTTTCGTCTAAGTGAATTATTTATTCTATTTATTATCGTCTCTCAATTATATCGTGTAAAAATAAAAATTTAAATAGCAAAAATAAAATATTTAATATCTTTATAATAATTTAGTGCATTATTTAAATATATATACGTCTACATACATAAAATAAAAATAAATATTTATATTATAAAATAAAAGAAGAAAAAAATCAAAGTGCATTACACTGTGATACATGAATTTATTACGTCGTAGTACTCGTCATAAAGAGAAAATAATAAAAAAATTGTAGTGCATTATTAGATATATTCATAGCTTCTGTATAAATCTATCTGCAAAGAAAACAAAAAACTTAAAAAAAAATACACATATTAAAGCACTTTCAAAAAAAGGTCCTTCATAACAATCCTTAAAATTCCTAAAGATACTTTTTCGTTCGAAATTCTCAGTGTTTTTGAGCTTCCAGTTGTTGTTATCTGCCGCCTCTCTTTTATCATTGTGTGCGAATTTTTTCGAAATATTATCCGGGAAATGGTGTAATTAATAGTCAAGCATAAATCTACAGAATAGAAGAATACTAGTTTCTTTTATTGTTATATTATTTCTGTTGTTAATTCCCTAAAAATCAGAGAAATTCACCGATAAAATGATAGTGTTCCTCCTCATCTAATTTTCGAATAAAAAGTAAATAAAATAAAAATCTGCCTGTGTTTGTGCCAACTTTGTGCTCTAAAGTGAACAAATAAAGAAGAAATTGATGTTTTCCCTTTATTTTAAATAATTTTCCAATTTGAAAAAGGGAAAATAGGAAGTAGAAAGTGAATTATACGTGTGTCTGTTTATATGAGAGCATAATAATGGTTGTTCTGGAAACAGCCACATATGGGGGCTCCCTATTGGGCGGCCCCTATGCACAAGGAGCGCCAGCTTTAAAAATGGTACAAAAACGTTTCATTGGATTACACAATTGGTTGGGACCACTACGTAAAGATTTAAAAGAGCATATTGTAAGTATTTTAGTTGTCATTTATATAATTTAGACTAATGTAATTGTTAATCTAATTTAGATGGTCCTTTTTGTTTCTTGACGAGTGACGAATCATGATAGGTAGTCTGTGTGAAGTCTCGTGTTTGGGGAAGGGTGCTCTACCAGTAATGTGAAGTCTAACAACTTCGTCCATGTATCGCTGAGCTGTTAAACTACCGTTAGCGATGACAACTAAATTGTTTTTATCGTTTAAGGAAATAGCGCCCTACAACATAATTGATCCGCCGCCAAAAGGTGATGTAGGTTGAAGGATACAGGGTGGGAAACGTTCGTTTCCTCTTCTCCAGACTCTGGTGTGACCATAATTTACGTACAGACATAATCTTGATTCATCTGAGAAGAAAACTCTCCACCAATGCCACATACTCCAATTGCAGTGGTTCCTGGTAAACCGATGTCGGGCGATTTTGTACTTTCTTGTTAATCGCGGCACTTTTACTGGATATCGGGAAAGCAGGCCAGTTTCCTAACTATTAGGCACGGTCTGTGTTGAAATAACGGTTCCTGTGACGTCTGAGGTCATTTTTGTACAGAAGGTGTCGTATTTTGACGATTTCTGAGTGCGCTTAAACGTATAAATCTGTCCAGGCTGGACGGCTCTGTCCTCGGCTTCTTGTGAGTTGTCCTATCTCCTGGAACATTACCTAGACTCATTCAATGATAGAATGACTCACTGGCACCGGACGGCTCATTTTCCGGAATCCATGGCCTTCTTCTATTAACGTCAAATTCTTTTCCAATTTGTGGAGATGTCTTCTAGCACCTTGTTCAGAATCCATCACTTGCTAAACAATACCAAATTTAATTGAAAACCACACAACGGACCGGTAAACACTGACGGTAGTATAAAAAATAACGACGCAAAAAAAACAAGTGACTCTATCATGTTTAGTTCTAGGTAGTTAAATTTACCGTTATGTTGGAAACTGACATTCTAAAATGTGTGTTATATCAATCTTTTTTGAGTAATTCTAACAATTACAGTTTTGACTTTCTTATTCATATTGATCAGAAGATTTCGGAGTTTTTTGTTTGTTTCAAGTGGTTCTTTAATTGTTTTGCGGTTTGTATCTTCGAAGTACAGCTCTGTGAAGTTGGCACCGTCACATTCGATTTTTCAAATTTGAATTGTGCAGTTCGTTTGCCCATCGTAGGCCCACGTTTGCCCAGGAAAAATTTTCGTTTGCCCACCCTTACAAAAAAAGTTATTAACAAAATACTTTTTTTTCAAAATGCAAAAACCCACGAAATTTTTTTTTCAAAAATTGGGAATTTTTTTCGCTATTTCGTTTACCCAACGTTAGCCCAGGATTGCCCACCCAAAATTTTCGTTTGCCCACCCCGCAAATTTTTTTAATTAAAAAAAAAAATTTTGTCCCACATTGGGCGTCACATTATACACCCTCAAAACGATAATATTTAGTTTAAATTGCCCACCCCATTAGCCCATTATAAGCCCTCGTTTGCCCAGTAAAAATTTTCGTATGTCCACCCTTGCAGAAAAAGTTATAAGAGAATCAAATTTTTTGGGTTGCGAACACTTATATCCTTAATTTGGCTCCTTAAAGGATAATTTTGTGGTTCGAACTCATCAGTTTGATTGCCCATCGTACATTATCGTTTGCCCAGGAAAAAGTTTCGGTTGGCCCAGGAAAAGGTTTCGTTTGCCCACCCTTGCAAGAAAAGTTATAAGCTGACAATTTTTTTTAATTTGGTTATACTTATACTGTTATTTTGGCTCCTTAAAGGATCATTTTGAAGTGCAAGCTGGGCAGTTCGTTTGGCCATCGCGGATTATCGTTTGCCCAGGAAAAAGTTTCGTTTGCCCACCCTTGCAAGAAAAGTTATTAGAGAATTAAATTTTTGGGGTTGCGAACACTTATATCCTTAATTTGGCTCCTTAAAGGATAATTTTGTGGTTCGAACTCATCAGTTTGATTGCCCATCGTGCATTACTGTTTTTTTTTTAATTTGCAAGGATGCACGATGGGCAATCAAACTGATGAGTTCGAACCACAAAATTATCCTTTAAGGAGCCAAATTAAGGATATATGTAAGTGTTCGCAACCCCAAAAATTTAATTCTCTAATAACTTTTCTTGCAAGGGTGGGCAAACGAAACTTTTTCCTGGGCAAACGATAATCCGCGATAGCCAAACGAACTGCCCAGCTTGCACTTCAAAATGATCCTTTAAGGAGCCAAAATAACAGTATAAGTATAACCAAATTAAAAAAAAATTTTTAGCTTATAACTTTTTTCGCAAGGGTGGGCAAACGAAACTTTTTCCTGGGCAAACGATCATCCACGATGGGCAAACGAACTGCCCAGCTTGCGGCCTCAAAATGTCCTTTAAGGAGCCAAACTGTGGAAAGTGGCGCCCAAGTAGGATCAAAATACTTACTTTTTTATAAAGAGAGTTGGAGGGATGGGCAAACGAAACTTTTTCCTGGGCAAACGATAGTGCACGATGGGCAATCGATCCGATGAGTTTACACTACAAAATTATCCTTTAAGGAGCTTAATTAAGGATATAAGTATTCGCAACCCAAAAAATTTGATTCTCTTATAACTTTTTCTGCAAGGGTGGACATACGAAAATTTTTACTGGGCAAACGAGGGCTTATAATGGGCTAATGGGGTGGGCAATTTAAATTAAATATTATCGTTTCGAGGGTGTATAATGTGACGCCCAATGTGGGAGAAAAATTTTATTTTTTGAATAAAAAAAATTTGAGGGGTGGGCAAACGAAAATTTTGGGTGGGCAATCCTGGGCTAACGTTGGGCAAACGAAATAGCGAAAAAAATTCCCAATTTTTGAAAAAAAAATTTCGTGGGTTTTTGCATTTTGAAAAAAAAAAGTATTTTGTTAATAACTTTTTTTTTGTAAGGGTGGGCAAACGAAAATTTTTCCTGGGCAAACGTGGGCCTACGATGGGCAAACGAACTGCACAATTCAAATTTGAAAAATCGAATGTGACGGTGCCAACTTCACAGAGCTTCGAAGTACTGATTAGCAGCGAGTAGTTGATGAAATACTCGAAGAGTGTCATCGACAAAATCATCAAGAAATTTGTGATGATATCCTTAAAGTACGGTCTGAAAACGTTACGGTTTTTGTGTCTCGTGAGTAACGGTATCATGCCCCAATTCTATCGTCCATTATGGTTTACCTAACAAGATATAATCGCAATGATCCCACGTTGAGCGCTGAATACTTTCAAGCTTATCGATTATTTTGCCTGTAAATTCTCACTAACGTAGGATAAACGAGCCATGAGGTAACCTTAAAAGTAGCTTATGGTAATCTTAAGGTAGATTAACGTAGCTTTAAAATATGGTCAAGTTTTCCGCTTTCTGTCTTGTGACTAACGATACCCCGCATCCAGTCGATTGAACATTTCGTTTTCATTGATAACTGAAATATGGGTTCAGGATACATGCGAGCGGCGGCGCAAGAGTCTAACAACGTGACTCTAAAAAAGTGGGCAGTGCTGCTACCGCTCCCGTATGAACACTTCAATACAATCTTCCATTTCTTATTATTACTAGCCACACTGACAGCATATTTCTCCCCGTTCCTGATTAATTGGAAGGAAGGCGGGATGTATCCAATTCGCAGATCCTTGGTATAGCACATGGGTGGAAATTGCACCCTGTACTGTTCTTAGCTACAAGAGATTGTTCTTGAACGTAACCTCATAAGGGGAATGGTCCACTCATTGCACTCCGTTTTTCGTTTCTCACAAAATCAAATGTCTCGACGTTCCACCAAACATCCAAGCGAACCGGGTGATTAGTCAACTCTCATCAGATGCTTATAGGAGCTGACCTAAAGCAAATTGTGGTGTAGTTCTAATTTTTTTTTATTTATGTTTTTTTTGGGTGCTGATTATGAATCTGAGGTTTTGGTACCAAATTTTTTTTTTGCGGGATTTGAGCTATAGCCAAAATCAACAACGGAAACAACTTTCTTTTTTGTTCTTTAAAAATATTTTGAAATCCGTCAACTCCAGCAAAAAGCTTTGTGCGACAAAATCAAATAGTATGAACAGCCCAACAAAAAAGATTAGCACTACTTTTTCCATATCTTTAGTAGTTTTCGAGATATTCCCACTTAATGCCCGGTTCACATTATTCCAGTAACCAATCCAGTCCAGTAATCCAGTCCAGCGCTGGACTGCTACTGGAATAATGTGAACCGGCACTGGACAGCAATCCAATCCAGTAATCCAGTCCAGCAATCCAGTCCAGTGACTGGATTGTCGGTCTACTTTTTGATTCCAGCTCGCCCAGATATCATTGTCACTATAGTTACCGAATCAACAACACACTCGTCGGACTACTGGACTGGAATCATGTAGACGATATGATCCAGTCCAGCATTGGACTGGATTACTGGACTGGAATAATGTGAACCGGGCATAATATACAAATACATCGGACAACGGAGATTTTCTCTAGGTGCGAATATCTGGAGAACTATTGAAAGTACCATTAAAGATCCGTTAAGCTTATTTATTTAAAAAAAAAACCGGCTATCTACCTATACATTAGGTACATACCTAGGTTACCTAAATTATGAAAATCGTAGGCCCCGCCCCGTGGTCATATCATTCAAAAACAGAAATCCTATGGGCTGAGTGAAAATGGTGGGTACTTCAGTATGGCTATTTAGCATAGCTATTTTGGATAGTACGCGTTACCGGGGTGTACGGTTTTTTGCTAACTAGTCTCGATGGCGTATGCGTTAGGTCGTTGGGGCGATGGACTCTGAAGCAGAACGACTCAAAGTCGAATCCCGGTCGGACAAGCAAACACAAAAATTTGATTGAAATATTGAAATCAAATTTTACAGAGTTCTTATTAAAATTATCGTATCGTAAAATCAAATTGGCATACTAACCGGATGTTGCTGTTTTTTTTTTAACGGTGGGTATGTAGGGGACCAGCTTAGTATGGGTAAACACGGGGGCTACATGGTTAGTAACATTGATGAGGGGCCACTGCTGGTAGGTGAAATACTTTCCTTCGGATGATGGTCTTTGTTTTTAACTACCCTCTTCATACAATTCCGTACCGCCCATGAGGGGCTATAGTTTTAAATTTTCGCCTACCGATATACCATCCAATGTAGGCATCCGGTCCTTTTTCTGGGAAGTTATTTGTCTGCGGACACAGACTTTACGATTTATTAAATTATGTTTAGATTTCTTTCTCTCCAGTCGATTTTTTAAGTAATTTGTTCTTGCCAAAATCTAGGTAACTGTTTTCGTCGTGCGCATCTCACTTATCTCAAATGAAAGGTGATTAGGCTGTCAACAAATCGATCCCTCATCATTTTCCTCGTTGGATATGTAATTTTTCCTATATTTGGAAAAGTTCGTCAGAAAACCATTTATGTTTCTCTTTGTTGGGAATAAGAGAAATAATATTGTAGAATCACGAAAAATAGTATTTTCCAAGTGAGAATATCTCGAAAACTATTGAAGATTCTAAAAATGTAGCGCTAATCTTTTTTCTTAAACTATTCCAGATCTTTCATTTTGTCTCAGAAAGTTTTTCGCTAGGGTCAACCGTTTTCAAAATATTTTCATGAAACAAAAAAAAATCTTTTGTTTTTTGACTATAACTCAAATTCCACAAAAAAAAATTTTTTTTGGGTAGCAAACCTCTCAGAATCGCAATCAGCACCCCGAAAAACATAAACGGAATAAAATCAAAACTACACCACAATTTGCTTTAGGAAAACTGCTTGATGACGAGGCTAGATGTTTGTCGGTAAAAATTGTGTTAACATTTTCACGCCACAATAATCATAAAAGCTAATTAATTCGGTTTTCATTTGGACTCACTAGATCGCATCATTCGCGCGTACCATACACTTTCAAATTAAGTAATGGATGCAATGAAAGCTGAGTTCAATGCACTTCCGAAAAAAAAATTGGACGGACGGTCGTTGTCCAAAATACAAATAATGAAATGCGAGTTGTCGAATTCACTTATTCTTCATATTTTCTTGGTATGCGGGACTCGCGTTGCTCATCATCTTCTTCTTGAAAATTATTTAGGTAAGCAACAACAGGTTCGTTGTGTATTTTTTCCATTTACTCATTATTATTTTTTCCTCAACTCCTTTCTTCTTGAACGTCTTTTCTTTCTAATTATTATGCTGGCTTAGCTTAAGCAGCACCTGAAAAGTCCGCAAACTGAAATCCAAACATACCAAACCAAAAATTCTGCTACGCTTTGCATATATACCTGTTAATGATGACAAGCGAATATTTTGCTTCAAAGTCTGTACATATGATAATGTCGTAATTAGACTATAATACGAACGAAATTTGTACGTAAGCCTGCCTGTAAAAATTAGGTCGACTTGCTGAAAAGTCGCAACAGCAGAACAGCACACACAAATATCTTCGATGAGTATCTTAACATACCTGTGTGCAGATATACGAAATTCCAATGTTTTTGAAGCATGGCACTTGGCGGTTTGTGTGGAGTGTGTACTTTTATTGTGTTAAGTGAAAATTTGCTGATTAAGACAGGGTTGTGTGGCGATGGACGGCTAAGAGTTGGGGTTGGACTCTTTTCAGGCTGAAAACTCGCTGATACTTTCATGGCAAATTTTTTTTTATAAAATACAGAATTTTGAGAGAAATTGGCAAGCAGGTGTCCATGTACGAGTATCTGTTCTATACATCGCTATATGAGTACAAGCAATTAATTCATAACGTTATGAAAGCTTATGCGATGATTCTTAATCGACCGTGTATGACATTGACGCACTTAATACGTTAATGTGCTTAATTGAGAGATGAGTGTTTTTTTGTTGTTGAAAACTGAGGGAAAGCGAGTGAGCATTGTCTGGTGTGAAAGATGATGATTCGTTTTTACTCATTGAAGCGGTATGTTATGGGCCCCAATTATGCAAGAATATGATGAAAAATTCGTTTAGAATTCTTGATAGTTTTCGGACTATGCGAAAAACAGCACAGAAACAAACTTAGTGCTCGCATATTTTCATCGAAGAATGACACAAAAAGAGCGATAATGTTCATCGGCACGTTAGGCCTGTCCCATGCAAATACATTTTGATTTTGATCTACTTTCATTCAAGTTGTCTATGATTTGCTTCGAAAAATGTTGTCCTTATCGTCCGATTCAGGAGATACCCATATCTACCAGGCGAATACATCAAGAGAGAAGTTTACAATTCTACGCGTAACATCTGCAAATCAGTCATAAATAAGGCTAAATTCCAGTTTGACAGCAAAATTAGGCAGAAAGTGTTCGTTCAACGGAAAGGTAGCAAAGGTTTCTGGTCACTCGTCAAATCTGTGAAGAATAACTTCACCTCCTCTTCTATTCCACCACTGGTATATGATGGCAAAATTTACAGTGAACCGCAAGACAAGGCCAACCTGTTGGCCGAAACTTTTGTTGCAAACTCTTGCCTACTACCCACTACTCAGAGTCCACCAGCCATACCCTTATGTGATTCACACCAGAGACCTTTGCATTTCCGCACTAGGGAAGTATTTAAAGTACTCTCAAAACTCGATGTATCAAAATCGGCTGGACCTGATGGCATCTCCCCCTTAGTTCTCAGACACTGCGCTTCCTCGCTAGCCAAACCTCTCCGAAAACTCTTTTACCTGTCCTACGCAACAGGAGTGTTCCCATCATCGTGGAAACTAGCTCATGTCCAACCAATCCCCAAGAAAGGAGAAGCATGTGATACATCTAACTACCGACCAATAGCACTAACTTCGACCCTATCAAAAGTCTTCGAAACCCTGGTTAACAACCAACTAATGAGCTACCTTGACTCACATCTTCTCATCAATGATCGGCAATATGGTTTCCGGTCTTCGCGCTCCACCGGCGACCTAATGACATACCTCACCGAAAGATGGAATGGCTGTATCCACCAATTTGGCGAAGCTAAAATCATTGCCCTCGACATTTCGAAAGCTTTTGATAGAGTCTGGCATCCGGCTCTTCTAGCTAAGCTCCAGGCTTTTGGTTTGGACCCAAAATTAGTTAAATGGATCGAAAGTTTCCTTCACGACCGTTCGCTTCAGGTCGTCCTTGATGGAGTTAAATCAAATTGCCATACCACCAACGCAGGGGTCCCCCAAGGTACTGTCCTTTCACCAACACTCTTCCTTCTCTTCATCAACGATCTTCTCAGCGTGACTTCCAACTCAGTCCATAGCTTTGCAGACGATAGCACCCTTGACTACACTTACTCTTTCAACTCTGTAGCTGACTCTCGCCGAAATTCAACATCTATCAACAGAGATCGCATGTTTGACTCACTAAATGAAGACATTTCAAAAATTATTGCATGGGGGAAAGCGAATCGAGTAGAGTTTAACGCCTCAAAAACTCAATGTTGTCTACTTTCCAATAAGCGATGTGCTCCACCTACCGCCCAACCCATTCTTGTCGATGGGGTCAGCATTCCTGATTCGCCCATACTGAACATACTAGGTATTAACATCTCCAGTAAACTAAATTGGTCCGACCACATTTTTTGCGTTGCAAAAAACGCAATGAAGATACTTTTCACCATCTGATCTGGCTCAAATTTACAAGGCTCATAAAAGACCGAGACTTGAATTTAATTCCCACATATGGGCAGGCGCAGGTAGAACCGCATTATCCGCGTTAGACAAAGTTCAACGGAAAGTCTTCAAGCTTATTGGCGAGGAACCCATAACATCTAAAATCGAACCGCTTGAACACCGGCGAAGTGTCGGCTGTCTCTCACTCTTCTATCGCTACTACAACCGCCGTTGCTCTGATGAAATAGCCAACCTCATTCCTGAGCGTACTTTTCCTTTACGTAACACCCGACTAGCCAGTCGTGTCCATCCTCATCTTCTAGAACTCAGCAATAGTCGCACCGCCAAATTCCATGACTCGTTTGTATCTAGGACAACACGAATGTGGAACGATCTACCATCTTTTGTTTTCCCCCGCAACTATGACCTACAAAAATTTAAACGGAATGTACACCGTCACCTTATTCAAACTCAACCCATCTCCCCACTACCTTAATCCCTTACCGCCAATGCTGTGCTCTCGCATCAAAGGGTTACCCCCTAAGCTTTGGTATAAACATAAAAGAAAAAAAAAAAAAAAGACCAAAGGGCTCAAGACACCATCAGCAGTAGTCTACTGCACACTCCCACTCATATGATACCTATCTCGCCTCTATATCACTTAATTGTCAAGAATGTCCTTTTTACTCAATTGCCCTAACCCCTTGTGGGGCATAGCGCGTCAACTGTTCCATGTGGCCCAGTTGACGTTTCGTTGGCATAAATTGGTTTCAGAGAATGCAGTTCCCCGCATGTACGTCCTGCACATCCATGACCACGAACATCGTGGACGGGATTCAAACCCGAAACGCCGGTAGTCAAACATGAAACTCATGCCTCAACACACTGCGCTACCGGTCGCCCCAGAACTCAGAATTTCTTCAACAATAGTCTAGTGCATTCGGCTCAAGACCCCCAATCATATGGCACTCACCTTGCTTTGCCTTTTCATTGCCAAGAATGTCCTTTTTCGTCATCAATGGACTCAAAACGACCTCGACCCAGTAGTCCAGTGCATTCGTCTCGACACCACCAGTCATATGATACCGATCTTACCTATATATAACTTCATTGTCAAAAATGTCCTTTTTCCTCGCCAAAGGACTCTAAATGCCATCAACGCAAATTCACCAGAATGTTCTTTTTTCTTACCAAACAACTCAAAATGATTTCAACAGTAGTCTAGTGCATTCTTTTTAACAAACCGTATCATACGATACCCATCTTGTCTAAATATCAGTTTAATGTCAAGAAGGTCCTTTTGTCCTGACACAGACCTGCAGCAGGACCAAAATTTTATAGCGGACCACAGGAAATGCCCCGGCTAACGCACAAACACACAGACGCACTACATGGATCATTGCATATGCTCGTCCATCATATGGATATATGGGACGGGCCAAAAACAGCGCTCGATGCTCTTAGGGTACATCTAACTTCTGATGTATGCGGTAGTGGCAATTAGCCACATGAGCATTCTGGTAACAAACTCCTGGCTTACAGATCTGCCTGAGATCAGATTAAATGACCACGGTGTTTTGCTTCGGCATCAAATTCTTGGCCCTCATCCTCGATCGCCCGGAATGGGGAGAATGGCAATCCCTGCCCAAATTCCGGGTGTATCATGTGGTAGACCGATAAGGCTAAGACTGAACAGAGGGAGTAGGTGCTACAATGTTTGGTCCCAACACCAGGATTTCAATCGCTATGTGCTCCTTGCCAAGCGTTTTTAAGCCAGAAATCATGCCATTGAGGTCTGTGTTAGGGTAATTTTGAAGAAGAAACCTCGCGACGCACACATTCCTATATTCTCAGATAGCCAGGCGGCCATTAAGGCTCTTTTCGCATAGGATATTTTCTGATTGGCGAAAGAGTGTCGTGAACTTATCCAATGTCATCGTGGTATTGAGGGAAATGAGGCAGTGGACAGTGGTGGATCCAGAAGGGGGGAGGGGGGGGGTATAATGTAACGGTTGGTGGGCATCCGAAGATTTCCGTGGGGAGGGTAATGTAGCATAGTGAACGTGAAGGTCGAGCCGTGCCATCTAGCGAAGAAAATGACCCCTTAACGAGCTAAGCAGCGGCCTTATGCTTGCTGTAGCTCAGTTCGGGAGACGTGGGCGCGGCGCGGTCTTCGCCGGGAGGCAAAAATGGGGAATAATAAAAAATGGGGGCGATAAGGATGGAATGATTATTATCGGACGGCGCAGATTCCTTCGCGCTCGTATCGGGGTCTGGGTGTAATGGGACCCTCGGCATATGGTTTCGTATTACCTAAAGTTCACTAGAGAACGCGCTTCTGTCGTCTAATGTAGTGGAAATCTATGCAGATGGCTCAAAGACGGATTAAGGATTAGAGGTCTGATTTCTGATGAATGTAACCTAAATAACTGTTTTCCAGGCCAAGGTTACCTCGATTACGCAAGATCTGACCTGGCTCGGGTGTCACGTGATATGAACTAGAGATATTTATTTTTTCATTGACAGCCAAGCCAAGTAATTAAATGTCTCGAATCGGGTCTGACTACGTCAAAGACCGCGTGGGTTGCCCAAAGCTTTTCAGCATTTTCTTTTATCGGATTTTGGGTTACAGTGGTTTCGCTGGTAAGGTTTCGCTGGCAACTGTAGAGCAGACGAGTTTAGCTTGCAAGGTATAACAAGCGATGATGCACAAATTCGTCAGATCATCTACACCTATCCTACTTCTCGACTCTGGCTCGAAAGTTTAAAGCGATTAGCAGGACCGACTCTAGATGGTTAAGTGGTAAAACGGTAAAATATACCGCTAAAGAAAACCGTTGCCGCCAAATGATATTCTAATTGCATTGCTAAACTGTTGTCGCTTTAAAGGCAACACATTAGAGTTGGTGGGAGTCACGATTGGGACATAGCTGGGGAGCACCCCATGAGGCTTCGCATTCCCAATAATGACTTCTGTAGAAGCTACAGAGACAAAGGAAAGAAGCCTGATGAGGTCCTGGTGGCAACATAACGATCCCTATTGTAGTCCATGTGTGTTGTGGTAAGCACAGCGGCCCTTTTATGTATAGGGTTCCAAAGTACTTCATCTGACCAATTCAGTTGATCTGCAACTCACCACACCTTTATTTCCGTGATCGAATTGATCTGGCACCTAGTATGTTTGTGATTTTGTACATTAATCATTGCTTTCAATAGACGGATGCCTCTTGAGGACCAAAAGTTGGATAAGCCACAGGCACCGGATGAACTTGCCAGGCAGGGTTCATCATCAAATTTTCTCGGACCGGAACCCTACTGTGGTCTGGACTTGGCTCCAGCCAGGTCGGTCATCAAGGACTGGTCTGAAAGAATACGAGAGCACTATTGGGGAAAATTTGCAGAGCTACCGCAATGGAATGATGAATGAGACCCTTCAATTATGGAGATTCTTGGTTGGTTGGTTGAGGCTACTTGTGGGCTATCTCTCGGGCCATCATTGGGCGAAATATCACCTAAACAGGATGGGGTTGTCTTTGGTGACGGAATGTTATCTGTGTTTGGAGGACATTGAGACCACAGGTTACATTTGAAGCAAATGTCCGGCGATTGTGCGAGCTAGGTAATACGAACATTAGGCAGATCGTCACGTGCTCTGTCGTTATTAGGATAACTCCTGCAAGAGACATACTGCCCTTCATATGAGTGGTGGCAGGTCTTTTGCTATAATAATTAAAGAAAAAATAGGCTACGGCACAATAGAGCTTCTATGTTCCCAGTGCCTAGGGTCAGCAACCTAAATCTTTCTTTCTATTTTACAATATCCTCTAAATTTCGTACCTTGTGGGGCACCACTTAATAGCCTTGTAATTATTCATTCTTTGCTACGAATTATATTTTCCAGTATCGAAACGTACATTCTTAAAACACTCTGCACACTTTCATATCAGACCCGCCAATCTCTTCGTAACACTTTTCTCAATGGTAACGTATTCTTTCAATTCGTGTATTTTCTTCCCAAATATAAAGTGCCACTTTTTCGGTCACTGACCCGGCTCCACTCGTTTCTTGGACTAGTGCATGGACTAGTATGCCTCAAAAAGCACACACGAAAGTAGCTATCCAGCAACATTAGCTTTTTTTTCTTCTTTCTCTCATAAGATATTGATTCGTGTCTAATGAGTGTGAATGAATTCGTTATGTGTTGGCTTTTTTTTTCGGGAAAATTACCATATTTGTGGAAAACGTACGGAACGGACACAAGTCCGTCCTTTCGAATACAACAGGCCCCAGTTATTCTAGTGAATAGCAGCTTTCTCTGATAAATATATACTTAGAATATTTATATAACATACACAATGAACACTTGAGGGAAAATCGTTTTCCAGAAATTCTGAATATTTGTTTGTCTTAGCCGAAAAAGGTCTGTTAGTATGTCTGCCGAAGAAGAAGGAATACTGTATAGGTTCGTTGTAGGATCCCAAATATACGAATGTATGAATACCAGGGGAGGGGGACTAGTGAGAGTTGGAACATGTGTACAATATTTGTCTCCATATGAATGATATTTGAATAGAGTAAATATGTGAACACTGTGGAAGAGTATGCATTGTCAACAAATTTATCGGAAAATGTCCCTAGAGTGGTATTTAATGTTGCGTGACGTGGATGAAGCTTGAATGTTGATGGATATTTCGGCCAACACCCCCCAATAGATCAGAGTGTATTCTCGCATTCTTCGATAGTTGTCGATTTTCATGTGTCACTGGTTAACAGCTTGTCAATTTACAAATTTCCCAAATTAACAGCTTCCAATTTAGCAAATTTCACTGGTTAACAGCTTGTCAATTTACAAATTTGCCAAATTAACAGCTTCCAATTTAGCAAATTTCCAAATTAGTATGTGTTGTAAGTTGACAGTTTGGCGGTTTTCCCGAATAGTTTCCTCGATTTTTCCCACCAACTCCTGGGTCACAATTGATAGATCAGGTTAGGTTAGGTTAGGTACAAAGGCTGCCGTATTAGCTACAGCACACATGAACCGCTATAGGGTCCGTTGTGATACCTCAGGGGAATCCTCACCATACCATTCTACTCGTTGAACCAGCCAGTGCTGATAATGAAACGATGGAGTTTACCAACATCAACATTTGTCAAGTCATCCAGTTCAAAAAAGAACTGGGATCCAAGAAATTTCTTTCTTCTTCTAGCAAGAGCAGGACAGGAACAGAGGAAATGAAAAATGCATTCCTCCTCGTCCTCATCATCGCAGCTTCTACAGAAGTCATTGTAAGGGAGGCGGAGCCTCCTTGCATGTTCTCCTAGTATACAATGCCCAGTGATGACTCCCACCACAGTTCTGATGTGTTGCCTATTCAGCGAAAGCAATTTGGCGGATCGCCTAGGATCCAATCTAGGCCACAGTGGCTTTGTTAAATTGCATGTGTTGCCATTCAACCACCTTAAGTTAGTTCTGTTAGCCGCTTCGGTTTTCAGAGCTAGTTTACAAGCAGCCATAGGCATATAGATTGACCGACGAGCCAGTGCAGCCTCACCTGCTGCGCCCTGCCTAGCGAGCTCATCCGCCCTACAGTTACCCGCGAAACCACTGTGACCCGGAATCCAGCATAAGAAAATATTAAAGAAGTCACTCATCCTCGTAAGTGAAGAGCGACATTCCGACAGCGACATTGATAGATCAACGGAGTGGAAGATCGTCATGAATATTCCGTTCGTTCGGTTCATAACACCTTCTGCTGCTAATCTGAAAACGGCTAATGTGGAATCTTTTAGCAGTTTTCATATTAGCAGCTTTTCAAATTATGAAATCTTCCAAATTAGCAACTTTCCAAAGTACTATCATTCCAAATTAGCAGGTGTAGCAGCTATTTGCGCTAGATTCTTCGACATGCTGTTGATGTACAGCCAGTGAAACGTTTCCAGCATTAATAATTAATTAGAAGCTTTCGGATTGGCAGCTGTTCCAAATTAGCAGTTTTTTTTTTAATTAGCAGCTTCCAGATTAGCAGCTCTTCAGATTGAAATCTTCCAAATTAACAGCTTTCTTAAGTACTATCATTCCAAATTAGCAGGTGTATCAGCTATTAGCGCTAGACTCTTTGACATTTTGTAGATGTGCAGCCAGTGAAATGTTTCCAGCATTCATTAGACTAAATAACAAGTAAGGACATATGAAGCCCAACATAGTCGTTGCCACAATTTTATGATCAACAAAAACAACGAGAAAACGATTTAAAACTCAGACATATTGCAAATTATGCCAAGAACTTTCTGTCCATGTCGGAAATTTTTACCAAAATATTAAGCCGCAACATCTTCGAATTATTGTTTAGATCCAATCATATAAAGCTCAATTTACATTGCCGCATGAATCGGTTAAACCGAATGAGTCGCATGAGCAAACCACACTGGCGACCAACTACAAAATAGATGATTGTGGCGCGATAGCATGCGGCTCAGCCGGTTCATGCGGTCAATGTAAATTAAGCCTTATCTTTGATTAAATAACAAAACAGTTGTTTCTTCCAAGATATTTTTCATTGGAAAACATGCCAAGGATCGTTTTTAGCCAATTCCTGGTTTTGTTTTATTTTAGTGACAATACATAATTTTCTTGACAGACACCACCTATGTGGACTATTGCTTGTCCGTTGTCTTCGCTATCATTGTTTAATTAAATACATCCACGCAAAGACGCGATAGGAGAGGATTTCTGTTTCATTCCAATGAATCTATCGGTTAGCCCCCCGTTTTCTGACTGACCCCCTATTGTTGTTGGCGGGCTATTTATCATTCGGGGTTTTTTTTTTGTTGCGCCAGTTTTGCTGACACTTTCAAAAATCTTTCTTTTCCCATAGCACAAAAGTTTTATTATTCATTCTGATGCTATTTATAAATACTCGAATCTGTATCTTGAATGCATAGTTTTAGATACATAATACATAATTTGAAATTTATTTTTAATATTTGTTTGCGGTAGATTTTCGGATAGCTAGGGCGTTTGATTCGATTACATTTCGTTACTTTCTTTTGGATTCTATTTTATTAACCTTGGGCCTAGACATTAGTCTATGCCTAAAATTAGTCCCTCCTAATATACAGACCAAATTGAGAGTTAATTGTTTATTTTACCATTTTCTCAATTTATTTCATTGCCAGCTTTTGATAGTTTTACGAATTCTATTTCCATTTTCGACACCCACTTTTTCCTTAACATGTCTACGTTTTCCGTTCAACAACACCCACCCCCCTTTTCTTTCCTCGATTCCACCTTTGCTCGATTACGATGAAATTTGGAAAAGTCTTATCCACAGTTTGAACACTCACTCCCCCGCCATAGATCTAGTCCCGAGAAAAGTTTCTCGATGGGGAGTCCGGGGGGAGAGTGCGCGCTGCAGGCAAGTAAATGAAAATAAACAGACTCATTACAGTGACTTCAGGTTATTTTGGAAGTCGTTTTCATTTTCGACACAAGAAATTGAAAGACAGAGTAATTGAATCGTCCATGTTATTTCAGCAGCAGATAGGCTTGGAAAATATACAGACGAATTTTTAGATACATTTACGCACGACGACGATACGTTCTGGACTTGTCCAGGAATAGCTGAGACTGAGACTATCTGCAAGTGGTGAAAAAGGCGAAAAGAAAATACAGAAGTCATCACTATCGTCATCGGTGAGCGCCATTCAAATATCATCACATGCGGCGCAAGATAATAGCCTACAAAGATATTTGATCTTGGGCGCACAGATTGGGGGGGGGGGGGGGCACGCGTTTATTTAAAAAAAAATAAGTTTTTCAATTTTCCAGTAATTTTTCTCAGTGTTTTTTTTTATAATTATGTCTAGTCGTTTGATATTGTGAACTGAATGATGTGACCATGCTGGGTAATGTTTTAATTTTACGGAGTACATGTGTTGCTGGTAGGTGCATTGCAATCCGTGAGAAAATTTTTTATTAATTGTGGCGACGTAGCAAAGTTTGGATTTAGGCAGATTTTTATTGACTAATATGGAAAAGGTGCGGTACATGCTAGCAATTGCACCCAGAGCCGTCGAGAGAAAATCCGGGCCCGGGGCGCAACAACTATTGGTCCATATATATGTAGGTACAGAATGTTCCATACTTCCCGACAATTTCAAATACATATATGTATGTACTTAAAACTGTTTTTAAGAATTTGTTTTTTATTTTTGGTGCATAATTAAAAAAATATCCCTCGCTTAAATGACCACAGTGTCAGCTTTACAAAAAGGAGCAGATTGATCGATACTGCTCCCTCGAAACAATACTATTCAGCTGGTGAATTATTTAGGGCTTATTTATATACAATTTGCCTTTCAAATAATCCCAAATAAATAAGTCAGCTAATCAGTAAATAATTTGCCTAAAATAATAATTTCCCCCGCATGTGATCCTTGCACAATTTGCAGTGGCTTCTTCTTTATGAACTTGTTAATTCATTGATTGAGTAAGCCCCGGTGCACATGCACGTTCAAATGACGCCACGCCGGATGCCGCGTCATTTTCAATCGAATACGAAGAAATTCATTGCGGACAATGGGTCCATGCACAAGGGAGCGAATATTTACACGATAGCTATTAGCGTCACTTGGCCGTCGCGATAGCTATCTGGAATGCCGCTGGTTTCTGCTCCCATCTGCGGCAGTTCTCGCGTCCACGGATCAGTTTTTATTAAGCCGGGCCACATACACTCGAATTCGGAACACGAGCACGGTCACAATGTGTGATTTGTGTGAAGTTTCTTAAACCATTCGCTTGAGGATCACTTTTATTCAAGCGATGCATTGAAATTTCCTCCGAATGATTCAAGATACTTCACATAAATTTAAAGTTTGTGTTCGACATTGTGTGGCCCGGCTTATAAAACACAGAGTGGCGCTGCTTCCTATTACGTCATGTCAATTGAAACGCAGGTAGGCATCAAAGAGGGAAGAGCTTAAATAATGCGGTGTCCAGTGTCATTTGGACGCGCATGTGCACCGGGGCTAAGGATGGTCGCTCATCAGTCGACCTTTTTTTTCACGGAAGAGTTTCTGGAAAAGGACAATAATGCGAAGATATTTGTAGACATACATATGCCCATTTGTTTCGCTTATGTTCCTTCGTTGAATCACGCGCCCTTGATGAATATATATACTTATCCACCCATGACGTGCTAGAGTTACATGGACGAATTTATGAGGTCGTAGCTGATGAAAAATGAAATGAATGAATGAAAGTAATTGATAAACCGATCTGGTAGCTCGATGAGTAGAGTGTTGATCTCTTATTCGAGCGGCAGTGGGTTAAACTTCTACCACGAGCAAAATATTTTCTTTTGTCTATCCTAGGATGAGCAATTTGCGTAATAACTATTTATTGATGGCATCTCCCCTTTAGTTCTCAGGCATTGCGCTTCCTCATTAGCGAGACCTCTTCGAAAACTATTCTATCCATCCTACTCGACAGGGGTGTTTCCATCAACATGAAAACTAACTCATATCCAACCAATCCCCAAAAAAGGTGAAGCTTGTGATACGTCTATCAGCCAATAGCATTGACTTCGGTCTTGTCAAAAGGCTTTGAAACCTTGGTTAACAGCCAACTTATGAGCTATCTTGATTCACACCACCTCATCAGCAATCGACGCTTACTATTCTTCGCGAGACTGAATGACATATCTCACCGAAAGATGGAATCGATGATGTATTCATCAATTTGGTGAAGCTAAAATCATTGCCCTGGACATTTCGAAAGTTTTCGACAGGTTTGGCATCCGGCTCTTTTAGCTAAACTTTAGGGTTTTGGTCTGGACCCAAAATTAGTTGAATGGATCGAAAGTTTCCCCCACGCTTTATCATTTTTCCGGCGCTCCGATAAAACTACACCTTACCCAAACGAAGTTTAAAACCGGACTACAAAGAGGCGGCGCGGCGGTCGAGTGGATCCTGAAGAGAATCAAGAATCAAGGTCACTCACATTCCATCCCCACTCGCACCTCCACTATCCGCTCGCAGCTCCACTGCCCGTTCGCAGCTCCATTCCCCGCTCGCAGCCTTGACAACTGTGTTGCGCACAGTCTCGTTTCTTAACTGTCACACCTCGTTTATTCAGAAGAAATGTTCTTCTTCCATTCATGAGAAAATTTTGATCCGTTTTTTAAAACTGACCCTTTTTTTGCTCTATTCATGTTTCTAACCTGCGGGCCTCTCTAAAATCACGAGCCGGGGCATGTGTATGTGTATGCATTCAGTTTTAGCAGAAAATCAGCATGTGGGCATTTTTGAATTAAATTGTTTACAAAAGTTTCGCGCAACTAGTTCGTTTCCACTAAAGAGATTTCTTCAACAGTACTAGTTGACATTAACAACTAATCGTCGCACGATTTTTAGTTCGGAAGGAAACTAGTTCTATCATTAGTGATTGCTTGCACAGACTGATATTAGATATACACTACACATATCTAATATCAGTCTGTGGACATTAACTAATTATATAATAACTAAATAGTTCACGAAAGTTCCACGGAACTAGTTGGCTTTGGTAATTTCAGAAACTAGTTTAATGTAGGCGTGTTTTTTTGTACTGCGGTGCAGGTTAATTGGGGGCTATCCGGGTTAACTTACATACATTACACAAACAACATACCCTAGTTGTTCGTGTAATGTGTGTAAGTTAACCCGGATAGCCCCCAATTAACCTGTACCGCAGTACAAAAAAACACGCCTAGTATTAGTTGAAGTTAGAAGTACACGAACTCAAACGATGTCACTAGTTCATTTTGATCACCTGAGAAACTAGTGTAATAGTACAAGCAGATGATTTTAGTTTCAAGTGCACACACCCAAACGATGTTCATCAAGTTGTTTCCTATTCCATCAAATTGTTTTGGTGTTTCGACTCAGAAAATTGATCGAGTGTCAAATTGGTGCCCAAGATAGCGACTTTAATCGGCAATTAACCAGTCGTGATGCAAAATTAATCAACACTTTAGTAATTTTCATTCCATTGAAAAAAAAAACTACAAATATCCCATTACTCCGGGTCTCTTCATATTTTTAATGGCTCTCTCTGACAACGTTCGACAAATCTTAAGATATTATCGCACATGGGAGGTGTGTGTGTGATTCATTTTGTCATCATGAAAAACGAGCAGCATTGACAAAACATTCAAAATACACGTTTGCTTGACATAAAGATGAATAACACTGAATCCATCGATACCTACGCCTTTGGCTAGAATACAAATCCAGATAAAAAAAGGGTATAACAAGCAAAATTGGTAAAAAAAAACCTTGGATAGGCCTCCATTACCGCAGCGTATATACTTAAGATTTTTATCTACATGGAGAGTCGCTTATCTAAATCTATCTAGAAACGTATGTACGAGTACGTGACACATCCACGACCGATCTATTAAAATGGAGCTTATCTGCTTTTCGAACATCGTATTAACATAAATAAATAAACAGATAGGTTTTACGCAAATATTGAAAGATAGTTTATTTGGCGGCTAACGTCAGTTTTGTAAGGCAGACGGATGGGCTTTTCGACAAGAACATATGGCGTCACAGTTGGTAATGGATACGTGGGGTAGATAGGGGTGCTAAATGTTTTACCTATAGTTCCTGTTGTGTCGCATGGCGTGACCAGATCTTATCTTTAATCGCCGGCTTACGTTCTATATACATATATACATATTAGGCTAGAATGGCCAAAGCAAGCAGCCTGGAAAAGGTGCGCGTTCAAATTCGCGCCCGAGTACAAGTCACGAGTACTTTGTCGAAAATCCCCAGTTGCAGTTGGAGTTGGTATTGTGTTCTTGGTCATGACATGACTGACGTCAAAATAGCAGCTGCCGTTGCAGCAAATTGTGCATACCAATATAATATCTATGTTCCTGTTTACTACAACAAAAAAAATTTAAAAAAGGGGAGAAAAAGAAGAGAAAAAGGAGTAAGTGGATGTTGTCTGTTTACAGAAATAGAACCAGGTAAATGATTTGCATACTTCTGAAGACCATTTAATTTACATATGTAATTGAATTTTTAGCAACCATACTACTCATTTGCCCTAATCCCTAGTGGGGCATAGCGCATCAGCTATTCCATGTGGCTGAGCTGACGTTTTGTTGGCTTCAACTAGTTTCGGACGATGCACGTTGCCAGCATGCACCTCCTGCTTCCATTTAGCCGCATACCTGTGACAAGTCAGGAGAAGTTGTGGCTTATTACTACGCCTCACACCACAGTGGGAAGACAACACAAACATCCATGGCCAGGAACGCCGTGGACTGGACTTGAACCCGTAACGACCGTAGTCAGATATGAGACTGATGCTTCTACGCACTGAGTTTTCGGTCGTCAACCATGACATGTTCCATGTGATTTTTCTCGAAAATCATTTGCGCGCGTTTGGGTTAAGCGAAACCATTCGTGTAGTCCCCTGCCAGCTTTTTTCAGTCAGATTGGGCATGTTTTTTAAAAAAAGGGTTGCCGTTCAAAATCTCCTTTCGTTTTTTGATTTTTTTGCAGTTTTGACTTCAGATTCGCAATCAGCGACTCAAACAACCCTCTACCAGCTTTTGCCAGCAAGATTGGCCGTGGTTATAAAGAAAGGTGTTGCCATTCTGCATCCTTCATTTCGTTTTTTTTTTTGCCATTTGGACTTCAGATTTGCAATTACCGAGCGAAAGAATCTCTTATCATCTTTTTTCTAGCAAGATTGACCGTGTTTAGAAAAAAGGGTTGTCGTTCAGAAATTCCTTTTGTTTTTTTGCGGTTTTGACTTCAAATTCGCAATCTGCGACCGGAACAACTCTCTACCAGTTTTTTTTCAGCAAGATTGGCCGTGTTTATAGAAAAAGTGTTGTCATTCTGTACCCCTTCCCCCCCCCATTTTGTGTTTTGCCAAATTCGCAATCAATAACCCAAAAAAAACCTACCAGCTTTTTCCAGAAAGATTCGTTGTGTTTTGTGAAAGGAAAGGGTGCTGCTCAGGAAAATATTTAAATGCACTTTAAAACAGAACAGTAGTGGACTTTATTGATTTAAAATCCCAAGCTCCACGCGCGACGAGAAACTAGTCACAAAAGGGCCCAAATATGATAGTAACGTGCATTTTGCACTTCTCGCGCATGTGACCGCAACATCGCAACGAAGCGAGAGTGTGAACATGGAGCGCTCGGGCCGTGTTTTGCTCGTGGTGATTCGTGATTGGCGGTGATTCGGCCCCCGAGCGAAGGCGGACGAGGCGAGGAAGCATGTTTACATTCTCGTTCCTACTTTGCTACTTCGCGATAATGTAAACGGGCTATAAAGTTCAGTGAAGGGCCCATCATATGCGGTGGGAGGTGGGAGGGAAACTAGGACGCGGGAATAGCAATAAGGTTACTTAAGGTATTGATCGCTGGTGCCTGTCAACCGTCGTACGTAATACCTAACTGTGCGGGCGTATAACTGAAAAATGTTTGTTAGGTTCAAGAACAAAAAACTTACGGGCAAGAGCAAGTGTTTTGATTTTTTAACCAATTGCCGACATGTTTGTTGGGGAATATTTTTTCATGTTTGACTCTTTCCCACTCAAAACGGCTTATCACTCTACAATAAAGGGATTGAGCTCATGTGACCGTAAAGTTTCAATAGTGAAAGCTATAAAGGCAGATGCTTCGTCCCCATTGGCACCTTCCGGTGTTCGACTTCTTCCGTCAAATATTCGATTGTGGCGCCCCACGTTGGACACCAAAAAGTATATTTTAAAAATTTACACATCCTTTATAAAGTGAACCTACTTCTTTTGTCTCCTTTGAAGACTTCAAGGTAGGTAATTTTTTTTCGGTCCACTGTCACCAGCACCCTGAATTTATTCAGGGGGCGCTTGATTCGACTGACGCCATGCAACCCTATTTTTTACCCTTTTTTCTCTCTTTGCGGTTACTTGAACTCCGTCCCTATGGACACCTTTGGGTGTCCGACTTCGTCCGTTACAAACACTTGGTTCTACTGCTGGAAATTATTCGAAAGTCTTAATAGTATCTGTGCAGGCAATGTTCGACTTTCACCGGCTACGCCGCATCTGTAAACTTATTGAACGAGTCATCGTAAAAAAGGAATGCTCGGAAAAACTGAAGGTTAAAATAAACTGTTTTCTCTTTTTTAATTTACTTTGCAAACACGAGTTCGTTTATAACACTTTTATGAGTTGTTTAATTGCTTTTTGTGTTTATTTAGTTGATGTTTGATTGGGTGCAGTTATGTTCGATTTTTAGTCATGTCTATTTTGAGAAATAATTCTGAACAATGGTAGTTGGTGTAATTTAATGCTCAAGACCTAAACCAAACCTAAAGTCATTTGTCGAAATCGACGCGGGGCCAATGCTCTTTAATTTTTTTGTAGGAACAAAGTTTCGATTTTTTTTATTTGGATAAACGGCGCCCCTTGTGGGATCATCTCTGTTAAATTTACTGTCTCTGTTCAATTTACTGTCTCTAATTTGGTTTTAATGGTAATTAATAGTTCAAAGAATGAAATATCTGAAGGGGTTAACATCAATTGAACAAATTAGTTTAGTTTATTAGTTTTTTTTACAATTCCGAAACAGATCTCGATCTCGGTATCTTAGCGAAATTTGCTTTTCTAAAGCATGCGGGCACAAGAAGAGGTGTATCAGGTCATAAGGTCGTGCGGGTGATTTATCCAAATTAAAAATGTGTATCAATTTGAGCCACTTGTGGAAGTGATCAAAGTGTTCAGATCAAATACTTAAGACAAAGTATGTATTTATCAATTTTTCGACTTCACGGTTCTCCACCACAGCACATTCTCGATTATACCATGCAACCAGAATCATCAGCACAATTCCCTTCTTTTCCCAGCAAACTCCTGGCTAAGGTCGCCAAAACTCCTCTCAGAAAAAAAAACTGATCGGGCCTGGCGTTGAAGAATTCCGGATCGTGTATGTCGAAATTTGGCCGGTTCTGGCGGCTTCAAGGATGCAAAATCGGATCAGGCTTGGCCTTCACCACTGACATTCCGGAATTCCTCTCCGGAAAAACTGATCAGGCCTGGCCTTGAAGAATTCCCGATCATGTATCTTGAAATTGGGCGATTTAGGCGGCCTCAAGGCGACCGGATGCACAATTGAAAATCAATCCGGCAAAAACTCACCGGAATAAATATTTGGAGGAGTTAAGTTCAATGTGTGTACTGTGTCGAGGCCGCTTGAACCGGCAAAATTTCCCCAAGGCCAGGCCTGACTAGTTTTTCCGGAAAGGAATTCCGGAACGTCTGTGTTGAAGGTCAGGCCTGATAAGATTTTACATCCGGCCGCCTTGAGGCCACCTGAACCAGCCAAATTTCGAGATACACGATCCGGAGTTCCCCAAGGCCAGACCTGATCAGATTTCGCATCCGGCTGCCTTCGGGCCACCTTGAGGCCGCCTGAATCAGCCAAATTTCGACATAATCGATCCGGAATTCCTCAAGCCAGGCCTGATTAGTTTTTCCGGAGAGAAAATTCCCGGAACGTCTGTGGTGAAGGCCAGGCCTGGTCAGATTTTGCATCCGACCGCATTCAGGCCGTCTGAATCAGCAAAATTTCGACATACACCATCCAGAATTCCTCAAGACCAGGCCTGATCAGTTTTTTCAGAGAGGGACTCCGGATCGTCTGTGTTGAAGGCCAGGCCTGATCAAATTTTGTATCCGGCCGCCTTCGGGCCACCTTGAGGCCGCCTGAATCAGCCAAATTTCGACATAATCGATCCGGAATTCCTCAAGACCGGGCCTGATCAGTTTTCCTGAAGAGGAATTCCGGATTATCTGTGGTGAAGGCCAGGCCTGATCAGATTTTGCTAACAGCCGCCTTGAGGCCGCCTGAACCAGTCAAATTTTGTTACACACGATCCGGAATTCCTCAAGACCAGGCCTGATCAGTTTTTCCAGAGAGGAATTACAGATTCAATCACTTGAGTTGATAATTTAAACACTCGAAATGTGCGTTATTCCGTTGTAATAATCAATTAGTCCATTAGTCACTTCAAATGTGCATTAGTCACTTGTAATAATCAGTCAATCAATCAGTTGAGTTAATCATTAATCACTTCAAATGTGCGTTAGTCATTTGTAATAATCAATCAATTAATCACTTGACACTAGCGAATGGTTCTTAATACATATTCGTAATTGTAAGTTCCAAACGACTCCATTACTAAATTTGACTAAACCGATATAGCCCCAGTGGGCTTTTTAAGAACATCGATTCTATGAAATTGTCAAAATCAAACAACTCTATCTTCGATTGCCTTTCATTGCGATTACCAGACCCAAGAATTAAAGGATATCAAATGTCTCCATTAATCCACATACTTACCCTTACCATGCATTCCGGCCGGATAATCCTAACAATACTGCCACATTCTTGTTGTCGGCTCCTCACCTCAGTCCATTTAGCCACTTCGTCGATATTCTTCCGTCGCAGCCTGATCAAACAGGCGACCTTTCGCCTTTCATTCCTCCCCGAGTCGTCCCGGTTACTATCGTTGCCGATTTTTCCCTTTTCAATTTTTATTTTCATCAGAATTTTTTTTTTTTCGTCGTTCGCTTCACTAACCATTAGAATTTTGTGGACATATGAATGGTTTCCGGGTCTTTTTAGGTCCTGATATGAACATCGCCGCAGGCGAGAGGTGGAGAGATGTCGGATACATTATAGCTGCTTGCTTCCACTTCTGTGAGTTCCTTTTTAATGTGGCCATGTGAGCGTTGTTCCGCCATAAAGAGTTCTCTGCTGCTGCTGCTGTTGTTGCCGCTCTCAATTGGAAATGCATTGAAAATTGCATTTCTCTTCTCTCTAATATAGTGCTGTCCAATATCCGATTGGATCCAATACGACATTTGTAGGGTCGTCGTCGAAGGGTTTTGTGGCGCGGTACATTTCAGTGGACATTTCGGTTTGGTTTGTATCTGTCACCGATGCATTTTGTGTGCGAAGAGAAATGGCCCCAAATGAGTTTGTGGTTTGCCGATGGAGCAAAACGGAAGGAAGGAAGGGAAACACACGACGATGGCAGTGATGTTATTTCTCAATTTACGATATAATCCCAGGAGATGTTGATGATGGTGATGTAAATTGGTATTGGTCTATTATTTGATTCTTGGTAGTAGGCGTGTCGCACTGACATCTTACTAAATGAATGTAAGATAGTGAATAAAAGATTTGAGAAGTTGTCTGATTAGAAAATGCATTTTCTCACTCCTAATTGCACATGGGAGTCTCCCAAGCCCGACACAGAGTATCAAAAGAATCAAGAGGAGTACATAGTAAAAAGAAAATTCTAGGAAATTTTCGGTGTAAATAAAACATCCGTGCGGATATTAATTTTTACACCGATCGGTGATTTTCAAAATATCCCAAATACGGTTAAAATAAATTATCCATAACCTGACCTGACCACACACTGTCGCACACGAACTTGAACACGGTGTTGAGAAGAAGAATGGAGGAGGAACACCATGTTCGTCTTCAACAGTGTGTGGCCTACCATCATTGCACAACAAAAAGCTTCTGAAACAACCATTGTCACGGCAAAATTCGTACCCACGATCGCGCGGGAGATCACATCGAATTAGCGCCCCAACGCACTAGGTTACCGATTCACCGGTATGCAGATAACTGTTTCGATGGATTTTTGTCGCATTTACGAGTACACCATTTGTGAATTAAATACACCAAGTAAATGTATTTTAAGTAGTCCGGATGGCGCAACGGTTACCACGTTCGCCTTCTACGCACTGGGCCCCGGTTCGATTCCTACTGAATGCAGTAGTTTTTGATAAAAAGGGGGATTTACGAGTCGCACTCTGAGTCCACTCAGCTGTTAAATAAGTACCCATTTATGGGGTAAATAACTCGGTTGAGCGTGTTGCGGATCACACACCTCTGCACCAGACATACCGCCACGATCTAGAAAATGAGATGATGCTAACTCATCTCGAGGCCATGGTTCAAATAGGACTGTGGCGCCAGTTATTTTTGAATGTATTTTAAACACCGATCGTGCGGTGAATTCCAGAAGTTTTAAAATTCACCTACTGGATAAAAAAGTGCATTATCCAATCTCTGATGATGGGCAACTGTTTCTGTTTCAATGCACAAGATATCAGCCATCCTTGCCATTCCATTCTCTTGTCCAAACACGACATTGTATCTGCATATCTCATTGCAGTCCACCGGCATCGAATAACACAAGGTGTTCGTAAAACTCTCTCTTCAACTTTTGGTCTATCCTGAAGGCCATGTTTTGTTCATCGCGATGAACAAAATCTCCAAAACAACCCTTAGACAGAAACACGAAAAAAAGCGTATTCAAAAAGTCGGAAAATATTTTGTCGCATTAGGAAAAAATTCCCTTGAACATTCTTGCCTACAACACGCCGCGCCGTGTCCTTTTTCATCCACTGCTACTCTTTTTCGTGTCTCCTCTTGCTGTCTTGCATCCTGATTCGCTGTGTAGCCTCGTTGATTTTCACTTAACTTGTTTTTTTTTTTTGCTGTTCCCACCGCGGAATGGAAGAATGCCTGCATAAACTCAATCGGATTCCTGTTTTGCCGTTTCTAGTGTTGTCCTTTCAAAATGCAAGAGAGACAGGACAAAAACCGAAAAAAAAATGTTTCTCCATGAATTTAAAAAGGGAAATCCACTTCATTCCGATAGAGGATTAGGGGATGGAAAAAATGCATGAAGCAGTGGTCGCGGTTAGTCGACTCTCGACATTACTAATGACAAATTGCACTTGAAAATGTCCTCGCTCGTGCGCGTGTTTTAGCATCCCAGCTGTGTATCGCATAATACGAAAAGAGCTAACCATCTCATCCTTTGTGTGGCGGATCTCCTTTTCTCAAGCTCAGTCCTAGTCAAGAATGAAATTTCTGGACTTGAACTACTACAGCGCTACAGACCTTATGACTAGTTGGGTTCATTTTCTGATTAACGGAGGTACTGTGTTGGCAAGGAGTGTGGATGGATGCAAACGAAGCAGTAGGGTGAAATGTAGCGGACATCGTCGGCCACAGAGTATGGCACTTTGAACGATACGAACCTTTTTTTTTGCTCCGTCTATTGTTTAAAATAATAATAAAAAATGATTTGTAGCTTTTGCTCACTTGAATCACAATCATTCGTAGTTGTCGCTCTCGTTGCGGATAAGGACATATCCTGGTTGGCCTTACGAAACAGAGCACGAACGACACAAGGTCCTCTCAACAAAAGGATCAGTGTTCGGAAATGGGGCCAGTGGTGGACGTTGGCGGATATGGAAAGCATATTGTTAAAAATGTGACCATAAGGGGAAGGGGGGTGAAAATGAAGAAACAACCCTTGTCTGAAAACGGAAACAAGAAATCCGGGCCGGGGCCGAATGAGTCGGAAAGACAAAAAGTCATGACGTAATAGCACTATTGTCTTAATGTCCTTCACAAGACGACCGAAATTATTTTCATATGCTCTGAATGCATTTTTGGCAACTTTCCCTTTGAAATCGTAGGATAGACTGCTGCTTAGTATTCCATTCAATTTCTTTGCCATTCTACCCGTAACTCGTTGTCGTTCGCTGATCCCTCTTGGTCCGCCCTTCGGGCCGATTTGACGTTTGTCGTCCACTCATCGTCGACGTTCATTTCCTTAATGACCATTTTAATTGTGCCCCATATTTCTGATGATGGAAATGGATTATTGTTATAGCCGTCATGAAAATGAAGAAGGACCTCTCGGTCTCTTTTCGCTTGCAAGCAATCTGTATACTGTGTGTGTGTGTCATTTTCAAGGATAATGCCTTTGCCGGCGACCCTTGTCAAGATCTCTATCTACTGGAAAGTACACAGCAATGCGTTCGGATATAGGATCTACGATTATGAAATATAATTCCTTTTGCAACGCTCTCTAGACCACACCAAGTATCATACTTTTAATATTATCCTTTTCTTTGACAGCGGAATTGATACAATGAAAAGATACACTTTCTTTGAAATTGATTGAATTGAAAAGAGGGATCGAAAAAGCAGTCCTTTTTGTTTTTCTCGCCGACGGCAAAAAGAGAGCACGGTTGTGGTCCCAAATCTTTTAATATGATTGATGCTGTCATCTTCCGGACAATATTTTTGAATTGAGTGGACATTTTGTGGGCGTGTTTTGAGGGAGGAAATTTTACCCGAAAGGGCTATTAATAAAATTGTGAAAGCAATGAAAGGATTCTTGTTACGATATTGTCTGTTAACGTCAGCGGTAGATTATATTAAAATGATGGTAAAAAAAAAACAAGAAATGGTGGAAAATAATAAGATAAAAGGACCCAGGATGAGTGGTTTAGGGGTTTTTGATTGGTTGATTTGATTGATTGATTTGAGCTTTCAGAGGCTTATACTTAATTAAACTGCGTTTGTTACCTGACTGTCAAGGCCCATTTTTCAAGCTGCGGAATTTCGCTGCGTCTTGCGGGATTGACTACTATTAGCTTTGTTTTCCAGGCTGCAGGATACTGCTGCGTCTTGCGGGATAATTTGTCTCGAAAGCAGTCTGTTCCGCACACGCAGCGGTATCTTGCAGTTTCGAAAATAAGAAAACGAGGATTTTGAGGCGCTCTGTTCCGCAATTCGCAACGGATTTCCGCAGCTTGGAAAACGAGGCTTAAGCTATGGAAACCCAATCGCAATGCTTTAGTTCTGTGAACTACCCCCGCAATGAATTGTCCCCTCAAAACAGATGACATATCCTTCACAAACATGTCTACAATTTTTGGGGGGATTTTTCACCAACGAATTTGGAGGTATAATTCGTATAAAATATCCTCCAAAGTTTCTGAGATTTGTTATCATTTTTTGTGAGGTTTATTATCTTTTTTGAGAGATTTGTTGTTTTTTTGGGGGGATTTGTAATCTTTTTTAGGAGATTTGTTACGATGCACAATCCCCCAAGAGAGCTTCTGCCATCAATTTTTTTGAGGGGCTGAATTCATTGGGGGACTGATTTTTTTTATTATTCAATACTGCCTTGCCTCCTTATCCTTCCAACGAGCTTTGTTTAAACATAATTTAATTCCTCCTGTATGAGATACCTAACAACCGAATATGAACAATCTTCACAAACCTTTCGAAGAAACGGATATACATAATTCTCCTTTTTTCGGGAAAGCTTCTTTGATTGTGCGGCGTCACAATGAATACGCAATGTTGCGGATCATATTCTTGCCTGCCCCTATCGTATTGTACGTTCTTTTCCGTAAGAAGTGCTTGGGGCAAGCAAGCAATTTTCTTCAAACTCCTCCGCCCTTTGAGTGCGGGTGTATTCTTTTGTTTGCTTTCAGTAGAAACAACCACCAGAAATGTTATATTTAAACAAAGTATTATTTTACAACTCCTGACTTTGATCCTTTCGACAAACGGCGACGGCAAACGTTTGCTTTCATTGTCAGGCTGAAGGGGGTGGACTGGGCGATATAAGAGGTCCCCCACTTTCGAAAATTTGTTTTCTAAGTTGTGAAAGAAACAGAAAAATGAAAATATGGAAAATTGTTTCCCTCTCAGAGGAGTTTCTTTTAATTTTTTTCTATCCTGTAATGCGTGCCCACCTAGTCGAGAGAAATGCCTGAACACGCCTGCCACGAAGAAAGTAAGGAATGTCTTGGGGCGAAAACATCGTCTAATAGAAGGATGGCTCAAAGATGAAAACATTCTTCAGTTTTGGGCGCGTGGTAGTGATGGTGAGAATGAGAACGACGAACTTCCGAATGCCTTTGAAGATTTTTATGTGGATGCCTTCTGTTTATGCCATTTTAATATTTTTCATTTTATTTGATTTTGTTTGTGTGTAGACGAGCCGAATGACAAAAGAAATAGGTGGAACGTTTCTTTTAAAAATATTACAAAAACAAATTTGTTTATAAATCATTTCACTTGTATGGTGTACATGCAGTCGTCCCACATTGGGCGCGCATGATAATATGGGGAATTAAATTTATTCATTTGATGAAACTTCGCTAAAATGTGCTCTGATTTGCCGAGAAACTCCTTCGCCTTGTACTACTACAGATTTTGACGCCCATTTTATGGTCACAAGGAAACTTGTTTACCATCAAGACGTCAACTGTCTGGATTAAGTCCTCCTTTAAGTCAATTCTCTTGCCTATTTGCTTTTTGCCTTCGAGTCATTTGAGGATCTGTTCGCCTCCCCCTTTACATATAGATCCCGGAATGCTTTAATCCGTCCTTAGATTGACTCACTACCAAGAAATTGTCCTTTTTATGTTGCTCGAAACCTCGTAGATAAGCAGGGATTGCAGCATTCTCTACAAAAATCCCCGAAATCTGGAAATTCCATGACCTCCCCATACACCGGATTTCACTCCGGTATTTGTATGAGGACGAATTTCTTATGGGGCTCAATTTTGAAATCTTGTCTCCTGAGTCGAGAATTCTACCGTTTGCGATAGGATAATACCACAAAGATGTAAAATATTCAAAACTGTCGAAAGGATGTGTGTGTCCTGGCATATTTGTGTGTACAGGCGATTCTCTGAAACGACCACTCATGAATAAGTTAACATCTAATTTCATCTGTGGCGAAGGGAAACGGAAAGGATTCCGGGACTACTGTTGCTACCGGTGCTTCGGCATATAATGTTTTGTAGTACGAGTAATAAATGTGTCCCTTACATTTTCGAAATTACTACGTTCTTTTGTGGATGTCGGTGCTTTTGGCCGGTGGCGATTAATGTGTCCCTTAGTTCAAACTCCCTCCCCGCCGGATTACTACTGCTCGACGACAGGCTTAGTAACGATCTAACAGAATAATTCATTTCTCTCTACTGGAATTCAGTCGATTGCCCATTCCCAGTTTCACTATTGAAGTGAAATGCTTGTTCATTGCACTCGGGGGCGAAAAAGGACTCACGTTGACGCTTCATCAAGGTAATTACACACATGGATGTCGCTTCATTCTTTTTCGTCCTTTGTCGCAGCCTCGCAGTTTTTTTTCCCATACAGAACCTTGAACTTTCTCTCTCTCTCTGGCATGCCAAAGAAGCACATTCGTCAACTGAAAACGCAGGGTGGAACCCGAGTGACGTGTTATTTTTTTTTCGACGTCGTCGCTTCACAAGAACGTGCCAAGTACACACTTGGTCGTTTAAAAGGGGATTGAAATTAGTAAAACGTTTTTCTGTTGCTGTTCTGTGCACGTCGTCTTTATTGCCTTTAGCCTGTGCACTGGGTGGAAACGGGACGGACGATGAGGCAGCACGGGGTCATGAGCCAGGCAATGAAAGTCCCTTCTCTTGATACGACGGAAAAAAGGTTGCAAATAGGACTCTGTAAACAACTGTAAGTAGAGTGTCTAATGTGAATGTTTGCCTTCAGTTCAGCACGCCTGTTGTGTGTGTGTCTCTCTCACTGCCTCCGTTGAACAAAAGGAAAGTGTACAACAGGTGTCCTGAGATATGTGTAACATGCATGTGTGTAAATGATCCTGAGATGAATGAAGCTTGAACGAGTCTGATTTCAATGGAGGAAAGAGAAACAAAAAAAGGGAAATGTTACATGTCTATGTCTACAAGGGGCATGTTTGGGATTAATTTGGAATGCATTGTTTAATTATTCACACCTAAGGATTTTTTTCTCGTTTGGCTGAATGTCAGGGATTTTTTGTTTTGTTTTAATAGCTGGGAGTTTTTTTTTCCATGGCATTTGACCCTATGTGGGTTGAGATTAGCATGTCAACTGGGACCCACGTTGATGCAAATTTACAAATTTTTGTTTAATAACTTTTTTGCAGCCATGTTTTGTATATTCACTGTGCCCCCCCCCTAATTCTAAATCACATCCGAAGAAGATGAATTCTTTCGCAAAAAAAAATGACTACCTTTTTTTGGGGAATATTGGACACTTCTTCCCAACAAAAAAAAATTTAATGAATTACAAATCGCTCAGAATTTTAGGAATGACACAAATGACTGAATTTTGCCTTATTGCGACATTTCTCCCGAAACAAAAAAAGGGGGTTGAAGGGGTCACCGCCCTCCGTAGGCCGACCTAGAAAGCTTGCTTCACTCGCTCACCGTAAACAACAGTCAGCAGTCGCAGCTTATCCTCATATATAACATTTTCCACCACACTTCCTGGGAATAAAAGAGCTCCGGAAATCCTGCATGCGTCACAAAAATACTGGTACACACTGATAAATATGTCTTCGTACTGCCTAAAGCTATAATCGAGGTGAAACTTATAGTGAGAATGGATCTCAGCTTTAGGTTTAAAGCTCGAATCGAGTTAAAACTTAGAGAGTGGATTTTTGCTTGAGGTTTGGTTATAGGGGGCTTCTCTGACAGTCGGAGCGCACATAGACCACTAAAAGATTCAACATAAGAACTTCCGACTGAAATCTGGAGTGCAGCGGCAGCGAAAGCAGATCAGCATGTTGTTGCAGTCGCTGCTGTCGCTGCTTTCTGCGTTCATTCTGGTTTCGGCATGATTCATGAACCATCCGGAATGGACAATGAAACGATGAATCTGACGGATACTTACTTCATTCAACTCGTCCGGATCGGTGAAGTAATATGACCCAACTGTGGAGTTCCTACTACCAGCTAGAGCAGGGCAGGTGTAGAGCAAATGAAAGGACCGCTCCTTCTCCTTCACGTCCCTGCAGCAATCATTGTATGGTAATCGAAGTCGTCTGGCATGCTCTCCAGTGAGGTAATTGTCTATGAAAACTGCTAATATGCCTCGTATCCAAGAAAAACAACCCCAAGGAGCGGCTAGGATTGAGTTTAGCCCATATTTGTCTAGCTCGATGACAAGTACTATCAGTACTTCACCTGACTGATTTTTGCCGTTACAGTCGCAGCAGCCTTTAAGGCAAGCTTCCAGATGCATGCTGACGTTTCGAGTACTAGCACTGATCTCGCTGGTAGGAACTTCGCGTGTCAGTTCATCAGCCCTTGAGCCACCGCCAAAGCCGCTGTGGTTCAGAATCGAACAAGAATTATGTTGGCTCCGATGGATCAACGCAGCTCCTGAGGAGTAGAATCCATCGCGTGGACAAAACCAGGTGACGAGAGTTATAAATTGGTTATACGCCGATTAATTTGTTGGTGGTAGTGGAGAGCGAAGCTAAGTCATTGATTTGGTCTAGCAATCCACTCCATCCCATTCTTAAAAACTAGATTTGGGCAAATGCAATAAATTTTCATGGAATTATAAATTTCTTGTCAAGCAAATATTTCGGAGAGGTGTAATCAATGGTTGCTGGAATATCCTGGTTGTTGGTGTCTAAGACAATCACGAAGGTGGAATCCTGCCTTTCTGGTGCGGCTTAAAACTCCAGATCTAATCTAACATTTCGAGCCACAAACAAACTTTCCCTTATAAAATACTGAACTTTGTCACACCGAATCCTAAGGGAGTAGCCGTAAGAAACAATCTTCACCCGTCAACAGATTGTCACTCTCGTGTGTGATGTTGCATACACATCTACAACCATTTCCACCACAAGTCAAAGATTAAATTATCAGTGGACAATTATGTCATCAATCTGTCCCACAAAAACAGAAACCAACCAGGCGACAATTATGAGCCAATATTTCACTCGTTTCGTGTCAAGTTGCAATATGTTGAAGGGATAATGTGAAACACACTATGCCTACTATTCACGAGCACCAAGAATAAAGGAAAATATGGACCTTGTCCTGGTACATGTCAACAGAAAAATGGACGTGATTGAATATGTGCGTTGCTCCCTCCCGCTTCAACATTGTTTAATGTCGACCGACAGCGCTGCCGGCCGACGAAGGCCATGGCATACTGTGAAACATTGATGAAAAAGGACATGGGAGTGACGGGCGTAAAATTGCGACTCGGCGGGTCGCAAAACTGTGAGAAATGTTTTGAGGCGACTGACTAGAATGTTATCAATGAATTTTGAAAGGATCATCAAGAAGGTCAGCATGCGCAAGGCTGAACCTTCAGTCTATTTTCACCGGTCAACAAAAAGCAGATGTTTCATGCCATGTCAACTTAATTTAGTTGGTAGTTTTCATTTTGCTGTAGTCCCTCATGCTGCGCTGAGCACGTGGAAGAAAGTATGATATGATGGCATTAAAACTTTCATTTCTGTTGATAAAATCTTTCGTTTCGCTCCTGTTTGAACAATCATTTCATTTGACCTCATTCCTGTCGTAATGTAATGTTACTTTCAGAGGACGACGTCGCTATATTGCCTCTTCCGCAAAATTCCAAGGATTCGCGAAAGTCCTTTTTTTTTTCATTTGTTTAAATTTAGTTATTTGAACATGAAGCTCTATGGCTCAAGACCTCCACTACTTTCGGATCGTCTGCTTTCAAAGTCTAGTCTTCAGAACTGACGTTGTCGCGAAACACACACTGACAACTGTCGTTGACTTTCGACGCTGACGATAAAAACAGCAAATATTCTTACTACCTAACCGTATTACTACCACTCCTTTTACGTTATATGCAACCCACGCTTGTGTGCTTGTCTTTTATAGGGCGCTTGCCTCCGTTCGCCTCGTATCTGGAAAATTTTTCCACAGCCATCCTTCAAAACGCGCTCACTATTCACTCGTTTGACTTAACTTCGTTTAACAGGAGCAGGAGGTTATTTCTATAAAAATAAAAAAATAAAAATACGACAGCATCACAAGGATACGTCGACGAAGGGACGCGAAGGACAGCACTTGCGAATCATAGGACAATATTTTATGTATAATAAAAAAGGCTTTTAAGTGCACAAAATGTAATTCCTTTCAATTTTATGAATGATGATTATGATATAGTTCAACGGCTGCTCGGAAATGGTAATGCTCTTTTCAACAAAAAAATCGTACGCTTGGCTCTAAGGACTCCCGTGGCGCTTCCAGTCATTTAGTTCGTTATTGAAAATGCTGTCATATTCATGGAGACAAATTATTCGAGGAATATATTAAGCTAATAAGTTGTAATTGAGTATACAAATCGAATTTAATGTGTTCTGTTAAGGACACACATTTGGCGTGTGTTTGTGATGATCGTGACGGAATGGCGAGTGCTTTTAAGGATTTCTCCAAATCTACACTCGATTGAAACAGAAAATACATTAGTTTCCTGAATGTTCAGATGAGCCCATTTATTATGAATGAGCTGAAAAGGAGATTACATAAAGATACACAAATTTGCTCGGATTGAGCCGTTCTCCGTTTGTGGCCAAGACGTCGACGAACCCCGGATTTGGTTTCGTCCACCAGCAGACCACTCGTCATGAGCTGCCGGTGGAAGCAGCACGAGCAGCTTTTGACCCGCCAACCAACTTATTTAGACGGGACACCTGGTACCGAGTGATCTTGGTCGCAAATGTAGGATGGGTCAATCGAAGCGGGTTCTCTCTCTCTCTCTCAATTGCCCTAACCCCTTGTGGGGCATAGCGCGTCAGCTGTTCCATGTGGCCCAGTTGACGTTTCAACGGCATAAACTGGTTTCGGAGAATGTAGTTGCCAGCATGCACCTCCTGCACATCCATGGCCACGAACGTCGTCGTGGACGGGATTCGAACCCGAAACGCCGGTAGTCGAACATGAGACTGATGCCTCAACACACTGCGCTACCGGTCGCCCTGATGTGGTCTCCTCTTCATTTCATTCATACCAAACTCTAAACTGCAAGAGACTACAAGAGACATTACTATCTATACGGACAGTCAGGCTGCGGTTCGACTCTGTTCTCATTACATCGAAAACTATTCAGAAGTTCCGCTCGGCGCTCATGGAGATCTGTCACTTTTTCAACATTACTCTCTGCTGGATACCGAGTCACAGTGGTTTTGCGAACAGTTGCAGGGCGGACGATCTTGCTCATGAGGGGACAACTGGTGTCGTCGATGGGGATCGCATTAACATTAGAATGCCAATTGCATCATGCAAAGTGGCAATTAAGTCTGCTGCAGTGGATAGGGTCAATACCAGATGGCTCAACAGCAGTACTTGCCAAGCGACGAGAATGATTTGGCAGAATTTGGATTCTAGCCGCTCTGCCTCTTTGCTGTCATTGAATAGAGAGCACATTAGCAGCGTGCTGGGAACTATCACAGAGCACTGCCCCATCGGCGCGCTCGCATGGAGGCTCCGTCTTCCTCATCATGCCTACTGCAGGAGTTGTGAGGATGTAGATGAGGAAGAGAGTGTTTTGCATCTTCTATGTCGCTGTCCGGCACTGGCCATCAGGAGGAAGAAATTCCTGGGCTCCTGGTTTTGCTGTGACTTGGAGGACCTCAAGGATATGAGCTCAATCGCTACATTGCCAGCACAGACTGATTCGGGACCTAGGTTTCTTTAGCGAGATGAATTGTTATTGGTGGTATCACAATGGACCCATGAGAGGTCTAAGTGTGCTGTGTTGTATCATGGCAGCCCCTTAAAATAACCTAAACTCTCGGAACTCAAGTAAAAGTCTCACTGCAAACCGACAGAGTTGAAAACCGAATAAAATTAATTCTCATCCCCCACTATTGACTCATTACAATCTCTCGATTTGTGTCATCATTAAACCAAGAATTGAAAAAAAAAGAAAACCTAGGCATAGACTTAATGAAATTCAAATTCAATTCCAATCAAAATGCATCGCGGAAAGAGATCAATTCAAAACACTTGCAGAAACAAGTGACACAGACTGCGCTTCCCGACCATTTCCTGGCATCATTCAAGCCCCCGTTCGCCGTCGACAAGCTATCGACATCATTATCATCAGGATTTAGCGACAAAGAATCCATCCACGACACTTGTTATATCCACTCCGCGTCATTATAATCGTCAATTCAAAATTGAATTCAAAATTTCCTTCGTTGATTTTCATATCCGTTCGCTCGGCGTAATAGTTTTTTTTTGCAACGTGGAGCGACGAGCACAACCGAAGGGCACCACACAACAGCGAAATCCTTCACAACCATTAATGGTCGTAGTCGCCGACATCACTGTCGCGACAAGTCTCCGATCCACTAATGCTGTTGTTGCATTTAAATAACGGATAAAATCAAGTAGAAAATATGAAGCATCGGAGGCAAGAAGAATATCCTGGAGAATTTTAATCGACCAAGTCCTCTACGAGCACTGGTTGGGAGACGACTCTAGTAGCGATGATTGTGCAGCGACAATCGCATCATCAACTCGCTATATGTGGATGGAAGAGCTTTGACAGACGCGAGGCAAATAAACGCTCCAAAAACAGGAAAACAGTTTTCTTTAAATACATTTTTCGCATTTCTCTTCGTCCTTTTCGCCCCGTCGCGTCGTCTGCTTGAATTCTTCGGAAGGAGTAGGCGCAACGGAGGAAGAGATACGAGTACACGTCCATTTGCCTTTTCAGCCAAAGAACAACGCTGAAAAACTTTATGAATATTCAACAGCCAGCCAGAAAAATAATCCCGAGACGATACAGAATAATTTTTGACAAAGCAATAAAGCATGCAAAGGACGAAGCATATCCTGCGGATAATATTGAGCCGTTTATTGTGTGGGCGTGTAGGAAACGAGTTTGTATTCATTGGTGGGAGATATGTTCAAAGGAACTTTTGATGGTGCAGTGGCAAATCAATATCACAATTTTGACATGACATGTAATCAAAGAGCAGTCCTTGCATTCACTGAAAAACTTCATTCTGTCTGGACCATAAGAAAGGATATGTTTGGCTTTGAACCGGAAAAAAAGGATGGGGTTTGAAGTTGGTACAATTTTGGAGTCAAAATGACTCTATCATATTGAACAGGCCCTATATTGGTACCGAATAAAAGTCACCGTAAAAAATCGTCAGAAGTGTCCAAAACTATATACTGAGCTGATCCCGTATTAGGTGCAAAATACAATAAAAGACACCGTTAATAACTGTCAAAAGTGTCTCAAACTATAATACATATGGAGTCGCTATAAAAAATCGTCGAAAATGTCGGAACCTACATAGTGAACCGGCCGAGTAAAAGTCACAATAAATAATCGTCAAAAGTGTCCAAAACTACATATTGAGCCGATACCACATTGGGTGCTAAATGTAAGTCGCCATAAAAAATCGTCGAAAATGTCTAAAACTACATATTGAGCCGATCGCACATTGGGGCCAAAGAAAAGTCACAATAAATCGTCAAAAGTGTCCAAAACTATATATTGAGCCAGCCCTACATTGAGCGCCGAATAAATCTTGCAACAAATAATCGTCAAAAGTGCCCAAAAACTACGTACTGAGTCGACCCCACACTGGACGACATAGGTAAATTATCATCAAAAGTGCCCAAAACTACATTTTGAGACAATCCCATACTGGGCGTCAAATGAAAATCCCCATAAAGAAAATTGTCAAAAATGGCTAGAGCTCACATTGAGCCGATCCCTCACATCGGGTGCGAATAAAAGTCACAATAAATCGACAGAAGTGTCCAAAACCACAAATTGAGCCGATTCTACATTGAGCGCCAAACAAAGGATACCATGCATAATCGTTGGAATTGTCCAAAACCACGAATTGAGCCGACCCCACATTAGGCGTCATGAATTATCATCACAAGTGCCCCAAACTACATTTTGAAATGACCCCCCGTATTGGGCGCCAAATGAAAGTTACCGTAAAAAATGGTCAAAAATGTCTAAAACTACATATTGAATCGGACCCACATTGGGCGCCGAATATAAGTCGCATTAAATCGTCAAAATAACCTAAAACTACGAGTTGAGCTGATTCCAACATTGGGCGCCAAATAAAGGACACCGCAAATAATTGTCGAAATTGTCTAAATTACGCATTGAACCGACCCCATCATCAAAAGTGCCCAAAATCTCATCTATTACACCGGGCGCCAAATCCAAAGTCACTATAAATAGCCGTCAAAATTGTCCAAAAGTGCAGCTTCTCCGCAGAAACGCTGTATCAGCGCTGTAAAAGCAATTCCGTCGTCACCTAATTGAAAAAGATATTTTCCACATTTTCTAAATCGTTGAATCGATACGTTGAATTCAATTCCACCCGAAGTCAATGTCAGATAAAACCTGACATTACTTCCTTCGAGCTTCCAGCAAAAACCAAATTAGCCCCACAAGTACAAGGGCAAAGTGAACAAAACAACAGAAGATCCCTTGTTTGCCTCGTCCTACTACCTAAAAGAATTGATAGAGAACAGTGACTCTATGCCATAACCGTAAATGGTCAATTGTCGCAATGGATTTTCAACTTTCACTATCGCCTTCCCAAATAGTCATAATCATTATCCTTATCCGAAAAGTTCGGAGAAACGATGACTATTTCCGAATAAATAGCCACTAATAGCACAAGACAACATCCGAAAATGACTGGATACCCTCTTCTCGGTACCCCGCGTTCGAGCGCATTGTCAACCAATGGACATCGGCAAAGATAATTCCAGAATTCAGGACATGGAAACCCATCCAGAAAGAAATTAGAAAAATCTTCGAAAGGATACGAGAGAGACACAGAGTGAAACGAGAAAACTCACGATTAACATTTTCATTATGATTGCATCGCTGGAGAGATGCAAATTTTCCAGGACACGATAAAACTGTTCTGTTTTATGAATCTATCGTTTGGAGAAAGCAGCGACAAGGCGACAAAAACAGGACTCGCCGGAATGAATAAAAGTTACGAGAAAATTTTAGCAGAGAATTGAGAATTTCACTGTGTTATGCGAAAGATGAAAACTGTCGAATGGACTAAAAATTTGATGCAATTTGCATCCTTTCTCGGATTTTTTTCATTTTTTTTTCCTGGTGTGACGGAAGGATGGCATTTAGCCAAGAGGATGATTTAGTATTTGCTGTAGTTTCAGATGAGGATAGTCACCGGATGGAATCCTTTTTGGATTGGATCTATTATTTGAGTAAGAGCTTACAGAAGACCCTGGTTTACCTACTAGGTAAAAAAAAACTCTATCAGTTTTTTTCTTTTGTGATAATTACCTTGAGCTCTCTAGCAGGGGCATGGGCGCGGCAACATGTCTTGCATTACTATGGGTGCGTTCCGGCGTACCGATCGGGATTTGACTTCTCCTCCATATATTTTCCCCTCCGGTAAAATACTCGGTATGTCCGGACAACTGTCAATTTTTGGAACTGAAAATGTTCCCCTCCGGATCTGAAAAGTATTCTGATCCGGGGGGCAATAATTTCAGATCTAAAATTTGAGAGTTGTCCGTATATATTCTACTGGAGGGGAATTCGGGAAATGTCAAATACTGATACGCTCGCGGCAGCGCACCCTGTGCCTTGTTGACGTTTCGAAAGTATATATTTTTCGGATGGTGCAGTTGCTAGTATGCACCACTAATCCGCGCCGTCTTTAAACTGACAAGCTTGGAGCGCTGTGGGAGTCCTAGTAGTACCCACAGGCAGTTTCTTTTATTACGGCGACGAGGATCGAACCTCCGTATCTCTAGATGCAACATCGTAGAGCGGTGACCGTGACCACATGGCTACCGAGCACCCTATCAGTTGGATTGCAATAAAATTCTGCTCAGGAAATTTAATTTAGTCCGTCGAGAAGATCTCAATTTTCCGTTGCTTATTTGATTAAATGAAATGCGTCTCCAAGCTGGTGTTTCTAATTCTCTGACTATTTACTCGAGAACAATGTTGACAAATGCGCCCGACTGTCACTTTAGGGATCAAGCCAATAAGTCGTCGTCGTTTCACTGCAGAACAAGTTCAAATAAATAATTCTGTTTATAGAACTACCCGCGACTTTAACTCTAACGACAAACACTCCACATTCTTGCCAACAAAGACTTCTTCAAGAACATGCCTCCGGGGTAGGCGCATCCTGCCGTCGTTAGGCCGCTTCTCTCCCTTTAAATCGACATTTATCACAGAGATTAGTTGCATTATCCCACTTCGTCGCGCCTTATGCCTTATCCGTCTTGAGCCAAGCACTACTTAGTCCTTGGCAGCATATACTTAAAATCATCGTCATCATGTTCTTCTCTAGTCCACCATCAACCAACATCGTAGCGTCGTCGCGTCCTTAGGCAACATTCACACCCCCTCCAGGCCGTTTTCAGCACACACTCCACGCCGTCTCGCAGAAATATTCTTATCGTTCACTGAACCCTGTCGAGCGCGCTCCAGCAAAATGAAGCGAGCGAAAAGTGAACATGCAAAATATAAGTAGCGAATAGTGTCCTATGAGAAAGTTACATACTAAATTGGCTGCAATTCAAATAGAGGGTGGGTGTGTGGCTCTGGTTGTAGCGTTTGCTGATAGGACGCAAAACCCTTTTATTTTTCATCATCGTTTCGGAATATAATAAATCTGCAATACACATAGCCTCCATACTACATACTCGTGTAGTCGTACATACTAAAACTATGACGAGATTTGTATAGTGTAAGTGCAGCTTATACTCCTACATGGCTACATTTTATCGGCTACTCCCTGGTTTTTATTCTGCTTTGATGGTTTTAGGGTGGCTCGACCTAGACGAGGAGAGTGGTAGGCGTGCGAGCCAAAAATTTTATCTCTGCTTTCCACTCAAATGGTTGTTTACACTACAGGAAACGGTGTATTTAGTCATTGTTGATAGTGCATGAAACTATGAAAATTCCCATAAAAAAATGGAAAATACTTTTCTCACTTCATATTCTACGCATTTCCTTTTTTTCTGAACACAACGCGGATGCGAAAAATCAAATTAAATGCTAAAAAAATGCATTGAAAAGTGCGATAACAATTTTGATGTGTATAGATGCATGACTGTGTGTAGTGAATACAATTTGTTTTGTGCTCAGTTGCTTAATCATTGGAAATATCGATAAAGTACCATTCCTTATACTAGGTTAGGTTAGGTTACTGGGGCTGCCATGAATTCCACGGCACACTTAGACCATAACTAGGTCCGTTTGCGATACCCTTGATTCGTAACACTAAACCTCCGCGAATCTTTTGAGCCAGCTAGAGCTGACTATAAATCGGCTCAGCTGGTGAATGTCCACCCCAGCCAAGTCGTCCAGGAGTGTAAAGAAGCTAGATCCCAAGATTGACTTCCTTCTCCATGAAAGTGCCGGACAGGTACAGAGCAGATGGAAAACGCTTTCCTCCTCCTCCACATCACCGCAGCTTCTACAGTAGTCATAGTGCGGAGCTCCAAGCCTCCTAGTATGTTCCCCCAGCAGGCAGTGTCCAGTGACAACCCCCACCATAATGCTTAACTGGCTTCTGTTCAGCGTCAGCAGTCTCTTAGATTTAGCAGGGTCCACCTTAGGCCACAGGCTTCTGGCTATTTGACATACCCTGCCATATTCCCACCTAAGGAGTGCTGCCGAAGATATCGCGTGCTTGCAGGAGGACATCGATATACTTAAATGCGTATAAGAGTCGTATAACTCCCCAGTGGACCCACTACGCGCGAGTTCCTCCACCCTACAGTTACCAACGAAGCCGCTGTGACCCGAGATCCAGCACAATGTGATGTTGAAATAATCCCCCATTATCATAAGAGCCGAGCAGCATTCGGCAACTGTTTTCGAGGTGGTTGTCACAGATTCTAATGCTCTAACCGCGGCTTGGCTATCCGTAAAGATGGTGACGTCCGTAGTGGACACAATGTTGCGACCCAGCCACGCCACGACTTCCATAATTGCGGAAACCTCCGCCTGCAAAACATTGCAGTGATCTGGGAGACGCCCTTATAAACAAACGTTCGGCCCGATAGAGTACACACCTATGCCAACGCCACTATCATTTTTGGAGCCATCCGTGTAGAAACAAATCGTGTCTGTCAGTACAAACCCTTTATTCAACCAAAGACTACGTGAAGGGATCTTGACTTCGAAGTTTTTACCAAAGGTGTATGACGCCACTTTTGTAGAGGACAGATGAGTCCCCCGTCCTTGATGCAGTCCATTGACCAACCTCCCGCAGACGTATGGCCGTATTAGTAGCTATTTGCTCTCTTAGAATATCGAGAGGTAGCAATTTCCTTATTGTACTAACAAATAATTGATTGGGCGGCACTGTAGAAGCACGTGAATCACGTGTCACAGCACTATACATATTAAATTATTATTTTTCTGCAAGTATTAAATTTGAATCATTAGCCAATAAACTGAACCACATGCTCAATGAATGAAATGAAACGAATAGGCAACAATATTCTGAAAAAAATGTGAATGGTTATTAGTGACGTACGTTAGGGTAACGAATTCTCCTTCGTAATTTTTAAACGATTCTTCTTTAAAAAAAAATCCACAACTGTATACCCGATTAAATTCATCACAGAACCTAATGGCCGGGCATCCCTCCACTTCCTGCGTCTGTAATGAATTCATTCATCTTCGCTTTATTACAAGAAGCATACACAATATCCTTACCAATCAATCTTCATTCTGTCTCTCCCCGTGTTATACTTGTTCATGGGCTATATTCTCTCCAAAGAAAAAAAAAACCATTTCGCCACTAAAAAAAACAGCATCCTTATCTTGGCACAAATTCGATCCTTTTCGGGAGCAAACAAAAGCAGCGCCCGAAAAGGAAATAGGCCCAGAGAGTGACGAGCGACGGCATAAGGCAGCAAAAGGGACGGCGGCTTTCAATCATATACCCACAACAGCCCAAATGGCTATCCGAAACCAATTTCCATGTAATGGAATCCATAGACGGATAGCAGCAAGGATAGTATTTTGACATGACTCCAAAGGAATAACCGGCCGAAGAGCTACTTCTTTTTGGAAGCCCTTGATGAATAGATAAATGACTGATTCGCTATCGATAGATAATAAATTGCTACAAATCGATCAAAATTCTGATATTAATCGGAATCACCTTTTTCTTTGGCGTGAGTGTGCGACTGAATTGATCTGTTCCGGACTTTTGGGAGGGTGTGGGGATAGTTGAGAGCATTATAGGGCTATCTCGTTTCAGATGGTAAATACTTTAATGGTAGATAGTACTATTCATTTGTAGAAAATTGACGTGAAAATTGACACTCTGTCTTTAACCCTTACACAGTTATAGAATTTCTTGTAAATTGCGCCAAAAACCCAGACTTGCCGAATAAAATCAAAATTTATCATTCTCCCAACCAGTTAATCCGAGATTTGACCTGACTTTTCATACAAAACGGTACAAAATCCACCGTTACTTCAAAAAAGGAACTGTTCAAATTTTCAAGAAATTTCAAAATCGATTTTTCATCGAAAATTGAAATGATAACTTTATAACGGTACTTTAGGCTAACAAATCTGAAAATTTGGCAAAAGTGTTGACTTTCCAAAGATATATTTCTTTGATACTCTTATCTGAAAGCTTTCGAATAATACGCATTAAAGAAAAATAGAAAAAAACATGGGTTGGAGATGAAACAAAATTTTTTCATCGAAAATTCAAATGTTTATTTTATAACGGTACTTTTAACTGACAAATCTGAAAATTTAGAAAAAATTTGCCCCAGTGTGTTGGCTTTCTAACGGTATATTTCTTTGATACATTTGGATTTGAAATTTTTCGAATAATACGCATTAAAGAAAAAAACATGGTCTGGAGATGAAACAAATTTTTTCATCGAAAATTCAAATGATTATTTTATAACGGTACTTTTAACTGACAAATCTGAAAATTTGGCGAAATTTTCCCCAATGTGTTGGCTTTCCAACGGTTTATTTCTTTGATACATTTTAGATTGACGCGGGTGAAAAGTGACAAAAATCCGAATGAAAAATGATTTCCCCAGCCCCCCCGGGTCCCGGAAACTAAAAAAAGGTTGCCCGATTTATGAACAATTTCGTCTAACTCTGCATTGACCAATCAATCTGTCTCAGATTTTGACGGCGCATTCAATAATAAATTTGTTGACTGCCGCTCAAGCATCCTACGAGGGCAACTAAGATTTACGATGCCTAACATGCAATTAAAATCGATGAATAATCAAATGTTAGTGCCGATCCGAAACCAATTGACAGTTTGCATCGTCCTTGCATACCCAGGACCTTATCTGCCACCAGCAAAGTTCATGGACTAACAGCGACCGCATTTTTCAACGGAGTTTCAGCGAGCACCTCAGCTTACATCGGAGAGTCATAATTGTCGCACCAAGACACTACTGTGACACCGAAGTCGTAGCTGCTAGGATATTGCAATTACAGCGTACGTATTACAGCAGTCGCACTGTTCTTCTTCATTGCGTAATTTGAGGCTGCCTCAACGTCAGTCAATACACTATCGCCACTTTTCACCCACAAACGGGGACACTTGGACCCAGCATGTTTTACGATACGCAGCTAGCTCTAGAGCCTCTGCGTATTCTTCAGCAAGAATTAAATTTCATCATCAGCCGTCATTAGCAGCCGCTACCGCCTCGTCGCGCCGCTTTTTCAGCAGCATAATCCTGAGATTGCCCTCAAAAACAACCAGTGAATGTGAACCCTTGGATCAGGGTGTGATTAAAAATTTTGAATGCCACTAGCGGTCCGGTTTTAGTTATATTTTTTTTGGCTATTATTCAAAAAATTGGAAGGTTGGCTCAAAAAAAAATGTTGGCGTTCTTTTAAGCGGACATTCCTCATAACCGGACAAAATTTTTGGCTCCGATGGTGTCCCGTTATGAGAGCGTACACTGTAGATTGATCGTGATCCCCATTTTTGATTCCTTCCATGTACATAATACAATTTTTACTATGTTTTTAGGTAGTGCTGGAAATCTATTGTATATCCCATCCCGGTTGTTGGTATAAGGGATGACACTGTCTATGAACTCGAATTTAAAGCTTTACTTCCACGACTGTTAAGTATCAATTTAATTAATGAAATATTATAACTGGAAAGAAAGATAAAATGAAGTGGTGGAATTTAATGCAAAATGGAATAGAGTATCTTCAAATAAAATATATTTTGACAAATTTCAGTCATACGCTCCATCACCTTAAGCCCCATACAAAACGTATCTACGATCTTATAACATCCATTTAAATTCATAAAATACGAATAAAACGTACGCTAGCGATTCTTTTGTTCGCTTTTCTGTGTCACCAAACCAGTAGGTGAGACACACACGAGCATTAAATTCACATGCCAGAAAAAGCAGCATTCGAATATTATGAGTTATGTGCCAACAAGAAAAAATCAAATTTGTCAATTTGAGCGTTGCAAGTTTCAAATTTCCCGAAACACTTAACATGCTTAACATGCTCAAATCAACCGAAAATTTGGTAAAAATAAAGCAGTCAAAATTGAATATCTAAAAGAAGGAAAAAAATCTTGAAACTCGACAATAGACGCCTGGTAAAATGAATCTAAATGACAAGGTTTACAACATCCGTATGTGTTTTGTCTTAGATTGAATGACATTTTGACGGATTTTGTTAGAGCGTAAAAAAATGGTTTTTGTTTTTTTTCTTTTAATTCTGAACAATACCCGAGTATACGCGACTGTTGTTCTATTACTTGTTTGGAATATTTTTAGAAGCTGATGAATAGCTGGGGAAAAATTAGATGTTTAAGTCATCAGATAATGTCAGTTTGAGGCGATCGCGATTGGTTAAACTGAAATAATTCAGGCGTTATGCCCCCAGTTGGCACAGCACATTCTTTTACTCGGATGCGTAGTCTGCTCATTTGGTAGCCTCCACATATTGATTGATTTTGTTTAGCCAGAAAAAAAGAAAAAAAAACAAAACAAAACAGATGCGTCCACAAGATCAAATCTAAACAATTCTTTTAAATGCTTCGAATTACATCAGCAAATACAATAAAACAATTTCAAACAAATTTCCGACTTTATGACCAACCATCAAATTGTGGCTGATTTCTTTTCGGATAGCAAAAAAGAAAATTTAACCCAAAATTTAGAAACATTTTTAATTACCATAAAAAGAGACTTTTGCAAACAACGCGCCCGACAGAAGGGGCGTGAATAGGCGAAGCCATTGTTGCTTAAAAAAAAAACATATAAAAAGGACAAAGTGATGGTCTTCTCTCCACCGACTGACACATCTAGAGAGAGGCGTACAATTAAGAAGCTAACTTAATTCCTCATAATTCAGCGGACAAGAACACTTTATTAGTGCACAACAGCAGTTCGCTATTGGGAACTATTAAATTTGATGGTTTCGTTTTAGCCTGAAGAAAGATACATTTATCTTTTTTACAAACAAAAGCGCTAAATACATAACAGACGGTGCTTCTTTTTTCTTTGTTTGATGATTATGTTCTTTGTGAATTTATTTTTATCTCGGTCTGTGTTTCCGTTTAATGGGATTTACTAAATTCTCTAGCTGGCCCTCCATTTAGCCAATGTTTATTTTTCTATTTTTTTCTCGTATGACATAAAACTTTTGGGTAGATTATGACGATGATGGGCTTTTTTTCGGCGAAAAAAAGCAAAATAATGAAGAGATCACTGCCTTGGATAGCACCACTTTGAACATAATAGCTTACGAAATATCAGATTTAGGTTTAACGTGAATCATCCGCTGACAATGTCTCAAATAAATTGGAACTATCTAAATACGAAATAGGGGAAGACGGCATTAGCAGATAAATATCTCATTTCTATAGAAGAACAAAAAAGTGCTGAAAAATCAGCAATGAAATTCGATAATCTCAATTCAACGCATCAGGATTCGACTATAACACTTAAATTGACGAAATACTACTCTATGCTTATCCCACATTGAGCGCCCACTTCAAAAAGAACTATTAAACTCATCCAAAGAACTCGAACCTTTCGCTGTAACGAAACATCTACACAACTAATTATGATTTCCTATGGGGCACCCAGCGTGAGATGGCGGGGTTTAATTGATGCGATTGGACGCGAGATTCGTCTGAATTTGATTCTGTACTTATACCGTTAGTTTAACTTGTCTGAGATTCTATTCTATCGATATACCCCACATTGGGCGCCCATTTGAAAAATCAATCCTACCTAGAGCTAGACGCTTCATTAAAATGATTTACGGTAGCACAAAAATATGATTGGCAACGGGCATCCAACGATTCGGACTGATTGACGCGATTGGAGATACGAGATTAGCCTGAACTTGGTTCTGTATTTGAAGCCGTTCGTTTGCCTTGTTTGAAGCTGTATCTACTCGTATTACCGTAGTACCGACCAGGGGTTTGAGGATTCTATTCCTACCGAGTTATCAGTCGCCCCTGGATGATTCCAGATCCAGTGACCGAAATAAATAATCGGTTTGAACTTGGTTCTGTATTTGCTACCGTTAGTTTGACTTAATTATCTGTCGCCCCTGGATGATTCCAGATCCATTGACCGAAATAAACTAATTTAAATGAAAATTTTATTTAACAAAGCCTACGAATCCAATTTCCATTCACAGATATTTCCATTTGGCAATTCATAAACCAAGTGTCATTATTGTCCAAACTTATTCGGCCGTAATCCTCCCAACAAAACCAATATCGCTAAATCGATTTGCCGGAATACAATGTTGCCGGTTGCCTCTGTAAAATACAGGACAATGAAATCAAATCCGTTAAAGACTCCGTGCGCTCCATAACACTCAGCGAATATTTTCAGTCACGAGCCTACCGCCTACCAATAATTCCCCGAAATGAGTTAGGCACATCCGACATCCAGGGCGAGGTGAGGTGGTTCGAGCTCGTTAGGCGCCTCCGACTCATGTCACAGGACAATACAAATAAATTACGCTCATTAGATTATCATTATTCCGGATATCCTGATCACATTATTATCAAACATTACAATGGACATGCGGCAGGATTTATTCGTGTACAGGATTTCCAATATGTCCTTGTAGAGAGGACAATCGGCTTGGGAGTGGCAACATCAGAGTCACTATCACAAAGTTAGGGAGAGTGCAATTGTTCCACTTTTACGCTGAAAATTAAAAACGGAAACGAAACCCACAAAACATCAAAAGCAGCCAGTCAGTGTTCGGAGAAAAAATCGACTGGCATCACGTGGCACTGCACTAATCTCATGTTCGCAGGACTCAACAGACGTCATCCTGTTTACACTCGTGTTCAGAACACTACGCTTTAAAATCCTTGCTTTAAAATCTGCCCTGCCGTTACGCTCATCCCCTCCCTGTGCAACCCATCGTACATGTCTTCGGTCGATTCCATTCATTTTCTGGAAATCCTTTCACCATAAAGGTAGGACGCTCTCGACAGGGTGGGATTTAAACGTATTATATCATCAAAATCCAGGCAAACAAACGATTCGATCCTTAAAATAAGTCACGTGGCATAAATGTTTAATCCTTGTTCGATATGCATGGCGAATGCAACATACAGATTAAATCGCTTAGAATCGTATACACATGCACAGAATTTGTCAGTTAGCCAATGTCATTGTTGGTGTCAACCCCTGGACTGTGTCTCATTGTGCACGACCCGTTATGTCATTGGCATGGCTGTCGGTAACAACAGACATTAAAGTATGTGCACGAGAGTCACAGGAGGCAGCAAGCTGACATGTTTTGGACACATTGTTGGAACCCATTTTAAGTAATTTAAAAAAAAAACTAATCAGTACTTGAAAATTAAATTTAAAAAAAAAAGATAAACAGGACTTCACGAATTATCCTTCAAGCAAAATTTTGATAGAGGTCTCCATATTTGGGGTATGGTTCATCATGGCGTATCTCCCCCAAAAAATATGAAAGATCCCCCAAACTTTAGCGGATATTACACATGAGTCAATCATTTTAGAAAAATGCTGCTTAAAGCAGAAATATACTTGACGATAGGTTCAAAGTGGGTTTCCGCTTTAGGCAGTATGGATGGGTATAGCGTTTATGCATTTTAAAAATTGTTTCACACTGCAAAACGTAGGTTTGTGCTGCCTAGAACAAGAATCAACTTGAGGGTGATCCTAGAATGAATTTCCGCCTGAGGCAGTACCGTGAATGCATCGTAATAATGGTTGCACTCTGAAAAACCTAGGTACGGAACGACCGGTAGCTTAGTGCGTAGAGGCAGCAGTCTCATGCCTGACTACCGGCGTTTTGGGTTTCAATTGCAGCCACGACATAGTTCGTGGCCATAGATGTTTACGTTGTTTTCCCGGTTTGGTGTAGGGCGTAATAATAAGCCAAAACATCTCCGGACTTGTCGCAGGTAGGCGGCTAAATGGGGAAACAAGATTCTCCGCAACTAGTTTACGCCACCGAAAAGTCAACTGGGCAACGTGGAACAGTGGACGCCCTATGCTCCACACGAGTTTAGGGAAACTGAATACTGCCTAAAGCGGAAATCCATCTTAACTAAGGTTCCGATTTAGGGAGTATGAACATAACGGTTTCTTAGTTACTACATTTGAAATACACGACCACAGTACCCAGCGTTTAGCATACCCCAAATTTGTGGGGATATGTAATTCGCAAAAGCCTCCAATCCTATACATACATTGTGGAGGAATGTAATTTTTTTTTGAGGGACAATTCGCCTATAAAATGACCCACCCCCCACACTCGCAGAAAATTGAGTGGCGCACAACATCTACTCGAATAAACTTAATTTTAATGTGTTTTTCCCCGGTCGAGAGGTACTACATACACATTCGGGGAAATCATGACTAGTGCTACAACAACCACCCTACTTCACTTAAAATGCAACCCAGATCCTCGCAAAAAGCATCGAGTCCATAATAAAGGACACATCCACTCCACTTTGTAATTTCCTGCAGAAGACTCCAGCAGTTCCAGTCCACGACTCACTGCACAATGACTACCAAAAATTTGACACAATGCGACGGGATGTATGCTTTTTAGTGGAACTCATAAAACTTAACGACAGAGAAAAATGATTTTCTAAATAATGAGGCCTAATGATGACGACAACGAAGAGGTGGTCCCGAGAATAATGATGAGAAGCAGGGCTAGGATGACTGTGCACAAAATACAAAAAAAAAAAAAATAAAAAATATATTCCCGAGAAAAGCGAAACAGACAAAGTGGAAGTTCTTGTTCCTGGGCGGGCGAAGAAATGGGGGGGAAATGTCTTTCATATCTCACGCGCGCTTTGAATGGCAGATACTCACGCAATGGGATCACTTGAGGCAGAGATGAATAGTCGGCCATTTGGAAGTTATTATTTGAAATGAGAAGAATAGAATGCGTGAGCCAAGTGTTTTGATAAAGGAGGAGAGGCTTCTGCACCGCCTTGGCTTGGATCGACCCCAAGGATCTAAGGGTTGACCCTCGTGGTCCATATCAACAAAGATTACAATCTGCTGATGACAACCTTCAGCCGTCTTGATCCTATTGAAACCAAGCTTCGGGCCATTTCTTTAAAATTCTAACCAAAACCTCACCTGTACCATCCCTGGAAAATTCGTGTTTTAAATTTTGTCTATAGCCCAGAAGAAAAGAGAACAAAATGATTCACTTACACGACAAGCAACTGTGTAAAGATTTACACAACAGCTTTGAACCATTTGTTATCGTCTTACAGTAGACTACGTTGTGTGTCCTTTTTATCACACGGGCCCCCTTCAACATGTTCCCATGATGCCTTTCTTCGTTACGTTATGGTTTTACCTGTGCTCTCGTCATATATCAAAAGCTTCCACGGAAGCCCTCCGCCGCGCGCGCCCTTAACAACCAACAACAACGTTTTGTACGAGTATCTTTTTCTTGGCTCACGGCAAGGCCAGATATCGTTTTTGTTGGCAATCGGGCTATGGTTGGCCTGATATAAACATCCTTTAGACAATCATGAAATCACTGTAAGTTGTCTTAGAATCCTTCTTCGCCCTCCAATTTTTCGGTACAACGAAGAGGTTTTGTGAGTTGCTGTGTGATATACTACGACGACGAGGCTGCCAATGGTAACACAGTGAGAAGGAAGGATTCGCGCTGAAATTTATTATCAGTTCGATACATTTATCTTCACGGAGAGAACGTTAAGGACGTTTCGTACTCCGGTGCCATTCTTGGATGAGGTCTCACGCAAAAGAAGTTATCCACCAACTCGCTTAGAGGGCAAAATATAATGGAATTTCGGCTTCCGAATTCCGATAGAGCGTGTAACATAAAAAGGACTAAAGAAAGAGTCACGAGACCGGTATTCCGTGTTGGTTTGGATCGTTGCCTTGGCCCCAAGTCAATAAGAGGACGACGATGGGCGACACAGCTCTGATAATGCCACCGAGTATCATGTAAGCATCCCGACGAAAGGACTACGCCACGACACCGACACATGAACGCTGTTCCGCCAGGCATTGAATGAGAATCAGGGGGCGTAGTACCTTGCAAAGATATCAAAATCCCTTCAAATGCCTTGCAGATATCAAACGAGCCACGTTATTTACAACTCGTTCGCGAAGAACGATAGTAATGATGGCAGTTTACCTGTTGTATTGCCATTACGTGGCGTCGTTCCTTTCGAATATGCACGCACCAAAATGGCGAGCTTGGCTCGAAAATTGGCACTTTGCCTTTTACGGACGACTTAGTCGATACAGTATGGCGTGAAGAGATTTCAGATTTCATCTTCAACGGGGGAGGAATAAAGATAGAATTAGTGAAATATATCAGATATTTGTATAGCCTAAATTTCAGTTTTACAGGCACACAAAGTTTGAGCCGGGGAATTTGTAAGATATGTTTATTTTGTGAGGTGGTAAATATCGTACTATTGAATTCGAGAGAATTGAATATTGACTAAGAGGGGGCGAAGAAGGTGGGAAAAGCCCCGCAGCAGAAAGAGAGATCAAAATATCTGTTGCATTCGGTATTTGTGGTTGAAAATGTTCGAAAAAGATCTCATAGGTAATCAAAGAGATGGTTTCTCTTAAAAATAAGATACATTCATTGTTCGTTGGTATCCTGTGTGGGTGTAGTAGGTACCCAAGAAATGTTCAGTTGGCCCCCGGAATGAATGTCTGATTTTTGAGTCATAAATAAACGCGTGTCCAATGCTCAGAAAAAATTAGGCTCTGCGAAATTTCTAATGCGCAACAAGGAAACCGTTATATCCGTACTGCCTAAAGCGGAGGTGCATGCTAGCAACTGCAAATCCATCCCAGCGTGGGACCTATAAGTGTATCTTGCCGTGAATGAGGTCTTAGGGTGATCGAAGTCAACCCTAAAGATATATTTTTGGGCACCACGTTGGCCGCCATCTGTCGGGGATTGTCGCGCTCGGTGGTCGTTCGGTCACCGCTCTCCGATACTACTCTAGAGCTCGGAGGTTCAAATCTCTGCGCGAACAAAAACTGCATGTGGGTACTAATAGAACACCAACAGCGCTCCGAGCTTGTCAGTATAAAGACGGCGCGGATAGGAGGTGTATGCTAGCAACTGCACTTCCGAAAAGAAGATATGAAGACATAGAAATGCTAGAGAAGTTGACGCGCCCATGCCCCTTTAGGGGTCAAGGCAATTAACATCTGTCGGGGATTGAATACGCAGTGCGCCAACTCCATCACGGCACCCGTGTTAGTTGCAGAGGCTAGAAATGGTTTTCTCGGCGACTCGGTTAGTGACTTGCCCCGGTTTCCATAACGGAATCGGGCAGACGCGCGACAATTTTTTTTTGTAATAACGAACGAGGCGGAGAGTGACGCTTTCCGTTGCCCCGCCCTACACTACCGATAGCCGAGCTAGCTACCCAGCGCGGGTCCAATCTGTCACTCGCTGAGGAGGTTTCGACACTTAGGTGTCCCGGATAGTCTGAACGACCAAATTCACTGCCTCCGTTCTCACTTGAGCTCACACAACTTGGCTTTATTCTTGGCGCCCTAGGCAACCGCCTGTTTTGCCTTAGCCTTTAACCGACCCTGGCTTGTAGGCTAAAGGCTGTGGCGATTCGTAAGATCAATTACAGATGGGGAGACGGCGTTAAATGCCACATTCCGTTAGGCCTTTGTGATCCACGCTTGATTCGAGTCGATCTGCTAGACTTTTTCGCTGAAAAGACAACACATAAGTGCGGTCGTGGGAGTCATCACTTGTCACTGTGTAATTGGAGAGCACGCTAGGAGGTTTGAACTTTCCTATAATGACTTCTGCAGAAGATAGGCCGATGAGAACGAGGTGGAATCATTTCTTCCGTTCGTAGATCGGAATCCCGCCGGAGCAATAATTGTTGCCCAATCTTATTTTGCCGATAGGAAAAAAAATTACAGTGTGAATGACTTGTTTGAACGATTTTAATGATAATATTTGAACCATTCGGGATATTTTGAAATTCACCTATCGGTGTAAAAATAACTAGTACCCAAATCGACGGTATTCTGTTTACACTGAAAACACCCGTCATCAGGGCATATTGATTCGCTGAATTTTCCCCCAGGTATTTTGTTTTACTGTGTACACTTGTATATTTGTGCCGTTTCTTCAGAATATTTGAAACATCTCTAGCAATCCAATTAACTTTTCTGCTCGCCGGGGAAATTGATACTAACATGTCAAAATTTTGCTTTTAAATTATTCTCGTGTAAAAGAAGCTCTTTTCGTGCCCTGAATATTTTTCTTGGAGGAAATCTAAAATTTCTTTAAATTGGTTGTGTCTTTTGGAGTGAAGATGAAGGTGTCGAGCGAAAGAGTGCACACCATCTTTTCCGAGAGGCCAAAAATACTCTTTCCGTCTGTCGATGTTCGATACTATTAAACAGTTGGACTTGTGTTCTTAAAACTTTCATAAATTTTTTTGACGTATTCCGAAATAAACTTTCATTGTATTCGGACCACAGATGACTGACGGAATCATTAAATTTTAGGCTATTGATGGATTGACGACAGTTGTTGGTCTGACAACATAATCATTCGTAATAATGGAGTCCCATGGGAAATTCTCATCAACTCAAACACGTCTTTATCAATCTATTTTCAAAACTAATGAAGACAACACACTCCAACACCACACCACTCTTGAGTGGGGGAACTCACTCATGTATCCTTATAATGAAAACCAACCCGACAAACAATCTCCCTTACTATTGCTGGTTTGTTCTTCCATTGTCCTTTTCAGTTTTGTTTTTGGCTAGCAGCAACGTAAAACTTGCTAATTAACACAGAATTTGTAGAATTTCGTAGGGCTTTTAAATGGTCCTAAAGGATTTGTAAATTGTAAAGCCGAACCGCTACCATTACCACCACTTGGTTTTTGTGCAAAGAGTCTTGGAACTGCTGCTGGCTGCTATGTCGAGTCTGTGGGTCGATGGCTCTTTTCTCTGTCTGGCATATTGTTGTGTGCGTTGTGCATGTCCTTCTGTGTTGTGTCTTTCAAAATTATCCTGATAAAGTTAGCATTTATCAGTGAACAGCAATTGTAATGCGCTACTTTGCCTCCGTAGTCCACTGTTTGGAGAGTGGTACTGATAAGTAAGGGTAACGAAAGGATGTGATGCAATGTGGTTGTCGGTGGAAAGATTTAGAGTGTACGCTGTAGTAAAACTTGCCTTTAGAAATTGATGAAAACAGACAAAGCCGTGGTGGCGCGCAGCATGTGTGTGTGTAGAAAAGCACTTTTCGAGGATTGAAAGTAAGGATTAGAGTTCGGAACGGAAGGGAATTGTGGCGAGATTTCGATGGAAATTAGTAGTTTGTTTTTAGTAATGTGACTGGAGGGATGGATGCAACAGGGAACGATTTAAATACGATTATCTGAATGGGATTTCAGCCGCACTTAGTGGTAGTCGAGCATTTTCCTGTTGAAGATCATAGATTATGATATTAAGGGTCAATCGTTCCATATTCTATACCACTCTTTATTATTCTATCTGCATCAAAATTTTTAGTCTATTTTTTTAATTTTCTGTTTCCAATGTGTCGAGATGGAACAAACAGAATCGTTCAATTTCGTTTACTCCGGCAAGGAATTTCAAAATTTTGACATTTTTGCCATATGCACTGGAACATGGCGCTCATGGTTTTTTCTTTTTTTCTTTGCACTTTGGGCGCCAATACTTTTCCCTTTCAAATGTGCCAAAATTTAACAAACAAAATTCTTCAATTTTCCTTAATTTTTTGCCAAAAGTGCCGACAGGTGGCGCTCGTTGTTTTTTTTTCACATGGGGCACCCTTTATATCAAATTATTCCCTGATTTCAATGCAGCATGATTGAACAAACAAAATCTTCAAAATTTAATTTACTTCGGTATTAAATTCCCAAATTTTGACATTTTTGTCAAAAATTACACAAGGGAGTGCTCAGTGCTTTTACTCACGCTGGGCGCCCTTTATATTTATTTGTTTCCTGCTTCCAGTGTACCAAAACTGAACAAACAAAATCCTCCATTTTGTTTACTTCGACAAAAAAAAAATCCAAAATTTTGAAATTTTTGTCAAAAATGCCGGAAGATGGCGACAATTTTATTTTTTCTTCTTCAGATGGAAATTATTGCCGCTGTCGTCGCTTTCATTCAAATGTCATCCTTAATGAAATTTTATTAATCAAACTACCATTATATTGTCTAATAAAGTATCGGCATTGTTATCACAAAGTTGCGACCATCAGGAAAAAAAATTTTTGGAGTCGTCAAACGTCCCTCAAAATTATATTATAGCCAATTTGATAAACTAATGTTTCCAACTATGGCCTTCAGCACAAAATCACACATCGAAACAAAGTGTCGCTTTTGTTGTGTCTGCATTTCTTCTTTTCTTTCCCGCTGCACGGCATTTTCTGATTTTAATATTGTATTATTAATTCAGTTTTCCTTGTCAAAATTTTGAAATCACTCAAGCGACTCAGTCTGAACCTTTGAAGATCGCCGGGGGGATGAACGTGAGATGATTATGCCAATCCAGTGGCAAAAGCCAGTCTTTTTTGGAACACCAGCTTAAATTGTCTATTGTTCGGATAGATTTGGATTTCATCCGTCTCCAAAAAGAGAAGGTCTTTTCCACGACGCGACAAGGCTCTGATATTATGTATTGTATTATATGAAAAAAAAAAATCCCTGAGCCGGCAATCAAAGTGGTGGCTTCGTTTCATCTCATTATCCACTAATTGCAATAATTTGACTTGGCAAAAAAAATATTTAATACTCTGACGAAGAAGAATATTGTGTGTGTGTGTATTGCTCATCGCCATTATCGTCTCAAGACTTCCGCAAATGGCCAATGCCCTCTGGACGTTTGTAATATAATTATGACCAAATTGAGCCAAAGAACCGTTGCCCCAGTTGTTCTTGTGTTAAGAAGCTGTCGGCACAAGTTTGGGCTGTGCACTTTTATTTGTTGTTTTGTGTCGTTGAACTGGTTAACTTTTGAAAGACGCAAGCAAACCACTAACAACATTCGTTCCGTCAAGAAACTTGATCTGCGCTGGTTGGCTTTGGTCAGAGTCTCTTGGGAACCGGATTCGTGCTTCTTAACTAAGTAACTGTCTCGAGTATCTCACGATTGCCAAGATACGTTTCGATGCAGTTTTATACAGTGTGTGGAAGAATTGAAGTGTAGCTAGATGAGGACTGTATCACCTTTCACTCAAAAAGATGACAGAAGCTCCCATTTTGGGGGATTTTTTATTGTAACATATTCCCTAAAAAAAGAAGAATCACGAATCACCCCCAAACTTCAAACATTTTCCTTTTTGCATTGAAGTTGTTGCATTCTTGCATTGTGGATCGCATGCAATCTCTCCATGCCTTTCTTAGTACAATAGACCCATCCATGTTCGCAGTGCTTGTGGTTTCAACATGATCCACGGCCCTCCCACCCTATCTAAATGTGTGCAACAGGATGCACGGTAGGAATAAAATCCTCAAAGTCTGCCAGTAGCACCTGGGGCAAATACAAAGCAGTCGCAAGATCACAGAATCTCTGTGTCACACAATGGAAGAATATTCAGGTTTGTCAAAATTCTACTTTCCCATCCCAGTACCATCTACATCAGGAAACCAAGATTATGCCTCTAAGAGACCACAATAAGCTTCTTGTAGAACAATATCTGGTTGGTTGTTACCGGAGGGAACACCCCAACATTAACCTCATGGACAAGACGACACCAGTAAGACATGTTAGGTGCGATTTGAGGGACCTGGAAAAAGCTGTTCAAAGGTACAAAAGGGTTCCCTTTGACAGCGACGCATACAGCTCAGCCATCACACCAATACATCATGATGAGGTACGATCATCAATTGCAGGACTATTTCCAAACGTAGTTCTCTCGGCCCCGCCACCAAACCATTTCTCCTGAAGCAAAAATACTTTCGAGAGCAGCGAGAGCGAAACTTGCCCATCTTCGGTCAGGCTGGTGCTCGCGTCTTAACTCCTATCTGCCTCGCATTGACCGAAATGTCACGAACAAATATCCCGCCTGCAATGGTACGGACCACGTCTTCAATTGCCCAGCTCTGCACCCACATACCTAACTCCCAGGTCGCTGTTGGAGAGCCCCGTAGAAGCAGCAATTTTCCTATCCCTTAACACCGTGGAAGACGACACACATTCACACATCGAACTTCTGATCATTGTTACTACAACAACCCCCAAATTACGGGGGGATATTTCACATGAATTACCTCCCCGAAATCATTTGTGAAAAATCCCCCCTAAATTTTACTCCTTAGTACAACACGCTATGTCCGTACTGCCTAAAGTGCAGATATATTTGATAGTGGCGGGGTCAGAGTGGATTTCCGCTTTAGGCAGTACAGACATTTTTGCGAATGCGTGTAGGCATCATTACATTATTTTGACTCTGTTCAATGTATTTTAGGTTCCTACTTTCTGCCTGAAGCTGTAATTGACTTTCTTAGCACAATAGACCCATCCATGGTCGCAGTGCTTGTGGTTTCAACATGATCCACGGTCCTTCCCACCCTTGCTAACTCTGTGCGACAGGATGCGCGGTAGGAATAAAATCCTCAAAGCCTTGGCCGGTAGTACCTGGGGCAAAGACGAAGAAACTCTACTGATCACATACAAAGCAGTCGGAAGATCAGTGGCCAACTATGCGGCCCCTGTTTAGTCACAGAATCTCTGTGACACACAATGGAAGAATATTCAGATTCGGCGCCCGATGTGGGGTCTGTATGATTTTATCTGGTAGTAGTTGACCAGATAAACCACACTGACCCCACATTGGGCGTCGATTTTTTATTAGGATTTTTCAACTAGTTCATTGACTAGGTAAATCACGCTGACCCCACATTGGGCGCCGAATATTTTCAAGATTTTTCGACTATCATTTTCTACTGTAAATTTCCTCTGATTTGCCGAAAGCCGAAATGGACTATCGAAAAGTCACAATTAGTCACAAGACAAAAAACCGAAATCTTTTTAGGCGTTACCTTTGGGATACTTTATAATTAAAAAAAATGTAATTCATGTCCCTGTCATTATATTGATATTCTCTTCATCTGCACAGTGTGCTCATATGATAGAGTCGTGCCTTTCTGCTAAGTGCTGACCATGTGATGGTGGAACATATTAACAATAATATTATGGTAAGTGTCACACAAAATTGCAATATTGCTGTCTCCGGCTCCGGAAACCCTCCACGACGAAAATGGCTCAATTCCTGTCTTATCTGATGTGAGGTTGGTTTCTTGTTCGAACTCGTCAATATTTTTTTAGCTTTAATCATCAAGAATATCAAAATAAAAAAGACTTCCTGATGAATTAGTTGATGGTAATAATCGAGGATTTCATCGGCTACTTGTACGTGCACGGAGTATATTTATGGGTATTTTTTCGATCATCGATTGCGATTGACGCAGAGTCGTGTCTAACAAGATGAAGCTTTAGGCAGTACGAACATAACGGTTTCTTAGTTTATATTTAAAATTAAGTATCATTGAATTCAGCCAAATTTGTGCATTTTCGGTTTTTTTTTTTTTTTTTCAAAATGACATTTCCTCAAAAAACCAAAATTGAGATTTTGGGGAAAATGTCATTTTCAAAAATCCCCCAAAAATTTTTGAGAGGGGATTTGCCATTTTTGGGGGAGAGGGGGTTGTTTGCATATTCGGATAGTATTGAGAAAATCTTGATTGCATCATACTTCTTCATATGTTCAATGCTTGAGTGCATCTTCAAATCTGAAAACCACTCAGCTGAACTCAAAATGTAAAAATCCCAAGAACGAACGTATCTTTTCTCCACACACTGCCTATCTTTTTTTTTCAATTATAAACACACAAGGTCTAAGACGACTCAACTGGTGGACGCCACGATTCTGATAGAGCCTGCATGTGGGATGTCTATACATTCGCCGCAACATCACTTCTTCCCAGCAGATTACCACCTGAATATAATCTTCTGCAAATGAACCGTTATGCAATGGGTCATCATAACGGTCCTGTGAACACCTTATTCAGTCAGATACGTATCTAAACCTATGTATATTTCCATATAGGTATGTATTGCATGTATTAAATATCTTACGGAAGAATGATGGGATGAAGAGTAGCAAAGGTGAGGGACCTCGCGAATCGTTGCTTTATAAAAATATTCTTTTGGAGGTGTGGGACAGCGTGTGCTGGCTGAGTAGGGTGAGATAAGATAGTGTGCGGTATTTTATAAGAAGCTCATTTCAGATGTTTGTTTTCACATCGTTGTAAATTCGGCGTTGGTCATTAGCATAAAATGAAGTCAAGCAAAAATCCAATTCGATGCTGCTGTCCGCTCACCTGACTCATAGCTTTTGAATAGCCACTCGAACAAGATACGTTCGAATCGTCTCACGAGTATCTTCTGGGTATAATGTTATGCTAATGACAATGATTTAACTTTATATACTAGTACGCCTAACGGTTTCTTATGTGTTAGGTGTGCTTCTTCACTCGGTAAGTTGTGACGAGGCGAGGCATGTTGATGAAGCAAGGCTCTGAAGACGCGACAACGGGTTTTTTTTTGTATACAGAATGTATAATCAATAAATTTGTATATCTATTGTTTCGTATTGATTCAGATATATTTAGCTTAGCCGACAAGCGATCGTTTCAAGTTCAAAATATGTGCATAAATTATTAGCCAATTTTTCTTTGATTTGATTTTAATCGAGACGTAGTGTAATATGAGTATCGTTAAAGACCCGTTGGAGAATTATTTAAATACTGAAAATTAAATGAAAAAAAAATGGGGTTAAGATGGAAAAAATAAACACATGATGTTACGTGTTATTTGAATGATGGAAACAAGCTAATAATTTATTATCCGGACTGAAGTCCGTTATCCCTAGCCAACAAAGCTAGAATATTTAAATTCGAAATATTGTGTGTGCAATGAGGTAATATAGTTAGTTTCACGACTCGTCCCGCCTTTATTTCGATAGATTTTCATAAAATCTGTATTCTCGCAGCTGAGTTCACGGAAACCTGCAAAATGTAACCATGCACGGAGGCCCGATCGAATCGTCGTTCCTCGTTCTAACCATCGACCTCTGATTACTTATCCAGGAAGGATAATGAGTCGATCAGTGTCGGTCGTGTTTACGAGCGTTGATGTTGGATTAGGTTATGTTAGGGACGGTGGATCGAAGACCCACAAGCACTGTGACCATGGGGCCTACTATGCCCAAAAAATCCGAGTTCGATGGTCGAACTTGAGCAAGCCCACAAATCTGCTCAGCTGCAAGGGCTGAATGAGGAAATTGCCTCTGCTTCAGGGAACGCCACACCGAAACTCAGGCGAGTGTCTCACACTCGCAGAGGATGTGCTGAGAGGTTTCGTCAACGCTTTTGCATAAATGACAATTGAGATCAAAGACAATATCTATTCTCTGCAAGTGATTTCTCAGGGTCTCGAGTGTCCTGAGAGGAGTCCGCAGATGATTCTCAGCCTGCTTCTGCTGAAGTTCAGCAATTCTAGCGAGCGCTTCCGAGAATGACCTGAAATAAACAATTTCGATTGTCGCAGGCGAGGGAGCTTTTTCCCCAGTGTACAGCGGTTTCTAAACGATCTTGCTCCCTTACGTGTATGTGTAGTTTCATTGTACATAGAGGGGTACCATAGAAGGGCTCGGGTCCGGTAAACGGGTTTGCAGAAGCTTTAGCTCGTCGGCAACTTTATTACACAAAATACTAAAATGTAGGTAACGAAATAGCCGACGAGCTAGCTAGGAAAGCGTCTGCAAACCCGTTTACCGGAATCTTTCTGTGGCACTCCTCTATGTAGTAAACTAACATAACGGAGCAGGAACATTCAGAAACCGCTGTTCACTGGGGAAATCTCCCTGACCTGAACAATCGAAATTATTAATTTCAGGTGACTTTTGCAAGCGCTAGCTGGAGTTGCCGGGTGAGAATCACCTACGGGCTACTGTCAGTGCACTCGACCCTAAGGAGTCACTTCCACAGAAGTAGATTGTAACTTTATTCGCAGCGCTAATCAGGTGTAACGCTTCATAGCAGTTCAGCATCAATTTTAATGAAAAGGACAATTTGCTTAGCGCCTTGACGACAGCCTGACTATCAGTGAAGATTACATATTTTTCCACGGTAACCTGCCTCCAGGCATAAGTCCACACATACATACATATCTCAATTTCAGCTTGGAAGACCGAAGAGTACTTACCGATAGGAATAGATACCCTAAGTGAGAGGTCTATGATAAACGCCATAGTAAACTAAAATATTTAACTGCGTTGAGAGCCTCATGTTCCATTTGTCTCTAATCCAAATAGATGTGGAGAAGAGTTGATGAAAATTTACAGTAGAAAATGATCGATAAAGCCTGCAAATATTTGGCGTCCAATATGGGATAGTCGTGATCGGATTAAGTCGGTGAAACTGAAATGGGTAATCAAAATAGGCGGTATTATTAGTCACAAGACACAAAAATCCAAACCTTTTTGAACCCTAACATCAGGCTACCTTAATCTACCTTAAGGTTACCATACCGTCGTAAAGTTACCTCAACATTTTTTCATCCTACGTCAATAAAAATTAGCAGTAGAAAATAGTCGAAAGTTGGACGAAAAGACTTGAAAATGTTTAGCGCCCAACGTGGGGTCGGTGTGATTTTATGTGGTCAATGAAATCGAAGTGAACAATTCAATAGATGCATGGTACCGTTAGTTTTTAAAATGTAGCGTATCATTCAATTAGGGAGGAAGTGCCGCGCCCCTCATAATGACACCCTCTTTAAATATACACAACTGCATACTCGCTCTTAATGAGTGCTTTGACGATATATTGAAAAATTTTATCAGCTAACTCTCATTTGGGCGGTTTGATATTGAATCAATTTTCATCCAAAAGGACAGCTGTTGTAGGTTTTTGCATTGATTTTGACTCAAAAGGTGAAGGGTTCAAATTTAGCCCCGAGCACATATTATAAAAAAAATAGTGCCGACAACATATCCCCTCCTCCGATGAAAGCTATTTACGCCACTGGTTATTGTTCGAGCAACGCCTAAAGGGCTGCTGTAGGGCAGCTACGGATAGCCCCAATAATTGTGAGACATGCCTGTCTCTGAATCTTACCTAATATAGTCCACCAGATGATAGCCCATATTAAATTTTAGGTCCTGCAATCGGCTTATAGATTCATGGGACTATCCGAGGGCTTGTTCCCCATGTCTTACCTACATACTGCCTATAGATCCATAGAGCTTTGGTCGTATTATCACAGATTATCCTCTGGTATTCCGACCAGAGTAACACCGAGGTGTTTGGCGGAAACCGCCACGAGTATTCTTTTCCTCGAAAAAGGAACGATCACTGCCTTCTCTGGATTAACTCGTAGGCCGCTATCATTGCACGATTTTTGTACTGTATCTAGCGCCAATTGGAGTATTTCCATTAGGACTTCTTCGACCTTTCCCCTTACTGTTATTACTAAGTCATCAGCATACCCTTGTGTGTTCAAGGGTATGCTGATGATATGATGAAAAGATAAATGTGAGAGCGTAAGAATAATTGACCAATTCACCAGGCCGTATCTGATGAAATGCTTGATGAAAGTCATTGCCAAATTCATCAGGCCGTAGCCGTAGTCAGGTTATCAGCGAAGTCATCGAGAGGGTTTTTTTTCCAGATTACCAGACCCAACTCTTTACGCATCGAGTTATCATAGTTGGCTTCTTCTGAAGGTAACCGAACAAATGTCAAAGCTCATCGCATTCGATGAGAGTTTTGATGAAAAATGGAAAAAGTGTTCAGCTAAATCATTGATAATTAACAAGAAAAGTCACCAGTGATTTAGCTGATGAAATTTTTTCACTTTTCATCCGAGTATTTCAATACAGGTGCACAAGCGAGATATATGGGTACGTGTATGCTTACGAATATCGAAAAAAAAGTTGTCAACTAATGAGCTATGTTTAGGAGGTCTCTTTAAAGAACAAACTTACATGCCTAGCTCGTTGGTTGCTAGATCTACAGCTAGACAGTTGCGGTTGTGGTCACCATATAGAATTCTCGTGACTACGACTGTTGTGTTGTCGGCTACCAAATAACCTCCATGACTTCCCGAGAAACCTATGAATTTGCCCCGATTATTTAAAAAAAGTGTTTGAAAAGCAAAATGCATATCTACCGCAAAACAGCTTCACCAACCGCACTCTGGAAATGTGCGTTTTCAGAACAAGTGGATAATCACTTCATGTCCAGATACCGATCATGTACTCGTACTATAGTATGGGTCCGTACAGACTACATAAATCATTTCGAGAATCAACCAAAAGAGAGTCATTTGGTCGTCGGCATCCTTCTTATAGATGGTACTTACTCGTATGTAGAATGAAAATTCACATCCTGTACATTTAATAGGCTCACATGAGTAGCACACACCAGGGGGATGGATGCATTCAGGTCGAAACTTGTTGGTTTTGCACAAACAACCAACTCGTATAGAGGGTTCTTGGGAATGGGGGGGGACTATGGGCATTTTCATTGCACTTCAAAGATAATATGCATTGGAGGTGAACTTCTCCCCCTTTGCGGAGGAATGCACTATAGCCAACTGAGCCGACCCCGGTGACGACGATGACGGATATTAATGGTCGTTCTAGAAATTCTAAATGAAGTCATTTGCAGGCTTTTGGAGAGAGAGACTAACTCTGCGTAGGAATGTGTGTATGTACGAATATTCGTCGTATACCATCTATCCTTGCACAATCGGTATCTGAGTATCTGACTTTGATGACGACGATGTTGATAATGATGGTGATGAAGAGGTTTGTATAGTCCTCGTAGTTAGTCTGTTTGCTTGGCATAGTTTCCAATGCGCGTCACAAGGTGAGCTAAGATAGCGCTCGCCTGTTGTCGCAGTCAAGTCTCCGGTGAGATTCATGCGAGGGGGTCATTAAATCGGACGCACACCCAAATGTACATTGGTTCAGTAATGGACTCTTAGTGTATCCTGTTCTTCAGATGTTTGTTCCCATGTGAAATGATTTATGATGACCGATGTACAAATTGTTCGGAAAATTTAAATGACGAGGAGGTTTAAGAGAAGTCAGTTACCTAAAAGTTATTGTCTATTTCTTGACTATTTAAAATAGATGATTTTCTGTCCGTCGTTGCTCCATTTGCAGTCTGTTGATTTGACTCTAAGGATTCGATTTTTTGTGATTTTCGGGGTCACGTTCATACCATCCGTGGCCTTGGCTAGTCTATAAAAATCTGTTGGCATTGGAACTGCTTAAACTCTAGCCTAATATATTGTAGACCATATCATTGCAGTTTCATAGCCTAACTCAACCTGGAAATTGTGACGGGGATACGAGTAGCTCCAATCGTCGAAACCGGCGAACGCGTTTTTGGGAGTAGTTCATTCTTTAGATTTTTACTTTATTTTTTACGAGTAGACATGTTTTAGCAATATGCATTTGAAGACCGTGAACATGCGCTTTGGATCAGATCGTCTCTAAATTTTTAGTTAAGTTACGAAATCCCCAAATCGAAATCTGCAAAACAAAATCGCCGAAACAAAATCGCCAACCAAAAACTACCCAAACCAAAATACCCCAAAGAAAAATTAAGAGGGATTTATTCAGGGAACCATACCATATACATATTTTGTGTATGCAGGTTTTTTATTAGGGGATTTTGTGACAGGGTATTTTCCCAGTTACGAAATCTCTCACAAAAAAAAAACCCCACTCACAAAATCCCCAATCTAAAATCTGCATGCTCAAAATTCCCCAATACAAAACAACCCAAACACAAAAACCCGAAACTCAAAACCCCGAAACACCAAACAACAAAGCGTTCAATTTTTCGCAGCGTTTTTGGGGATTTTTGTATTGGCGATTTTGAATTTGGGGATTTTGTACTAATGATTTCGTTTTTTCGGAGTTCTTGTTTTTGGAGATATTATATTTAGGGTTTTGTGTTTTTTGTTTGAAGATTTTACATTTGGGAGTTTTGTGCCCTTTTTTCATTTGGGAATTTTATGACTCGAGATTTTTTTTCATGAGGCGGTTTTGTGAGGGGGGGATTTTATTTTCATTTGTGGATTTTGTGGCTGGCGCTTTTATATGGTTCTCTGAATAAATCCCTCTTGTTTCTTCCAAAACACTGCAAGTAAAAAAGGACGAAAATTCTCGCTTAAAGCACATACCAATTGTAATATCCATACCCACCCATTTCTATTCGGCGCCCAACGTGAGACATGTGCCTATAATAAATAAATTGACTTTGACAAATTCATGCCATTAACTCTACGCAATCCAATTATCCAACTTCCCTACAATGAACCTGAATGGCAAAATATCAAATTACCATTCTCTCGTCCATCCGACAATAATTCGAATAATTTTCTCCGGTAAATATTTCAATTTGCATAATTTACATACGCGCGCAGTTGAACCAGTGCTTATGCTTTGAAAATATGCAGCCGACTGACTTTCACCTCCCAGCTGTGGTGCTGATCGTCGTCCTCGTCTCCCAGCTCTTCAGGATATTCGTTGTAATGGATTGTTCCGAGTCAATTAAGGAAATATTCGATAAGCTTTCGCATGAATCCTCCGCCCTGATTTGGAGAATATGTTAAGGTTCTCTTTGTCGATTTTCATATTCTAAGTCTTCGTCCTGCCTTGTCGGGTGCGGATTTTAGCTGTGCCACCCTGGGCGGGATCACATATGTACGAATGTTGAGATTCATACATAATTGAACTTTTCAATTATTCAGGCTACAATTCACTTGAATGCTGCTGCTTGCTTTTACGATGGCTTTGTCTGGTTTAGAACGGAGCATAGTCCGTTCCGACTTTCCGAGTCAATTACGAATCGAAACTATAAAAGAAAAAACCAAATTGCCAATAAAATTATACGTCTCTACATGTTCTCGGCTGTTTTGTGTTGTGATTTTATTCAGAGGGATATGTATTGAGCATGACGACGCGACGTCCGGGAGGATTTGCCGAAACGACGTGCTGGTGCTGTGTATCTTTCTATTAGCCATTCATTTGCATACTTACAATTTTCTTGGTTGATAAATAGGCCAGTAATTGGAATTTAGAAGTACAAAAGAAATTCATTCAGCTCAGTGATATTTTCTGATTTAATTTCCCATAGGTTAAATTTCCAGGGCCGACGAAAGTCTAACTAAAGGCGCAGGCAAGGAAATTTTGGCGCCCCCTTCTCCAAACATTTTGTAATGAACCATAACTCTGGCAACGAAAGGATCCTCAGCGAGCCAAGCAGCGGCCTATGCTTGCTGTAGCTCAGTTGGGTAGACGTGGGCGGGGTTTTCACCGCTAGATAGACAGCACTAAGAGAGGAGGCAAAAATGGGGAATAATAAAAAAAATAGGCGAGATGGATGGAATGGTTAGCGGACGGCGCAGATGTCCTCGCGCTCGCAACGGGGTCCGAGTGTAATTAGACCTCTGGTTTCGTACCACCGACAGATCACTACTCATCAGGTGCTGCCTTCGATCTGCCGGTGGAAGCAGCACGACCAGAATATGGTTCATTACACGTAAGTCACAAGCAAAAAAAAACGAACTTTTTTGGACCTACCGTAAGGGCACATTTTGGTTTCTAAAATGTCATCATCATCATCGTGGCGCGACAGCTCGACGTCGGGCCTTGACCGCCTGGTTTAAAAATTAGATTGGGAGATATCGCGCCCCTACATAATGACACCACAAATGCACAGTCTGCACATATGGTAGAGCCGAGCCTGTCGGTAAGTCACTCTCTCTCACTGGAGAATGAAGCCCCGAGATTCCGAATTGATTCGTTCGCGCGTGTCCATTTGAACAGTGAGAACCACATTTAATCGATAAATGACGAAATATTTATTACTAAATGGAATTTTATTCAGCTCTAAATTGGCAAAATTCACTCTCAAACCCGGCTGTTTCCTTAGTTGGTCGTCTGCCTCACCTTAGCCTTTGACCGGCCCTGTTAATTTCAATCGGAAAAAAATCCTAGAAAGCTATTGCTAGCAGTCTTTTGATGGCAAACGGGACCTATTATACGCACCCTTCAGCATCTTCGAGTACATTCATAATATCAAATATCATAAATTTGTCTCTGATGTATTTATGAAATCGACTACCCTTTATAAACTAAATTGGAATCACGACCACTTTTCCGCACGCCTCGTCGCCTTGCAGCAAATCCTTTTTTTGCAGCACTCTATTTGTATAACGAAAAAAAAAAATAATCGGATTTAAAACTGGGATCTAGATTTCTGTTCTTTATGTGTCCATCCTGACAGGAGGAGCTCTTTTTGTCAGGTCTCACCCACAACAGTGGCCACGAAGAAACTGAAACATCCCCATAGGGATTTATAAAACACTTAACATAATATAAATTCTATCCGATGACAATGGATAATAATATTTGGTAGAATCTCTGCTTTTTTTTTTGTCCTGATAATTTTCAAAGCAAACTGGCTACGGAGAATAAACCCTATCTCTGGAACGTTGAAGAAATACAAACGAAAATAGGATACGACGATGACCGATAAAAGTTTGTTGTGCTTTGATCTTCATTTCAGTGGGGATTCAACTCCTAGGGAGTTTGTTTTACGTTTCAAAGAGGAATTTCCGTCTGTCCGGATGGAGGGCTGGCAATGATGTTGCTGCGGTGATTGGCGGCGCAGTGCGGTTTGAAAGGAAGATAAAATCGATCAAAAATAGTCAAGCTGCGATTTCGCATACATCGGAAACAGTACCAGAATTCAGTCCATTTATGACATAGTTATCTTCTTGTTTTGGCGACAGAATGCATTGTTTCTGATGCTATCGTCAAAACAAACATTTTCCGTCGACGATTCTGTTGTTATTTTTGTCGCTATAGCGGCAGGAACAGAATTATGTCGTAAATGTACTGAATTCTGGTCCTGCTCCTGTTCCTGGTTCTGCTGTATGCGAAATCGCCGCTTTAGTTTTTAATTAAAAATCAAAGAAAATGTTCATACATATATGTAGATTAGTCATAGAATCAATCACTGTTGAAATGTGTTAGTCATTTGGAAAAATGTAGATTAGTCATTAGTCACGTGTGAAAATATATATTAATCATTTAGTCAATTACTGTTGAAAATTGCTAATTAATCACGTGTAAAAATGGAGATTAGTCATATCGTCAATCACTGTTAAAACGTGTTAGTCACGTGCAGAAATGTAGATCAATCATATGGTCAGTCACTATTCGCCGCGTTCGTTTCACTGGATTTCGGTCTCAGACCAAACATGAATGAAAAGAACGGCACGGATCTACAACCAGCGAATTTGATCAGCCACCATACAGATGCTTCGCCGCGTGGGAGCGAATTGCGAACTCAGTCGGTACATTTACATAGGGGGGGGGGGGGGGGGGGGGTGACTAACTAATGAATAACATAACATACGAGTATATGTTCACACATGAGTAACTTATTTCAACAGTGATTGACGAAATGACTAATCTACATTTTTGACTAACGCATTCCAACAGTGATTGACCCTATGACTAATCAACATTTATATAAGGAAATTTGGGGCGACCGGTAGCGCAATGTGTTAAGGCATCAGTCTCATGTTTGACTACCGGCGTTTCGGGTTCGAGTCCCGTCCACGACGACGTTCGTGGCCATGGATGCGCAGGAGGTGCATGCTGGCAACTGCTTCCTCTGAAACCAATTTATGCCAACGAAACGTCAACTGGGCCACATGGAACAGTTGACGCGCTATGCCCCACAAGGGGTTAGAGCAATTGAGTAGTAGTCATTTGTAAAAATATTGATGAGTCACATGATCAATCAATATTATTGATTTTATCCTTGGGATGTAACTATGATAATTGAGTTTATTAAGAAGGTGACAACGAGAATCACTACGCTTTCTCCCCCTTATTTTTGCACGAAAAGAAACACCTTGCTCACGACACTGTTTTAAATTAAGAAATTAAAATTTCATGTCGATGAGTAGACTCTCTTCCGGAATACCTATTTCTTATTTCTTTCAACCACTTAGTCTCACCCATCTCCATTCACACTTTTGTAGCCCGGGCCCGGCATTAAGTCAACTTTTCTCCTCTTAATTACTTTCAAGAATTTCTGCCAATTCCATCCCCTCTTCCATCGTTTCTAGCTCCATGGGTCCAATTGACACTGCACGGACAAGTGTTTTACCTGACAAAATTCCCGAGGGAGATTTCGTCTTAAATACAAAACAGCGGAATTCCTTTTTTCATCATTTTGTGTAATTCGAAGAGTCTACGCTCCATTCTGAAACAGGATTGACGGGGAGATAGAGGAGGAGGGGGGGGGGGGGATGATAATCATGTTGTTGTTTTTCCTCCACAAACTTGAAAGCAAGGTGACAATTTTCCTTTCGGTCTCGTTCCCATGCTCAATGGCAAAGCCACAAATATAATTACCAGGACACGATATACACTGGCAAAATGGAGGATCCAAGCCGCCATTGACACAGACTCAGGCAGGCAGGCAGGCAGGCAGGCGAGTTGTTATGCCCAAAATTTTACCGTGGATCCTTTTTATGCGCTAATTTGATTTAAATTTTCAGTAAGTACAAGTGTGCGAGCACACAATTTTGTGTCATCTTAAGTAATTTCCTTGGATGTCCTTCGAGAGATTCAGGATGGGGTCTTGTCTCTCTCTGTTCTATGTGCGTCGGGAGATGATTGTTTAAGTGTGTACTTTCGTCGTTTCTATAGGGTGGATAAGAAGGCGACACCTTAATGCGGCCAACCCCAAAGCTTGGTTTCGTAGATTGGGATTGAAAATTGATGAGTAAATAATTGTTTTGGAAATGTTCTGACAATGTTGATGATGATGGTGTGATAAGGGTGTAAGGTGAGTTCGATGTTTTCTATTGCGTTGCGAGAAAAATACATTTTAAGGCCGAAGTACTTGCACACGGATGGATGCAACGGACGAGTGGATGCATTTTCTCTTGGGTATTATCACGGGGTCAGGGGCAGACATGCATGATTTCAATTGAACTCATTTGTTTTCAGTTTCATTCAACGGGCTATCAACTGTTTCCTCTTTGATCGCTCACCAAAGAAAATTTTTCAAAAGTTCATCATGTTTATGGATGCGGGACGTTGCGAAGTATGCTATTTCCTCACGGGGGCGGACATTTCAGCACTTTGTGCTTGCATTTACCACTTTTTTTCCCCCATTTTTTGCTTACGACAGCATCGAATGGGCTGGGTTACTGAATATTTTAAACCATATAAGTCCTCTTGCATGGGCGGTATACTTCCCGCCCTTCTCCAGAAAGGGCAGAATTACTGACACCATACCTCATGAGGTTATTTAGGGAAAGCTTCGTTCTCGGGCACATTCCTGAAGCCTGGAGTGCGGCGAAAGTAGTATTGATTTCCAAGATGGGCAATCGCCGCAAGTAGGATCCTAAATCCTATGAGCCCATAAGCTTAACATCATTTATGTTGAAATCAGTGATAGAAAATTCGCCTACCAGTCTCAAAAATGAAATTCTGTCGACTGTGGAGGTAAAAAAAAAACACTCCTTATGCATTTCTCGATATTGAGGGTGCCTTCGACAATACCTCGTTCAATGCCATCGATAGATCATTAACTGCTAAGGGAGCGGACCTCATCACCGTGAAGTGGGTGAGTCAAAATGCTTTCATTGAGAAAGATCATTACCAAAACTGGAGACTGCACCTTTTCGGCGACTGTCACCCGTGGATGTCTTCAGGGAGAGTTCCCTTCTCTGGTGTATAGTTGTGGACAGTTTATTGTGGACACTCACTTCGCGGGGCTTCTACACACAGGGTTACGCAGATTACCTGGTAATCATTGTCAAGGGTAACTTTGATCAATCAGCACTACAAGAATGGTGCAACGAAAACGGCCTTCGTGTTAATCCTGCCAAGGAACTCGTACGTGTAGTTCCATTCACAAGGAATCAGGAAACTTGGCAAATCAGATGCCCAAGCATGTATAACAGTTCATTTCCCCTGGCAGACAATGCCAAATACCTGGGCATAATTCTGGACAGTAAATTGGTTTGGTCAGAGCACCAAAGCTGTGTGGATGTGCCGACAATTTGTAGGGAGGGCTTGGGGAACCAAACCGCCTATCGTCCTCTGGGTTTATAAGTCCTTCTTCATACCCATTTTAGAATACGGCTCAGTAGTTTGGTGGAAGAAAGCCTTTACCACAGGTGGGAAAGCCTCCCTGGCCAAAATTCAGTGGCTTGCCTGTCTTATTTCACTATCGATGCGGGATAGGTATGATTTCAGACACGAGCACCAGTCAGAACTGAAGAAGTTGAGCCAACGTAGTTCCGGGAGCCGGGATTCGTCTGAAGATATGGCAGGTGGTTGCGCATTCAGTACCTTATTTGGTTTTAAATCTACAGTCGAAGAAAGCACTTCCTTACTGTGCAGTGTTGTGATGGCCGACTTATAGCTGCCGTTATCAAAGGGAACTCTTTTGAACCTTTAGACTTCCCTTCGCGGTCCCTCATGTTGCGTTGGGGTGGCTGTGGGTTTTTGTCCATTTGGCTGGAGTTAAGGTGACCGCTTCGATAACAACCAACCAGATACTGCTTGGTGAGAAGAGTCTCATGATGAAGATGATCCTGCGACGACATTAGGAGGCAGCCTGGGACAATTCTAATAGCACTATTCTGACAGGTCTGTATACTTTTCCAATATGTGCCGCATAAATTATCTGACCAGATGGGAGCCGCTTAGTTCGTCACAGATCTCCCGATGGATTTGAATGTCGCGAGTAGGATCTACTTGTCTTTCCCCTAGAAACTGCTAGTAATTGCTCTGAGAATTGTTTCTGCTTTTCATCCTGTCACAAATAGTTGACGCATGAGCCGAGGATGTGGCCATGCCGTCAAGGGTGACAACGATAATTTTAGGGTGGTTAATTGGGGGAATAGCTTGACCATCTACTGCGATATCCAGTTGTAGCATCACTTCCTTGGTCCAAGTGGTAAGACTTGGGCGCTGACAGAGTAAGATTCTAACTAATGAAGAGGTGTTGAGTTCTTCAAGATGATAATTTCTCTGCTCTCACATTTGGATGACGTCATTGCCGGTTACCAAAATCGAGCAGTCAGTCATCAGCGTAACTTATAATACGATTTCAAGTTCTTCAGGTGGCGTTGGGAGTCCTGATATGTATAGGTTAAACACATCCTCGTTGTGATTTGCCAGAATGGATCCCGTTGGGATTGAACTGCGTAAAGCGGAAATCGTACCCGTTGAATCCCAGAGTAGATTTCCGCTTTAAGTAGTACGAGCCCGTGGAAATCCACGCCGAAAAATCCTAGAGCGAATTTCCGCCGAGGCAATGAGCATAAATCTCAGAGTTGCTTTTCGCTTTAGGTGGTACAAACCCACCGAAATCCACTCTGGGAAATTTCAGGTAGGATTTCAGCTTTAGGCAGTGACGAAGTTTGGGCGATTTTTCGTTTTCTTAAAGAATTGGTACGGGCTAAAAGTTTATTAATTTTTAGTCATCTGTTGTCTATGGGGCGAGAATTCCGTGTGAACTATCATCACAATTCGGATTATTCATTTGTGGTCGGGGACGATAGTTCGTGGGCCATTAATTCATGGAGCCATCTGATGAATGCCCTTTCCTGATCAAAACCATTGAGCTGGCTTTTTTTCTATTATTTCTCTGAATCGGTTCCGATGTTAAGCTCCCTTTATAGCGAATATTTTTGCCACTTTCTCCCCCCCCCCTCTTTTAAGTATGACCCTATTTCAAATACTACACTTTTTTTTTACTTTGGTACTTTCGCATTTATTTCCCTAGTCGATACTTTCCCGCCGACTGAAATCCGCCAGTATCCAGGAGCAGCAACATTTCCCTTCATTGACACCCGACCGACGACGATTCGAAAAAAAAAAAATTCATTATGAAAATTGGCCATGACAAATAGTCTCTAGTCTTCGGCTCGTTTCTGTATACCTGTGCCACTTGACCCAGTCGAAAAACTTATTTGTATATATGATGGCGAAAAGTTTTCACAATATCTCCATCTCCCTCCGCACCAGGTCACAGGAAGTTTTCGTCAACCATGCTCGCTCAGTCCAATGGAATTTTTGCGGTGCAGGATGTGAAATTTTCCTACAGACTAGGTCCCGAAAAGCTTATCCACATTTTCGGGCATCTTTTTCCACGTTAACGCTGTGGAAAAGGGTCGGGATAATTAAAAACCCCTTTGGGGAAACAGCGACCGGAAAAACTTTATTTTTACAATGTGCCTGCCCGGCGGAAGGCTCACGACGAAAAGCCAGGAGCAAGGGGCTTATTTGTGAATTTTCCTACAGGTGGGATGTAGTCAGTATGCAGCCCTATAATTTATTCAGGATATGTACAAATAACTGTTGGCTACTGTGTGTTTTGGTTTTAGAGAAAAGAAGGATGTTGGCTGGCAATCATGGGAAAGGTTAGCTTAGACGAATTAGCTAAGTATTGCTATAATTCTTACAATAATTCTAAACCATAAATGCTCTTCTCCCTTAATGTGGGTCAGAAGTTGATTGATTATTTCAAGTCATTGGGCCAAACCGATTGGCTGACTTACAAAAACCGAAACATCGGTTCAATCGCGTTACCAGCCACCTCTTTACAATCTCTGTAATCCTCCGCTAAATCCTCCATTGAAATCACTGTTAATTTCTATAATATTTCATTCAAAACCTATCTATCATAGCGTGGCTTTAGTTAATGCCAACCTAACGATGGAGGCAAGCAGCTGTACACGCTGTTTAAATATAGTCAATAGGCAAGCAAGAGCACCAGAAGCCAGGGTCAGGATTAGTTGGTATGGCGAGGGACACCAGGTTGAACGGTACGGTCGGTCGGCCGTAAAAGGTAACTTCCGTCGTCCGGGCCAAAATGAGCGCTAGCCAGTATCGCTGATTGCGCTCGGTCCCGTATACTCTACAACTTCATAGAAAGCCCATATCGTTTAAAAGGATGAGAAGAAGAGCTCTCGCATAATTCATACTTAATGCCGCTCACCGTCCGATTTTCAAAACCGCCAACTGCTGCTCCGGTTACAATCATACGACCATGATATCACTCGTTAGCTTCATATCACGGGCAATGTTAAAACTACGACTATTACACAAGGATGATAATAGAGAGAGAGAGAATGAGAGAGAAGTATGCTCTGTCTGAACTTCTGGAACTATTATTCCGTTGTCGTACCGACAACGGATGTGTTGTTGTAATACACAGGTCGGGAGCCAAGAGTAGCAGGTCCAATGAAACGCCCGCAGTAGTCATGTTAAGGATTTCGTGTTCCTGGTACAAAAGATAGGTAGGTAGGGAGATAGCGAGAGATTATTAAGGACCAAGAGTGCTAATAAATAATAATCCTGGAATATATTTCATATATGTACAAGACTATATGAAAGGGACTTCTAAAACCACGTTCGCCTAGTGCTGAGGTCGTTTCGGTAGAATCATTCACATATGTCAAGTCGCTCGGTTCGGGGCATACTCGTACGGATATTTAAATCAGAGAACACAGGCACACATTAGATAGGCGCACGTAGACCTAGCTGAGAGCTTACCTATCCTGGTGCCAATGCTTGTTTTCACAGGCTCGAATCAGCGGGGGGAATGACACGAGAATGTTGTAATGTGTGAAGAACAATTTCGCAAATCCATAATAACAGACATGCACGTGGAGAGAATCCTTTTTGCCACGTTAAATATAGCTAGAAATGCTGGTACAGCTATATCTGTATCTCCAAACTATGGATGGCATAATCTGATGGTAGACAAGATTCCAACGATAATAATGAGACTCACTTTTTGGGATTCCTTAATTAATTGTCGCTTGTAGAGTGTATAGCATCGTGCAAGTTTATTGGCTTAACAAGTAGGTCTCTTAATTAAGGGGCTTTTGCTCGTGGAATGATTGGATAACCACAAAGTTGCTAAGGGAATCGGAATTTGTGATTATGGATTAAAGTATTCGCCTTTCCGTTCCGATTTGGAATATAGTAGAGTACGATGTGTAGTAGAGCACTTCACTTCCGAGACCTTTTTTATGTGGGAAGACGATGACTAGGAGGCGACGTGGTCGGTATCACGCTTTCGATCTACCTTGTTAATGTTGTTAATTGCCTTGATCCCCCCGGGCGCATGGGCGCGGCAAAATCTCTTGCATTATGCCTTGTTCACGTTTCGATAGCATATATATTTCGGACGGTGCTGTTGCTAGAATGTACCTCCTATCCGAGCCGTCTTTATACTGACAAACTGGGAGTTTTAGTAGTACCCGCAGGCAGTTTTTATTAACGCGACGAGGACTGAACCTGCGGCGATGCGTAGCATCGTAGAGCGGTGACCGCAACCACACGGCTACTGATCACGGTTAACCTTAACTCCATTATTTTTTATCAAATCAATGTACTCGTGCACAGATGAGAAAAACAACTGTATAAATATGTTTGTGGCAGGAATCGAACCTGCGACCTCTCGGTTGGTAAATCGACGCTCTAACCATGGATAGCCTGTATCAATGTGAATATGTAGAATATAAATATTTTACCTCTCAATTTGTTATTTATGACTAATTTCTTCAATTTTTTTACTTTCAGGTAAGTTTTCGATGTTTTGTTCTGTCACGCCAATGATAAGGTAACATAAAAACTTGTTAATTTATTAGGCGCGTTCTTGTGTATATCTATCGAGTGTAGAGTGTTGTTGCCGCTTGTTTTTTGTGTAATGCGTGCTCGTTACCCTACACCACACTTAATAGATACGCAAAAGAAGGCGCCTATTGTTTTCTTAGGGCCTGTTTCTCAATATCCGGTTAGAATCGGAAAATTGTTATTTGGACAAGCAAATTTCTTGTTTTTACGCCATTTATTTTTAGTCTCTGAGATTTTTTTTCTGTCTCTCTTGCGACTCGTCTGATCCTGGATTACTATGAACTCCTATACCCATCTCGCATTGGGCGCCGAAGATTAACATCCTCGAATAAGCCGTATATGCGCTCTTTAAAAAAAAAAAAACTTTGCAGAACGGAAACACTTCGGATCTCCGTTCGAACCAGACTCATTCAATAGTAATCCATGGGTTGGGTAATGCGGAACGAAGTTCAACCAACTCCTCTCGGATAAACATTGTAACCAATTCAAGGATTATGAAAAAATAAAATAAAATCTTTTTGTTGCTCTCAGTCTTGACATTATTACACTGCAGTGTCCTTTGCAACAATGGTGACAACCACAAAATAACCATCTTTCGTAAATTCCATCATCTCGTCGGTCCACAGCCATAGCGCACAGACTCAAAAGTGGATTAAATGCGGCTGCTAACGATTTTTTATGTCGACAAAAGTGACACTTCCTTTCACTTATTTTCTTCATCTCCTGTCTCGTCTCGAAAAGTAAACGAATTTTTATGGAAATTTCCTTTTTTCCGGTGGTATTCTGTCCCTCCAGTTTTTTTCGCCCGTCTTTCATTCCGTGGGGCGAAATTGTATGTCCTTTGTGTGGATATCTCGCCTAGGCTGTCCGCCGTTCGTTTCTTTTTTTTCGTCTTTAAATGTCTCTTCCACACTCATCACGAGTTATTCGTCTTCCTGGTGGATGTCGTCGACAGTTTCTTCTCGGTGGCTCGCAGACAGGGTGGAGGTAAAGCGGGCGAAAGATTCCAGAGAAAAAAAAATATATAAATGAATGCCGCTGCTTAGTATTTGACAAAGGATTACGCAATAAAGGCTTCCGGATGGACATCTTCTCTGTTTTCACATCACCCTCCTTCTCCGGACTCGTATGGTATTTGGGGATGTTTTTGAATACTTTCCGTTTAAACTGTTGGTTGGAATTTCTATTCTCTGAGGATTGAGTTGAGTTGACTTCCTCGCTGTACACTCATAGTCAGTTGTCTTTCTCCTAATGTGACGCAATTGCTATAATGTGTGTGTAAATATCCTTTTTCCGGGGTTAAATTTAAGCAAACCATCTATGTATCTCTAGATTTTATTATTTGACTGCCGGTTGAAAAAATATATAGTACCGTACATCCCTTTGTGTGTGCGTCGTCATCCCTTGTCGCTGTTCCTGTCATACGTGTAGGGGGTCGGCGGACAGAGCCACACGCCGGGGACTAAGTGGAAATGAAAGTTGGTGGTGCCCTTGTCAAGAATGGGATTTCCATTTTGTTGTAAATAAATAAAATTCAATTTCACGATTTCTTCTTTTTTTTTCATTACATATTTGTTTTGCTTAATATTAAATCTCCCGTGCCATTTCCATATTTTTTTTGGCTTTTCGAAGCGCGCCTGGGTGATTGAGCTGCTGGTGCTCTAGGCAGGGGAAGAGAAGGCTTTTGTTGAAGCGCCCAACCGTTGAGACGGCACTGTAGTCTCGAAACTTTTTTCATAAGCGATATCAATTTGAGCTTCTCTTCTCGTTTCTTTCCTTTTTGTTTGTTCGTTGATCCTGGAGTTGGGTGGAATTTCTAAAAGTTGGGCGAATTTATTACGAGTTGAAATTCTCTCCTGTATTTTATGAGGAATTTAAAGAATAGGTGTTTCTGATACAGTGTTAAGTTGACGTTTCGTCGGCATATTTAATTGGTTTCCGTTGATGCATTTTACTGCCGTGCATATCCTGCTCATTAAGTCGACCCCGACGACAAGCCGAAAAACGGTTGTGGCTTATTCTTACACCCCACAATTTGAACTCACGAACCGGTGGAAGGAAGCATCAGACTGACGTGACAACATTTGCTCTAACCCCTAGTGGGGAATAGTACGTCAACTATTCCATTTGGCTTAGCTGACGTTTTGTTGGCATAAACCAGTTTCGGACGACGCACACTGCCAGCATGCACCTCATGCTTCCATTTAGCCGCCTATCTGCGACATGTCGGGAGATGTGACTTATTACGCCCCACACCATACGGGAAAGACAACGCAAACATCCATGGCCACGAATGCCATGGACGGGACTTGAACTCGTAACGACCCTAGTCAGACATGATGCTGACGCCTTTACGCACTGAGCTACCGGAACTCCAGTAGCACCCACAGGTAGTATTTTTATTGATGACACGAGCGCTACAGGACTACGATCAACGGCTTTTTCCTCTCTCAATTGGATGTGGTTTCAACAGGACGGAACAATGGCGCACACTGCACGAATCACGACCGAAATTCTGAAGGATGCATTTTCGGGTCGCCTAATCTCTTGTTGGGGGCTATCCGTACCTATCCCACTGTAGGTCTTCAAGCGCTACCAAACCTCCCGCCCCTCAACATTCATCTAAAGACGGAAGCAAAAACAACAGTAGCCAAACTGAAATCATGCCAGGACTCCCTCAAACTAAACCCAGAGGAAAGCAACTGGGTAAATGAGGACTATTTGTCTGGTATGTCATCAATCTAGCTAGGGTTCAAATTTCCATAGGCTGCGAATCAGGGTTTGACATTTATCAAATTCTTCTCCATATGCTTTCCCCTTCGGTAAAATATGTATAGACAACTGCCAATTACCCCCCCCCCCCCCCCTGAAACGTATTCTGATCCAAAGGGGAACATTTCCATGGCCGGAGGGGAAAGCATTTGGAGGAGAATTCGTGAAATATCAAATCCTGATTCGTTCCCAGGAACGCAGTCATTCTCAATCCTCCCCTCCACCATTGTTGAGTGGTATACAGATGGATCTAAAACTGAAGAGGGCACATAAGCAATCCATCCCTATGGGAAAGTACCCTAAGGTATTTCAGTCGGAAGTTCACGCAGTCGAAAGCTGCGCGAACATATGCTTAACAGCTGGACACTGAGGCAGGTATATTGCAATCTTCGCAGCCAACAAGGCTGCCATCAAAGCACTAAATAACCCTAAGGTATTTCAGTCGGAAGTTCACGCAGTCGAAAGCTGCGCGAACATATGCTTAACAGCTGGACACTGAGGCAGGTATATTGCAATCTTCGCAGCCAACAAGGCTGCCATCAAAGCACTAAATAACTTCTTCGTGCAAACAAGGTTACCATCTATTGGGTCGCCAGCATGCCAGCATCCCAGGAAACGAGACATGCGATTGTGGACCCCACATAGGCGGATTCAAAAAACATCGTTAGGATAATAAAATATCCGACTGTCGGTGTTATTTCACACTGCGTTTATTTTTTTAAGTGTTTAACCGATTCCATCAAAATTGTCTGCCGTTCTTATGCCCCGCTCCGTCCTCTTTCAACACAAAATAACCGAATAAATATCAAAACAATTCTTTCCTTGAAATCTTACAAATTTTCAAAAAATTTCAGTTTGGTGGAACAATTTTCCACCTTTTTGTTGCCATTTTTGTTCATTTCACAGCGGGAAAATGTTGTTTTCAATTTTCCCTTTTCAAAGCTACAGTTATATCTACGAGTATATTCTCTCCTGAGCGAGGTGTCCTTTTTTTGTCGCGACACTGTCAACCACATTAAGAAGCACTCAAATAAAAAGCAGCTCTGCCGAGAAGGGCAAGAGGAAAACCCAAAGTTTGGGGGAAAAAAGGAGAGTGTCGATTGATATAAGGGGAGGGTGGATCCAAGCCAAGAGTTTCAAGTGAATTGCCCCCGAGGACAACACTGCCGCTCGCGACTACACTCATTCTTTCAGATGAGACACTGAGCATCAGGGAGCAGCAAATTACATGAATTGTTGGCTGAAATGGATGAATGGCGAGGAGAGAGTTCCTTCCCAAAATACTACACCCGCACGAAAAAAGGACCTAGAATTGGCCGAGCTCGTACTTGGCATATTATTTTTTTGTGGATTTATGAGTACTCAGGTGAAACATTTTAACTTCTTCTTCCTGCACTTCGTCTGGTTTTTTTAAGGACTCGCTAAGAGAGCCGTAGATGAACCGCGCTCATCTGTAAGGTGTGGTGTACTGTTGCGTTTCACTTCGTCTAAAGAGGGTGACGAGATTTCTGGATCAGTTTTTTTTCTTGCTTGTTTCACTCGAGTAGCTCTCCGCTTAGTTGTTCGTTTTAGTCCTTGTGTCTCTAACAGGACGGGGCGACTGGGTAGAACAATTCTCGGTTGTGTCGTTTCAATGTTCGTTTTTGTTAGCACGTCGCAACGACAATTTCCTCATTTTTTTTTTCACCGTCGTCGTCGTCTTCTGTTTTTCACTTGGAGTCCTTAGCGAAGGTTTCTTTTTGTAAAAGCATCAAGTAGTTAGGAAGTCGTAAATCATCGTAATTGTGCTACGATGCGGTTGGCCAAGGAAATGGAAGACAATTTAGTTGAACACACTTTTTAACTAATAAGGTCATCCATGGGGCAATATACTTTATTCGAAAGAATGTCAGGGGTTGGTGGGGGTGTGTGTGTGTTGGAGTGAAGAAAGTCCCGGGGGAACATTGGTATGACTATACCGAGGACGACAACGACGACGACTACGGTTGAATGAGAGTGAATTGAAGGACCGTTTAATGTTTTATGAATGCAAATTTTTATATTTACGATCGTTTAGAATAACATGGAAAAGATGTTAACAGCGGAGAAATGTTAAGGGGTGTTGTGGATGCGACATTCATGCCGAGGAATACAGATTTGTGTTTAGGAAGAATTAATTGTGATTAAGTCTCCGTAATAAGATTAGGGTGATGGTCGGGTAGTCTTTCAGTTCCACCATTTCATGGACATCTCTTCTCCACAGCTCATAAAGAATCATCTCTTAAGTTATATATTGTACATAATATATATAAAAATGATACAAAGTACCTACACTGCATGCAGATACATCGGAACATGGATATGTCTTTGGCTACCGACTGCGTGGAACCTGTCGCGTTGAAGATATCGACGTAAGTTTTATAAAGATCCCAGTATAGTTACACTGGATGAATTCATTCGACAAAACACGTCCCACGCTTTCGGTAGGCATAAGATGTACCGATGTATCTGCATGCAGTGTAGATACTTTGTATCATTTTCAAGACATACCGTCTCGCATAGTGTACAGGAGAATAAAAATTAACCCAACCGTTGCCCCGTGTGTGGATCAAGCGATCATACACTCTACATACATATTTATATGCGCCTGTGCTTCGTTAGTACGTCGATCCGCGATCGATCGCGTCAAGCCGCGGTCTAGCTAAACACACTTACTATTAGATACTTACATAGATAGTACTCGTCTAAGTCTAAAGACGGTAAGGGCGACAACACAATTTTATTGCATTAACGTTTACGTTATCCGCGCTGCACAAACTGCATCTTCTGCACTATTCTCCTCACTAAATCAGAATTGTGCACTGTTAGTTGATATATCATCGATCGTGATAGTACGCGATATGCGCGATACAAGTACGGTCGTAAGTTCCTTACATCCACGGGAAAAACACGTTGGTGACCTTGGTGACACTGATTTCAGTCGGCTGGATGGGATTGGCCATCACAAGAAAGGGGTGGATCCGCCGCGGAAGTGTAGTCCAAGGTCCGTGGAGCAAGCATCTCTTTCGCACTGTCGCCGATGACGAAGCAACGCCCATCCATTGAACTTGTTCGACTCAACCGTCTCTCCATTGCCTGCATACGAGTGTGTGTATATGTGTGTGTGTGTGTGAAGTTGAAGCTATTGTATTTCCCGACCTACCCCAACGATTTTCTTACTGAGTCAGGTTAGTGACTAATTGATGAAAACAAAAAGATTGCTGTGAAGGAGGAGCCATAGCGCTGTGCACGAGTGAGGGAGACAGGTTGTCTGGATGTGACTGGTGTTGTGAGCAGATTTGAATCACGAGGGGATGGCAGTTGAATGATGTTGACTTGTGTTATGGGTGCCTGGTTGTTTAGTCAATTCATGATGCGAAGTTTTTCGATTTTCGTGAGTTCCCTTTGATGACTGACTCGGATTGACTGAGGATCGGCCACTACATTCATAGAACTCGGAAAAATTTTCAATGGGCTTGTTTCCTCTTCTAACCCCGGAGTAGAAAAACAGACATTTCGTGTGACGGACAGATTTTTAGGATGACCCCCAGCTATAAGACATATCCATGTCAAAAAAATCACAACTCAATCCCAGAATTCATTCCACCCGTAAAGTCCAAAAGTCGTCCGCACATCGAAATCAAATTTCAGCCATTCAGTATCGTTGTCATCACATAGTATAGTGGGTCGTCGGTCGCCGCCCTGTCTCAACATAATTTAGCCCTCGACATGATACAATTTATCTTTAAAGTGTTTCAAATCTTCAATGACAGATTTCTATGGCCAGGGGAGCATTTAATGTTTGATGTGCTAAGCTAAACTGACGACGATGTAAAATAGTGCTATGACTCTGTACATCTCCCAAAGTTATACAGTGGTGAATGTGGTCGAATAGATTCATACTTAGTTACACATTTTCGAGCAATTCAAAGGCTCTCATTCAAAATATACACCAAACATAGCAGCGACAGTAGCAGCAGCAAGAGGAATCGTCAACAGACAACACCAACATCGAGCCATGACGTCAATAGAACGAAGAACAGCCAACTATGGGCGCAAAAGCGGGGTCGGACGGGGGGCGAGAATTAGCAAAATGTCATTTCAAATGGATACATACATAGCCTGATATGTACCCCCTGAATTCGTATGACTTGAGGGCTATGCTAAATGTAAAGAAGACGACAGCAACGACTGACTGACTATGGTGTAAGCAACAGCAGCGGCGGATAGAACTAATAAAACTTAATCAAGACCAATCAACTTCAATTAAGTTTATGAGAGAAGAGATACTAAATGGGATATATATAATGTTGTCGTCCGGGGTAGTTGGTTTGTCATCAAACGATTGGTGGCTCGAGAGCCTTGGAGTAGATCCATGAAGTTAAGCTCCTCTAAATGTAGTCAATCGCAATAGTTCCAACACATTGTAAGATGCATAAATGCTTCGGGGCGGGGAATGACGGTACTACAGATAGTTTCAGAAATGGATGTTTGATTGGATATTGTTTATTCATTAAATACTTGGAAATGGAATCTGGCGCAGTAAGATACAAGTATGTCTGGCTAATATTTCCCATATCCCGTCATTGCTGTCAAAATTGAATCAACCAGCCAATCAGTACGCCTCTTATCTTTTCAACAAGGACACGTCCTTTTTTTTATCCACTCTACTTGCCGTCTTTGTCTGAACTAAGTCCCTAGAGAGAATTTCATTTAGTCATTTCCGTTCCAACTTCATCGACTCTTGGTCCGGATTTGCACTTATCCAGCAGCTTGGAATTGAATCAGTGGTTGTATGTACTTTGGGTTCTGCGAAATCTTCAGGTCCCCTCCCCCCTCTTTCATTCACTAATCCATCGTGTCTTGTTGCATAGTGCACAAAAAAAGAGCAAAAACCTTTCAAGTGGTCTCTCGACTTTCAGCTGGCATATTCTTTCTGTTGCCATACGTAGTATCTGATATATGATATATCTAGACGTATTGACTCCTATGTGTGATGCATAAATGGCACCGTTGCAAAAAAAAAGATAGATACTTATTCATGGTCGTGTTCTTTTCCTTCGCGCTTGGTCCTCCTGCTACTATTATGATGAAAGATCTCTTTCAATGGTGAAAGATAATAGCGATAGTCGGATTATTGGATTAGTCCTCCACTTAAACCATTAGGATCTTGGCAGAAAGCGGAACGAGGCACATATCCGGGGATGTTAAATGCGAGAGAGTGAGACCCGATGTTGTTCTTTGTACTTTGACTGGAGAGATTAGATATTAAGTTGAGAAAGTTGTATTTAGCCGCTTTCGGATGTTAGGGCAAGCATACCATTTGGGATGATAATGAGTTTCATGTTCAAGCTTTGTTAAACGCGTCACCGATTAAATCCCCGAAATTAAGAAAATATCCCAATTTTTGGTGATGTTTTTCATCTTAACATTTCCCACAAAAAAAGACAAATCAATGAAGAAGGTTAATTTTGCCTAGGCCACACTAGGATTCTTCCACTGCCTATAGGGGCGATAAGCCATCCTGGGGTATCCCCATTATCAAAGACACTTTTCTGCTTTAGGCAGTAAGAAGTAACACTTTACAGGAAGATACTACTTTTATGATGCATAAATACACGTTATATCCATACTACCTAAGGCAGAAATATATTTAATGGTCGCTTTTAAGTTAATTTCCGCTTTAGGCAGTACGCACAGAGCATGTTTGCATCATAACAACAGTTTTAAACTGAGGAGAAAAAAAAAACAGGTTTGTATGTACTGTCTAAAGCGGAAATCGACTTGAGGATAGGCATAGAGTGGATTTCCGCTTTAGGCAGTACGAACGTGAATTAATTAATTTTTCGTGCCATCAGCCGCCGCCCGGAGGAAATAAACGAACGTGAGAGAAAAGATGTCCACAGAGTGCTGCATTTTTTAAATTAAAAAAAGCGGATTTCCGATTTAGGCAGTAAGAAGTAACGCTTTTCAGTAACAGTCAATTTTTATGATGCATAAAAACGCGCTTTCAATTTTCGCTTTAGGTAGTATGGATTACCTCAAGCGAAAATCGACTTGATAGTGGCTTTAAAGTTGCTTCCCGTCTTAGCCTGTATCGAATGCATTGTAACAACAGTTTCACTTTCAAAAACTTAGGTTCGTATTCACCTGAGCGTGGGCGCCGATTTGGGCACTTACCAAAATGTATGTACTTTTTGGGGTAATTTTGTCATAATGACTTTTTCTCCCACAACGAAACTGTACTTTCGGTGAATTAGGCGAATTATCCTACCAAATTTAGAAAGATTCGCCATTGGCAAAAAGCCCCGAGTCATATACATTTTTTTTTTGTCATTTACCTTGGAGGGGGTATGTGGTGATGGGTAATTAATTGCATAAGATAGTTCGCGGTTTTTCCGAGAATCTCTGAACTTAATTGGAATTCGAAATCCGTTTGGATTATTGCCTGTCTGGTTTGTACTCTTATTCTCTAGCCCTGGAATCTATGTATCTGTCATAAATTTCACTAATTGTATCTACGTGGAGAAGCGCCCGAGAAATTGTCTTAATCGAGGGTAGGTGCGCTACGCTGCATGTATACCTACCGACAGCATCTCATGTGCGAATGCTTTGAATATTTTAAGCAATGAGGTGGTCTAGAATGTATCCCAATCTCCGGCTGATAATTAGATATCTGGATACATAAGCTTGCGATAGATATGATAATTGGAATATTCGATATTTGTGGTATTTCTGGAAGATTGTGCTAACAAACGCACGGGCAAAATTTATTAGTTTATGTTGAGAGTGAATTGTCACGTAAAATTCCATTAGGATTGTGTCGATTGACGTGGAGTGTTAAAGCCGCTAATATTTTGTTTTTATCAAATTTAGTTTAAGGCCCGTCCTCCGAAAAACCAATCCTGCCTCACGAAAGCTTACCGGAAGTTTGTGGCAAGAGCGAGCACAGATGACGTTTCAGGTCATCGAACAACCCTCATCGCAGTTCGCGGTGAATTAGATGTCGAATCAAAGGGGTTGATACCCTCTTTCCGAAAACCCAATCCTGCCTGTCAAAAGCTTGCCGAAGGTTAGTGGCAGGAGTGGCCAAAAGCGACATTTGAGGTCGTCGATCAACCCTTATCGCAGTTTGTGCTAATTATGGTTTCAAATCAAAGGTCTTGATGTTCTCTTTCCGAAAAACCAATCCTGCTTCGCGACAGCTTTCCGGAACTGGGCACAGGTGACGTTTCAGGTCGACGAACAACCCCCATCGAGGTTTGCGCTGAATTATAGATGTCGAATCAAAGGAACTGATGCCATCTTTCCGAAAAACCAATCCTGTCTGACGAAAGTTTGTCGATGGTGGGAGGCAGGAGCGGGAAAAGGTGACGTATTAGGTCAACGAACAACCCTAATCGCAGTTCGCGCTGAATTAGGGGTCACATCAAAGGTCTTGATGTCTGCTCTCCGAAAAAAACATTCTTGCCTCGAGAAAGCTTGCCGAAATGCCTTTTCATAAATTTATAAATTTAAATTTATCTAAAAAATTTATGGCACACCTGTAAGCCAAGTATCTATATCCTGCTACCCACTTCTGGGTAAGCTTTCGCGAGGCTGGAATGATTTTTCGGAAACAGGACCTCAAGACAAACCGACATGAGAGTTGTCCGATCCATTTCTTTACATTTTTGTAATTCATTAAAAGGGATTTCCGGGAGACTGCTCAGGCAGGATTCTCTCTCTCAATTGCCCTAACCCCTTGTGGGGCATAGCGCGTCAACTGTTCCATGCGGCCCAGTTGACGTTTCGACGACATAAACTGGTTTCGGAGAATGCAGTTGCCAGCATGCACCTCTTGCACATCCATGCACTGTTCCATGTGGCCCAGTTGACGTTTCGTTGGCGTAAACTAGTTTTGGAGAATGCAGTTGCCATCATGCACCTCCTAAGGGAGCGACTGGTTAATGGTGTAAACATCATACAGCCAATTACTATCTTCTATTTCCGTTAAGTTTCGTGAAATGTCTAAAATTGATTTTCGCCCTAGATTTTTGGCCCAGCTCTCTGATAATTCCACTGTATCTACAGTTGGAAGGTCACAGCGATTTGAAAGTACCCTCCTCTTTGCTCTATGGCGCTCATTTATCGAGATACCTTCTTCTATATTTTCGTTAAGGTTCGTATAAGATTGAACATCGATCTTCGGACTGCTTGAAACCACTTGGCCTAATTTTTTTGAGTGGCTAAAGTTGCAAGTGTATAATACTTGAAGATTGCAACGATCTAAACGTCCTTCCCATTTTTTTACGATGCGTATTTGGCGTGATAACAGCATTATTTTGGTTTCGTTAAGTTTCATATAAGGACAAAAACAGGTTTCTAATTCCGGAAGGCCTCTTGGTCATATTTTTTGGCCAGTCGATTTAAAATTCAATTGTATGTAGGCCCAGTGATCGAATAATTCTACGATGCCTATATTAATCCGAATATCTGTATTTTTATAGTTTCGTTCAGTTTCTTAAAGGGTCGAAAACTTTCTCCCACCCTAAATCCAACACTAATTTGCCATCATTTCGTAAAAATTCAATTCCATTCACTGCCGTACAGAAATTCAATAAAACTACTGTCGCTCTTTAATCCCGTCGATGATCCCTACCGTGACTAACTTTCTTTTTTTTTTTGCCAAAATACGTGTAATGTTCCACACATAGAACCCAAAATTGATTCTTCCATTCGTCGTTCATGTCCTCGCCTCTAACTTGTTATATTTATTGTTTTGTTCTTCGTTCCGTCACACACTTGGCTGAAGATGGACATGTTTCTAATTTATCGTGATGCCTTATCCATCTCGTTGAGAATTCAGTTAGGCAACAGCATTAACCTCTTGAGCCTGAGTGTCGTGTCTCTCTCTCTCTCTCTTTCTACTACAGCCTTGGCTCAAGCAACCAAGGCCTTGAGCAGCCTCAACATCCTCCCAACGAAGAAACGAACTGATAGTGTGTACAAGGACTTTTAGAAATGATGGCGTTTTGATGAGGCAAATGACGATGCTGAAGTTGTTCGGCTGATGATCCATCCAAGTCGAAACAAGACGTAAGTAATTCTTGAGAATCCTTATGAAGAGGATAATCTAATTAATTTCTACCCTTACGATGTTTTTCTCGATGTTTCTTGTCACGCCATCATCACCATCAGTTCGGCCATTCGTATCCTCTCGTTGTCCCTTCTATATCCCGGTATTATTCAGGACAAAGGCAGTGTTCTTGGGAATGAGGTCGGCCAGCGGCATCATCAACATCCAATTTCGTTTCCAAGAAATGTGGATACTCTTTGTGTGTGTCGAAGAAATCAGTTACAGTGTGTATGAGAGAGAGTCTTATCATGTCATCATCAATAATAACTGTTCACTGTAAGGAGTAGTAATTTAGGACACAAGAATTTCAAAGCCCAAAATCCTTCGGCCAGAACTTTGACAGGAGGAAAGCATAAGCCAAGAATTTCGGAGGATTATTCGGGGAAACTTATTTTGCTTGCTTGGGATAAATTAGAGCCACTCCGTCCATTAGACGAATGCTTGGAAGCAGTTTTGTTAATATCGTCCTTTGGGAAGAGACGGAGATGACAGTTTGTATAAGTCATGCAGATAAGGTCATTTATTCAACCAGTCCTCGACAAAGTAGTAATCCGGCGTTTGTAATTCTAAAAATGCAACACTCTCGGGTCATCTTCTCTCACGTCCGTCTGTCCCGCCCCTCCCCCGAACGCCGGCAGCGGCGACTGATGGCAGCAAGGAAAAATTAATTTCATTCTGGCAAGATGACGTTCTGCATCATAAAATCGTCCTTATTTTTTTTTTTTTTTGATAGCAGCCCGGCGTAGCCAGCAACCACTATACAAAGTCTCATTTATCTAACCATCGCGCGCGTCGTCTTATCCGCTGAAATCATCCCCTTTATGACTCGTTCTGTCCCAAGTGTAAACAACCATTGGCCGCTCATTAAAGTCTTCATGTCCTGACAATATCTTTTCCCCAGGGTGTCCGCATCATATTGGATCAAACAACCCGAGCCATTCGAGCTCGGAGAATGATTGGTCCACTGGCTATGTGCGCTATGTCCTTAATGAGCTTTTCGCGCTATATAAAAAGCATGTGGCAACGCTGATAATGATATCCATGATGGGTCAACATTTGGTATTTAATTTTTTTTTTGGTTGGTTGGGGGTCGTCTGTTCCGTCCTGTTCTGAGGATAAAGTTTTCGAGAGTTTCTTCTCGAAAACCCATTCGTCCCGGTCCGAGTGTTGGCATCTTGCCGATCCCGACGGCACAGAACTTATGTTTTGTTCTTCTCGGATTTCTCGGAAAGAAAGTTTTAATTAGTCGTGAAAAAAGCGTATGATGAAGATGATGGAAGATGAAACTACCCGCGCCGCGCTGTCACTAAATGAATGGAATCAAGGACTCGGGTATATCAAGGATAGTGGGAAGAAGTCGGCACAGCTATTTATACCTATATATCCTTTTTATCATTCGTCTAAGGCCTGGCCCCCCTCCTACTATTCGTGTTGACGTGACCCATTAAAGATGAGCGTGTTTTATGGTAGTGCTGGAATCATGAAACTACTTACTATTTGTGCAGTTAGTGATAGCGTGAAATGCTGACTAGAACTAGACGAGGGGATGAAGCAGCATATTTGATTGATATGAAGCCAAATATGTTGTGAATATATAGAAAGAATTGTCACGAACAAGGACGTTAATGGGTTATTTAAAAGTTCCGAAATGTTAGCGGTAGAGTGTATACTGTCAGCAACGTCATACGGTGGACTCCTTTGAACATATGTTGCGTTACTTAAACAGAACATTGTTCTGGAATAATAATGCCTTCTGCTATCCATTTTTATCTTATTGTAATTTTTTGTTCATTCCTTCAAAGTAGGCTTTCCGCAAATGTCAAATTTTCAGTCAGGATCTCTTGTTTCAAATCAGTGTTTATTAAACATTAAATAAATTTTTTTGTAATTCATACTTTATGGACAACGACGACGTCGCCCCGTCAGTTCTATCCGGGCCCGATCAAAATGGTGCCCCCGAAATCCACGACAGCTTTACCCAATGGTTGCTGAAAATCTCACAACCCAGAAGTTCTCCCACCTCACCGGCTCCACTTGAACCCACGAAATATTCCAAACCGGGTCCAATGCGCCCATCCGATTGGGAACGTTTTAATCAATGGGTCGCCGAAAAGGGACGTCCTAAAACTTATCCAGAACCATCCGAAGCCCAACGAACCAGTGTCCCAATAACGAAACTTATGAATCGTCTCCGTGTGTTGTCAAACCCGCGACATATAACACCGCGTCATAAATTTAAAAAACGAAAGTTTGTCAAATGTAAAAAATTTTCAAAAATTTGCGGACATTGTCCCGAAAAAGAACTGAAGATCAAACCTATCCCCCGGGCAGCATTGACTTTTATAGCGACACCACGTCTAATTCAGCTCGCGCAACCTTTGTCGTTTCCACGTCCTCAGCATTGTCCGGTGCCGCCACGAGAGGACGATATGATTCCGCCACGATATAAAATGACAGCACGTCAGATGATGAGACATTTGAAACGGTTGAAATATTTTGCCGCCCCTGTTGAGCTGAGGGATCCGAATGAGATTCGCGAGGATTATATGTTGTTTCAAGAGAAAAGGCCCCTGAGGGATCTGCTGCCACGAATCTGGGTTTTGGCCCAACCTCGACCCGATTTTATGCACGAGGTGATCCCGACGCGTGATTGGAAACCTTTGTCAACTTTCGAGCGTATAGATGCGCTGTCCAAGCCGAAACAAAATCAGCAGGATGAAGCATATGATCCCTTTGTGGTGCCCAGGTCTGCTCTAAAAGCTCGAGCTACGCCCCGAATTGATGAGCTAGCGAAACCGAAGCAGTATCCATCCGAAGAAGATTGGCCGAAGAAAACTGTCAGTCGAAGGCGAAATCGTAAAAATTGGCGAATATGTTTTTAGAGAAAATTAGCAGCTTTCTGCAGAGGGGAAAAATCTAGGAATCTATATCAAAAAATGTATGTGAATTAAATTCGGCGCCCAACGTGGGGTACATGTGGAATATCTTGTTTTTTTTTTTTTATTACGGATATACAAAAAAAAAGTCAATGTCGTGAGTCATCTAAAAGATGTCCTACTCAATTGCCCTAACCCCTTGTGGGGCATGGCGCGTCAACTGTTCCATGTGGCCCAGTTGACGTTTCGTTGGCATTAATTGGTTTCGGAGAATGCAGTTGCCAGCATGCACCTCCTGCACATCCATGGCCACGAACGTCGTCGTGGACGGGACTCGAACCCGAAACGCCGGTAGTCAAACATGAGACTGATGCCTCAACACACTGCGCTATTTTATGTTGCTTCACCCTCAGCGCTCCGTTCAACACAACTTCCATTATTTGACATAGAAAAAGACTCGGCGTTCGGCGATATTTTAATAAATCACTGTCGATCTTGAACACGAACCTGGTACAAATGTCCTCTGACACACACATACACTTCACATAGGTGTAAAGAAAACCGGTCCACTTGTACTAGGTTCGTGCTCGAGTTCGACAGTGTATGGTGACACTTATGCGCCTCGCTCACACTCGCGAGCGAGAGTTGTGCGGCTTTTCGTATGAAAGAATGGAAGGTGGGAAGGGACATGCTCTCACTCGCGAGTGTGAGCCATGCGGCTCTTCGTGTGAAAGGGCATTAAGTGTGTAATAATTCTGAATCTTGACTCCAGTTTTCATAATACGAAATTCATGCATTCCTCCTCCTCTTCCCCCTGCATCCTCAAAATTTTCATAATACGAACCTCATGCATTTCTGCTCTTCTTCTTGCTCCTCTGCTCCCTCCTCTTGCTCCTCTGCTCCCTCCTCCTCTTCCTCCTCTGCCTCCTCTTGCTTCCTCCTCCTCTTCCTCCTCTTCCTCCTCTTCCTCCTCTTCCTCCTCTTCCTCCTCTTCCTCCTCTTCCTCCTCTTCCTCCTCTTCCTCCTCTTCCTCCTCTTCCTCCTCTTCCTCCTCTTCCTCCTCCTCTTCCTCCTCTTCCTCCTCCTCTTCCTCCTCCTCTTCCTCCTCCTCTTCCTCCTCCTCTTCCTCCTCCTCTTCCTCCTCCTCTTCCTCCTCCTCTTCTTCTTCCTCCTTCTCTTCCTCCTCCTCTTCCTCCTCCTCTTCCTCCTCCTCTTCCTCCTCCTCTTCCTCCTCCTCTTCCTCCTCCTCTTCCTCCTCCTCTTCCTCCTCCTCTTCCTCCTCCTCTTCCTCCTCCCTCTTCCCTACTTAACAGTATCGCCTAAATTTAATTTCTTCGCAAGATGTGCGAAAAATGGCATCATATCATGCAATTCATTTATATGCACCCTGGTTCCGCTTAAATCATTATATATGTGAGTACTTTCAGTAATTGCAGCCTGAAGCGCGCTATTCAACTGTTTAATTATTTTAATTAACTTAAAGCGAGCGAGCAGTGAAAATTCGTCTCATTGAAGAGATAATTGAATATCTTGACATGAAAATGCACTAAAATGATGTTGAATTGTCGCAAGAAAATTAACTTTTGCTGGCGCGTAGTGACGATGCAGGACGGAATAGCGGAGGACTATCGCATCGCATGGCCCAGTATATTGTAAACGTGGAAACTCCCGGATAAGCCGTATCTATTTGAGCTGTTGTAATTTGATTGTTCAGTAGAATTGTATCTGAGTTGAAGATAATTGTTGCAATTTGCGCTTGGATTGCTACGGACATTTCAGTTTCGCTATTCTCGAGCTTGCTGCTTGCATTTCACATTTTCTCATAGTCCAAGATTCGTTTTGTTGTAAATTTCAGTTGGTTCCGGGTGAGTCAACAAATTTCGGCCAAAAAAATTAAAATCTTCTGAGAAAAACTGCGAGAAAAAACTTCCAAATCAAATTAATAAATTTCCGAGACAAAAATATGACATTTCCAAATCAAAATCACAAATGTCTGAGACAAAAGAAAAAAATTGCTCACCAAATTAAAAAATATTCATCTGAATAGAAGAATAGAAAGCGGAGAGGTTTTTCATAATTTTTTTTTCAATAGTAGAATTTCATTTCAAACAACTCTATATTGAAAGTGGCCACATAGTCATATCATGTTGCCCTATGTAGTGGACGGTTCCGAGGGTACGAGAAGAACAGGTTGGGCGTCAAATATGTAATGGACGGTTTGGGGGGCATCAGAAGATGCCCGTGGGACGGAGCCTAAGGTAGTGTAATTACCGTGCTATCTGGTGAAGGAAAAGACTCCTCAATGAGCTAAGCAGCGGCCTATGCTTGCTATAGCTCAGTTCGGGAGACGTGGACGGGGTTTTCGCCGCTCATTGCTCTTATCCTTTACATACTAATAAAACTCATAGGCCTGGATAAGACAAAACAAATATGAGAGGCAAAAATGGGAAATAAAAAAATGGGGCGATGAGGATAGAATGATGCCCTCGCGCTCGCATTGCGGCGCGGGTGTAATGGGATCCTCGGCCTCTGGTTGCGTACCATCGACAGATCACTACTCATCAGGTGCTGCCTTCGATCTACCAGTGGGTGCAGCACTTGCAGGATATGGTTCATTACAGGTGGTTGATTACAGAATAGAAAATGAATAGATTTTTCATAATTTTTTCAAAAGTAAAATTTTGATTCCAAACAATAACTCTATATTCACTTGCTAATTGGCTACGAAAAGTCCCCCGCAACTGACAAGAACTTACTGAAACGTATCAGTCAATTGGTCTTTTTTCGCGACGTCAACTTTAAATTCAGGAGTCAAACAATTACTCGCGCCGCCTGAAACACGCCTGATAATACTCATGATACGTTAGACAATAATTTTTAAAAAAACTTCACCATTTTTCATACTTGCCATAGCTATTTTCGGACGGATGATTTATGATCATCTTTTATGCATGTTGGCTCTCTGCAGTATTTATCGCGGCGGTGTAGTGAACACACCCCTTTCTCTATATGGTATTCACATCATCAGCCACCTGAAGAAGACAAAGCTCCAAGGAGGAGGGCACACCCCAAAGGATATGTGTCACTGTCTGTTCGGCGAGCGATAAGAAACATAATGTCCTTCCATAAAGGTTATGCCATTGTAAAAATTACCAACCGAACACACCAGGGGATTCTACAAAAGTTTCATGCAGTTGTCGGAACAAGGGCTGGAGAGGAGATTGTAGAAAGAGTGTGATTTTCGGAAGCAGATAAGTTGAGTTGATTTAGCCGGGGATACACCTGGCATCTACTGAGAATTCTGTTTAGCACCTGGTAGACAGACGGTTATTTGTAAGGCCCTATGAATGAAAACAAACAGTCACCCGAAACATTTTGTATGACGACTTTGAAGCGAGTGCTTATTATGAATAATTAATCGCTCCGAATTTGGGAAAATAGTTCGCAAAATGATCCGTGAAATTTTTTTAAAATTTGAGTCAATAATTCAAAATGAACCATCGCCCCAAACCCCATTTTTACGACAAAAAATCGTCCCAAGTTTTGGCACTGCCTAAAGCAGAACTCCGGTCTGATATTTTGCAGAGTGGATTTCCGTGAATTTGAATTACCCAAAGCGGAAATACACTGTTGTGTTATATGCTTGTACTGCCTGAAGCCGAAGTGCCTCTTTGAGAGTTCGCTGAGTGGACTTCCGCGGGTTTGTACTGCCTAAAGCGGAAGTGTCCATGGTTCAATACTGCCTAAAGCGCGAATGCTCTTTTAGATTTGCAGGAGTTGGATTTCTGTGGAATCGTATTATCTAAAGTGAAAATCCACTCCAGAAAATGTCATGGTGGATTTTCGCTTCGGACTGTAGTAGCCTACGAAAATTTACTCTAGAAAATCCCTTTAGAGCATTTCCGCTTTAGACAGTACTCGTAGGAGCAAACGCCCTTGAGTGGATTTCTACTTGACGCAGTGCCCAAATTTGGGGCGATTCTCCGTCGCTCCAAAAAATGGATTTCGGGGCGATCGTTTCTAAATTTTGAGGCAATTGTTTGTCTTCATTTTGGAGCCGAAATTTCATATGAACTATCATCCAAAAACTGTATTTTTGTTTCGGGAGCAATAGTTCCTGGGGCGTTAATTCATGAACCCGATTTTTTGCTTTTTTTTCTGTAGTGGTACTTGACCGCATTTGATTTCCCAAACCTGGAGGCCCTACACGGACTCCTTCGTCGTAGCCTTTGTCGATTGGAACACAAAGGATTCTTGGATCGATATCTGCCACTCAAAATCGAAATACTTTTACTTCGAATCACAATCATGTCAAGATGCCCAAAGCCTTGAACTACTAGTCGCTTTTATGAGTTAGGGCTCAAACAATTCTGTGTTGTCGAGCTACTTGAATTGCCAACAACATTTTTTTTCTCCGAAATGAAAAGAATTAATACAGAAAAAATTACAAGTGCAGTTTCCCTACCTTCTCGATGAGTTGAATAGTCCTACTTTCCTCTGTTCTGAAGAAAACTTGTTCCAAACACAAAACCACATCAAATAACTCGACATTTTCGGCAAAAATCCAAGACCATCGACGACGGCAGATGTAGCAGACGATAAAGTCCTAAAATTTTCCCAAAAATAAGGCGCGGCATTTTTCGGTTTTCCTTTTCATTTAACTATTCTCCCTAAATGGAAGTTCAATATTTGCCACATTTTTTTTAAAGTCGTCGACAAACTTTGAAGGCGGCGGCCGCCGCCACACCGCCATCTTAGTTTGGGGTCGGTCCACCCGTCTAATGCCGAGGATTTGGACTTTGTCTGTGTGCTTTGTGTTGCAAAAGTGACGAAAACCTGCTATGAATAAGGGATGAATACGAAAATAAAAATGAAAAACAATTTTCTCCTCGCGCTTCGGTTGTGTTTTGTACTCGGCTCTTTTTTTTTTTCGATGCAATTCTGATGGAAAACTTGGCAGTGGATGGAGAAAAGGACACGCGACGTTGAGTGGTATAGCCGTCGTCGTCGTTGCGGGGGTGGTAGCGCGCCCGGCTCGTTCAATTTTGAATTGAAAATTTATTGGAAGGGTATTTGAAAACGTTTATGAAAAAATGATTGATGATATGAATTTTTGAATGTTGAAATTTGTTTTTGATAAGGCTGAAAGACGTGGGAAGTAGAAGGCCAAAGTGGTGTAGAATGAATGGCGCTTTCACAAAAGCCCGGCGATTCAATTGTTCTATTGTAAAGTGCACTTTGAAATGTTTAAAGATGTGGTTCATTTTAGTCGTAATAATAAAAAGAAAATCTGTTTACCGTCAAACAATAAAAAAGATGGCGGGCGAGAGCTCCGAATCAGCCTGGAATCCCAGAATTCTTTTTTTTTCTGTTGGGTTGTTGCGTGGTACTTCACGGTTTTTGCGAAATAGCTCGAATGAATTATGCTCCAACAAATGCTGACATAAGACTCCATTTTTTCGGGGAATACTTCATCGTGACATGTCCCCCCCCCCCCCCCCCCCAAAAACTAAGAAAAGTCTATAAAAAAAAGAGAAAATGTAATGACAACTGACATACTCACCTCCACTCCACACATACACACACGCTTTTGGGGGGAGGGGGTAGGTTCGCTTCGCGTGCAACAGCACCGCTATCTGCTCCGCGCTTTGTGACTTATAAATTTGAACTTCGCGGCTCAAGTATCATTAAAAACAATTTTCAAAATGAAACCGGAATATAGAGGGCTACGCCCGCAATCCGAGGGTTTTGTAGCAAGTACTTATTTTGGTATGTCAGTATCGGCTCCTTGCTCTTCTTGGTACCACTTAGATGGATAAAACAAATAAAATGTCTGACCCATAATATAGTATCTTATATGCCCAATCATATTACGTGATTGTAACGAAACTTAGAACATACGGATATTATTGCCTATGGTGTTGGTTATCCTTGGCCATCGGTACTTTTGATCTCGGACGTGTTTAAGGGATGCAGGGATGCGCTAACTGTAACTATGGAAACAAACTATTATTAACCTATTTCGAGGAGATATACAAATTCCATTATTTCCTGTTTTATATACTGTTCGGAACCCACCTTCCTGGAAGTTTTCATTTTTCTGTGTAACGGTCTGGAAATGCAAGGGGTGGGGGGGGGGGGCAAACTACGATCTAATAATTTATCCTCCCTCATTGTTCCCCTTTTTTCAAATATAAGTAAAGAAAACTCAACATTACCTTTTTCACAACACCCCACTTGCCTATACCAGTCGATAAACAAAATTTGACCTTAATTTTAACCCTCACCCTCCCCTCCACCGCCCGTTACAGTTGGCCAATTATCACACATCGCCCCCTACCAATCTTTACCCTTTCATAAATGTGATTAACCATAATATGTAACAATAACTGCAATTCGCACTACGAAAAACAACATGCAAGTAGTACTCGCACCTTTGAAGCCGGTAGGTGTATTTTTTGTATGAATAGTGTAAAAATGCCTAACTTTAAGTGAATGTAATATTGTTAAATATTACATGGTTGTAATGAAACGTAGAGGCATTATTGCCTATGGTGTTGGTTATCATTGGCCATCAATATTTTTGACCTCGGGTGTACTTAAGGGGTGCAGGGGTGTGCTAACTGAAAAAATAGAAATGTACTATTATTAACCTTTTTTGATAAGATTTTGGAATTCTATTATTTATAGTTTTCTATGTTAGTAAAATGCCGCTTTTCTGTAAATTTTCACATCTCTAAGTATAACGGTTTCGAAATGCAAGGGGGGGGGGGGGGCAAACTCGGATCACATATTTTCCCCTCTCCCTCTTTTCCCCTTTGTTCAAATTTGAAGAAAATTCCAGAAATGAAATGTACTCGACGGTACCTTTCTTACGATACCCCACTTGCCTATACCAAATGAAAAAAAAATTTCGTCCTTCATTTCCCCTCTATGGGGACCCCCCCCTCAAAGTTGACCTATTACGATGCATCACTTTCTCCAGAGAATTATAGTACTTCTACATATTTTCACTAAATTTCATACATGTAGCCTCAGCGGTTCGTGAGATATTCCATGGACAGACAGACAGACAGACGGACGCATGACCGATTTCATAAGGGTTTTGTTTTACTACAAAACCCTAAAAAGGACAATTATCCCCTAAAATGCAATTTTGGGGGATAATTAATCTTTTTCATGAACCAGATTTACTAATTTTTGTGTTTTGGGTCATGATGACTTTTCTTCCAAACCAAAATCGAATTTTTGGGGAACCTTGCGCACTATCCTCCAAATTTGGCGATATGTCCTTTGAAATAATCCCCATCCTCATCTTTTACAAATTTTTTCAGGAGACATATTTCATTTTTCGGGAGATAATTCGTGTCATACTTTTAGGGGGTAGTTCGCGAAACCATTATTTGGCTCATGTCCATTTTATGCAATAAAAGGAAGTTTTGCCTTTCGTAAAAAATGCTTAATTGGCTCTCCCCGCGGGGGTCCTTTTATTCGAAACTGCGCAATCTCTAGCATGTCACGAGTCTTTTGCTATCATTAATCTATCTGCATCCCTGTCGCAGTATCCCCGATTGACAGGAATAAGCAAGATAAATTCAACATTATGCTTCCTATCATCCTCGAGATCTTTTTCAAGCGAAATAATTTTATTTTTTTTTACTTACCAGTCCTTGCATCTGTTTAATTAAAATTGCATCCTGATTCAACCCTTCAATCCTCTCTCTCTCTTTCTCTCACTCAATCTACATGGCCCTCATCGTTGTCCATCGACTCTCCGTTTTCAGAACCAGTATAAGCACAGCGAGACATCGAACAAAAAGCGAAAAAAAAGAACGATATCTAGATAGAAATTGCAATTAAAATCATTTATTATCACTTTGATTTATTGCATAAATAACTTTTAAAAGAAAATTAAGAATTATTTTAAATTGGAATGAATACTGCGGGGTGTGGACCGTACGTCGACATCGACCGGGCAACTACTTTGTGCTTCGTATCTCTCGGATGCAGTACTCGGTTATTGTGTTGGGCTAGACAGAAGCTCTAGGGGGAAGTGTACAACGAGTTTAAACGAAAAGATAGATGAGAGCAATGCGATCATACTAAACCTGTGACCTGTAGCCAGACTTGCATCATTTGCCTTGTGAATTAGCTGATTGGGACAGATGCAAATCGAGTGGTTTGCCTGTTTGGCTTGTGCCTCGTCTTTTTTGCTGGCGTTTTTGTGTGTACACTCTGAAACATTCATGCGATGCTATAAGAATAAATGTTCAATTAAAATAGATTTCAATTACGAATTTTTCATGTTGATTTATCTATTTCTCTGTCATTGATGATGTAGATTTTAGATATATACATGTTGGGTTTTTAGACCTACGAGTTTGATAGTATCAATAGGGTGCCTAGCTGAATTCAAAGGCTCTAGATCGTGCAAGCTTAATAAACCTGAATTAGTTCGTAGCATAGAGTGGTCAGTAATCATCTTTTCGCACGCAAATTGGTTTAGAATAAGATTTAAAAAACAAATTTCGCAATAAATCTTAAATATGGACAATGATGGAGCTCCATGACAACACCCCAGGAACTATCGCTTCAAAACAAAAATTAAGAATCGTCCGAAATTTGGTACGGAGGTTTGTATTAAAAATTCTGCCACAAAACTCGATGAAAAATTGCTCTAAATTTTGGGAACTGTTGCCTCAAAAATTGCCCAAATTTTTAGTACTGCCTAAAGCGGAGATTTTATCTGTGATTTTACTTTTCTGTGAGTAGACGCGTTTGTGGGGGGACTCCCCAATGCAGTGTATTGTCTGCACTTCTTGGAATGGGAGTAGATTTTTGTCGGTTTGCACTACGAGTGTTTAAAGCGAAAATCCACTCTGGGATATTCGTACTGCCTAAAGGGAAAATTCTGTGTGGGATTTCTCAAAGTGAATTTTCGCTTTTGGCTGCACTAACCACTCTGGGAAATCGCAAAGGGCATTTCTGTTTGAGTTAGTACTAACCCAAGAGAATTCATTCTGGGAAATCTCAAGGAACATCCACTCTAGATATCCCAGAGTGAATTTCCGCTTTAGGATATATAAAACCAAAAACTGGGGCGACCGGTAGCGCAGTGTGTTGAGGCATCAGTCTCATCTTTGACTACCGGCGTTTCGGGTTCGAATCCCGTCCACGACGACGTTCGTGGCCATGGATGTGCAGGAGGTGCATGCTGGCAACTGCATTCTCCGAAACCAGTTTATGCCAACGAAATGTCAAGTGGGCCACATGGAACAGTTGACGCGCTATGCCCCACAAGGGGTTAGAGCAATTGAGTAGTATTTTCGACAGTACCAAAATTTCCGCCAATTTTTCATCGTGGAAAAGGTATTTAGGGCGATGGTTCATTTATACAACTGTTACCGCAAATTTTCTGTACTTTTCTCGCGAAATTTTGTGAATTTGCTATACCTTAAAAATTCACATACATTTTTCTATGCTGCTGGATCCTATAACGATTCTCTGTCTATTAAAGCATAATTGAAGCCGGCCATACCAATGTCGTTCTATTTTTAAAACACTGTGCCCCACGTTGGTCGCCACGTGTACACTCTTTGAATTTCTGCTATAATCCTAATTTTTATTAAATTTCCTTTACGGTTCTCTATTCTAAGCCTGAAATAAATTCATTGTAGACATTTTTTTATTGTATTTGATACAATTACGAACATGAATAAAAGGTCTCGTCACTAATATGTTTCAAATGTAATGTAAAATGAGAAGAATGATTTGATTGGTTTTTTCCCTCCCCGGGTGACATTCATTCAGGCAAAAACATGGGAAAAAATAACAAAAAAAAAACCTCCGCACAATCCAGTCTCCAGGTAACTGACATGCGAATACATTCCGGGGCAACCTTACCCCCGGAAAGGTCGCACAAATAAAATCTGATGTTTGCCTCGAAATAACATCTCCTGAAAATATTTAAAATTCATGAAGAAATCAAATCAAAATAAATAAACATGGAACACACAACAACAAAAAAAAAAGGAACAACAACAACAAAATTTCGGATGCATGATGAATTAAGCATAGTAGCAGGAAACGAAATTTGTATAAAGTCCTGCGGAAGGGCAAGAGAGAAAGAATTTTCGGTGGAGGCCATACCCTCCATGTTTTCCATGACAGCTCCTGGATAAGCTAGTAGATAGACTGACAGACAGGCAGGCAGGCCAACCGACAGGTAATTAGAAAATTTGTTGTACATATAAAACATGCCTTGTTACTACGAGACCCAGGGACTAAAGTTGTGTTTTCTCTGTACCCGGACCAGGACTGGAATTCCCACCGTAAATCAACTTTGACCGTTCTTCTGTCTCTCTCTCTCTCGCTCGACTATCTACTTTTTCTTGATCTAATTATAAATTATGAGAAAATCGGTATATGTAGATTGCTGTCAGTACACAGGGTGTCCTGGTTTAGATGGTTAATACTTTAATGGTAGATAGTACCGTTTTTTTTGCGGAAAATTGACACCAAAATCGACGCTCTGTCTTTAACTGTTACAGAATTCTAACATCTTTTTGTATCAGCAAGTTTGACTTGCCGAATAAAACCAAAATTTCCCACTCTCCCAATCAGTTAATCCGAGACTTTACCTCACTTTCTGAAACTACATAAAATCTCATATATAAAGACTTTCTCTCGGTTGCGAAATTTACCGTTACTTCAAAGATACAACTGTTCAAATTTTGAAGAAATTTCAAAATCGGTTTTTCATCGGAAATTCAAATTAGTATTTTATAACGGTACACTTTGAACTGAAAAATTTGTAAATTTGACATAAGTTACCTCACTTTCTAAAACTAAATAAAATTTCATTTATAGCGACTTTCTCCCGGCTGCGAAATTTACCGTTACTTCAAAGATACAACTGTTCAAACTTAAAAAAAATTCCAGAATCAATTTTTCATCGAAAATGCAAATTAATATTTTATAACGGTACTTTGAACTGAAAAATTTGTGAAAAAAAAAATCGTATTATTTTGAAATTTGGCACAACTGATGTGGAGAGTCTTCCGAATACATGCTCCAAAGTCGCCGTTAATACATGGTCCGGAAGTGTAGGATAAAGGCGGTTAAAAGTAATTTTTCCCGGTTTTTTTTCGTTTTTGAATATTTCATTTAATAGCTTTGATAAAACAGGAAAAAATCGTGTAGTTTTGAAATTTTTAAAATTAATAAAAGCCGTTTTCTGAATATATGCTCAAAAGTCTCCGTTGATAGGGGGTCCGAAAGTGTAGGGGAGAGGGGGTCAAAATTCGTTTTTCACAGCTTTCCTTGAATATTTCGAAAAAAAATAGTTTCGCCAAAAAAGAAAAGTTCTAAAGGCGAATTAAAGCAAATAAAATTTCTTAAAAATGATATTAGATCATAAAACCCTAGAGACCGTAAGCCAAGGAAAACTGAAAAAAAAATGATATTTGACCCTCTCTCCCCTACACCTACCGATTCCCTATTAACCGAATACTTTGGAGCATATATTCAGGAGACTGCTTTATTCATTTTGCAAAATTTCAAAACTGCACGACTTGTTTCCTGTTATTGTATCGATGTCTAAAAAAAACGAAATATTCAAGAAAAACCGAAAAAAATGACCTTTAACACCTTTATCCTACACTTCCGGACACTTTACTAACGGGAACTCTGGAGCATATATTCAGACGACTCTCCACATCAATTTTGCCAAATTACAGAATTATATAAAATAATTTTTTTTTTCCTATTTTTCATTCGTGCCATGGACTACCTGTGTTAAGTCAAGGTTGCAGCAAATTTGTTTCATCTCCAGACCATTTCTTTTTCCGTTAGAAAGCCAACACATTGGGGCCAATTTCTGTCAAATTTGTAAGTTTTCCAGTTCAAAGGACCGTTGTAAAATATTCATTTGAATTTTCGACGACAAATCCGTTTTTGGTATTTCTTTAAATTTTGAACAGTTGTATCTTTGAAACGGTAAATTTATTATTTATTATTCGAAAATTTCCAAATTCAAATGTATCGAAGAAATATACCGTTGGAAGCCAAAACATTTTGGCAACTTTTGTCAAATTTGCAGATTTATTAGTTCCCAAAGTATCGTTGTGAAATATTCATTTGAATTTATGACGGAAAATCGATTTTTTCTTTAAAGTTTGAACAGTTGCATCTTTGAAGTAACGGTAAATTTTGCGTTTGATTCAAACATTTTCAAATCCAAATGTATCAATGAAATAAACCGTTGGAAAGCCAACACATTGGGGCAACTTGTGCCCAGTTTGCAAGTTTTCCAGTTCAAAGTACCGTTGTTAAATATTCATTTGAATTTTCGATGAAAAATAGATTTTGAAATTTCTTTGATGTTTGAACAGTAACGGTGAATTTCGCGTATTATCCGAAAATTTTCAAATCCAAATATATCGAAGAAATATACCGTTAGAAAGCCAACACACTGGGGCAACTTCTGTCAAATTTGCCAGTTTTTCAGTTCAAAGTACCGTTGTGAAATATTCGTTTGAATTTTTCTGAAAAAGTCGATTTTGGAATTTCATGTGGAACAGTTGGTTCTCTGAAGTAACGGTAAATTTCGCAACGGGGAAAAAACCGTTACAACAAATTTTATGTAGTTTCAGGTCAGATCTCGGATCAGTTGATTTCGGAGTATGGCAAATTTTGATTCCGTTCGGCAAGTCAAGTTTTTTGATACAATTTACAAAAAAAAAAAAAAAAATGCTATGACTCTGTAACGGTTAACAGATGTTAATTTTTCACAATTGAACGTTACTATCTACCATTAAAATATTTGCCATCGGAAGCCGGACACCCTGTATAGTTGCCAGGATGATGCTTATTCTCAGGGGACGATGACGACGACGCGACGTCCTGACGAATTACGATGACAAGATGACAACCAAAATGATTCGCTATAGAAGTTGTCGTAACGTCCCTTTATAAAGAAAAAGGGACTCAGGAAACGCTCATGGTATGTTCATTAAAATAATATCAAATCGAATGCCTGAATAAATCAACCCCGAAAAAGGTTGGACAGACGAGAATATTTTTGTTTATCTTAGTCCGGGACTACTACTACCAAGTCTCCAAGGAATTTTATTTATTTTCGGTATGAAGTTTTCGTTTGACAGGAGTTTTGTGGCGAGTAGATGATATTGACGAGGGATAGCGGTAGATGATTTCGTCACACAGGCCCCACGCACAGTTGCCGGGGCTCGTTGGGGGTGTATTGAATAAAAATTCATTGTATTACTAGGAGATTATTGTGGCGCTTTTATGAAAATTTGCTATTATAGAGATAATCCAGCAAATTTCAAATTTGGAAGGAATATTTTTAATGATATTTGAGTCGTGTCGTTTCAAATGAACAACTAAGAAACCGTTATGTTCGTACTGCATAAAATTGGACCCACGCTCAAGTAAATTTCCGCCCTAGGCATCCAGCATCGTATCAACTTAGGTTTTTTAGAGTGAATCTGTAGTTGCCGCTAAAGCGGAAATTCACTTTGGATCAACCCTCAAGCCGATATCCTACATGTTTCAAAGTGAAACTGTTGTTATGATGCGTACCCACCATGTTAGTCCGTACTGCCTAAAGAGAAATCCACTTTTGGACCCACCATGTATTTCATAGGCCTGGGGAAGGCAACACCAACAAGGGAGGTAAAAATTGGGAATAAAAAAAATGAAGCGATAAGGATGGAATGGTTGGCGGATGGGTCGATTGTCCTCGCGCTCACATCGGGGTCCAGGTGTAATGAGACCCTCGGCCTCTGGTTTCGTACCATCGACAGATCCTTACTCATCAGGTGCTGCCACACAGAGGTACCGGTGGAAGCAGTACAACCAGACCCGAATATGGTTCATTTCAAAATCCTCCCAAATTTTGGGGGATTTATCAAGTGTGTGTGTGTGTGCCGTGGGGGGTTGATTCGTCTGTTTTATGTATATTCCACAAAGAACAATATCCACATGGGGGCTTATTTAATAATTTTGGAAGAGATTTTTCATCTTTTTTGGGAACATTAATTTGTTGTGGGGAAATGTAACGGCGATGAATTTGAGAGCATAATTCCTGTGAAAAATCCTCCCGAATTTTGAGGGATTCGTCATTGGGAGGAGGGGGGGGGGGGTCGTCTTTTTTCATGGATATGCCGAACAGTCATCAAAGTGGGGAGCTTCTTTAATAATTTCGGAGGAGTTTTGTCATCTTTTTTGGAAACTTTATTTTTTTTTTGTGGGGATATGTAACGGTGAACAATCCTCCAAAATGGGGGATTCTGTCATACAGTGGGCGGTGGTTTTCGATGATTTTGGTACTTCATGGTTTTGGTAGTTCTCGATGATTTTGGAAGCACATTTCTGTAGAAAATCCTTCCAAAGTTTTAGGAGATTTGTCATCTCTATTTTTGGGGGAGAATCGTGGTTTTATTTTTGATGAAAATATCACAATGCACAATCCGGAATAATGGTGGTGTCTGCCACAGTTGGGGAGGGGTGGTGGGGTTCGTGGAGCATAATTTTAACAGTAGACAAAATCTGTTTATCGTCAAACAATAAAAAAGATAGCGGGTCGTAGCTCCGAGTCGGCCTGGAATCCTTGAAAATTTATTTTTTCGTTCACGTTACAAAATATATAAATATGGAAACATTTACATTACCTTTTCTATTTCTTTGTCATGGACTTTGCCTCGGAAAATCTCTTGTCGCCGACATATGGCCCGGAAAGCTAATCGCCACAGAAGGAACCGCCATCCTCAATAAAATTGCCCGGATTGCCTTGACCGATGTCGATGATTTTTTTTTAAATACTTTGTTCAAATATTTAGCATATGGTTGCGTTATTTTTCTAACACGACTTGAAACGAATTTGTTATGCCATTTCCTTTCACATTTTTGGTATATTTATTTTTGCTGTTTTGTGTATGTTTTCTTACGCATGAAAAATCGCCACATTTTTTTTTACAAATCGAGACTACATCTAACGAACGCGGACACAAGACCACCGACGGATTGGAAATGGGTGTTGGTGAAGGATGATGTTCTAAATGACGAACATAATTAAGACATGAACATAAAAATTGTTTATTTCGCTTGCTTTTTCCGGGGCCAAACTAAATGTTTATGATTGAATTTTATTGTTGCGTTTTATTATAGTTGACATATTTGTTAGTACGTTTTAGCGGATTTTCATTAGAAGCGTCAGAAGATAATTCAATTCCTGGTTGATGCCTCCTACAAATATCCAATTCACAATCCAGCTCATACCAGTGGACTAGGGGCTACTCTTCCCAGGCTCGAATCGTAACAACTTTTTTTTTTGATATTACTTGAAGATTATGGCCCATTCAATTTAATGCTATTCCTCTTTTGAATTTGAAATGTACTTCGACGTGCCATCCTATTATCCTCTTGAATGCCTTTATTATCATCCGAACCAGTATAAAGCTCTGCTACTCATAAATTCTGCTGGAGTAAATAGGATTTCATTGCATACACTCTCGCCTTGGATGTGACTCCCGTATTTGCGACTGTGTCTTACGATTATGTGCTACGGCTATGAGATAATAATTTCCCTATATAATCCTCAATTTTGCAGCTTCTATAATCCTGAAAAAAATATAGGAAACCAACAAGTCCTTGTAACATCCGTAACGATAGACTTCTGAAAATGAGCGCTTTTATGCCGCGCCTGTTGTTCTCACATGCCGCCTTATTATGAAATTCAATAAAGCTAAGAAAAACAGTCACAACGTGTAAAATTCTTGTTTACACACAACAATTGCAACAACATTGTTTCCATTATTTGATGCGTAGTCATGTCTGACTCGCCCACAAGGACCTAGAAAAAAAAACCCCGCTGTCATGAACATAGACAGCCATTTTCTTTCTGAGAATGGCGTGTCTATGGATGTCGCAATAAGGCACAACAGAAAAAAAAACGAGAAATGTTTTCATTTTATTGCGCAAAACATTTATAGCCCTTAATGTGCCTGTGGCGGTTTGAGGACTATTCTTGCCCCTAGTAAAATAGGTTCGGTTTGTTGATGAGTGAAATGGAAATCTTTGGGTGTGCGCGTGCATTAAGGTCAACAGGTGAATGAAAATTATGTTGAAATTTTCTCTAGGATTCTATTGAAATTATCCGACTTTCCTTGTCTAGACACTTCGTCCGTTCGGTTACCTAAATCATCCTGCCCCTCTTAAGTTAAGATTTTATCTTTATTTTTTCTTCACTTAAAACTATTCTAAATGATTTGCCCGCTAAAAAACAGTTCGATTGTTGTATCGATGTTTTTACCGTGTCATCCCCTATACCAGTGACCATTTTTCTGACGTGGTTGGGTTGGGTTAAGGGACTGCCATCATCACTTGTGATACCACCCATAACGTTTTACCTCACTAAAAGCAAACCTAGTTCCCGAATCAGCCCTTACTGGCAATGTAACGATTGAGCTGTATCACGCTCATATCCTTGATGTCATCCAAGTCACAGTAAAACCAGGAGCCTAGGAATTTCTTTCTCCTCCAATTCCTTTCGATTCCCAGCAGATATGATAGCAATAGGCTTCGGATTGTGGGTTATGTACATGGAGGTGTTAGGCATTATCATTTCCTATAATAGTCTGGTGACGGTAGTGAAATTCCGTCCAGAATTTTCTTAGCGCTTCTTCTTTATCCATTCAATATTTCGGCGTTTTCCTAACTGTGCCGTTTTTTTTCATGTTGGTCGCGCGTTTAAAGATCTTTCTCTGTCTCCCCCTCTAATTCCGTCATTGCCTATCGGTTGATAAAACTGCGGTTGATGCAACTGTGGCTAAGTACCTCGATCGATAGAAACGCTTGTTAAGCCTCTCGGTCGATGAAACCGCTGGTTGAGTCTCTCGTTTGAAGAAACTGGTGAATGAGCCTCTCGATTGATCAAACTTATGTTGAGTCTCTCGGTCTATTAAACTGTTGGATGAGCCTCTAGGTCGCTGAAGCTGCCGTTGAGTATCTCGTTTGAAGAACAGGTGACTGAGTCTTTCGTTTGGAGAAATTAGTCGATGGGCATCTCGATCGATGAAATTGGCTAGACGAGCCTCTCAGTCGATGAGACTGCTGGATGAGACTCTAGATAAATGAGACTGGTGGATGAGCCTCTCGGTCGATGAAACTGCTAGTTGAGTTCCTCGATCGATGAAACAGCTAGTTCAGTCCCCCGATCGATGAAACTGCTGGTTGCGTCCCTCGATTGATAAGAGTGCTGCATGAGTCTCTCGGTCGATGACACTGCTCTAGTTGAGTCCCTTGGTCGATGAAACTGCTGAATGAGCCTCTGGGTCAGTGAGACTGCTGGATGAGCCTCTCGGTCGATGAAACTGCTGGATGAGACTCTAGATAAATGAGACTGGTGGATGCGCCTCTCGGTCGATGAAACTGCTGGATGAGTCCCTCGGTCGATGAAACTGCTAGTTAGGTCCCTCAGTCGTTGAAACTGGTGGATAAGCCTCTCTGTCAATGAGACTGGTGGAAATCCACATGGCGAATGCTGGACACTGGGCAGTGACATTGAAAGTGTAAAACGCTCTCCTCCTCCTCTGCATTCTCACAACTCTTGCAGTAGTAATTTTGAGGAAGACGGAGCCTCCGCGCGAGCACACCGATGAGGTCCATAGGCTTCGCGACGTGTTTAGTAGAAGTCTAATCACTCGCCAAAGGGAGATCCATGTTGCCCAGAATGGCTGAGTGGCCAGTACTCGACGCACGCCATTGGTTTGTTTCGTCGAGGCGCAGAAGAAGAAAGGCTGATGGGTCAAAGGTCATTAGTGCGTGTGTGCGAGCTTCGCCCAGCCTTCGGGATGAAAACGATTAGAACTTCCGTCCAGATGCGCGAAACATAGCCCAGTTTAAGACATGCGGTTAGAATAGAATATACAGTATCGAATGAACTCTGTAAGTCCGCAGGAATAATACTGTCGGGTCCAGCGAATTTAAGCGGTTCGAAACAGCCGATCTGCCAAGATAGCCACTGTGCTGCCAGGAAAGTGCGTATCAAGTTAAAGTTCAATGGATTCTTTACTTAAAGATGTCCATGAGCAATCTTGCCTCTGCAGAGATCTGGGCAGAAATGAGTCCGACGACAAGGTTTTACGAAGTCTAGAGGCGGCCTCACTACCCCCGTCCATGCGTTCGCAGAAGGTCGAGTTGCGTTTAGCGTCTCTCAACTCCTTCTTGAAAAGGCTCAGTTGCCTTTTGTAGTCCGACTCCAGCCTAAAAGCTTTTGCCTTAATAAAGGCTTTCCTGCATACAACCCTAAGCTCGGATGACGTATCGTTCCACTACATTGGTTTCTTCTTTCCTGTACTATATGTGAGCTAACAGGGCAGAATACCGCTGCCTTGATTACACCAGTCAGCGTATTAACCATGTCATCTAGTTCTAGTTCTGGGATGATTGCTGAAGAAACAGATACGCAAGAATTTCGCAGTGTCATCCTCTATACCAAAGACCAATTTCGGAGTGTCATCCTCTATGTCTATACCAACGACCAATTGTTCTGGGTGGTTGAAACGTGTACGAAACAAATTTCGGAGTGGCATCCTCTATACCAACGACCACTTGTTCGGGGTGAGTACTATAGGAATATGTACGGAAGAATTTGGGAGTAGAGCGAAAAGCTCTATAACGATCTTGTAACAGTGGTTCTGGCATTGCAGGGTGGAAAATTAATCGTTTACGATAATACAGTGTCACCCCTTATGTCAACGACCAGTTCATTGGGAGCTACTGCTGGAAAATGTACACTTGATATCACACAACCGGAATTTAGAAATTATGAAGTAGTCTAAAAAAATTTAAAACTATGAAGTAGACCGATCATATTTAAATTGTGTTAAATTTATTATTATTTCGCTCAAATTTCAACAGTGCGAGTATTGTATTAACTTTTTTTATCATTATTTTTTACAGGTAAGTTTTCCACCAAATCGCATCACGCTAAACAACTCTAGGATAAGTATGATCAAATCTTCTGTATCCCTTTTCAAATTTATGCACAATGGGTTGCGGGTGTTGATCGAATCTGGCGCCAAATTGAAAGCATATGTACACAAAATTGCCAACATAGTATCGGCATTATTTCCACCCCAAAAAGGTTCTCCGTCTTAGAATCCTGCTGACTTGACTACCCTACCATCTGAAACTCATCAAAACATATCAGTTCTATCGTAAGCTACTTTAGTTCAAAATATCTGTATCGTATCTACTCAATATGTACCGAGAACTAACCCTCTTCATCGAATTCGAACCCCTTTAATTTGTACAGACAAATTTTGAGATACACGCCCCACCCTTTTTCTTGTTTCCGCCCGTCACATAACATTTTTGCTGATATATCGTTACCTAACCACTTATACCTTTTCCCGGTCATGAATATGTAAATTGCACATGATGTCTTCAAAACTTTTATTTCAATACATCATTAAAGCCACATCACTATTCTCTCTCTAGCCTGTCAGATAAATTAGGAAATGATGTCGTAATGGGGATTTTCGTATGTAAACTGACTTACACAAGAGGGGGTGGTCGGCTGCCGACAGTGACTTAAGACGTGTCTCGGGAAGAATGTTTTTGGGGATTTAGAATTACTAAACGCAAAATGCGGGATTCGGTGAAAGATATTTTTGAAAAAGTAATTCGAATTGACGTTTCGGAAAAGATTCGGATAGGAGATTGTTGGATGTTGCTCGTGCTATCGATTAAGACGATTAAAGGCTGTCCTTGGATTAAGTCTATTATGAGAAAGGTGACCCTCAGTATCAACAACGCATTGTGATGTTTTCAATACCCCCCACGCATCACAAAATTCCTCATTCAGTCGTGTAAACAAGTTTCGTTCCAAACAATACGAGTCGAGGACGCCTGGAAATAGAATACGACAGAGCTCTGTATTCACTGACATTTCCACGCTTTCTTTACACTCTTTTGTGGAAACGTCAATTTTTTTTGCTTCTCCTACGCAGAACGTAAAATATTTATAGGAGACGCAAAAAAAAATTAAAGTTTCAACAAATGAGAGTAAAGAAGCTAAGTGTGATTCCTAATAAGCTGACCTGACCATAATATGACACCCTTCTCTCGGCTCTTGTGTTTTTGTTGGAGAACCGAATAAGGCAAGTGTACTGTTGCGAATGGCAGGCTGAAGTTTGAAAATTCAAACCATTTGGCAGCTGTAGAAACCACATCAGGCGGTAGTAGTTTGTCTTCCATTGAGTAAAAGGTATTACTTAGCCTAAACCACAATAAATCGATGGCCACAGGAAAGTAGTACTACTTTGCCTTAACCCCTAGCGGGGTACCGCGTCAAGGCTGTAACCGTTGAGTCAGTCCTTATCCGAGGCATAGTTGACGTTTCGGTAGCATATAAAGATTTCGGATAGTGCAAGTTGCTAGCATACACATCCTGTCCTTTGATTGTCGGTTTCAACAACAGGCCCTCAAAGGGAAAGGTCGTGGTATTCTTTTTTACACCCCACACCACAGGGGGACCTTAACCAAATCATCGCACTGCCATCACTGGCGGCTTGACGTTGGTTAGCAATGGTCCGTGACCACTGCCGTTCTAGGGGGCGCCCACGCGGAGGACTATGAAAGAGGAGTTTTTGCTCTCCCCAGGAAAGAAGTAGGTAAATCGAAAATGCCAACTTTTCAGGGCAACAATTTCAAAGTTTACACTCCTTTATTCAACATCATGTATTGACCACATATTATAGAAAATACTATTATATGCACACTATTATACTATTCCACTCGAAAATGCGCGCTAATTGAACTTTACACGTATAGGAGGTAGGAGAGATGGGGGCTCTGAGCAATTAAGGTCCACAAGCAACGAAACCGAGTGGTCTATTCTATATCCCAATTAATTGCCAATTAAGCTTGATCGCACTGACGAAGCTGCTCAAATGCTTCAGCGGGTCGAAGCTATCTTATTCCGAGTCGAGAAAGGCGTCAACAAGGCAATTCGTGCGACGACATTTACAGTGATTGCGCAGTGATGTTTTATCATGACCCTCACGTTCAAGATAAGATAAGATTAAGTTGTGGGCAGTGGGCCCGAAGGGCCCACGAGCACTGCGACCATAGGGTCTATTGTGCTATAGCCCTGTAAATCTAGAGTGAGCGATCGAGTTTGATCGATCCCACAAATCTGCTCAGCTGCCCAAGTTTAAAAGAGGCGATCGTTTCCGCTTCAGGGAATGCCTCACCGAGACTCTCCAAGCGGCGACGGGCGAGTGCCTCACACGCACAGAGGATGTGCTGAGAAGTCTCATCATCGCTTTCGCAAAAACGACAGTTGGGGTTAGACACAATCTCCATTCTGTATAAGTGACTCCTCAGGGTGAAATGCCCTGAGAGGAGACCGCAAATGATTCTCACTCTGCTTCTGCCAAGGCACACCAATTCCAGGGAGCGCTTGGGTGAGTGAGCTGAAATCAACAATTCCGATTGTCTCAGGCCAGGAAGGTTTTCCCAATATGCATTGGTTTCTAACTGTTCCTGATCTCGTAATTTTACCCTACATAGAGGGATACCACAGAAGGGTTCAGGCCCTGTAAACGGACTTGCAGAAGCCGTCCTGGCTAGCTCATCAGCGGTTTCGTTACCCGCAATACCAACATGTCCAGGGACCCAATAGATGGTCACTATATTAGCAATGCCAATTCTTTGTAGAGCTTCAAAGCAGTTCAGAACCAGTTTCGATGAAAAGGAGAATTTGCTTAGCGCCTTGACTGCAGCTTGACTATCAGTGAAGATTGCAATCCTACTGTCACGGTAGCCAGCTTCTAGACAAAAGTTCGCACATACCTCAATCGTGTGAACTTCAGCTTGGAAAACCGTGGTGTACTTCCCCATAGGAATAGACACTCTAATTGAGGGGCCTGCGATATCCGCCCCTGATCATTCTTCAGTTTTGGAGCCATCCGTAAACCATTTAACAGTACTGGAAGGAAGGGTTGAGTGCTTCATTTCCCATTCTTCTCTGCTCCATATAGTCGTAGAGAAGAGGTGATTGAAATGGAGTTCCCTTGTTATGTGGTCTGATGGCAGGCCTAATTCAATATCCACCTGGAGCCAGTGTTCTTGCTCCAAATTAAACTTGATGTTATTTTGATTAGCTTTAAGCCTAGCTACTGCTGATTTTGCCTCTGCCTTTAGGTGAATGTATAATACAAACTGTCTACAGATCCATAGAGCTTTGATGGCTTTGTCCGAGATTGCCCTCAGGTGTGCCGACCACGTTCAAGATGGCCTTTCGGGCACGAGTCTGCATAGTCGGAAAACCACAAATGATTATAACCTTATTCGAATTTAGCTGTCGTAGACCAACAGATGGTAGTAGAGGGCTCTGCGAACTAACCCCCGAATAAATTAATCGCCAACCCCATGACATATCCCCCAAACAATTATTTCGTATGATACGTCCCCCAATTTAGGGGATAATTCGCAAAATTCACTCCAAAATTTGATTTTTATTTGGGAGAAAAAATCATCATGACACTCAAGTGCATAATTCATAAATTTGACTAATAAAAAAAAAGCTGTGCCGACACCCCCGCCCCCCCCCCCCCTCTGTGTAATATTTGGAAGTGGTCCATCTTTTTGGGGGTGTTTTGTCATTTATAGTTGGGGGATATGTAACGATGAACTATCCCCCATTAACATCATTTTTTGGGTGGGTCCAATAATTTGTGCGGGTTCGCAAAGCCGTGAAAAACCCTTCAAAGTTGGGAGTCATTTTTTTTGCTATTTTTTACTCAATTGCCCTAACCCCTTGTGGGGCGAAGCGCGTCAACTGATCCACGTGGCCCAGTTGACGTTTCGTTGACATAAACTGGTTTCGGAGAATGCAGTTGCCGGCATGCACCTCCTGCACATCCATGGCCACGAACGTCGTCGTGGACGGGATTCGAACCCGAAACGCCGGTAGTCAAACATGAGATTGATGCCTCAACACACTGCGCTACCGGTCGCCCCATTTTAGAGGGATATATCAACATGAGCAGTCCCCCCAAAGTCGGGTTTTATGGAAATTTTGGAGGATAATTCATTGGGGAGATAGTTCGCAGAGCTGTAGCAAAGGACTATAGTAAATAGAGTATCCTGAAATGAAAATCTTGGCCTGCCTCAGCCCCGATGCGAGGACACAAATCGGTCTTAATCGCCGCCTTCGTCCCGCGCCTAGTGAAACTTCACAGAAGGGTTCTGGATCGTGGAGAGAAGTCGCTGAAGCCGTTGTAACGGACGGTTTGGTGGGCATCCGAAGATGCCCGTGGGGACGGAGCCTAAGGTAGCTTAATTGACCGTGAAAGTAGGGCTGTGCCATCTGGCGAAGAAAAAGGCTCCTCAACGAGCTAAGCAGCGGCCTATGCTCGCTGTAGCTCAGTTCGGATTTTCGCCGCTCGTTGCCCTCGTCCTTTACGTATTAACAAAAATTCATATGCATGGGGAAGACAACACAATCAAGGGAGGTGAAAATGGGGAATAAGAAAAAATTAGGCGATAAGGATGGAATGATTGGCGGATGTATCGCTTGCCCTCGCGCTCGTATTGGGGTCCAGGTGTAATGGGACCCTCGGCCTCTGGTTTCGTACCACCGACAGCTCCTTACTCATCAGGTGCTGCCATAGATCTGCCGGTGGAAGCAGCACTACCAGACAATAATATGGTTCATAACACCGTCCTGGCAAATTCGTCAGCCATTTCATTTCCGACAAAGCTGACGTGACGTGTCCAGCAAATCAATTATGCGAACATGATAAAATGTGGCAGACTACTTGGCTAGAGTCGTACTGGTCATTTGACAATCTTTGAAAATCGCTGTATTTCAATTATAGTAACTTCAATGGTGGAAACCTTGCTATAGGCACAGATGCTCGGCAGAATGGACCCAAACTGCTTGCATTCCTCTGCCTTTGAACAACTTCATGTTACTTTGCGTGAGATTGGACCCTCAATTTCTGATTGGACCCTCAATTTCTGATTGGACCCTCAATTTCTTTGCTCCAGATTATGAATCATCATCATCGTGGGTCGATAGACCAACAGACCCTGGCCGCTGTCCTCCGATTGTCTTGGTCAGAAAAAAAAATGGTCGGACGATGGTTCTCTCTGCTAATTTTGATTCCCTCGTTAAGTACCAACTTTTAAGGAACTCGAGCCTATGTTAAAGCCTCGGCCCTGTTAATAAAAGTACAAACTTAAAACTCAACTTAAAAAAAAAATAAGGAAGGAGTAAATTTTTCTGTGATTACCCCCCCCCCCCGCCCCTCTCTCTCTCTAAATTTGACATTCTGCCTGCTAAAGGGGAACCATTGGAAGAATTCCATGTCCTGATTAGATAAAGCGCCCCGCCACAATTAATGAATATACATAAAATATCATCAGCTTAGCTAACAACTGATCACTTACTCCAACTCGTACACTACGCCCTACAAACATACCCTGAAGAACCCTTGTCAAATTCCAAACATATCCTCTCGATAATTAAACGCCTATCAAACATATAAATATCTCTTTGACAACGTCGACAATAACGACAGAAATCAACCCCAAAACAATTCCAAACCTATAATTAACGAATTATTGAAATTCTATGGCCCCATTTCAATATATCCTGAAAATGTGAATGAAATTTTAATTGCCCCCCCAAGCGTATCGAACCAAAAAAGAGGAGACTATGCAGTGTGCAAATAAATATATCAGCCTTTCCCATCCTTATACCCACTACACTATGCTCTTGTGCGGATGCTTTAGCTGCTACTGGTACTGTCACATTCACATTCAAAATTGAAATGTTGCCAAAAAAATGGACCAACAATAAAGTCCAATTCCCGATAATGGCTGATGATGATGATGACGACGATTGGTGGTATACACAGGACATTTGCATATGCACAAACAGAAGAACACATATTTTGCCCTAAAATGTACTTAAAACTTTCCATGTCCTTTCCATGTATTTGGGTTGACACACACTCGTAGAAGAATGAGTGCACGTTTTGCCCCAATGCAGATATTTTATTATGTTGTCAGATTTTTGGAATTTTAAAAATATTTTTGGTAGGTAAAGTACGAGCTGTCCGCATGGTCATGTATTTAGTGGCTGTAGATCAGAATGATCTCGCCTCCCCCCTCGACAACCCCACGAGTGCTGTCATCATCATCGCATCAGAATTCAATGAAGCCGCAGCACACAGTTAATTGGTGAATGTTCTATTTGTCAAAAAGAATATTCATAGTAAATTTTACAGCATGTCATAAATTAAATCTAGTTAGTGTATTTTGTATTTTCAATTTTATTATTTTTCTCGTTTGCACCGTGATTTAGTATGGCCTGCTACTAGCCGTGGTCGATTTGCATGTTTGTTTCGAAAAACGAAATTTTTGGATGTCACCCCCCGCACTAAACTCGTAGTAGTGCATTCATCCCAGGAATTTTCGGGCAGAAATATTGCAAAGAGGTACGCCCAAAAAGTGTCATCGTAGAAAGCCTTTGAAATATCAGAATTTTGACATTTTGGTGCCGGACTCAGACGTTCGGCGGAGGCGAAAGTTTTGAGTCACTTTACCGGTTCGCAAGAAAACTTTCAAAACGCCTTCTGCCAAGAATAAATCAAAAACTTGTATCTTTATTCCAATCTAAATTACAAACCAAATTCAATTATCTGATAGAACCCAATTGCACACTTGTGACCGTGGCCAATAGAAAACAGTTTTCCAATTTTACTACTCATGGACCATAAATATTATCCCAAAAATGCATAGTACTAGAACCAAGCGGACTTTTTTTCAGATCTAGATTGTATCTCGCGCATTGGAGTGCATATGTGTGAACCGCTCGCTGGCCAGATAATAGCATTTTAAAGACCCTCTACACACTATACGCTCCATATGCTGGGAATTGGGTTAGAATTAATGGATTATTAATTATACGCGTTGCGCTAGAGTGCATTTTCACTTGAGTTAAATACTTTCGCACCGCTTTTCACACTGTGCTCGTCGGGCGTGTTATCGTCGTCGGATGCCATCATCATTATTGCGTAAATAGAAATCATATGTAGGTGTTCGCTCCCGGTAGAAATGGCGCTTAGTTTTATAAATATCATTAATATCGAGAATTAATGCTAATTACCGAAACAACATTGCAGCTGAATAGGAGTCAGATGTTGTGTGAAGATATTTCGGGACACACTCCCAGTTTATCCAGATCTGATTGTTATTCACGGAGAATTGGCAGCTGAATAAAAAATTTGTTTAGCGTTATGGACCCACATTGGGTGCCTATTCGAAAATCGAAATTACTTTCGAATATTTTATGACTTAAGACCGGATTGTCGTGCAATTGCACGCGTCTGCACAAAATTGCACGTTTTGGGGGTTATTGTACAAAATCCGGAAATTCATCGTTTATTCCAAACACAAACAAACATTGGGGGCGGTACATACTAAGTGAAGCCTTCTTGCATATGTTTATGTGGGGTTGGACACGAAATCCCCAGTCACAAAGTCCCCGAACCAAAATCCCCAAATATATAATCCCCAAACACAAAACCCCGAAATACATAATCCCCAAACACAAAATATCCAAATCCCCATTTGAGGTGTGATGTTATTGGGTGAACAACTTTGCTTCCGCCATTTTTTTTTTGGAATTAAAAGCTTAATTGTCAAAAAGTACTTACAGATGTATTATTCAAAGTACTGTCCATCACTAGCGACAACTTTCGCCCATCTCTCCAGCAATTTTCGGACTCCATCTCGGGAAAAGGAGACGTCTTTCGACGCGATCCATGATTGGATCCATTTTTCGAACGAAAATTCTGATCAGCCAGGCCATGCGCCATGGAACGAAACAGATGGTAGTCGGAAGGAGCGATGTCTGGGGAGTATGGCGAGTGGGGCAAGATTTCCCATTGCACGGTTTCCAAGTATGTCTTGACCACTTTTGCAAGTGTGTAATGAGCAAGGTGGTCACCAGATGGTGTTTTGGGGACGGAGCCGGAAGTTTGCCGAGAAGACCGTGAAGGTCCGGCGACGCTAAAAGCGAATGCTCCTCAACGAGCTGAGCGGCGGCACATGCTTGTTCCAGCTCAGTTCGGGAGATGTGGGCGGGGTTTTTTTGCCCGCTCGTTGCCCCAGCCATTACAATGATAACATATATCATGTGCCTTGGGGGTAGACGAAACGACAAAGGATAAAACTGGGTCCCACTGACCCAGAAAAGACTAGAAAAAAAAAAAAAAGTGCAGGCAATGGCCGTCGACCGGCTCATGCTACACGCTCCGGGCCCTGATGTTGCGGACCCTTGGCCTCTTAACCCATAACAAAAAAATGAACCCAACCAATGAGGTTCCGTGGCCAGCAAATGTTGGAACCTCCCATGGCGGAACAAGAGATGAGGCCTTCACCTCATCTCTTGTTTCGCCATGGGTCCGCAACATCAGGGCCCGGAGCGTGTAGCATGAGCCGGTCGACGGCCATTGCCTGCACTTTTTTTTTTCTTCTAGTTTTTTCTGGGTCAGTGGGACCCAGTTTTATCCTTTGTCGTTTCGTCTACCCCCAAGGCACATGATATATGTTATCATTGTAATGGCTTGGGCAACGAGCGGGCAAAAAAACCCCGCCCACATCTCCCGAACTAAGCTGGAACAAGCATGTGCCGCCGCTCAGCTCGTTGAGGAGCATTCGCTTTTAGCGTCGCCGGACCTTCACGGTCTTCTCGGCAAACTTCCGGCTCCGTCCCCAAAACACCATCTGGTGACCACCTTGCTCATTACAAAGATTCGGGCCCCACGTTGGGCGCCAAAATATGTAACGGACGGTTTGGTGGGCATCCGAAGATGCCCGTAGGGACGGAGCCTAAGGTAGCATATGACCGTGAAGGTCGGGCCGTGACATCTGGCGAAGAAATAGGCCCCTCAACGAGCTAAGCAGAGGCCTATGCTTGCTGTAGCTCAGTTCGGGAGATGTGGGCGGGGTTTTCGCCGCTCGTTGCCCCTGTCCTTTACGTATTAACAAAAATTCATAGGCCTGGGGAAGACAACACAAACAGGGGAAGTAAAAATGGGGAATTAAAAAAAAATAGTCGATAAGGATGGAATGGTTGGCGGACGGATCAGACGCCCACGCGGTCGCACCTGGGTCCGGGTGTAATGGGACCCTCGGCCTCTGGTTTCGTACCACCAACAGATCATTACTCATCAGGTGCTGCTTCGATCTGCCGGTGGGAGCAGCACTACCAGACCATAATATGGTTCATTACAGGTGGTTCATTACAAGTGTGGCCGAGCATTGTCATGCTGGCGGATGACTATGTCGTGTCTCTCTTGGTACTGTGGTCGTTTTTCCTTTAATGCTCGACTTAAACGCATCAATTGCGTTCGGTACCGATCTCCTGTGATAGTTTGATTCGGTTTCAGTAGCTCGTAGTATACTATATCACACCGAACTGGTCCCACCAAATGCAAAGCATAACCTTGGCCGCCGTGAACATTCGGTTTTGCCGTCGATGTTGAGGCATGTCCGGGCATTCCCCATGACTTTCTGTGCTTGGGACTATCGTAACGGACCCATTTTTCGTCGCCGGTTACGATGCGATGTAGAAATCCCTTCCGATTCTGCCTTTGAAGCAGTTGTTCGCATGCAAATAACCACCGTTCAATATCTCTCGGTTTTAACTCGTACGGAACCCAATTTCCTTGTTTCTGTATCATCCCCATGGCCTTGAGGCATTTCGAGATGGCTTGGTGAGTCACTCCCAGTGATTCAGCTACTTCTGCTTGCGTTTGGCACAAATCTTCATCGAGCAGTGCTTCCAATTCGTCGTCTTTGAACGTTTTTTCTCTCTCACCACCATGCTTGTCCTCGACATTGAAATCGCCACTTTTAAAACGTTGAAACCACTCGCGACATGTTCTGTCACTCAGAGCAACCTCACCGTAAATATCTGAGAGCATTCGATGAGCCTCAGCTGCATTTTTTTTTTTAAATGGAAGCAGAAGATGAAAACTTCCCGCAAATGACAAGAACCTTGCTCGAAAACAGACATTTTGAATCGCGAATCTTATTAAAAATGCGAGCAACTTTTACTAATGCGGGGATGTCGATACGTTCACAGACGTCCAAACTCACTTTTTGACACTTTTGAACTACGTATTTTCACCAGCCCTCACTGATGCAGCCGTCTGTCGGAAAACGGCGGAAGCAAAGTTGTACACCTAATATTTTGCCGGAGGGGAAAGCATATGGAGGAGAAAATGTCAAATCTTGATCCGCTTGTAGAAACACAGCCATTGACATCAGTGGGTTGTTGCATAGCACCAGAATACCTCTAGCTGCTTTTAAATTGGCTATCAAAGATGCGGCGTATGTTAGGGCCTTCATCAGATGGAACAATGGCAATACATGCCATGTGGCCCAAACTGGATTCCAATGATCCTCTGAGTTGCTAATGCTAAACAGAAATCTTCTAAGAACTGTCGCAGTCGTTTTAGCTGGACATTGCCTAATTGGAGAGCATGCGGGGAGACTTCGTCTTCCACAGGAGCTGTGGGGACGAGAAGGAGAACGAAAGTACGTTTCATCTTCTGTGTACCTCCTTGGTTCCTACTTCTTCACCAATCTGGATGACCTGAAAGAGGTAAATGTTGTTGTTGTTGTAGCGATGTTTCGAATACTTGTGTGTGTACTGTGTAATATACATTAAAAATCAATTTCCACGTCCTGGTAATGAGTGCGTTCAGAAGGTGGCAAAAGAGCAGAAACCGCTCGCGAGCAGCTCTGCAACTGCTCGCGAGCAGCTCCGGAGCTGATCGGTTTGGAGTCTGCACCTGCTGAACGCTACTTCACCAGCTGACAAATCGACCAGCTGAAAGCTGACGATGACAATTTTAGACGTCAAGTGCCGAAAAGTAGAAAATACATGAATCCCACGCTGTCCATTACAAAAATCACGAACAACGAAGAAACAAATTCAAAAGCACCCGAAAACCAAAGAACTAGAAGCCGAAAACGGCGAAAACACAACAACCAATTTGATAACTGTCGAAACTCGACACTAGCAACATGAGCGTGAGGTTGAAAAAGAAGAAGAAGAACCTGAGCACTGAGCAGTGATCAGTGAGCAGAAATATTTCTTGCTCGGTGAAATTTGATCATGCTCACCCGAGCAGAAGTTGCTCAGTCACTTCTGAACCCGCTCGTTCTGAACATGTTCGCTGAGCGGAAGTTGCTCAGTTCCTTCTGAACGCACACAATGTTACTGTTGGTCGGCTACATCGTTTAATTATGAGCTCTGGCTGGTTTAACGATTGAGTTGGTCTCAGGTTGCTGAATTCAGGGGTATCTTAAGTCTGCAATATTTTCAACCTAACCTAAGTTAGTCATTGTAGCCTGTCGGCGCCCGATGTGGGATCATCATTCATACATTTTTTTTGACAAGTGCTTAGTTGTTTAGTTTTTTCGTGTCTTCACTTCTGTTTTTTTTTGTATTATCAGCAGATTCCCCTGATAAACGAATCTAAAGTATTTTTTTTTTTCTAAATCTGCTCCCGTTTCTAGGATAACGGTTTAAAGTGGTACTTTTGCATAGGATACTTGCGAAAATCAAAAATTTAAGTTTCCTTAGTCGAGCTCTTGTTCTTGTTGTCTTTATTTTATTTTTATATCGTCAGCAAAATCTCCAAACGGAAGTAACTGGAGTCCTTTTTTAAAAATCGGCTCCCGTTTCCAGGACAGAAAGGCAGCTTCAAAGTGGTAATTTCGTTTGGGATACTTTGAAAAATCGAAAATTCAAAAGTACCACTGAATCCCTATATCCTGGAAACAGCGGCGGATTTTTGAAAAGGGACTTCACTCTCATCCCGCATATACACTCCAAACTGAAGTCCTTTTTTCAAAAATCGCGGAAGCAGATTTTCGAATAAAAAAGACTCCAATTTCGACCATTTGGGGACTCTGCTAATGATACAAAAATAGCTAGAACTTGACCCACATAAACTTAACACTTGACAGCCTGGACTTTCCGCATTTGAACTAATTAAAAAAAAATAAAAGAAAAATCCATTTTACTTTGAATCCAGAAAAGTCTGGCTAAAAATTAGCAAAAACCCTTCTGCTGCCAAAGCATCATCAATTTAACTCTTCTGGGTTGCATTGTGAAGGATTCGTCCCTCTTGCAATAGTACCACGAGTATATTACACAAACGTAGTTAAAAAGCTCGTTTAAACACCTGGTGGTGAACGTACAGAGCCACACCAAGTGTGCTAGCTAGCTATTTTGTTGTTGATGGTACGAAGTGGATTATACACGACGATGTTGGCAGTAAAACACTATCCACCCGCAGCAATTTAGCACGAAGAATAGTAACATTTTCTAATTAAAATGTTAATTAATGTGCCGTAAATGAGCGGAGTCCTTTTTTTTCTCTTGCTTTATCTCTCTCTCTCTTTCTCTCTGAATGTTTGAGTGGTTTAGCAAAAAGGAGTAACTTTATTAATGTACACCACTAGAACACTTCTTCGGTCGGAGGATTTCTCATCTACGTTACTTTTTGTTTTTATATGAGGGCTTTGCGCTTTCACGGACTCTTTGGTTTGGGAGGGGGGGGGGGGGATACTTTCAATTTTGATGTCTGCATTTTCCAATAGGTGGTGACTCGAAAGAGATTTATGTTACTATGCTTATTGTCAGCACAGTACGATGAGGGTTGATTATGAATACAAAAAATACTTAAAAATCTTCAGAAAAGCAGTTCTATTCACTGAGACTCATCAGATATGGTCAACATTATCATCGTGAGGCAACAGCCCAACGTCGGGTCCTGGTCGCCTGGATCAACGTCCTAAAATTATCTCTGTCAAGTGACCGCGTCCTCCAATTTTGGATTCCCAGCAGTTGTTTGGCTTCCTCATCTACTAGTCTTTTCAACAGGCTCTCGGTCTTCGTCGCACCCTTGCTCCGTCGACGCGTCGTCCATTGAATATATAATATACAATAATACTCGTATATATATCAGATATACGATTGGAACCCGCAGGGAACCAACGCAAGTTGCTGTGTTGAACGGCCTAATAACACATGGAAGATAAAATCAGTTAAGAGAGAGCGTGCCTCAATAGGCAAGTCGTTGAGTGAGCTGAAAGCGATGGCGATGAACAGGACGAGGTGGAAAGTAGGCGTGGTTAATGGCCTATGCCCCACAAGGGGTTAACAGGAACAGAGAGAGAGAGAGATCAGATATGGTACTAACGATTTAAAATCTGAAACCACCACTTTAGCTGTATGTTCCCTTATATCAACTACCAGTTCTCTGGGAGGTACTACAGAAAATGAATATAGAGGCCTATCTAGTCATGAAAACTCCTTGGCTATTGATCTAATTACAGAAGTCATGAGTACAAATGAATTATGTTGAAACGAATATTTTTTTACTCAGTAGAATCAACGTTGGTAATAACTTTATTACAAACATTGTACCCAAGAGAATTGCAATGCACAGAAGTGGAAAGGAAATAAAAATATCAAGGAAAGTCCAAACCCAACGACATGACGCAACTCCATATTTTAAATACTTGTACATTTCTTTTGTACAGAAACAGGATAAATATCTACCTGCACTTGACACATTCAAATTGCCTTATTGTTACGTTATTACTCTTTCCGGTCCTTTTCGGTGCCTGTAATCATCCCTTTTGAATATTACAGTCAACGACATAACGCAAGCTTTTTTCATATTATTGCTACCGTCATTAACATCATCTTCGTATCTTCCGTCTGCTAGTACTCCAGTGGTTAGTCCTTTGCTTTGATTCGGTCCTGTTGTTGCGTTTGTGCTTCTTGCAATTGCCATTATTCACAGTGTGTTCCCTATGTTGTTTTGGGTCGTGACCACCGCCTCTGCCCTCGGTTTATTGCTGCTCAACATCTTTTTTGCGAGTAAGAGCAACAAGGAAATGTACATAATCCCTTTTCGGTGATGGTCCTGACATCCGCTATTGCTATTGCTGCTGCTGCTCGTTTCGCAACAAAACCGTATTATCGAGAAAGAGGATGGCCAGTACGCGACGCGACGAAAGGATCCAAACAGAATGTTATGTTCTTGACATGATTGCCATTTCACAGGCGTACATTTAATGTAAATCTGCTGGCTTCCTTTTAAACTGCACCAATCGGAAGAGGTGGGGCGAAAAGGGCGAGTCTCTGGACTGGACTTTGGTTTGCGTAACCTCTTTTGTGGATTAGCATCTTGTACAAAGAGAGGAGATAAGACAGTTTCTGCATAATGAATGGTAAATGAAACAATAGGAGCCAGGAGACGGATATGCAATTTACGATGCATCCTTTTTGCAGTTGACGTAGTATACGGTTAATGGGATTATTATGGTAGAGTGATGAAAAAGTTTGCTGATTCTATGAATTACCGTTCCAAGAACTATCGTCCAAAACGAAAACGAACAGTCGCTTTTATTTTAGGCACTGCTCACACGAGGATACTCAAATCTCCAATACTCGGCGGCTGAGAGACGGAGACTGGGAGTCTCGAGACTGCAGTCGCCCGTCATCTTCACACGGCCGCTACTAAAGTTGCGAGTTGTGCATGTCGGCTGGTTGAAGTGGTCATTGTACACGGCTGTTGCTTGTGCATCCGCGGGGTCGGCTTGCTTGCGGGGATTTTGTGTGTACATGTCGAGATGTTGATAGCGATAAAGGTTGACGTTGTGGACGGCAAGCGGAATATGGTTTTCGGATTGCTTATGGATGTGCGGGGTCGACTTGCTTGGGGTACTATCGTTGTACATGTCGCTGTTGTATATTATAATAGTCCAGGGTATGAACGAAACCGGGTGTATGTTCATCTTTTTCTTCAAGTGTTTGGGAGTTGAAACGGATCGCCAACAGCTTCATGAAAACCTGGATTTGCACCTGCACGGTAGATTGGGCGCCGCTTTCCACACTTTAGCTCCTTAAAGGACAATTTGGGGTCGCAAGCTGGGCAGTTCTTTTGCTCATGATGGAACATGCTTTGCCCAGGAAAAAGTTTAGTTTGCCCACCCTTGCAAAACAAGTTATTAGTAGTAGTAGTAGTATGTTCAACGTTTGTATGTAGTATGCTCAACGTTTGGCTGTTAATAGTAGAACATTTCTCATTGGCTTTATTGTAATCCACCCCACCGTACTATCGGCAAAATTTCGCATCCATCTTCTTATTATTGCCACCTCATTAGATAAACCTTTCCATCAATTGTGGTCTCCCAACATCTCCACATTCGTAGCAATGCTAAAATTTTGGATTAACCAAGAAGCTTAACACCATCAACTTAAATCTCTCGAGATGTACAAAAACGACTCGCACAGTAAATAAAGTCCTTGTTTTCTGACAAAACATAGCATCCATCAAATGAGGCTCATCAATGGCCACCACAGCCAGGGAGTCAATGACAGTAGGAAACTATTTTATATATATGTATTTCGTAGGTGTACAATAAAAGAACAAAACACCTTTGAGACCGACCATTATGGTTTCATCCAACTTGATTAGTCTACTCTTACTAGCCAAATTCTCTTCATTCCGGTTGTTTCATTGTCGAAAGGTGTTGGCTGTCGTGTCTGACGCCATCGTGAGCGCTTGTAACACGATATCCATGACAAAGAAGCAGTTATCCGGGATGAGTGTACATAGTGGGACTAAAAGCCTATACAAAACACGAAATCTAATCTCATCCGTTTTCACCGGTTAGCTCTTCATTAATTATTTACATATCCTCCTCGGTCCGCTTTCTCTTCTCGCTGCTATCGCAGGACTCCCCTTTCCTTTGTAACCAGGACAAATAACCACTGAACCGTATCGTGAGAGGACAATAAAAGTGACTGACGGTACATAGAGAGAAAGATGAAATGAGGGTGTGATAATTGCACCACTTACTATCCTTGCTCGTAGCTATACACCACCCCCTCCCCACTTTCCCGCCTTTTCACATCATATCCGTAGTCCTTTTCAGAAAGGATAAAAGAATCATTAATCTCTGCCACGTGTCCTCGTTTGTTTGTCTGTCCTTTCATTTTGTTCAAAATTTCATTTATATTTATGAACACGAAAAAGGATACGATAGAAGATACTATTACTACACGAAGAGGGAGGGGAGACGACATCGTTCCCCATTATAGTCACTTAGCAATGCTCCATATTGTTGTTGTCGCCATCGTTATTTTGATTGAGCAGTTTTGAATATCATTTATTTAAAGTATAGTGTACAGGACAGCTACAGGACCCTCCCCCCACCAACCCACGTCTCCTCATCGCGTCACGTCTTCGTATTACGACATTTTCATAATTTTCATATAATTTTCATGGCATCGTTGACGGGGGAGAAATGGGCGCGACACTATCGCTCAGTCCTCGATCGTTACAAGTTCATGGAGAAAGTTTTGCAGTTCAAGTTAGCCCCGGAGGCAAAGGAGGCAGAGGAGACGAATGGACAGCAGATAGTCAAAACGATATCCTCCTGTCGCCATTGTTAACAAATTAGCTGTCCATGACGGTCGGGTTACTTAACTTTTTGTGATTATGATAGTTAGACACAAGAGGAGAGAAAGACAACTGGGTTATCCTGCGAAAATTTATCAGAAAGCTTGCAAATAGCAGCGATAATGTCTGAAAACAGTTTTGACATGGATATGTCATTTGGCTGGGGATCTGGATGAATTTAGCGTCACGTGACGAATGTAATGTTAATGGATAGTCGAAGTTGGTTTAGTGAAAACAACAATAACTTTCATGAACGCAAGTTTTTTGATTCAAATTTGATGACTCAACTTGTCATCAAATTGTAAATGTTATGTGGTCACTGACATTTTAAATCTTATGAGCACAACTTAGATGACTCAACTTGAGACTCAACTTGAGAATAATATTTTGATGAACACTACTTTGAACACAAAACATGACAATTACATCTATGTATGTGTTGTTGCATAGATTCCTCCAGGGACATAGAGCGTCAATATCTCGTGCATTTTTGCCTTGTTGACGTTCCGTTCGTTCGTTCGATAGCATATCTACTTTTTAGATGTGCAGTTGCTAGCATGCGCCTCCTATCCGCGCCGTCTTTATACTGACAAGCTCGAAACGCAGTGGGAGTTCTATTAGTACCGACAGGCCCCAAACCTAACACCATGGCGTGTAGGAATAATTGACGCGCTATGCCAAACTAGTGTTAAAGCAAGCTAATAAAGTCTACTTGACTGCATAATTAAGGTGCTTCCGTCAAACCTTCAAATTAGCAGTAGGTAGTGGGTTAACCACACCGGTGAACTGTTACAATTTGAGTCTCCTATCCGGCCCGCTGAGCCCAGTATAAGTCCAGACCATCAGCAGTCCCAAAAATTCCTTAAATGGCATTGAAAACGATTTCAAGTTCCCTTGAATATTCTTATGTTTTCCGTACATAAACCCTTGTCGAAAAAAATTATTATGAAATTCGGAAGCTGCTTCACAACCCTCCCCTTTCATCGCAAAAAGGAAATGTTTTCCATAATTAACGACATCATATTGAAACAAGACTACAGAACATCACGGTCCGTCATCCTATAATCCAACCAGAATAATTAGATAAAAAAAAAACCATCCCCAAAGTTTCGTCGCGAGAAGGACACTTCCACATTCGACGACAGGACAAAAATCCGAGAGATACTCGAGACTATGGCATATAAAACCGATTCGAGTCGTTGTAAGTTCCATGCCGTACAATAAGTAATGAAATCCACGAGGGTGGTAGATAAATATTGAGTGTTCCCTTAGTGTGGTTGGGAACGACAAGGACATCGAGGACGCCTAGAGACCGTGGCTATTAAGGCGATGTGTCGACAACTACTCTGACGACAATTCGAGGACAACGTTCTCTAAGTCCGATACAATCCGAACTGTACGATACTGTTGCAACTTTCCATTGCACCACTTCCTCCACCACACCACAGCTCGACATTAAATTATATTTCTGGTGTTTCTAGTGGTTAAACAATGTCTGAAACAACATCGGCACCTGATCCAATGAAAGTTTTTTGAACCTGGGTGTGTGTGTGTGTGTGTGAGTTTGGGTGTCGTGGACTGGCGGCAAGGAGGGATGGGGCCGAGAGGATGACTGAACATCTGCGGGTTTTCCCAATAAAACAGACGGACATGAGAGATTGGGACTCAAAGGACGGGTGAAATTTAAGCCAAAGAAAAAGGACGACTGACGAAGTTGTTTGAGGTACGTACACTTGTATCATATTTTTCAAGAGTACGGTAAGACGAAGACAACGATGAGACTCTCTTTTGTCTAGGGTCTTGTGATCTCAGGTAAAGAAGATCTGTCCCTCCTCATTATTTACGCGAAACAAATTCGGTGTCATGTCTTATCGGTGAAAAGGGAAGTTTTGAAGAAGAAAAGCAGGACCAGCTACAAAAAGGATTTAAATTGTTTGTTTCCGGGAATTGCCAGTAAATTTCTAGAGGCATAAATATTAGGAGAATAGCAACGATTGGCACTGGAAAAAACATTTTCTTTACAGATATCTTGTCTGTTCTACTTATAGACGGTAGACCATGGACGGTGCATGGACTAGCACGGTCGCCTTCAGGGGAATGTATTTCAGGATTGCAGTCCGCTAAAATAAATACCCTGAATTCGGAAAAAAATTAAAATTAAAAGGATACTGAAAATTTTATTATGTCAGCTTATCTAGTGGATCGATTTGAGACAATTGGTTCGTACCGAAAATCCACTCTGGATGCATGTTCGTACTGCCTAAATCGGAAATTCTCTTTGATATTTTCCAGAGTGGTTTCTCATGAGTTAGTACTGTCTAAAGCGGAAATCCGCACTCGGTTTTACCATAAGGACTTTCCGTTGAGGTGGTACTGCCTAAAGCGAAAATTCTGGATTTCTACGCATTGTGTTGTTAATTGCCTTGACGTCAGCACGGGCGGGTCGACATCTCTTGTATAGCTATGCCTTGTTGACGTTTCGATAGCATACAAACTTCTGATGGTGCAGTTGAATAAATGTACCTTCTGTGGATTAGTACTGCCTAAAGCGTAAATCCACTCCGAGAAATTCTAAAACAGTATTTTCGTCGAGTGCAGTTCACAGAGTGGATTTCTGCTTTACGTACTATGAACGGATAACCACCCTGGGAATCAGAAACGACATCGGAAGAAAAGAGTGTTCCCTTAAAGAAATCATCGCATAAGTGATGTGATGTACTCGTACACAGTTCAGGGGGAAACGTCCCTTCGGTCACTGAATTTCTACCCATCCTGTCTCATCTCTTTCGAACTTGCTCGCTGTAAATCATGCATTTTATTGAATAGAAAAATTCACCATGCATTACCATTCGCAGCCATATCTATTCCGGATAAAAATCAATTTCAGCTCTGACTGAATCAAATTGCATGTAAATACACATAGAAAGTCGTTTGGAGGATGGAAGTGGTGTTGCCTTTGCCTTCTGTTTTTTACTGCTTCATTCATATGTATGTGTGGATATAAGGAGGGCTATGGGTTCTCCTTGTTCAATTCAATACTCGTATGCATTCCAAGTCATTTCCTTACAACATTGAATGAACATTTTGTTGCTTCAATTGATTATATTGAAGGCACGGCGGGGTAATGCTCTTTCAATCCTTTTTGGGTAGTTGTAGACGGAGCTTCTGTTTTGATTTTGTTTCAAAATCTAGCGATGGGAAATATTGTAGTTGGTCTTCTATTATTTTTTAAGTTGTTCGGCTTTTCGATATAGTTTCTATCGATGGGAGAAAACTACAAATATCATAACTTACTCACTTGCCCTTACACCTAGTGGGGCATAGAGCGTCAACTATTCCTTGTGGCTTAGCTGGACCAGTTTCCGACGTGGCCAGCATGCATCTCCTGCTCCCATGTAGCCACCTACTTGCGACAAGTCGGGAGTTGTTGTGGCTTATTATTGCGCCCCGTACCACAGGCCGAAGACAACACAAACACGCATGGCCACGAACGCCGTGGACGGGATTCTATGACCTGTAGACTTTTTTGTGCCCAAAACTAGCATTGTTGATTGCCTTTACCTCTGTAGGGACATGGGCGCGTCAACACATCTTGCAGTTATATGCCTTGTTGACGCTTCGATATCATCTCTACTTATCGGACGTGTAGTTGCTAGCATGCACCCCCTATTGGCGTCGTCTTTATGCAGACAAGCTCGGAGCCGTGTGGGAGTTTTAGTATCGAGGATTGAACCCCCGTCTCTCTATAGACGCAACATCGATGCAAATTGCTCTAGCATTATCGACGGTATTGAGCTCGTCAATTTTATTTAGTGGACCCCACTTCCAAACCGAACATGCCGGAATCGTTTGCCATCAAATGAGCCCATAAAACATTTAAACTTTCGACCTCATCACAAGATTTCACCTCTGCTCTCTCAGCATACAAACAAATTACAAATTACGGGAAACTTTTATCACTGCATGTGATACAAAGTGTTGGCACTTTAGCATTTTTTTTTATTCTCCAATTTTGGGCCTTTCAAACGTTGCCGCCTGCAATATAAAAAGTACGCCAGTTATACTAGATCATATTTCTATCTTTATCATGGAGAGATTTCATTACTCTCCATCATATCAAAACCACATCGAGGTATCTCTTCCATATACTGGCATGACCCTACCAAAAAATCGGACGTTCTGCCTATGACGTTTGGTACTTGTTGGAGTTTTATTTTATTCCATCTACGGAGTTGGAACGACTCTTAAGATTCGTGGCTGATATGGCGAGAGACGGAGAGCAATATAGCACGCTAGTAATAAATGGTCAGAAAGGTACAATAACCTGGTCGTGTGGAGTCTATGACCATACCATCATCATCGCCAACACACGAAATACGATGAACATGTAAGAAACCACAACTACTCTCGGTATCTTTTTCCGCCGGTCATTCATACCTTGGGAAAACTCTGCGAATCTGACGTAGACAATCTTTTGTGCGGTTTGGTCTATAATGGGATGCCGATGGTGGTGGTATCTTCTATAGTGGCCTCTGTGCTGAAAATTGCAATCAATACGGGGAAAAAAAAAATATTTTTCTCATATTGTCCATTTTTTGTTTGGCCTGCTATAGAACGCTTAGCAATTCTAAAAGATACACTCAGATGTATGGCCACAGAAAAAGAATCTTATTAAAGAAAATGAATCTAATAATTCTCGTTGAATTATTTTCGGCAAGGCACGCTGCGAGAAATATCTTGGAGGTACAACACCTCAACGGACAACGGAGAAAATACCCAAAGGTTGAATATGCTTTGTTGTCAGGAATGTAGGAAAAGATTGATGCGTATCTTGACCCATTATTTTCGTCTTGTTTGTACTATTGTCCACTAATAGAGACATTTTTCGTCTACCTTTGACAGGCTTACTCTGACAATCTTCACGGTATGCTTCTCGAATATCCTTCAAGCTCATGGTAACAAGATTTACAGATATAGGTGAAGTTCAGCTGCTGGATTAAGCCTGAGTCATCGATTATCTAAAGGCAGAGAGTACGTCAGGTTTAGTTTTGATGCCACCATTCATGGCAAGTCGTGGAGTGAGCTGAAAACGATGGCGATGAACAAGACGAGATGGAAAGTAGGCGTGGTTAATGCCCTATGCCCCACAAGCGGTTAACAGGAACCAGAGAGAGAGTGGCGGGATGAGATGAAGAGAAATGGTGGCCCAAAGAACTATCGCCCCAAAACGATTATCATCAATTGCCCCAATTGTTCAGCTCAAATGGATTTTTCACCACAAAACCCGACTAACAGTTGCTCCAAAATGTAAGAACTATCGCCCAAATTTAAAAAAAAAAAATCCCCACAAAATTTCGATACTGCCTAAAGTGGAGATCCTGTCTGAATCCTTTTCGAGAGTAGAGTTCAGTGGGTCCGTACTGCTTGAAGCGGAAGTCGACTCTGAGATATATTCTCGTACTGCCTAAAGCGAGAATGTCCTTTGGCATTTTCCGGAGTGCATTCCCATGAATTAGTACTGTCTAAAGCAGAAATCCACTAATGGATTTCTCGTCTAATCTCAAAAAGAATATCCGCTTTAGCCTGGCCATCCACTACAAGCATATTGGAGCAACTATGTACTCCCGCGCAACAAGCCTCAACAAGCTTTTGCGAAATAGGCGGCCACGAGGGACAGGGGTCTTCCATTGCCGGCGTCTCCGCGCCTCAACTTGCTTAACTATGATATATCTCTCACAAAATCAACCGGCACAAAGCTTCTTTCGCATACATTCCTCGAAGCAACGAGCGGTAAATGCAAAAATTTTTGGATCTGGTGCTCGAGTTAGTGGTGCACGTAAACGCTCGTAGCCATTTCGCTCAAATACGCTTGTAGTGGACGCATAAAAATCCTCAACTTTGGATCTGGCGCGCATTGTCGCTTGTTGACACTTGTGTCGCGGAAGTTCGTTTCCACTCAAAAACGCTTCCAGTGGAAGGCCGCGCTTAGGCAGTGCTAACCAATGAAAATTCACTATGTCAAATCTCAAGGAGAATTTCCGCTTAAGGCAGCAGTAATCCACGAAATTTCATTCTGGGAAGTCCCAAAGGGCATTTCCGCTTTAAGACAGTACTATAGACTAGTATGCATCCCAGAGTGTGGTTTTCCGCTTTAGGTAGTACGAACCCACGGGAACCCACTCTGGAGAAATCTCAAGATGAATTTCCGCTTTAGGCAGTACCAAAATTTTGGTGTGATTTTTTGTTGTCCCAAATTTAATGAACTTTTCTCATCAATTCATACAAATTGTTTGGGCGATGGTAGGTAGGTAGGTCCAGGGATTGCCGTGATTGTTCGCAGGACACATAGACCACTTATGTTAATTGCCTTGACCCCTTCAGAGGCATGGGCGCGTCAACACTTCTAGCATGTTTCTATACCTTGTTGACGTTGCTAGCATGCACCTCCTATCCGCGCCGTCTTTATACTGACAAGCTCGGAGCAGTGTGAGAGTTCTATTAGTACCCACAGCCAGTTTTTGATTACGCATGAATCCAACAAACATAATATTGCCCATTTCCCTGAGGATCGAGCGACAATTCTCAACAGTTTTTGATGTAGCAATGACAGATTCAAGCAACCGTATCGCAGTTGGGCGATCTGTATAAATATTTATGTATGTCCCTGAGAATTATGACATGCCTCCCCAGCTAAAAATCTCCGCCTGAAAAACACTGCAGTAGTCAGGAAGATGGACCGATAAGTTAATCCTTAGTCCCTCCGAGTAAATGTCCGCATCCACTTCTGCGTCGGTCTTAGAGCCATCCGTATAGATGGCCGAGGAGTCGGGTATAATAGAGGTGTTGTCGAAATCGAACCCCGTCACACGGTCGGTCGACTATTTCTAGCCGCAATGTCAAACTCACATGTCCGAATCACAGACCCTATCACAAAATCATCAATTGAATTAATTTTCATTTCAGCCCTCTTGAAAATCCGAGTTCAATCTAAATAATAATCCAATCCCTGTGCTCATCAATAAACCAGATTTTGTGTCCTCCGGGCTAATAACCAGCTCATGCATCTTTCACTCACTGTTTGGTTTTTTTTTTTTTTGCTCCTGATATCATCCTTTTCATCCGAAGCGTGTTCAATTCGATTCTGCCAAAACTGTTGCCACAGCCGTTGCCACCACTTCATTAGAAGACGACCCTCAAAATCAAATCGTCCAGTGGGAGAGTGAATGTGTGTGTGTGCGTACTCGTATATTATGTTAGCCGCTCCCCAAATTGAATTTAAACTACTTGTTGTTTTTCTTCTCATCACTGGACGGATGGATATCTGCTCGGTTCATAACCTAAACAATCCCATCTGATACCTACATATAGACGACCAGGATACATAGTGGATTTGATAACCCCAGATGGCAGGACTCTCGACGGACAGACAAACGAATGTGGGGGTGTCTAACATAAAAAAAACCGCATCGCATTCACATTAAATCCGGACTGATGATTTCAACAACCCCAAAAATGCAATCAGTGAACCGTACGTACATTTGAAATATAAAATATATACGAAAGAAATCACAGTCGGAAAATGGTTGTGGAGAATTCTAAACAAACCCCCTGGTGGACGACCCGATGACGGAAGGTAGCACGGGGTTCTGGAAGCAAGCTCGGTCAACACACCGTATATACACCACACTTTGGTTATCCTTCTGGATTTCATCTGTGTACCATCGTCTGCTATATGTTACCATTTCCTGATAGTTTTTTTTATACGTGGAGATATCCGCTAGGGATGCTACGTTTGAACCGGGAATATGATGATAGTTTTGGTTACCACAAGAACACAGGATTCCCGGCGGATGACTGTGCAACGTATCGGAATGATAACATGGGTACGTTTTTAGAATTTTTATATTTGTTCGCCCTCCCCCCAAAATAGCGACTAAAGATAGTAATTTTAGTTACCGTCAGTATGAGGAAAGTACTGGAAGATTTGTCCTAAAACAGGATGAAAATACAGATAAGCTACTGTCTGCGAAACGTGCAATGGTTGACGGACATATGCCGTTGCTTTTATTGTATATTTGAAGGTAATCCCGCAGGCTATACTCGGTATGTGTTTACATTAACCAGCACAGAGAGAGAGAGAGAGAGCGATCTCTTTTCAAGTAACCTGGGTCAGAGGACTCTCGCAACCTTTATCCGATCCGGTACTAGCTTATGACATGCCCCAGGGAATGTAAAACGTGGTTCGAATATATGTCGGGTGTGGGATTAAGGATCTTCTTCGTTTGTTCGGTTGACCTGGCCTCTGGACTTGACCGAATAGAACAACCATCGCATTGGTAGCTGGTCATAGCAGCGCCAGAATGTTGCCACATATTAAAAGCAATATATCGACCACAAAATTGTCGGGATTGTTGCATTTTCTGGATACCGCAAACATCATCACAATCAGGACCACAACGCCATTGCCTAGCACGAGTACACCCTTTGTCGGGAGGGTCGGGTCTCGGGATCAGCCATACAACCGGCATTACCTCGTATACTTTATTCTGAATTTTCAACTCTAGCCGACGAGAAAAATGAATATTTATAAGATTGTACCCGGGTCCGATTGGATGATGATTTTTTATACCTAGTCTAGCCATAAATATTGTTACAAGGTTTGGCAACCCTGCAGAAAGGAACCGTTATATTGCATTTCTTAAAAATTGAGCTAATCGCTATAGTACGCTTGTGCTTGATGCATTTGTCATCATTTGAGTTTAATTTTTAGTGTAGTGAACATGGATTGGGGTGACAAAGAAAATAGAAATGCTGTGATTGCACTTCATAAAGTAGGAATGCAACCAAGCGATATTTTTAAGACTCTGCATACCCGTGGTATAAGCCGAATGTTTGTATATCGGGCTATTGAAAGATTTAATGATACGTCTGGAGTAAGTGACCGTGAAAGAAGTGGCCGTCCGCGAACTACTCGAACACCTCAAGCGGTTAAAGCCGTGCGCGAGAGAATTCGCCGTAATCCTCTTCGGAAACAAAAAATTTTATCGCGTGAGATGAAAACACCCCAAAGAACAATTTCACGTATCATCAAAAGTGACTTGGGGTTGGGTGCTTATCGTAGATCTACCGGGCATTTACTAACAGATTCGTTAAAAAAAAAATAGAGTGGAAAAATCAAAACGATTACTTTGCCGGTACGCAAACCAAGAACATCGTAAGATTTTGTTTACGGACGAAAAAATTTTTACTGTCGAAGAAACATTTAATAAACAAAACGATAGGGTTTATGCTCGCAGTGCCAGAGAAGCTTCTCAAGTTGCCCAAAAGGCTCAAAGAGGTTATCATCCAGCCTCAGTAATGGTTTGGTGGGGTGTTAGCTACAACGGGGTGACAAAGTTGCATTTTTGTGAGAAGGGCGTCAAAACGTCTGCCAAAATTTATCAAGAAAGTGTCCTTGAAAGTGTAGTGAAACCTCTCAACACGTCATTATTCAAAAATCAGCCTTGGAGTTTCCAGCAAGATTCTGCACCAGGTCATAAGGCGAAGTCAACCCAAAAATGGCTTGAAGAAAATGTTCCAGATTTTATTAAACCTGAAGATTGGCCTTCCTCTAGCCCAGACCTGAATCCGCTGGATTACGAATTATGGTCTGTCTTAGAGCAAATGATGTGCTCTAAAAGACATTCTAATATCGAATCCTTAAAGAAGTCTCTTACACATGCAGTCGCCAACTTTCCGATTGAAGTCGTGCGTGCTTCCATAGATAAGTGGCCAGCTCGATTAAAGGCTTGTGTAAAGGCAAAAGGCAATCACTTCGAATAACTTGTTGCAATTTCCATTGTTGACAATGCATTTAATAAATAAACAATGATTTCTTAGCATATAACACCTCTTTTATTGAACAGTGCTTCAAAAAGTTTGTAACAGTATTTATGGCTAGACTAGGTATATTTTTGTTTGTTTCTGGAATGAAAATAGCCTGCGGCAAGGATATGTTTTGTAGCACAGGACGACACGAGTCATGTGAAATCGAATTTGTGCAGTTGCTACTTTGACGTGGCTAGGTTTGAATTCATTATATTTTTTGTTTTAATTTAATATGTATGTTCCCAAAGAGGTTTTGGAAATGGTTCTGCAGAGGTCAAACTCATGAAATTGTGTTTATTTTGGTTGGGTCCTGTGTTTTCATATAGTCTGGGAATCAATTTGATGTAATATTTGATGTATTTTTTCAATACAATACTTTCTCCGCCTGTTCGGACGCGCATTTCAACCAATGTCCGCTGACACAAAATAAAAAAAAGGTCGGAGCCGTTCAAGATGAACATCGAACGATTAATCAATTTAGGAATTTCCGCTTTTTTGTTCATGATGCAAAGGGAATGTTAAATTCAAGTTTTCGACCTCGACAGACGACCGCGTAATTGTCAAAAATCAAGAAAACCTCAAAATTGTCGACCTTTTGTCAGTTTTTATCGATTTTGACCCGGAAGGATTAGTTTTTCGACCGTCCTATTCACTTTTGAGGTAAATTAAATTTGCAATAATTTGAGACCAGAACCGTTATTGTAGGACCAGTAGTTCAGGAGACTCAGCTTATCAAAGTTTGCCAATTTTTCAAATTAAATTTTTTTTTAGCGAAATTTCGTCATTTTCGGTACTACGTATTTATGTTTCTGAAGGCCTAGTTTATTGTTCGAAACCCCCTCCACCCTACTGGTGTCTCAGCGGGGACCACAAAGTGATCCCTCTCCCAACCACTTGAGCTCGGGGACGTTGTCACATGAGGCTCCCTCGCAGTGGCTGCAAACTACGAAGCACATGAGTCCAGCCTTCCTGTAACTGCAGGCACTGCCACAGGAGATGTGCTCCAGGAGATGTCTCTTGTCATAATCTTGGAGCTAAAACCTTGGGAAGTGCGCAGCCACCCCCAGTCAAGAGGCTTCTTGTCGACTCCTTCAGTTCATGGAGGCAATTGATCCAATATCTCTCGCCCACCGAAAGGAGGTAAGTCTGATACTGTTTTGGGTTTACAATCGAATTCCATTGATGACTACCTTTGACTACCTTTCTTTTCGGTGGCGAGCGGAGAAATTTGGCGACCTAAAGACGATGGAAAAGGACACGATGCCCACGAAGCGCGAACTACTGACGATAGCGGTGTCCGTCTATGACCCCCTAGGACTGATCAGCTATTTGACGATACTACCACGTATCATTCAGCGAGACGTCTGGAGGATGGACACTGAATGTGACGAGACTGTGTCTACCGCATTTTCCTCAAAATGGCGGGATTGGCTAAAGGCCCTCCAAACAATGCATTCCATCCAAATTCCCCTGTTCGATTCCTACTGAATGCGGTAGTTTTCGATAACAAAGGGGATTTACGTGTCGGACTATGAGCCCACTCAGCTAAGCTAAGCTCCAACCGGGGAACTTCTTTCAGCTCCGAGCCGATCCGCTACCGAATTCTGTAAAACGAGTGGAGAAAACTTTAAAAGAATGCACGGGAGTGGTGCAGAATATTGCGGCATTACGTATGCCTAATCCATCTCTACCTCGTATAAGAGTTCAGCCGAAGATACACAAACCCGGCAACGAGGTACGGAAAATTATAGCGGATACTAACTCCCCGACCTTCAACATAGCTAAGTGGCTCATAAAGGAGTGTCAGAAGCTGGGTAGTTTTTACAGCCCATACGCTATAAAAAATTCAGGGGACCTCATCGAGCGCTTAAAAAGTGTGGAATCCATCAGTGAAGACGAGGTGATCATATCTTTCGACGTCCAAGCTCTTTTTCCGAGTATTCCAGTGAAGGAAGCATTGCTTAAATTCGAGGAATGGTTGACGAAGTTCGACGACACTACACCGGAATGGCGACTAAAGACGAGGCAATACACCAAGCTAGCGGCCCTCTGTATGAGTGAAACATATTTCACCTTCAGAGAGCATTTTTTCAAAACAACAGCAGGCACAGCAATGGGGAACCCTTTGTCACCCCTATTGAGCGAGATATTCATGGCGTCGATCGAGGAAGAAATAGCGAAACGAGGGCTAATGCCACGATTTTGGGCTAGATACGTCGATGACATTATCACGATCGCACCTAGGAACCAGGCGAGCAGCCTATTAGAGGACATCAACAGAATCCACAAGAACATCAACTTCACCATGGAAGTCGAGGAGAATAACGTTTTGCCTTTTCTGGACCTGAAGATCATGCGAGAAGACGATAAAATACAATTCGACATATACCGGAAACCGACGAGCACGCAACGCACCATCGTGAGCACCTCACAACACACATGGCAACATAAGGTGGCAGCGTACCATAGTATGGTGCACAGACTAGTAAGTACACCGCTGAACGCCGCCCGATACCAAGTCCAACTCGACTACATTAAAGAAACTGCGAGTATCAACGGATACAGCCCTAAGCTCATTGAGAACCTGATCCGGAAGAAGCGAACCCAGAGCGATCGAGCAAGTCTGTCTACACTTGGTTCACAGGTAGACGCTACAACAGAGCGCAGAGCAGGGACAACTTTCTCGCCAATGTTCGGTCGTATCAGGCAGGTGCTGGCAAAGCACCGGATCGATGCAGTAGGAACCAGCAGAATGCACCAGCTTAAAGCACGTCTAGGTAGTGTGAAGGACCACCTGAGAAAAACAGAGAGAAGCGGAATCTACAAGATCAATTGTAAGGACTGTGAGATGGTATACATAGAACAAACCCGACGCCTAATCACTACGAGATTCGAGGAGCACAAGAAAGACGCGGAACTAGGACGAAAGAATCCCATACGACATGTTAAGTCTATGGTTGCGAGGCATTTGGTCGAATCGGGACACTCGATCGTTTTTGACGACGTCGAAATATTACGAGCAGTCCGACAACCCTACAAACTCGACGCAGCGGAAAGTCTCGAGATCAGTAGGATACCGAAAAGACGTTTGTTGAACCACGATGATGGAAATTGCCCATCTAAATTATTGAAGGTCGTTAATCAGGGAAAACCTAATGTAAAGTAAAGGAAATTTCCCAAAATAAAAAATATGAAATGTTAGGTTAGGATACAGCCCTAATTAGTGATGTAAGGTCGTGTAAGGATTTATTGCTCTTAATTAGTTTTTAAAAAAAAAGTTGTGTAAGGTAGAATCATAATAGTATTAGTATTTAAGGATGTAGTTTAGCCATCGTTGAGTAGTCAGCACCACGAACTGAGAAAGAGAGCAAGTGTCTCTCGAAACAATTGTATTCGAAAAGGAAAAATAAAGATCTCGTTATGGAAACGCGCTGTTTTAATGAAAATAACACGGTAATTGATTATGGCCAAATGCACGGTGACACCAAGGCCAAGTCAATTCCTAGGCTAAAGTTGGACGCAGCGTTGGTAGGAGTCAAACTAAAGTCGATGATGGTCGAAGCCAACTACTGGACCTACAACAGGACCGTCATGTGGAGCGATGCGTTGTTTAGAGATCTCTTGTTTGGAGATTTCTTGTTTAGAGATTTCTTGTTTAGAGATTTCTTGTTTAGAGATTTTTTGTTTATAAATTTCTTGTTTAGAGATCTCTTGTTTGGAGATTTCTGGTTTAGAGGTTTCTTGTTTAGAAACTTTTGTTTATAAATTTCTTGTTTAGAGATTTCTTGTTTAGAGGTTTCTTGTTTATAGATTTCTTGTTTAGATATTTCTTGTTTAGAGGTTTTTTGTTTAAAGATTTTTTGTTTAGAGATTTCTTGTTTAGAAATTTTTTGTTTGGAGATTTCTTGTTAAGAGATTTCTTGCTTGGAGATTTCTTGTTTAGGGATTTCCTGTTTAGAAATTTTCTTGTTTGGAGATTCCTTTTTTGGAGATTTCTTGTTTAGAGATTTCTTGTTTAGTGGTTTCTTGTTTAGTCATTTCTTGTTTTAGACACTTCTTGTTGTTAAGCGTTTCTTGTTTAGTGGTTTCTTGTTTAGAGATTTCTGGGTTAGACATTTCTTGCTTACAAATTTTTTTTTTTTAATTTTCTATTTGAATTGAATTATGATTTGCGGATTTGGTTCATCAGGATATCGCAATCAAGCCTAATTGGAAACATGGCTGAATTGACTGCATATAACAACGCAACTTGTGCGTATCATGCCACCCTTCTCATGGCACGCCACACGCACTTTACACTATCCAATTCGCATCTAGTGCAAGAGTTGCGGGCCGTTTCTAAACTAAAATAACAACCAGTCCGGCTATTTCTCCTCGTAACCTTCCGAGTATCTTATAGCAAAATCCATCTCCGTTTCTCATATCCTTCCTACAATTTCGTCTAGATTCCTCAGATGGACAGGAAATTGATAGCAGGATGAAAGAAAAAAAAGAAACCAAGGGAGCTCTTGAGAAAATTCAATAAAATGTAAGAAAATAGAATGGAGAATGCATGTACCGTATTGTACCGTCCATAGTAAGGTTTATTTTTTTTGATCCGTCTCGTTCGACGTCGTCCATCCTTAGAAATTCAATTCATTCGTCCATCTTTCCTGAAGCGAAAGGAGTCCCCAACCAAAGAAAAAAAAAAGAAAGAAGAAAAACGAAAAAATCATTTTCCTATTTCCTTCCGGTAAAATGGAAGTGTAGTAAGTGGGGCAACTGGAATTGTTTTCCTACCGATACGGTTTATTCAGCATATGGGCCAAGTTTATAGTTTCCCCCAGGGACGGCTTAGGAGCACCATACCCTACCCACCCTTGCTCGTCAACATCGGAACCACCCGCATCATTAACTTTCAATTCAACAAATACAATCCGGCTCATTAAAAAGGGTCAAATTAGTGTACAATATCGCCGTCATTTTCGACCCATTATATAGAGTCACCCGTTCAATTTTAGTCTCGGCGATTCTGATCGGATCGGGCCAGTGTGTCCTCACAGTGTTCATTCGAAATACCTCAACCGCATCTCCATTACGACTCTGGTCGCGTCAGGAATCCAATTTAATAGCAGGAACGTCGCCGCCATTCAAATAGCGCGCTCTTTGAATGAGACGGGGGAGTGGTGAATTCATCACTCGGGAATTGTCTAAAAGTCCCATTTCGAGTTTCAATTTAAGTCAAATGATTGGGAAAATTTAAATCAAGCGAAGCATAGGGACAAAAACACAAAGTCCCGACACCGGTTGGGCAAAGTGGAATAAAGTCTCGACCAAAAGCGGCAAGTCCTGCGGACGCTCGCTCAAACCCGCCAGAGTCGTATACAAAATGTCGTCATCAAATGTAAATTAAGTGCAAATGGATCCGTTAATTTTTGAGATCTATTACTAGTGAATTTGTTCAAATGAATCGGCGGCGGACGAGATGCGGGGTGAACAGGACTGGAAAGGAGGTGGAGTTAAATGTTGTTTATTGACTGGATGATTTAATGGGGCCGCAGGATGCACGAAATAGAGTCGGGAATAATGGGATCTATTTAAAATGCGGCTTATCGGAATGATTTAGTGATTGAAGGTAAGGTTGATTGAATCTGACGAAGGACGAGGATGGGTAATAGCTAGCTCAATATAAAAATAGATATTTAGGACATGCCTTTAACAACATCCAGTGACAACCAATTCAAGGACATGTTTTGCCAGCCTCATTCCAAAACTCATTCAAGTGCCAGCAGCGCAGGATTTACATACGTAACCGCCATTGCCGGCTACATTTGCCCGAAGGATTATATTTTCAATTAATCAAGACCTGCCAGCTTTCATTTGTTTCGACCGAAATTCAATGTCCGGCGGCCGGATAAAATCGGACACAGAGGCTCGACGATGGCGACATTCCTACGTACTATATATGTGTCGCTGAATCGAAACTGTATGTATGAAAGGACGTACACATACAATACTCTTCAATTCAGTGGTGAATATGCCATTTGTTAGAGGAGGGGGCTTTTACAAGTAAACAACAGAATAGGATTTGGGGGAGACAACAGCTGCCCAATATTGCCCTATAGACATCTATATGGCTTGTCAAGTGTGATTTGGTAAGGTTTCTTTGTCTTTAAATCGAAGGACGCAACAGCATATACATACCTACACCCCACGTGTGAACTCTGCAACAATGGTCCAGCCTTGAAATCGAATCTAATTTATGTTAATGCAAAAGCAGGCGAATAGACCATACGATAGTTATATTTGTTGGACCGCATATGGTCTGAATATAAAGTGATAGATTCCCCGCAGGGATAAGGGTGCCATAGGATGCATACACGTACATCTATTGGCTTTTAAGATGGTCGAATTAGTAATTACAGGATAATGATTAATTGCTCCGGTGTGATACGAGGCCGTCGTCCTTGATAATGCATATTACGTTGCTGTCTGTGTGATTCTTAAGGTGTGTGTGTGTGTGTGTAGAAACTGTAATAGATAAGATGGTCAGGCAGGATTGCTTGCCCGACTTATATATTGGTTATATTGGTCATTATTCAGAAGCGTATAGTGGAAGAGATAACGGGTCAGGATTTACGACTTTTGCTTGCAGATATTTTGCGTCACTTTCCCTTTTCTCTATATTCAGATCTTTGAATGTTGTCCTTGATCCTTCTTCTTGATTATCATATTAGTGAAAGTTAATCTAAATTATTTCTTTTTCGTTTCCTTACAGGTAAGTTGATGGATCACTTTTGGAATTATATTGAAGTTAATTACGAATTAGGATAAGTATCTTTTCCATTTTATTAAAAATTGCCTTGAATGCGACGCACGGGGCTTGTCTCGACAGATTCGAGGCTGTATACTCTGCCTTATAGTACTTTGCCCTAACCCCTAGTGGGGCATAGCGCGTTGCCAGGACATACTGGCTCCTATTTATCCGCCTACCTGCTACAAGTCGGGAGATGTTGTGGCTTATTATTACGCCCCTCACCACAGAGGGAAGACAACACCAAACATCCATGGCCACGAACGCCGTGAACGGGACTTGAACCCGTAACGACCGTAGTCAGACATGAGACTGACGCCTCTACGCACTGAGCTATCGGTCGCCCCAGTTTTCGATCAATCGATGATACCGGATTTACCCGAAACTTAAAGCGTAACAGCTTCATAATGTGCGCATTGATGTGCATTTTGTACGAGAAAAAATTTCATCCTCGTGAAATCCACAAATTTGACTTTTCACTTCAAGATAGTCCACAGACCGCGTGTAATGAAATTTAGCTTCCACACAATTTCACGTCTGTTTTCATCAGCGAAAAATTTTGCGATTTTCTATGGGATTTCACGTCACTTTTCATTCCACGTGATCTGAGTACCGGCCTGGCAATACAATCCTTAGGGATTAGCCATCGATCCTGGATAGGAGCCCCACCTGTGGACTTCTGTAATACAGCGGTGACATCAGAAACAAAGCCTTATCTGGATCACAGGAGGAAGAAGAGTACCCGCCTTTAGGGATAAAGCTCACGTTGACCTCCGTCCATATCAGGGGAATACACACAATTCCAGGCATGCTCTGAATATTTCAACCAAGGGACAACAAGATCCGTATGTCTGCCGGGATAATACCATCGGGTACAGCGGACTTGAAAGGTGCGAAACTGGATATTGCCCAGAGAAGTTTCTCCCTAGAAATAACGCGATTCGAATCAGCCGAAGTCAATTCGCTTTCTTATGCGTAAGTGTGTTCAGTAACCTCCGATGAACTATCCGGAAAGTGTGTATCCAGTAGGACTTTCAGTGTCTGTTCGCTAGACGTTGTCCAGGACCCATCTGGCATTAGGATTTAGCTAGGTATGGTATGAGTCTAGAGGCTTCGCTTGACCCCTCGATACGTTCACAAAAGAGCCTCCACGAGCTTCGTTTGACTTAGTTCTTTTTTATACACCCTGAGATGTTGTTTGTAGGAATCCCAATCCGATTCCAATCTGGAACTCTTTGCTGCGTTGAATTTTTGTCTACACACTGTTTTGTAGGCGGCCAGCTCCCTAGACCACCACACAGGCTTTTGTTTCCCTTTTGGTCTCAAATCCTCTTCCATCGAATGAATTTCCAGAACTCTGTTCTTTGGGATCAGTTTAATTCTCGATTGAATGGGCAAACGTAAACAGTTCTTGTTGGCAAAATCTCAGCAGCCCGTATCAGCTGTTTGCAATTATCGTCCGATAAATTTTAAACTGGAGGATGGGTGCCATTTAGCATTTATCTATAGGATAAACTTAAACTAGACATTGTGAAAGCATATAAAAATTTCGGATAGTGCAAGTTGCTGGCATACACATCCTGTCCTTTGATTGTCGGTTTTAACGACAGGCCCTCAAAGGGAAAGGCCGTGGTATTCGTTTGTCCACCCCACACCACAGAGGGACCTCAACCAAATCATCACACCGCCATCACTGGCGGCTTGACGTTGGTTAGCAATGGGCAGTGACCACTGCCGTTCCGTTGACGCGCTATGCCCCGCTAGGGGTTAAGGCAAAGTAGTAGTACATTGTGAAATCGGACCTTTCTCAGTCAAGTAAAATACAACATGCAATTCCATTATTTGTACAGAAACTTTCAATCATACAAAATTAAAAGTATAGAATTCAGCTGGGACACTGTCAATACGAAAATCCAGTCATCATACGATACACGTGTATGCTAATTCGAAACAAAATTCACTTCACTTCTGAAGAGGGTAGAAATTTGAAAGGGGAAAAACCTGCGGGACCACATCATCGTCGTGTCAATTTAAGGTGCTGAAACAGACCGCTCTGCCACAATGGGCTAATTCGAAAGCCATTTCCTTTTTCTAAGAAAAGGTGTCGATCTCAATACACCTAGCTTTTGTCACAACGCTCTACCATGTCCTGCGAATGACACCCGGCACCGAGTGGATCAGCTCATTGTTATGTTGCTCTCGTGCTGTTGAATTCGTCAATAAAGAGTGCGTCAAAATGATATGTCATTCATATCATCAACTCCCCGGTTTCCGTATTTATTTCAGCAAACACATCAACCGGAGAGAACTTATAACGAAAACAACAATAACTCGAGGTAACAACACGGCCAGCAATAACAATACCATGGTGAGATTTGTCTTGGTTTTATTGTTGCAAGACGTCGAGGACGATGATGCTGGTTGACGTCGACGATGAATGATTCGATCCAACCTTTGCCCTCTCCCGATAGTCATTCATCGCCCATACAATTCCTATTCACACGTCGAACTCAATAACGAACCACAAACAATATCGGGCATTGGTGGTGCAGCAAGCGGAGGACAAATATACGAGTAAAAGCAAAAACACAAAGAACCTTTTTTGAATGAGAATCCTTTCCATATATCCACATCGTCAACGTTCCTACTCGTATTGTATTTGTGCCACCACACGACGACGACAACGACGACAGCCTCGTCCGCGTTGAAGAAGTTTATGTGGTCAGAATTCATCCATAAGAAGGATATTTCAATATCAGAATACTTGAGCCTTGTGTTATTTTACATCGGGCCGACTTGGCTATGAATACACAAGACTCGATATACTCGTACTACACTCCGATTGCCCTAGCAAGTGTGACATTCTTTTCGCTTTATTGTCATTCAAGGATATGTGGATTGGAAGTGTTCGGTGAAGGTATGGGACGAAAGACAGTCATAGTACACTCTGGAAAGCTTAACCTCCTTTTCTGCATAGAAATCACTCATAGACGACAGAGCGCGGGGGAGTAGATGAAAAACAGGAACCTGGGCAAACGATGAAATATGCATAACATATTGTGGACTTCCATCTTAGCATAGGCAAGCCCCACTCCCGCACCACAACAAACGAGTAGACATAAAAGGATCCACTTTAGTCAGTCTTTCTCTTCACTGTCAGTTCTGTGTATCTTTGGCGTCAGTAAAATGAAAATATTGAGAGATTTATTAAAGGGGACCGAAAGATCTGTATATGCGGCTCTCTCTATGTTCTCGTATGATGTAATAAAGTAGTCGTCAGAACAAAAACATGACTGACGTTGATTGCAAATGGAGAAGCACTTAGTGGATATAGGTCTACTAAAGATAAATTCTTTTTGAAACAATAAAGGACCTTTGTCGACACACTGGCTGGGCGGCCTTGTAATGAATGAAGATGAATGTGGAGTGCCTGACGAATGGATGAACCGAGTGTATGCGAAGGTTAAAAGGATTATAAAGCGATTTGACCAGTTTTAAGTTGCCTATTTTATTCACGGAAGCCCAGTGTGATTTAAAAGGAGAATGTCACACTTTAAAAGTGGGTTCGATTTTCATCACATGAAAAGTTCAATAAAACAATGGGGGATTTGTAGGTCTGGTAGTGCTGCATCGAAGCAGCACCTGATGAGTAGTGATCTGTTGGTGGTACGAAACCAGAGGCCGAGGGTCCCATAACACCCGGACCCAGGTGCGACCGCGTGGGCGTCTGATCCGTCCGCCAACCATTCCATCCTTATCGACTATTTTTTTTTCATACCCCATTTTTACCTCCCCTGTTTGTGTTGTCTTCCCCAGGCCTATGAATTGTTGTTAATACGTAAAGGACAGGGGGCAACGAGCGGCGAAAACCCCGCCCACTACTCTCGAACTGAGCTACAGCAAGCATAGGCCGCTGCTTAGCTGGTTGAGGGGCCTTTTTCTTCGCCAGATGGCACAGCACGACCTTCACGGTCAATTAAGCTACCTTAGGCTCCGTCCCCACGGGCATCTTCGCATGCCCACCAAACCGTCCGTTACATATTTGGCGCCCAATGTGGGGCCCATTTCTGGTCAGGAACTGGACTAAAACGGACCTCATCGGGTTCCTTTTTAGTCCTTCCACCGATTTGTATCTCCACAAGCACATTAAGGCTACTTGCTCTAAGTCTTAGGACTTGGCCATTTTTACTTCACGTATTTTCCCTTCAAGTAGCTGTGCTTTCCTCGGTAGCACCTATAGAGTAGATTATCCTTTTAGAATCAGTTCAACAAGGCAATCCTGGTGTTGTGTTTGTCTTTTGTGGTTTAGCCACGTATTTAAGGCCTCCATAAATGCTTTGAATTGCCGGCATTTGGAGCATCTTCGGTGACCGGACGAAACGCGGAGGAGCCCTGGATACCTTTTTGTTGCCAGGATTGTCCTTCTAAAATAAGTAACTTAAAAAAATTTCTTTACACAGTATTGCATTTTTCTATTGTTCATGTGCTCAGCAGCTTACAGAGCTTATGAGTGAATTACGGCAAGGAATGCAGTGTTGGGCCTCTGCTGGCCTCAAAATTTGTAACCTGTTAATCATCTGAATAATTGAGAAATGTATAATGACTCCGGTACCCAGCTCGCTTTTTTTTTTTTTTTCTATTTCTAGCCGCACACTTTGTCCTCAGCTTCTTCTTCTTGGCAGGCCTCGAAGTAGAAGCTGCCCCACGTTGGGCGCCAAATATGTAACGGACGGTTTGGTGGGCATCCGAAGATGCCCGTGGGGACGGAGCCTAAGGTAGCTTAATTGATCGTGAAGGTCGGGCTGTGCCATCTGGCGAAGAAAACGGCTCCTCAACGAGCTAAGCAGCGGCCTATGCTTACTGTAGCTCAGTTTGGGAGACGTGGGCGGGATTTCCGCCGCTCGTTGCCCCTGTCCTTTACGTATTGACAAAAATTCATAGGCCTAGGGAAGACAACACAAACAAGGGAGGTAAAAATGGGGAATAAAAAAAGTGAGGCGATACGGATGGAATGGTTGGCAGATGGCTCGCTTGCCCTCGTGCTCGTATTGCGGTCTAGGTGTAATGGGACCCTCGGCCTCTGGTTTCGTACCACCGACAGATCCTTACTCATCAGGTGCTGGCATAGATCTGCCGATGGAAGCAGCACTACCAGACCATAATATGGTTCGTTACAGGTGGCTGGTTACAGATTCGTTGTGCAATTGACTTAAAATTCTTGAATTTAATGCCAAGCGTTTTCTAAACTGACGTAGCAGTTCTTAAAGTTCACGATCGTGACACATTGTTCGCAATTAGCATCAAGCCATAGAGCACGGAACTTTTTGTGTACTACTTTGCTTTAACACAAGTCAACCATTCCTGCGCGCCATCGGACTCTGTTCTGGGCAATGGGGCGCAACTCCCCAAACGATTTACCCACTGCCTTACACTGGTTCGCCACAAATCGACGTCGTGCGAGTTCATGACCCCATCTTGGTCAGAAATGGGGTTTATTTCATAACATGCAAAGCAATGCAGTTGGCATCTGACCCGTACACCGACTTAGCTCTTCATTTGATATTGTTTCGGGCCAAAAAAAAAATTCTTACAATTCGACGAAGACATGAGCCTCTTATAGTAGTAGTAGTAGTTGACGCGCTTTGCTACACAAGGGAGATAAAAAAAAATAGTAATACATAGTATCACCCCTTATATCAACTAGCACTGGCATGGGAGACACTTCATAATCTTATGTGCGAGCTTCGAGTAAGAAAATGTTTCTTCGTTTTTTTTTACTGCAATAAATGTTCGATTGGTACAAATTATCCACAAGAGTAGTGTGACGTACATAAATGAAAAAATGGTACAAGTTGGAGTGGGGGGAAAAATGAACCGTCTATCCTGAAGAGAGAATTTTCCAATTCTTCAAGAATCACGCTCTACATGGGGTTGAAAGGATCAATAAGTACCTTATACGATATGTTTCACTACCCAAACTCCAGTGCACCCATTTTTAATATGCTTTGTTGCAATATTTATGCAAAATTCGCGTAAACAGAACACGTTCGGTGCTCGCAAACTCCCTTGACAAATTCAAATTTACGCATATTGTATTGGGATTTTGAGGGAGGAACAGTCGCCCCCCTTCTTTTCACATGACATTGTGTGTGTATTGAATTTTCATCATTTTCGTCCACCGACTTTCGACAAAAAAAAAAGAAAATATATCGGGGCTCGGGGGGAATAAAAATTATGCATGAAATGTACTCAATATATATTTTTCAGTTACGAAGTAATTTGTTGTATAAGCTGTCTACCTTAGTCGTTTAGAATTCTGTCAGTGCGCTACGTATTTCTTGTGACAGGGATATCACAAATAATGCGAAAGTAAGTTTCCATATGTGATACCGATATTTATTGAATTTGAATTTTTTGTTGTTCATTGGGGGATGGAGGGATGTGAGAGGAATAGATGGATAGGTAGGGGGGAGGTCCGTGGATCGTTTTGAAATCACAAGCACTACACTGCGACCATGGTTCTATTGTGCTAAAGCCCATTCTATGGAGAAGTTACACTAGATCATATGACTGATCTGGCCCGGTTCAATAATCCGTGCTAATATCGAATGGCTAAATGATGCAATATTACGAGCCAGATTTGGCCGCACATCAATTCTGGCCGCTCCTCAGGACTGCTAATGCTGGAGAGAAGGCATCGCAGAAGGTTGTGGGGATCATCACAGGGCATTGCCTGATAGGTGAGCATGCTAGGCGTCTCCGGCTTCCATACAATAATTTTCTCTCTCTCAATTGCCCTAGTTCTTTGTGGGGCATAGCGCGTCCACTGTTCCATGTGGCCCAGTTGTTGTTTCGACGGCATAAACTGGTTTCGGAGAATGCAGTTGCCAGCATGCACCTCCTGCACATTCATGGCCACGAACGTTGTCGTGGACGGGATTCGAACCCGAAACGCCGGTAATCAAACATGGGACTGATGTCTCAACATGTAGCTGGCTTGCGTGCGCTCACCTATCCATTGATGAATTCGATTAATTAAAATATTAATGGTCATCAATGGAATTATTGCTGTCTAGGCATCAGCAAAATGATGACCCCGACTGTGTGGTGTCGCAAGCGGGCTGCGAGCAAGGTAACGCGGTAAGTTATTTTAGAATAATTAACGCACTCTGTAATTGGCAATTGGTGAGTAAGTAATAAAATAAGACCAAAACGAATTTTAATTTGGTTTTTTATTCTAACAATCTCCCCATCGAGCACGACAACTGCGCTACCGGTCGCTTCAAACTTGAAGAAATTTGTTTCTGGGAAGCGCTTCGCTTCCTTTCTACGCTATTGTATTAGACCAGCAGCAGCCCAATGGCAAGCCTGACTGCAGGATTGATAGCTGGACTGGTATGATGGTTGGCAGCCTTGAAAGTAGGTTTGATGCCAGGTTTAACAGCAGGCCTGATAGTAGGTGCGATAGCAGGCCTGACAAGAAAATTGAAAGCAAGCCAGACGGCATAATTGACAGCAGGCCTGGCGCATGTATGTCTTGAAAAGAGACCTCGATATCAATCCTGCCTTCAGGCCGACTATAAGACTGTGCTTGACGGCAAGATTCATAGCAGACCTTGCTGACAGGATGAATAGCAGGCCTGACAACAGGTTTAATACCACACCCGATGGCAGAATTGATGGACTGACGTTACGTGTAAAACCCACTTTAAAGTTCACAGCACGAGCCGCTCAACTAAACCAATTCTCCAGTTAACTACACGTCTCTAACGAGATGACATTAATCCGGACGTCATCCCAGCAAGTGCATCCTACAGTTGCACTTCCCAAAGGTCATCAAATTTCCGAGAACAAGCCACCCAAAAGAAACCAAAACATTTTCGTCGTGATATAATTTACTGGCTCGCAATTCCAAATAACAAAATAGAATTCAAAAACGTAATGTTGCATCCTTGCTTCCCAAATAGTATACAGTAGTCGAAACTTATCGTGCCCCTGTCCTCTTTTTTTTTCGGCCACTTTCCCCCATCTTGATGTTTGCCAGGCATGTCGTGAAACCTCATATGTTCTTGTTTTCGGGTTCCCTTCACCGCGTGTACTTCCGACCAGATGTGTTGTCGTTATCGTCCTTTCCTTATGCAACCTTGTATAGTGTATCGGTGTCTATTCCGGCAGGATCTACTAAAACTAACCGAACAATTGGTTTGGCTTTACGTAATGACCCAATCCTTGTGCTGTTTTGAAAGCAATTCCCACAAGTTTTGTGCATGTGTCATGGCTCGAGTCTGATGTTGTGTGCTTCTTCCATGTGTGCCTTCTTGCTTCATTTCATCCTTGCATATTCCTTCGGAGCCGGTTTTGACGGAACTTCTGTTTCCTTCCTTCTTTTCTGTTTTTTTTTTTTGTCGGGGAGAGTAGACGTATATATTGTTTTGTCCGGAGAACACGTTGAGATGCCGGGAGAGATCTCAGGGTCAAAGAGATGGAATCGAGCGAATTTCTTTTGAATTTTTCATGTAGACGATTTAGTTGTAGGGTTTAGTAGAGCTCGTAGCTCCTTAAATCTTGATTTGATGTTCAGGATAAGATGCTTTTTCCCTATTTGAATGTCTCCCGGGACTTGATGAAATATTTTTATGACTCGGATTTTGTGTTGAAGGTTTGTACGGCAACCTCGACTGGATTTTCTGCTATAAAAAGAAACGTAGAAAGTAGTTTAGAGTGAAGATTTTGAAAACACTAGTGTTTTGTGTCATAAATTTCATATAAATTGAAAGGAATATTCTTCGTCTACAATCGTTCCTGCGATAAATTTTTCATGGTGATATATGTTTAAGTTATGTTCTGCATGTCGGCACTGCTTTATGTTTTGGGAGGAGACTAGGACAGAAACTCAACTTCATAGTTGGGTGAGTCAGGACAAAGGATGCACTCTCGTGTAGACATCATCCGGCGAAATGATATTACCCAAACCACGCAGTTCATGCCCGTCGCCGATGATAGTCACGATCCAGAATACCGTGAAAATTCCCCAAGGATAGCAAAAAAAAATGTGTCGTTATGTCGACATTCTCGGGGCTTACTTTCCTTCCGACGAGGCCGCCCGGAATGCATCCTCATTCTATCACGGCCCAATTGAATTCTAGGTTTCGACACACACACACATTCCTCCTTATTCCCCCATGAATTCCTGGTTGGTCTTTGAAATTCTCGGCCAAGGTTTTGCGACATTTTTTCGATATCAGTCGTTTGTTGTCGCCAAACACACAGTGGTCCACAAGTGACGTAGCAAAGTGGAGATCTTGCTCCGGGACACGTACACTCTCTAAATGCAATTTTCCTTGTATATCCTTATCCTGTCGGAGTGCCAGCCCGCCTATCATCGGAATTTCAGTTTTATTTTCTCCTATGCTCCCAATATCATGCAGTTTTTGGATCCGGAGCTTAGCTTAAGTGAAGCTTATGCATCTGGAAGAAATGCTTGGATATGTTGAGTCGTCGTCATCATATCATGCACTTATCCTTGCCGCCGGTGTGATAAGGTTGAACCCATGCAGGATTTGGTGAAATGTGTATTGAGGATTTTGTCGGAAGAATATTACAATCTTCCTGTGAATGTGCTTGATCCCGAGGACTCAAGGATTCTATTGGAATTTTACAGAGAGCCGGCAGATTTCGAAGCAAATGTGTCCCGACCATCGACCACAATATAAATCAGGAGATGATACTCGGTGCGGGGTGGGGCGCTTCTCTTTTCATCTCGGCGTCCGTTCTGAACACCATATCAGAGATGAAATCGGAAAAGGTTTTTTTCTCACAAGCTTTTCTATCGGCCGGAATTTTAGTAAGGACGGTGTGTTGGAGAGAGTCAAGACTAGCATTGAGAGCAGAGGGTCATGTTCATATGATATGTGAATGCTGCGGTTGGCAGATGTCGACAAAATAGGGCGACTGTGGTCCTTGTAACTAACCAGGTGCATATCCAAATACCCAAATATGAGTCGTGTATTTGTGCCAGTAAGTTGCAGTCGCTGTAACAATTTTCTTGCCATTTGTGTGCTATGGATTCCAGGGATTCGGGATTCCAGAATGGTGAAATTGTCCACGAAGAATTGGAGTCTTAATTCTATTTGAATTTGGGTACTGTGTAACGAATTGTCAAGGTCGTTCAGATCTTTCTGGACATCTAAATGTGAAAACCTTTTTCTTCATCGGGATGAACTCGAACTGTAGTGTGGGAAGGGTTGTATATCACTGGCTGCCTCACTCACTGTTTCAAAGAAAATTCTCGAATTTGCCCGTATACAATTCGCCCTAATCCTTAGTGCGGTATAGCGCGTCAACTATTCCCATTTCGGTTAGTTGTCATTTCGTTAGCATAGAGCATGCTTTCGGACGTTGCATGCTGCTAGCATGACGACGACGTTCGTGGCCATGGATGTGCAGGAGGTGTATGCTGGCAGCTGCATTCTCCGAAACTAGATTATGCCAACGAAACGTCAACTGGGCCACATGGAACAGTTGACGCGCTATGCCCCACAAGGGGTTAGGGCAAGTGAGTATATAGCCGCTTGCCTGCGACAATTTGGAAAGGGTTGTGGCTTATTGTTTCGCCCCACACCGCAGGGAAAGATGCATAAAAATCCATGGCCACGACGTGGATGGGACTCGAACCCGTAGCTCACCGTTAGAATGAGACATCAGACTGACATCTCAACGCACTGGGCTACCGGTCACCCTAAACGGAATGTCCCTGAAATGACTCCTATATTCGGAGTCAGTCAAATCATTCCACTGTGTTCTAAAAGCTCCATGCCATGAATTCTTCATTTGGCAGAGAATTTGAGTAATTGGAGTATGCGCTTCGTGGGTGAAACATCTGAATTTGAGTCTATACTGAATTACACAAATAATCAAATAATAAATGTTTGTGCTATCAGCCCAGTGTATCTCACAGCACAGAGTGAGTGAAATATAGAAGTGTGCTGTTTGTGTTAAAAACTCACATGGCGAATAACTCATTTTGTGCCACAGTATACGGAGGAAATTGCCTGGTTGTTGGTTTGGTATCGTTTTTATCTAAAGTTGAATCTGAGATGATGATACAAGACCATTACTTCTGTTTTAGAATGTTGGGTTTGTTTTATGATTTGGGGAAACTTGGATGTGCGGTGTGACGTAAGCAAATGATTTTTGATTTGCTTGCAGTCAGCATCAGTAGGGGTATGGGTAGTTGTGTGTATATTTAGAAGTATACACAATGCGTGCATTGCATACTGCATAGAGATGATTATGAATGGATTTAGATGGGATTGGTTTGGTTTGGTTTGGAAAATAGATAATGGTGGTTTTAGTTTCAAATAGATATTCGGAGGGGATGTGCATGAATATGAATGTACTATAATACATATATGTATTAGTGATGTGTAACACAGTAACGAGTCGCTCTTTTTGAACGACTCATCAGGATGATCGAAAGATTCGGCACAACGACATAGCCTTCGAGTCGTTCAATTTAAGAATGACTCACTGTAAAATTAATTCCCAAACTAGCCCATCGCATAAATATTATCCAACGCATAACCAATCGACGCTCATTTCTCAATACATATAATGTACTACAATACCTTCATTCACTCACATCCCATCCCATTATCTATCTAAAAGCAAAACCACAATCATTTATCTACCAATCCACGCTCATTTCTCAATACATATAATGTACTACAATACATTCATTTACTCATATCCCATCCCAGTATCTATCTAAAAGCAAAAACACCATCATTTATCTATCTACCAAAGCAATCCCATCTAAATCCATTCAGATTCATCTCTATGCAGTATGCAATGCACGCATTGTGTATACTTCTAAATATATACGCAACAACCCATGCTGACTGCAAATGCAAACATATCAAAAATAATTTACTTACGTCGCGTCCCACCGCACAGCCAAGTTTCTCTAAATACAGAAAACAATCCCAACATTCTAAAACAAAAGTATTCGTGTTACGTATCATCATCTCAAGCTCAACTTTAGATGAAACCAAACAAAAACCCATAGCTTCCACCTGCACTACAGCTACAGTGTAAAGCAGCGTTCTGACGGGGCCAATACATGACATCGTGGCACGCTTTCGATCTCATGCTTGTATCGAGCGTGGACTGGAAAGTGAACTGCTTTTGCCTTGGGTTGTGGACCGTTCACACGACCACTATTTAGTTTATCCCATAAATCATTCTGTTTCAATCAATTACACCACTACTATACCCTTGTTTTAAATAAACTGTTTTGTGGCCATAACTTCTAAAATATAAGGAATTTCGCATTTTTGACACCGTTTTGACCCCCCCTTTAGACCCCCCATCCGGGCTGAGGAGCATCCATCCCCACTATTTGGATGCTCTCCAGCCCTCTCCCTCCCTATCCCTCTCCCTTCTCTATGTAAAATTCGTTCAAAAAGAGCGATACAAAATCGTACCGCACAATAAGATTCGTTCAAAAAGAGCGACACGTTCAAAAAGAGTCAAAAGAGTCAATTGACTCTTTTCGAACGAATCTTTTTGTGCGGTTCGATTTTGTATGGCTCTTTTTGAACGAATCTTTTTGTGCGGGTTGATTTTGTATGCCCGCCCCAGATTGGCTGCCCCGTTTTCATGGGAAATAGTGGTCCAATCGGGCTGGCTCGAACTAAAGGGTATTGGGGGTCGCTAAGTCCGAATCTGGGATCAAAAAAGAGAAAAAAAAATTGGGGTAGCCCATCCTAGGATGGCAGCCCCTTTTCATGGGAAATAGTGGTCCGATCGGGCTGGCTCGAACTAAAGGGGATTTGGGGGTCGCTAAGTCCGAATCTGGGGTAAAAAAAGAGAGAAAAAAAATTGGGGTCGCCCATCCCTGACTGGCAGCCCCGCTTTCATGGAAAATAGTGGTCCGACCGGGCTGGCTCGAACTAAAGGGTATTGGGGGGTCGCTGACTCCGAATCTGGGGTCAAAAAAGAGAAAAAAAAATTGGGGTCGCCCATCCCAGGCTGGCAGCCCCCTTTTCATGGAAAATAGTGGTCCGACCGGGCTGGCTCGAACTAAAGGGTATTGGGGGGGTCGCTGACTCCGAATCTGGGGTCAAAAAAGAGAAATAAAAATTGGGGTCGCTCATCCCAGACTGGCAGCCCCCTTTCATGGGAAATAGTGGTCCGATCGGGCTGGCTCGAACTAAAGGGCATTGGGGGGTCGCCAACTCCGAATATGGGGTCAAAAAAGAGAAAAAAAAATTGGGGTTACCCATCTACGACTTTTATTGAATATGTTATTAATCAAGTTTCAGACTCTTTGCATGACTCTTTTTGAACGACTCTTTTTGAACGACTCATTGGAAAGAGTCAGAGCTTATGTGCTGGCACAGTGTAAAGAGTCATTATGCCCATCACTAATATGTATCAAAAATTTTGAATGAGCGTGGACTTTCTATGCGTTGCGTAGTATTTATGTGGGGTTTAATTTGAGTATTCATTTTACAGTGTGTCATTCTTAAATTGAACGACTCGGAGGCTATGTCGTTGTGCCGAATCTTTCGCTCATTCTGTTGAATCGTTCAAAAAGAACGACTCGTTACGGTGTTACACATCATTACAACGCAGTAGTTAGTGGAAAATCGAAAATATGTAATATGGAAAAGGGTCTTAGCCCGTTATCCGACACATGTGCATAAAAATCAGCTCGTCGGGGAATCCGACCCATACATTTCGATGTACAAATTCATATCCTACCATTTTCAACAAGTTTTCTGCTGATTCTTAAGAATTCAACAGTCTGTTGTATATGATTCTGTTGGAGCTCTCACCACGAGTGTTTGCCCTAGACAACAAAATTGTTTGTCCCCACATTTAGGCAAATCTTGTTACTTACTAGCCAACCACCTCGAGACAATATATCCGTTGTGCATAGACAATATTCCCATGATGCAATTGTCTTACGAGATTTTCCTATTAACCTCTGGCCTCTTAACAACATTGACCGAGGCTTATTTATCGTCAGTAACATCATCGACAACATTATAATCGAATTTCCCCGCATTTGTTTATGTTATAACGTATCCAATCTACATAAATCCCTTTTCGAAGAGTTAATGAGTCTCTCTCTCCATCTCTCTTTATCTTTGTATCGGAGTCAATAATTTTCTTGTTACATGAGGACGACGAACGATGATGATCATCAGTAGTACCATCAGCTTCATCAGCATAGTCATCATCATCAACATTGGCGTCCAATGTATATTAAATCTGTTTGGTTTAGTCCTTCTTCACATCTCAGAGCCATGGATGATTGTTGTGCTGATAACTACCGGGTACTACTACGTATTACTATTACGTTACAACAATGTTCAAAATCTTTGGCATATTGCAATTTATATTCAAATAAATCAAATTACAGTATGCAAAATACGTTGAAAATGTAACTACAGGAAACATGGGGTGCACAGTATGGGCAAGGATTTCCGTCAATCTGTGGACTCTGAGACTGGACGGAGAGGTGAAAGTGGAGACTGTCTGTCAGCTCGGCTGCCTTTTGTTAATCCAAAATGGTGTGGTATTGACTTTCGGTTGTAGCCTGCCAGCAAAATTTTGGTCAGCATATAATTTACATATATGGAGAGATTTAAATTAACTCACCACAGAAGCAGTTGTGTGGGATTATTCATGATTGTGTTGCATGATATTGAGGTCCCTTTTCAAGGGACTAAGATCTATACAACTTGATATAATCGGACTCCAGTTAGTTCTTTTTTCAGGTGTCTTTGTAGAAGATCAAAATTGTTGATCCTTAAATTATGTATGACAACAAATTGTAGAACGATTCAAAAAACCACTCCAAAACCTTACTTTTCTATTTCCATCTTTTATTTTAAATCTGATCCTTTTCCAAACACAGGACATACGGACCAGCATGCGTCTGAGTAGTGCACAATGAATGCAATTTTCTCTCGAAAGAAAAATATCTGAACTTCGGAAACTGGACATTAAAGTGTCCTCCCCTCGAGATTCTGAGATTTCCCGACCTAGACACTAAAGCCGTAGGAGTCTTTCCTCTGAGTGCGAAAAATAAAACACTTCAATCTCGCCCTATCTTCGCCAGTGTAGTCAACACCCATAGAAAGAAACATCCCAGATTGATAGCATGAATGTGAACTAGTCATGTGGAAAACTTATTCTCAGATTTATGGTGTACATATCGAACCAAAACGAAGAGGTCGAGTGTTTGATACATAGCCGCGCTGAAGCTAAATTCGGGGTGGTGCTGCATATCTTGCACTTTTCTATTGTAACTATTCATCACGGCATATAGTCGGTCATGCATATCTCTTACTAGACTTGAATAGATTACATTGAAAGTGCCACAGATGGATGTTTTAGGTTATAAATGGTTCGGTTTTGTGGGGAGGAGGGAGGGGGAATGGGGGGATTTCGCTTGCCTGAAAAGCACTGAAAATAATATTGATTCTGCAAAAACCAAGGCTATTTAAATTGCATGTATCCGAGGAAAGGAATATTGGATGCCAATATTAAATATATAAATTGATGAGCCAATTTTGGCCACATATTTATTTTTCCAAGAATTTGAGGACCACTGGAGAGCCTTCAAAAATTAGGTGATAATTTGAAGTCATCGTCTATCTCTGTAATGGACAGGGGAGATGGAGCGAAAGTTTACCGAAGTGACCGTGAAGGAAGATTTCTCAGCCTGATAGGTGGCGGCACGAGCTTGCTGCAGGTCACTAACGGGGGATGTGGGCTCCCAATCATTACAATGCTGAAATAACTCTCGTGGCCAAGGACATTCAGCACACATAAAGATACGAGAAGTTCCACGACCTTTGAAAAAAAAAATAAAAAAATAAATAAATAAATAACTGGCGCAACAGTCCAATTTGAACCACGGCCTCGAGATGAGTTAGCATCATCTCATTTTCTAGATCGTGACGGTTTTTGTGCAGAGGTATGTGATCAGCAACACGCTCAACCGAGTTATTTACCCCATAATGGGTACTCATTTAACAGCTGAGTGGGCTCATAGTCCGACACGTAAATCCCCGGAATCGAACCGGGGCCCAGTGCGTTGAAGGCGAACGTGCTAACCGTTGCGCCATCCGGACTACGAAAAAAAATAGCAAGAGCAAAAAGAAGAAAAGAAAAGCTACTTGAAGGCAATAGCCGTCGACCAGCTCATGTACCTCCAGTGCCTGGAGATCAGTCAGGGTTGTTTTTATTCCCAAAGTGGGAAATAGAACTATGAACGATCCTAAATTGTTTCGACCCTTCAGCCTGACAGCATTCATGCTGAAGACCATGGAGAAAAAGACCCTCGATGATAACATTAGGACATCGGTCCTTGTGAGAAACCCGCTTCACTCCAGACAGTTCGGCTTTCAACCTGGTAAATCTACCGAAACTGCTCTACACAACCTCGTTGGAGAAATTGGAGAGGCCTTCTCAGCTAACAAAGCGGCACTGAATACCTTTCTTAACATTGAAGCAGCCTTCGACAACATCACCTTCGAATCCATCGAAAATGCCCTCCGATCTAAAGGAGCCAATCTTACCACTACAGTCTAGGTGAAACGTATGCTGTACTCTAGAAGGGTGATTACTACGGTAGGGAACTGCCCTCTCTCATCAAATGTCATGCGGGGGTGCCCGGAGGGTGGAGTATTATCTCGCCTCCTGTGGTGCATCGTAGTCGACAGTCTGATGTGGAAACGATCCTCGATGAATTTTCTACACAAGGGAACGCTGACGATCTGGTTATCATGGTCAGGGGTAAAATTTGAGGAAGTCCTGCTCGATTGTGTTCAGGGGGCGCTGCAGTGGCTTACGTGTAAATCCCGCGAAAGCTGCCATAATGCCACTAGAAAAATGGAACTTAGGTCATTCAAGTGCCTCCTCATGTACAACTCCCCTTTAAAACTGGTGTCTAATAGGGAGTTTGGGAGTTGTCCTTGGCGAAAAGTTATCCTGGACAGAACACCTTAGAATGACTTCTGACAAAGCAATTAATGTTTTGTTGGATCTGCAGACAGTATGTCGGCAAGACATGGGGGATCAGACCCCACATGATTCTTACCCTTAAGGTAGGCATATTGGGAGGTAGACAAAAGATTGGATGGAATGCTACCGCGTAGGTGAACATCTATAATCCTTTCCAATATCTTTAGAAGAACCGATGATAAGCTAATTGGTCTAAGGTCAGTGGGACGTACGTGTGAAGCTCTACCCGCTTTCGGTATAAATATCACTTTTACCTCAGTCCATAATTGAGCGATATATACCCCAATTCTAAGCAGGCCCTGAAAATGATCTCTATCCATGGTGTCAAAATATCCGATGAATGCGGGAGGTCGGCGGGAATTATTCCGTCCGCCCTAGCAGATTTATAAACTTCAAAGCTTGCAATAGGCCAGATAATCTTATCCTTAGATTTAATATTGCTAGGGTCGCATGGAGTGCTGTTTGCCGTTGGCAAAAGCGCATTCGATTTGTAAGATGTGCTACCAGGGAGGGAAGTGTGTATCGAACAGAAGCTCAATGGTTTCCTTACTAGAGGTGCTCCATGATCCGTCCTGCTTCAGTAGGTAGCTTGGTGGGGATGGATTAGTAGAGAGAATTTTACAAAGTCTGGAGGTCTCGATTGAATCCTCGATACGTCCACAGAAAAGTCTCTATGAATTACAATACGTTTAGCCTTCCTCAGTTCTTTGTTATATGAGTTAAGAGATTTCTTATAGGAAACCCAATCAGATTCAAGCCTGGACGATTTCGCATTGTTGAAGGAGTTCCTGCATGCGACCCTAAGCATGAATATCTCGGCAGTCCACCAGGCTGACTTTTTCTTGCCTTTCTGTCCTCTAATGGGACACGATCTTTTCGAAGCTTTGTCAATAGAGTGCGTAAGTGTGCGCACCATTTCATCTACTTGGCTACACGGCTGATTTGGAAGAGAAGGCAGAATTTTAAGAAGAGTTTCTCGGTACTTTAGATTGGATGGAATGCTACCGCGTAGGTGAACATCTATAAGCCTTTCCAATATCCTTGGAAGAACCGATGATAGGCTGGTTGATCTAAGGTCTCCACCTCAGTTGACGTCGGATACGCAATCAACATCCGAGTCGAGAGACATATCCCCAAATTCGGACGCAGATACTCCCTCCAGGCCTTCCAAGTCGGAGGAAATATTCGGGGATAGTTCGAAATCCACGCAAATTTTAGGGCACTCCCTAAAGTTCCCTGGCACACCTTCTGCCCGAGACAGTCAGCACTCTAATGATCTTTGACAGTTTAAATCTGATTATTACTATTATTATTATTTTTAAGTATATAGTTTGAGAGCCACCATCGCAGAGTGGTGACCGAGACTTGACGGTTACCACAGAGTCATGCCACCGGCTAAACTCCTCACAACCATCTTTAATCCTTAAAATATTATCCGCCATTTCGTTGATTTCAATCTTACGCGCCCTGAGGTGGTTCGGGAAAAAAAATCTCCGATAACAAACGCTATACCTTATCCACCGTTCTAATAATAAATACGGGACATTAATGTCCTTCAATTCACCGATTGCTCGCTTTGTCTTCGGCTCGGAATAGAGTAACATTTTGACCTCCTCTGCATGATGAACGATTGGTGGACACCTAGAGAGCGCAAAAATTCAATGAAACAAGGACACCGTCACCGGCAGTAAAGTTGATTAATGATTTTCGAACTAATTACGAAAAGTTATTGTCTCAGAGTGTCCTTTTTCTTCCTCTATATAGCTCTCTTCGTACAGATAAGCGAAGAATGCGTTCTAGTCTCGTAGCGCGAAGATATGAATCGTGATCGATTGGACATTGTGTAATCTGCTGGTCCTGGATGGTTGAGTTCTCGGTGCGAGAGACAACAATCTGGAACGTGGAATGATGACTCTGACCTCCTGACCATGAGACTTTTAATCAAGCTAATTGTGAATACTGGACGTCGTCGTCGTTGTCGTCTTCGATGGCGGCTGAGTCGATGAAAAAAGGACGTCCAACAACGGTGTGATGGATTGACGGTGTTTGACAAATGACGCTTTTTGTCTGAGTCGCTAATTTGATTCATGTCCTACGGGGCTTTTTGTTTGGAATCCAATAAATTCGTAGCAACTAATGGTTTTTTCTTTTTTTTTTTAGGTAAGTCACGATGGAACGGCTCACAATATCGAAAACTACCTAGAACAAATTGTGAGTATACTCATTTTTTTCCGTAGATTTTTTTTCTTTTCAATGAATCAACGTACTCGATATCACATTACCGCTCGATATGCTAGCATGAATACGAAATCCATGTGGGGAATTAAACTACTTTTTCGGGAGCGAACCGCGACCTACTTATATGGACGACGACTTCTTCCGTCGAACCAATAATCGATCGTTCCTCCTCATCCGGAAAATTCCCACACACACACACTCTCTCTCTCTCTCTCTCTACACATATGAATCGCAATTCGTTGGCACAAGGTAGGGCAATTTCGTCCTAAATCATCAAAAGAAATCGTTCGACAACAATGAATGCAAATCGCTCACTTAACCTACATACGAAGAAGAGCGTTCGATTTGATTTGGCGGAACAACTTTCTTTTTAGGTTTTCAACCTCGTCCTCTCCCTTGTTGTGGATTCCGCCCGACTTTTTTATGCTGGTGTTCCGCATTTGCATTTCGTTGCTTGTGGTATCCCGCGGGAGAACAGAAATTTAGCAGAACTTCGATGACGTATGAAAACTAAAACCGAACTACTTAGCGCTCGATTTTAAGTACGATTTGTGTTCAGCAGGATTATGCGGAATGCTATCGTGAACAAGTGCAAGAAGATAGGCTGTCGTCTGGATTACTACATGAAAGAGCCCTGAACGTGAATATGAGGATTTCAATCCACCTCTTTTGATTTTAAGATGCATAAATTCTTAAGAAATCCTCCTGATTCTCGAGAGTCCTTGCTCGTGTTCCAAACAATCCTATCCTTCATTCCATGAAAATTTCGTTCGATTTCTTTTAGATCACTCTCGCCCGTATCAGGGTCATCGGATCCCATGCGAACCGGTAGACTTCCACCACTTTCTAGCACGAGTACACTTCCAACACTATGCTTCAAATCGAGCAGAAACCCATTGTGGCGAAGAGCGTATGTTCCGCAAACCTATTCATCCTTGTCGATAGGTACATACACATACAGATAGGTATTCAACTTCTTCAGAAACTTTCCTTCATGTCACACAATACTTTTCTGCTCCCGTCGCAATTCCCTGGAAAAGAACAAAAAAAGGACGAGAAGTGTTTTCTCGCACTCGATGGTTTTCCCGTCCATTGCCTTTGCGGGAAATGCATGGTTCTACGACGACGGTATGTGGAGAACGGTCGCCAATTTCCGTGAGTCTGCTAGTGAGTAGTTTCCTTGTCGATTTGCTCTCAGGAAATGGCGGTGAATGAGCTCACCTAGTTTTCATTTTGTCTGAAAAGGCAATGAATAGACAATCGTATGTTCGACACGTAAAAGTATCAGGCAAAGGTTTTCTCATAAAAACCCGGCGAACATGCACTCGTTGAAGTTGGTTCGGGCATATTGACATGGATATGTAATTTGGGGCATCCTGTAGGATTTCGTTTTTCAATTAACTATTGTTTATGAATATTTCAGGACATGTCTTTAGAGATTTTCTTAGTCAGCTGCACGCTAGACGGTTGTGCTTTTCGTATAGTCGTTGGCATATGTTATAGGGTGATTCAGGCCCTTCTTCAAGACGACCGATTCTCATGGGGGAAGCACCCAACTTCCAAGCCGAAATTCTTGTAATTCGGACCTGTGCCCGTGCACCGTGAAAGAAACATTGCAATCTTCACAGACTGTCAAGCTTCTCTCCCAATAAGACCGCACTTATGTCTTAGTCAGTAATTAATTCCTGTGATAATTTGCAGAGACTCAGTCTCCTTAATAAAGTGACCATATACTGGGTCCCTGGCCATGTCGGTATCGCGGGAAACGAAATTGCCGACGGGTTGACCAGGAAAGCATTTGCAGCCCCGTTCCTTGGCCCAGAGCATGTATTGAATCATATTTTGGTAGAGCTGCTTCCACTGATAGATCGAAAGCAGCATCGGTGGTACGAAACCGGAGGCCGAAGGACCCATTACACCTGGACCTGCGAGGGCATCTGAGCCGTCTGCCAACCATTCCATCCTTATCGCCCCATTTTTTTTATACCCCATTTTGCCTCTACTGTTTTTGTTGCCTTCCCCAGGCTTATGAATTTTTATTAATACGTAAATTACAGGGGTGACGAGCGGCGAAAACTCCACCCGCACGTCTCCCGAACTGAGCTATAGGAAGCATTGGCCGCTGCTTAGTTCGTTGAGGGGCTTGTTTCTTCGTCAGATGGTACGGTCATTATGCTACCTTAGGCTCCATCCCGACGGGCATCTTCAGATGCCCACCATTCCGTTCATTACATATTTGGCGCCCAACGTGGGGCCCAAAGCCACAATCCTGAGATTAAAGAGTCTCACGCTCTACTGACTGAGCTAGCCGGGCAATTCAGCGGATCGAAAAAAAACCCCGGACACGCAGTGGCCGCAATGTTCCCTTCAATCAACCGCTCCTGGTTGCCGGGTGACAAAAATGGATCCTTTTCGATATTGTCCGCGCAGTCCGAATCGCAACTTTTATAAAAACCCACGATGTAGATTGCGAGTAATATTTTGTTCCGATTTTGGTGTCGACATAAAAAAAAAACTACCAACCGATTTTTTTGGCGGGTCATTCCTCAATTCTCGTGTCGCCTGGAAGCCCCATCTGACGTCGCTGGCGCCCAACGTGGGGCCCAAAGCCACAACCCTGAGATTTAAGAGTCTCATGCTCTATCGACTGGGCTAGCCGGGTATTTTAGCGGATTGAAAAAAACCCTGGACACGCAGTGGCCGCGATATCCCCTTTCATCAACCGTTCCTGGTTGCCGGGTGGCAAAAACGGATCCGTTTCGATATTCTCCGCGCAGCCCGAATCACAATTCACGACATCCAAAAAAACTACCGACCTATTTTATTGGCGGGTCACTCCTCAATTCTCATGTCGCCAACGCGAAGCCCCGTCAGACGTCGTTGGCGGGTGATTAGGCACTCTCTATTTTCCAACAACAAAAAGATCAAAAGACCAAAAGATCAAATCCCTGACTTTCGCGGCGTCCGATGACCAGTCAAATCCAAATCCCCCAAAAACCCAATCGTCCGCCTTGGCGGGTGATAAGCAACTCCCCATTTGACAGCTGTCATCGTGTCACCAGTCACTCACCCAACATGAAGTTGCCGCCGAGTGACTGGTGAGCACGAAATCGGTTGAAAAAAAAGAAATGGTCATTACAAGCCCTTTTGGGGTATCCCCCTATGTAGGGTTAAAAACCATATTAGAGAACAGGAGCGAATAGATATCGGCGTGTACTGGAATAATGTGCCTGACCTGAAACAGTCGAAGCACATTCCAGGCTACTCACGCAAGCGCATCCTAGAACTGCTGAATCTGAGCAGGAACAGGGTTAGAATCATTTGCGGCATTCTCACAGGGAATTTTGCCCTGAGGCACCGCCTGTATAAAATGGGCATTGTCTCTGATGCCAGCTGTCGCTTCTGCGAGGCTGATAATGAGACACTTCAGCACATCCTCTGCGAGTGTGAGACCCTTTGCCTTCGTCGCTTGGAATGCCTCGGTGATCTCTTCTCTAATATGGACGAGATGGGTTGACTTAAACTTAGGCAGTTAAGCAGGTTTGTTGGCCGGATCAAACTTACTATATACTACAGACGTCTCTCTTGGTCACGATGCTTGTGGGCCCTCCGGTCACATCGCCCCCCTCTCTTATATATATATTGTGTGCCTCTGAACATTTTTGACATTTGTCCACGTAAGCTACATTACGTAGAGACCGAGAAGAGAGGTGGTTTCAAGCATACAATACTTCTTGATATTTTGCTAATTCTACGCGCAATATTCAACTAAAAACACTCCGCTTGAAAATGCATAATAGGCATGTCCGCTTCATATGTTGAAAAAACACCACCAAAACGGACAATCTAAACAGTGCGTCGGCCTGTAGGGCCACAGTGATAATGATCGTCCATAATTCGGAATAACAGTTCAAGTTCAGCTCGCTCCAAACTTATTCAAAAATGATTGGAGCGATTCTCCATTTTCGCGTCGGGGCGAAAATTCCTGAAGCGTCAATTCATAGAGCCTACCCCCATGAACTCCTCATCCCTTTAAATTAATTTAAATGCATCGAACCACATCCCCGCAACAATTTCATCAAAGACTGTGTCTTCACATTAATTAAAGTCGTGTCTCCACCCTCGCGTCAAATTACTTGCTGTCGCTTTGTGTTAATGGCCAAAATCTACTTTTGGCTAGACGCACATTTAAATTAATTACAAACGAATGAGTTAGTCACGATATAACACCCTCAGGCGTGTGTGTTTATTTTCCCCTCGATCTGGCACTGGACAAACATACAACCCGAGGAGAGAACGGACGAAATTATCCAATTCGTCGTCCCTACTTCATAGAGCCAACGATTGTCTGGCGAGGGTGGCGCTGCTATGTGTGTGGAGGAGCAGAGTCCTCTCTTGGACGGTTGATTCCATCTTGCAAATCCCATCGACATTGGATCAATAAAAGGACGCCCTTGCCAGTACCACTGGATTTTCTCAACAGGCGATTGCTTGCTCACAGGGTGATAGTCGATAGAGTACATGAAGTTGAGGCTCTGTATCATGTGTTCCATTCCTCCATCGCGCCACTAAATTTATCATCGTAGCGGGAGATAAATAAGTAAAGGAATGATTGTAAAATTCAATCTCTCACGTTGGGACGATGTCGACTCGACTCAACCTAGAAAGGATTCCCCGGTCCCATCAACATTATAGTCAATTTATCTAGCCTATTCTTTCAAGAGAAGCATGGCCACGCTGCCTCAGATTGCTCAAAGACATGGATCCATTTTGCGCCCATTTTGTCGTCTTAGGGCTCCTTGAAATTCCCGACGGTATGTCCTTGATGATAACGCAGCAAACCAAAGTAGAATCATTGCATGATTCCGCACAATATACAAATTCTCTACAAACATTGTGTGTGTGTGCGCGAATGGAAGCACTTTGCACAGTTTTCTGTGTACTTTACGTGCCTGTGAATAATTGACAATGTCCTGGAGTTTTTTCGGCTGCATTTTTTATTGTAATTTTGGGCATAAAGACTAACCACCATTCCGGCCGGTTCGAAGGAAACGACTCGTATATTTGGCCCTGAAATTTTTTGAACAAATTCCAAACCCCAGACTTGATTCGTTGTCCAAGGAAACCCTGGGGATCCGGTGTATATTTGAGGCCGCGCCACGGTTATGCGAAAATGTGGCAGACGAAAAGGATGATTATTGCATTGGCCAAGAGAGCGGACAAACAGTGGCGATGGGGGTCAGCTACCCTGCCCGGTTACAGTATAGTAGACTGCTCCAACATGTCGCAAAGCAGGACTGCGAAAAAAATGTGTTTTATATTTTTCATTTTTTTTCGGTGAAATGTGTACCCGTTCTTGAACTTCAGCCCACAATAATCCTTTGCCCATATGTGTCAGCACCTTTTTGTCGTCGTCGTTGTAGTCCTGAAAAGGAGAGGGTGGACGATGGGATCGCGGTTTCGGAATAGACCCCCTCGGGCTGGTTTGCATGCTGAAAATAAGTATTGCTGACAGAAATTGCTCTGGGGAGTCCTTTTTTTTAGTTGAAGGCAAGACAAGAGCTTGAAAAAACAACTGTTTTTTTCTACGCCGGAAGCAAAAAGCTTATAAAGGGTGCAAACAGGAAATGGAGGAAAAGCCTAAGGCAAAATTTATGAGAGGGAATTTCATGAGAGTTGGAATTTAGGGTTGTGGTTAACTGTCTGGTTGCTAACTGCAAGATACTCTTTTTTTCGGGAATCCACTGCACTATTATTGTTAGAGAGAGAAATTTAGAAGCGACAAAGACCCCTTAACGAGCTGCGCTTGCAGGAATCGCTCTACGCTTTAGGGATGGTCACCCTCAGTAGGCATCCCTAGAACGCTCGCTTTGCATATAACAGCGATGAGCGGTTCTAGCGTATCCTCACCAATGATATTTTCCACCTCAGTCCCAGGGAGTAGAAGAACTTATAAAATCAACTCCGGAAAGCTGAAATCAATTCCAATGAATTAAATCAAATCTCTCAAAATTTGGAGAGATTTGACATTTTCAAACAGCCCCAAAAAAAACCATAACATCTTTTTGTGGTGATTTACCCCTTTTTTATAATTTAACGGGGGGAATCCTAAGTAAACCTATTAACCAAAATGGCTGAAAAATATCTTAGGATCATCTGATGTCAAGATGACTTTCCCCCCAAGACAAAATCGACTTCGTCCAAATTTGGGGAGATTTGATATATGCAAAAAGCCCTCAAAACTCGCAAAAAAATATTTGGGGGATTTTTTTTTGATAGTTATCCTTACCAAAGATATTTTTCACTTCAGTCCCAGGGAATTGAAGAGCTTCTAAAATCAACTCAGGAAAGCTGAAATCAATTCAAAGCTCTCCAAATTTAGAGAAATGTGACACTTTCAAACTGCCCCAAAACCCCATAATTTTTTTTTTGTTGGGATTTGCCCCTTTTTTCTAAAATTCATTGAGGAGATTGCAGAATCATAAGTTAACCTAGAAAGAAAAGAATTAACCAAAATGGCTGAAAAATAACTCAGGATCATCCGATGTCAAGATGACTTTTCCCGTAAGGCAAAATCGAGTTCACCCAGATTTGGGGAGATTTGATATATGCAAAAAGCCCCCAAAACTCCCAAAAAAAATATTTGGGGGATTTTTTTTTATAGTTCTTCGGGGGGATAATCTGCAGAGCTGTAACTTAATCCAAGAAGAAAAGGATTATTCAGCATGGCTGAAAAATATCTCAGGATCATCGTAAAAAAGCAAATCAGTAGTAAAATTTATTCCAAAAGGATCATAAGGATTCGTGTGTTTTTTTCTGTGAAATTCACAACAAAACTTCGTATTCTTAGAAACTGTTATGTAAACAAGTCTTCCACATTTCAAACCATCAAAACTTTTGGACTTTCTAACCCAATTTCGTGAAATTGATCAACTATTTGTGTGACTATCAGAGAAGAGTGTGCTTTCCGGCGTCTCAGCGCAACTTCTTATATTCGGCCAGGACTACTTCAAACTGCAAGAAGAGCACTTACATTCTATTTTGTGACGATAGATCTGATGGATTTCATGTAACCACTTTCGTATCGTATCTACACAGATACAAATAAGACTAAAGTACCATCAGTGGTGGAGGGAAGCCATAGTGTGTTGTACACACACACATTTCGTCTATTAACCTCTTAAAAAAAGACAACGATCCATGGAGTACGTACTCTACTACTTGTATCTCCATTAGATTGATGGTTTCCTATTTGTACAGTTTCGAGAATAGCGCGACAAGATAAGTCCTAGAAACACGATGACGACACCAAGGACTGTACGACGAGACTGGCAGGACGAGAGAACTATACGATGATGATGATGATGGGAATTTTCAACGCGATCCTAATTCTCTCAACGAGGACGGAACAAACTCGTAGGGAATCCTTGTTCGTGTCCTTGTGCTCAATGTTGTCGTCATAGTCGTCGTCGTCTCGTTCAAGTTCGCCTCATTCATTCCCTCTTGACAATGTTACAGGACTCAACAAGGAAAACCTATTTCTTGTACTTGACTGATGTAGTTAAGGAAAAGTTGAAATTGGTATTGTAGCCTCGTTTCTCTATAGGTATATACCCACCATCCATTGGAATGATGAAGTTTATTTCTCCCCACGATTTCTGGAAGTAGTGCACTACCGCAAGATTCCTGAAAATCTACAAAGGAAAGAAAAGAAGAGAGCAAAAAAAAAGAAGAAATGTACGGACGAAGAACAAACACGACCATAGTTCGAATATACATTAGTAGTTTTCCTTTCAATCCATTTCCTTCGTCACTATAACGTATTTTCCAATTTTTATACTCTGACTGTTTTCTTTTCTTTTTTCGGAGGGAGAAGTTAGGGAAGTTGACCTTCTTACCATCTAGTGTCGTCGCTCTAGCGTGCTTCTTGTTTTTAGTCAAAAAAAAAAAACTTCAATAAAAGTAGACACGTTAGAACTGATAAAATACGACACACTCTTCAGGAATCAACAAGGACCTGCGGACCAACTGCACAGCAGGATTTGGAGTTTCCGAGCCAGTGACGGGAGCATGGGTCACATTTTGTTTCATTTTACCAGAAGCTTTTAGGTCAACATTAGTTCAAACTTATTGTCGATTTCTTTTCGGTCTGACTCGTGCTATTTTGTTAGCACAAACGCAGCGCATAGACCGCAGGCATTGAGAATTCATGCTTTGTTGTTTGCGTCTTCGTCCTGTTTGCGTCTTCGTCCTGTTTGCGTCGTCAGTCGTCGTCGTAGCATTTTCAGTCAGGGTGTTGTTTGTTCGTCGTCTCTCACATCCTGAAATTTGATTTTCATCCTAAAGTGATTGGGAAAGATGATGGATTTAAAGAATGAATGAGCAATAGCAGGAGCAACCTTAATGGAAATCTGATGGTAATGTAGCATCAATAAGAGATATTCGATTACATTTAATGGAATCCGGATTTTAAGAGGTCTAGGGTGAAGCCGTCGAACATGAAATACACAAGAATAATTGTGTATTTTGTGGACCGGGTGACGCGGCCTATTAGAGCAAGCACGACAACTCAATGGGACTTTTTTCGTTAAATTGGAAAGTGGTCTTTTGTTGTCATGTGATGATAGTCTCGTCATTCGTGAGCTTGGTTTTTATATTCGGATTGACGTCAGACACGAATCCTATTGTTGCCCCGGCAAATTGAATCAATTTGAGGCCATTTGAGGCTTTTGTTGAAGAACCTAAATATAAGTAGGCTGTTCTTTACGCAGGCTTTGAACGAAATTCTGACAATAGAATAAGATTCAATGCCACAGGATGGTGTAGTAAGCAGAAGGGCATATTAGCGACTATGAATTATCGCTGCAAACCACTTTTCTTTTTAGAAAGTCAAAAAATCACTGCAAATTTTGGTACTGCGTAAAGCGGAAATTTTGTGGCCTAAGATGTCCTAGAGTGAACTTCTGTGGATTCGTACACAAAAAAAAAGCAATCCACTCCGGGATGAATGTCCGTCCTGCTTAAAGCGAAAATGCTCTTGGGAATTTCCCAGAGTGGAATTCCATGGATAAGTACTGCCTCAAGCGGAACTCCACTCTTGGATTTTCAGAAATCCACTTTGGCCAATCTCAAAGAGGATTTTCGCTTTAGGCAATACTGACCCCCCCCCCATATAGGTGCAAGGCAATCCCGAAGGACATTTCCGCTCTGGGCAATACGAAAATATATCCCCGAGTGGATTTTTGCCTTAGATACTCGTAGTATGCGAACCCACGGGAATCTACTCTGGGAAATCTCAAACAGAATTTCCGTCTAAGACAGTACCACAACTTAGGGCGATTTTTCGTCTTTCTATTCTAAAAAAAAGGTTATGGAAACTTACGAAAATCTTCTCCCAAGAAGTCTCAGCTGCAATTTCAGCTTTAGGCAGTACCACAACTTAGAGCAATGCTTCGTCTTTCTAAAAAAAAAAGAAAAAGGAAACGATAGTTCCTGAGGCCAACACACGGAAGTCCACTCTAGGAAATCTCAGGCAAAATTTCCGCTTTAGGCAGTACCAAAATTTGAGGCAATTTTAGGTCAGAGTATCCTAATCAATTCATGGGAAATTCAATTAATTAATTCATCGCTCGTTTGCATTTATATGAAATCTTCAATCATAATACTAGCCACCGGATCTCTGTAACCGTCATCAGTCAACTAACTAAAAACTAACTACCTTCACTCTGCGCAACAACATCGGCTTATTGCCAGTGAACATGACGGCTACGATCGTCACTTTATCCATATCTTTTTTTTTCATCTGCAAAATCTCTAGAAATTCACACCAATGACTCTTTCGATGATCCTCGTTGATATTTGCATCATTTTACATAATGGGCTACAATACAATTTGCCGGATCGTACAGCAGGTTAACGATCATAACATTGCACTCTCTGATTGACGCGCGCGCTCTATGCTGATCATAGTGATGATTATGATCTTGATTATAATCTCAACAAATATTTGAATGAGGAAAATCACAGCGCGAAATACAGCGACACACGCTGGGAATGGATTTCCAGCATGTAAACATGATGATTTTCTATTAGTCGGGCGAAAATGTTAAGCCCAAACAGACTCAATGGCTGGCTGGCTCAGTGGCTGGTGTTTCAAAAGCGCGTACCCGTAAATTTATGGTTTTGAATTGTTTTGTTCATGAGAAAAATAATTTTTCCTTATTAATGATATTGGAGAGATACAATTTGAAATATTCATTTGATTCGGATCAGAAAGGAGTTGTGCAGTGGTAGATCTGGTCAATCGTTTATTGGAAAGTTGTAAAACAAGTCAGTGAAGTCGGAAACGCATATTGTTTCCGGGGATAGATTCGATGTAAGTTACCATTAAAGATGTTGAAATAAATCTGCAATTTAGGTTTTGATTAAAAAAGTATCGCCATCTTGGTCTTACATTCGTCATAATCATTGTGGCTTGACAGTTCGTTTTCGGACCTTGGCCGTCTGAATCGTTTTCCTTCAATTGTCTCGGTCAAGTGCCCGCCGTCCTCTAATTTCGAAAGGCCAGCGAATGTTCGGCGTAGACCTCCACTAAGTTTTCCCAACGAGCTTTCGGTCTTCTTCTCAGAAAAAAAATACACCTCTTTTGTGAAGTCATGATAATTTGATGGAAATTAGGAATAACCAAACTCCAGAAGAAACATGCCGAAAATACACAAAAAACCATTATAGTCAGGCCCGGTTTTACCATATACACAGACAGTATATTTGAATAAGTTGCCATTATGAAGGAACCCGAAATCTACTGCCTAATTAGTAGTTCCGGATTTTATGCATTCTGACTAACGGTACCACGCACCTATTCACATACCGATTTCAGTTTCTTTGATCAAATAAAATTCCATTTACTCCACACACTGGACACTAAACATATTTGGACTTTTTTCCGATTAACGGTACCACGCACCTATTCACACGCCGAGTCCAGTTTCTTTGATCAAATAAAATTACATTTACCCCACACTGGTCACTAAACATATTTGTACTTTTTTTCCGACTAACGGTACTGCGCTCCTTTTCAAAATGTTACATTTTGAAATTCCTAAACTAACAGCCTTAAGATAAGGACTACGAAATTCCAGTTTTCGAGCACTCTGACTAACGGCTCCGCGTGCATAGTCGATTGCCCGTTCATTTCATGTTCATTGACTCGATAAAATCACGCTGACCCCACATTGGGCGCCGAATATTATCTGGCTTTTTCGATCATTTTCAGTTATCTTCCACGGTAAATTTTTTTCTGGCGTAGGATAAAAAAAACCTCAAGGTAACCCAAGGGTGAGTTTGAGGAAGTCGAAGGTATAGTTGTGAGCAAGCTTAAGTCAGTATCAATTATCAAATTAAACTCTAAAATGATTCGGTTCGATCTGTGCGATGGTCCGATTCGATTTCATTGAATTACACTAACCTCACATTGGGCGCTGAATAGTTTCCGAATTTTTCCACCATTTTTTTTTTTCGACTAGTGTAAATTTTCTCGGGCGTGAGAAGCCGTTAAAAGGAAAGAAAACGAAGCAAACAAAATGTGGCGGGCTGCTGAGATTGGGACAGCTGGAACTGTTTACGTTTGCACATTCACATGAGATAATTAAACTGGTCACAAAGAACAGAGTTCTGGAAATTCATTCGATGGAAGAGGATTTGAAACCAATTCCGTCGAAAATTTATGTTGAGAGACCGTGACGTAGAATAGAATAACAATAGAATTACGGTTGGATACACTGCGCATCAAAAAAGGTGGCGCATCCAGTTTGGTGCTGAAACCAACAATTGTCGGGCGATATGACGCCTTGTGATGAATACCAGTATTTTTTTTCGGAACTCTGGATATTAGGTCATTTTACCTTAACTGTTTACGATAATCTTGTGCCGAAATAACGGTACTCGAGGTGCATCTGTGGCCGTTTTTGTTAGCACGATTTTTGAGGCCTTATATCCGCATGTATCGGTCCTCACCTATTGATGTCGCTCCGGACAGGTGTCGTCCGCCTTCTATTGAATGATCCTGTCTCCTAGTACATATTCCATGCATTATGGATATACCTATAATCAGCATTGTGGCACTACATCCCGATGTCGGCTCTTGGCCGTAAATTTGAAACGATAGTAAACACAATTTTGGCAGAAAAGTTTATAAATTTCCAAAGAAGCCATGACCGGAAACCCTTTTTTTTACGACGAAAAATCGCCCCGAATTTGTCCTGTCCTGTCTGAGATTTCCAGGAGTGCATTTCCGTGGCTTCGTACTACCTAAAGCGAAAATTCACAATGGGATACATGTTCGTACTGCCTAAAGAGGCAACGGTTTCTCAGAGTGAAATTTCCGCGGACTAGTACTGCCTAAAGCGGAAATTCGCCACAGTGGATTACCGTGAGATCGTAGTACTTAAAGCAGAAATCTACTCCGCGAAATCCTAGACAGAATTTCCACTTTTGGCAGCACGAAACTTTGATTGTTTTCCTTTCTTAAAAAAAAAATTCAGGGCAATAGTTAATGAATCATAGAGCAGTCTGTTTTTGCAGCGATCAAAATCATCAGAAAATTGGTTTATTTTCGTTTTGGGGCGTCAGGTTCTGGGGCGTTACTTCGTAGAGCCTGGAGACGTATACTTGTAAACATTATCATCACCATGACACCCTAGAAAAAAATACGACATATCAAAATATCTCACGTTGGGCGCTCTTTGCAAAATCAAAAGAATAAACTCGAAACAATGGTGTCCCGCAAAGAATCACGAATATCAGAACTTATGTGCGTCCTCTAGGCTGGAAATTTTCCAACAAATCATTTTTTCCTTAAAGCTCGCCACATTTATTCGATTTTTGTTTGAGATGGTATCAGTCAGTGCTTTTCCAACCACCGTATATTGACTTGTGAACCTAATAGGAAAAAAACTAGAAAAGGAGCACCAACTATGAACCCGACTACCTTCATTTCCCGTTATCGGGCATTATCATTGTTATACGGAAATTGTATTTTGTCATCATTCCGTCCAAGTCAGCTGAGGTAGCCCAGGCATGATGATGATACCCAACCCCTAAGGATTCCCGAACAACCAGCTTCTTATATATCCTCTTTGTATCTCGACCGATTATCGTTAACAGCTCGACATAGTTGGGTCGGAAAATTGTCCTTTAAACGTTACTACGTATTTGTTTAGGACATCTTTTGTTTACCGTTTTGTCCTGACAGTCAATCCTTGAAGTAGTACATTTCTCTTTTTTCTTTTGGTCGGTGGGTCGCATTGGACGAAATGGTCGATCGTCACGGATACTGTATGCCAAGGAGAAACCCTTAGTCGACATACGACGCCCTTGAACGCTGTCAAGCCCATAGGTGCGGACCGAAGCCGACAACGTGATTACCCAGGAAATGAAGGACAAACCGACCAAAATCATTATTGACATGATGTTTGTATTAAATACGGCTGACAACATTTATGTCCTGGCCCATTACTGACCGTATACACGTCAGAATAATGAAACACAGTTTGTCAAGAACTTGGGGGTGGATTCATGGAGCGCCTAAAATACCAACGTGCTATATTGCTATATTGTTGTTGGCGTCATCGTAGAACCTATAGGGCGCCTTCGCCTCCACCAACGACCACTTTGAATAAATTCGTCCGTTGTCTGTAGTCGCCTGTTCGCTTGGTTGTCAACATTATCATTTGTCGTCGGTCATCATTTCCACCAGCAGCAGCAGCATCATCAGCCAGCCACCCCTCTGAATGGGGGATGAAATGTGGCAACTAATAAAACTCGGAAACGATGACATATGTGTGTGTGTGTGCGATGTTTGTACAAAAGTGTACACATGAGAGAAATTGTATGTTAAGCCAGAGGATGCAGTGCCAGCATAAAATTGATAGGAAGGCTCTTAAATTGCTCGGCTCGCATGTTCCATGTTCTTTGGGGGGTGTAAACAGGAATTACGTTTAGTCCGAAAATTGAGGATTTTATATTAGCTTTTCCATCCCTGGCAAAGTACGTATAAAAGGACGAAGGTTCAGAGATGGGTTTGACGAGGACGACCTGCAGGAATGATGTTTTGTGATACTATCACATCATAGCGTATTGCATCACCCAGGACATGTACATTACAATATCTTAGCGCAGAACTATTATTTGTTTGTTGACTGACATTAATTAGAGTGACGATGAGATCATTCGTGCATGTTATATTCGTCCTGAGATGATGATTATTGTTTTTTCTCTTTTGCCTTAACTTACTTGGGGGGAATAGCGAGTCAAGTACTCCTTAGAGTTCCTAGAGGCCTAGTTCGTTAGCATAGAATTGGTTTAGCACGATGCATGCTGCTAGCATACACATCCTGTCCATTTAGTTGCATTCTGCGACAAGCTCGGAAAGGCTTATTTTTCTTACCACTAAGAGAAAATAGCACAGACAACTATATCCACGACGGGATTCGAACCCCCCCCCCCCCCCCCCTCATTCTTCTGGCCTGTTAAAGGAAATCTTTTAAGGACTCTGTACTTTGACGCTTATAAGAGAGAGCTGGCCTCGAAAACCTAATACCAAATTTTGACTCACTGACCTACATAGGCTAGGCGTACAGTTCGATAGTCGAAGAACGAAGAAGCAAAACTTAAGTATTCTTTGTAGTTCACCATTAGAACTTGACATTCATATTCGCAGCTGGACAATTCCATCAACAACCATCCTCCAGAATATAGTAAGATCACGTTCTCATGCAAATTTCCTCAACACTCACAAAAATTCAGTTCAGACACGAAAAGTTTACAGCCTATACGAGTATATCGCTGGGTAGCATAACAGCGAAGAAGACAGCGTTAAGACAGTACTTAGTATGTCAAGTCACGTATCGAGGAATTATCTGAATTTTCTTCTAAGCCATTCTACGGCTCGGGATTAATAGTCGTCGTCGTATCTGTGGATATTTCTAGGCCGACCGGACTCATAAAATTCCTCATGATGCTTAAAATTATTTGATTAATATCCGACGAGATAATGGAGTTCACATTGAAGGGTTCTTTTTTTTTTTAATTAAGTCCGTCACTCATTCCTTTACAGTTTGTTGGCTGGAACGTGGAATTTCGCTGACTGGTCAGACAATATAGCTTCAATGTGTCATTTCCTGATCTATGATTGTCTCTGGTATATTCTATTCAGTAAATTGGCAGGGCGGAGTCCTTAGAACTCAATCCCAATCCAAATTTACTTCGCTACTGACCTCACCCACCGTCCGTTGGTTGTTTCATTAAAATGGGCATTTTATTCCTAAATTCTAGGCCTCAATTAAAATTCAGAGCGGCTGCTCAATGTATATTTTAACGCGGCCAACGACAATTCATGTGGTCATCAAGCCCAGTTACTGACATTCGTCACTCTGAATTGTGTCCAGTGATGTCACTCACCGTCATGAGTTTGGAATACGAAATTTCATAAAAACCCTGATTTGCGAAAGATGACCCTTGGTTGAAGCCAGAATTACGAATTCTGTGTGCATAGTTAACGTACGAGCTTGAGGACTAGCTGAAGATGTAAAAGAATGCAAAAATAAGTATAGCTGGGGAAGTACACTTACCCCGAGAACCCCCCCCCCCCTTCTTTTTTTTGGGATTGTTCATCGTGACATATACTCAAAAATAAAAAAAAATAAAACCATTTGAGAGGACGGTCATTTTATAATCTCATTCCAAAATTGTACTTTGCCAAAAACATTAAAATTTTGTCAAGAAAAGAGGGGTAGACAAACGACTTTCATTAATGACATCTTCTAACACACTCCCGGGCAAAAAAAGGGCTCCTGAAATTAACTTCGGAAAGCGGATATCGATGGTAACTTTATGCAGCGCTGTCACGGAATCGCGGTATAATTTTAGGGTTAGCTTACCTCACTACTGCGGTGAGTGCTGAAAAATCCTAGCAACGAGTGGTTATGGCTTCCGGGGTCGAAATGGCTTCCGGGGTCGAATGTAGTGGGTTCCTGGCGACTTCAACCTATAAACGAAGAACATAATCACAAGTATCGAAATAAAGGCGGAATAAATGACTTGGATACTTATCTGAAGTGATTGTATCCTCGAGTCGTAATGGGATCCTCCTTGCGCGTGAGGCCATCCTTCATCGAGTTGACAATAAGCAGCGGAACAACGATGACCGCCAACAAAACCTAGAGCACAATGCGCAATGGACTAATCCATAGTCGCCATTCACCACAAACCTGTTGTCAACTTCCCTTGCACATATTTGCACTGCATCGGTGTGGACTAGTGATGGGCATAATGACTCTTTTCACTGTGCCAGCACATAAGCTCTGACTCTTTCCAATGAGTCGTTCAAAAAGAGTCGTTCAAAAAGAGTCATGCAAAGAGTCTGAAACTTGGGTAATAACATATTCAATAAAAGTCGTAGATGTGCGACCCCAACTTTTTTTTTCTCTTTTTTGGCCCCAGATTCGGAGTTGGCGACCTCTCCCCCCCCCCCAATGCCCTTTAGTTCGAGCCGGCCCGATCGGACCACTATTTCCCATGAAAAGGGGGCTGCCAGCCTAGGACGGGCGACCCCAATTTTTTTTCTCTTTTTTGACCCCAGATTCGAACTTAGCGACCCCCCAATACCCTTTAGTTCGAGCCAGCTCGATCGGACCACTATTTCCCATGAAAAGGGGGCTGCCAGCCTAGGATGGGCGACCCCAATTTTTTTTTCTCTTTTTTGACCCCAGATTCGGACTTAGCGACCCCCCAATACCCTTTAGTTCGAGCCAGCTCGATCGGACCAATATTTCCCATGAAAAGGGGGCTGCCAGCCTAGGATGGGCGACCCCAATTTTTTTTCTCTTTTTTGACCCCAGATTCGGACTTAGTGACCCCCCAATACCCTTTAGTTCGAGCCAGCCCGATCGGACCACTATTTCCCATGAAAACGGGGCAGCCAATCTGGGGCGGGCATACAAAATCAACTCGCACAAAAAGATTCGTTCAAAAAGAGCGATACAAAATCGAAACGCTCAAAAAAATTCGTTCAAAAAGAGCAATACAAAATCGAACCGCACAATTGACTCTTTTTGAACGTGTCGCTCTTTTTGAACGTGTCGCTGTTTTTGAACGTGTCGCTCTTTTTGAACGTGTCGCTTTTTTTGAACGTGTCGCTCTTTTTGAACGTGTCGCTTTTTTTGAACGTGTCGCTCTTTTTGAACGAGCCGCTCTTTTTGAACGAATCTTATTGTGCGGTACGATTTTGTATCGCTCTTTTTGAACGAATTTTACATAGAGAAGGGGATAGGGAGGGAGAGGGCTGAGGAGCATCCAAATAGTGGGATGGATGCTCCTCAAATAGTGGGATGGATGCTCCTCAGCCCGGATGGGGGATCTAAAGGGGGGTCAAAATGGTGTCAAAATGCGAAATTCCTTATATTTTAGAAGTTATGGCCACAAAACAGTTTATTTAAAACTAGGGTATAGTAGTGGTGTAATTGCTTGAAACAGAATGATTTATGGGATAAACTAAATAGTGGTCGTGTGAACGGTCCACAACCCAAGGCAAAAGCAGTTCACTTTCCAGTCCACGCTCGATACAAGCATGAGATCGAAAGCGTGCCACGATGTCATGTATTGGCCCCGTCAGAACGCTGCTTTACACTGTAGCTGTAGTGCAAGTGGAAGCTATGGGTTTTTGTTTGGTTTCATCTAAAGTTGAGCTTGAGATGATGATACGTAAGACGAATACTTTTGTTTTAGAATGTTGGGATTGTTTTCTGTATTTGGAGAAACTTGGCTGTGCGGTGGGACGCGACGTAAGTAAATTATTTTTGATATGTTTGCATTTGCAGTCAGCAATCAGCATGGGTTGTTGCGTATATATTTAGAAGTATACACAATGCGTGCATTGCATACTGCATAGAGATGAATATGAATGGATTTAGATCGGATTGCTTTGGTAGTTAATGATGGTGGTTTTGCTTTTAGATAGATACTGGGATGGGATATGAGTGAATGAATGTATTGTAGTATTGTACATTATATGTATTGAGAAATGAGCGTGGATTGGTTATGCGTTGGATAATATTTATGCGATGGGCTAGTTTGGGAATTAATTTTACAGTGAGTCATTCATAAATTGAACGACTCGAAGGCTATGTCGTTGTGCCGAATCTTTCGCTCATCCTGTTGAGTCGTTCAAAAAGAGCGACTCGTTACTGTGTTACACATCACTAGTGTGGACGATGAATTTTCACAGATTCCCACTCGAACTTGGATTCTTCGCGTGCACTTTCGAGCAAGAAGCCCACCGAAGGAATTTCTCATGAAAGCAATTTGCACCCACGGGAGCATTTTATTATGATTCACGATTCACACGACCGACAAGTTTTTGTTTTGGTCGAAACGATCTCTCGAAAGACGAACGAACTCCAGGCAAACGTCAGATGCGTCGCGAATGCAAACCGAAACAATTCCGACACATTAAGATCAAGAGCCGGCACTCTTGATCGTTTCGTTACAATAGTTTCACTATTAAAAACGTACGGTCGTACTACCTAAGGCGAAAATTCACTTAAACGAGGGCTCCGCTATAGACAGTGCATTGGCATCATCATAATCAGCTTATTCAACGATATTCCTATGTTATAATGTAGCTTCCCTTACATATTCGTCCCTCGTTGTCTTCCATGTCTGCCTACTTTGACCTACGAAGGTAAGATGAAAGGTTCTCTGCCTTCTCGGATGTGTGGTGTTAGTATTAGGACTGGGAGTGGAGTGGGGGGGAGGGTTCTACAGAATTACCATCTTCCAACAGACATTCTACCCTAGTTGGGTTGAGGAACTTTTTATTAATGAAATAGTACCTCTTGAGCGAGAGTCCAGTGCTTTACTCATTGAGCCAGCTAGGGTATTAGAGTCAGCTAGGATGTCAGTACCAATGCGAATATAACGGTTTCTTACTTAACATAATCGTGGCTCTTCAGTCCGATGTCGGACTGTGGTGTCATTGAAAATAAGTTTTTTTTTGTCGCCGCCGAAATTCTGGGTTTTTTTTTTCATATGGTAATATCCCCAATCACATAGAATTTTCTTTGGGGGGGGGGGGGGGGGGGGGGGGGACTGCTGCTTCTTCACTCGATTGTTAGTTTTCAAGTTTAGACTCATTTGGTATCCGCAATGTCCTTCCAAACACTACACCGAGGGTTGTCGAATTCTGGTGAGACGAGCGTGGTTCCTCGAACTTTGAGAGACCAACGTGGAAACTGCTACTTAAAATGTGGGCAAATTGTCATCATCATCATCGTGGCGCGACAGCCCGACGTCGGGCCTTGGCCGCCTGGATCATTGTCCTCCAATTATCTCTGTCACGTGACCGCGTCCTCCAATTTTGGGAGCCCAGCAGCTGCGCGGCGTCCACACCTACTGAGCTCTCCCAACGAGATCTCGTTCGTCCTCGCAGTCTCGCTCCGTCGACTCGTTCTGCATTCATTACTCTCTTAGGCATGCGATCATCGTCCATTCTTTGTACATACCCTGCCCATTGAAGTCGTTGTAGTTTGACGATTTTCGAGACTTGCAGCTCATCGTACATTTCATACAACTCACGGTTGTACCGGATGCGCCATCCATCTCGATCGCAAACAGCCCCGAAAATTCGCCGTAGAACCTTACGTTCAAAAGTGTCTAGCATGTTTTCGGAGGCTTGAGTTAGGGTCCATGCTTCGCAGCCATAGCATAGCACTGGTCGTATAATGGTTTTGTACACGCGGAGCTTCGTGTTTCTGTGCACATGCTTCGATTTCATTATGGGGAGAACCGAGGAAAAAGTCTTATTAGCTAACTGTATCCGTCGCTTGATTTCGTTGGCGTCCCTTTACAAGTTGCAACCCAGGTAAATGAAGTTGTTCACGAACTCGATGTTGAGGTCCCCCACATTGATGCTTAGTTGTGCAGGTGTCCTTGTCACCGATTGCATCATTATTTTAGTTTTACCCTCGTTAATACGTAATCCAACTTCCTTTGCAGCGGTATCGAGCGTATGCAGAAGTTCTTCTGCGTCAGCCAATCTTCGGGACATGATGTTGATGTCGTCGGCGTACGCTGCTAATTGTGTCGACTTGATGAGTAGCGTCTTGCTGTTGTCCATATTCATGGCCCGAATAACGTATTCCAATGCTAGGTTGAAGAGGGTCGGTGCCATTCCATCGCCCTGTTTCAAACCAGTGCGTGTTTCAAATAGATCAGTAAGTCTATTCTGGATCCTGACTTGTGAAACGGAGTTGGTCATCGTCATCTTTGTCAGTCGCACTAATTTTGCTGGTATACCAAATTGCAGCATGATGTTGTACAGTACTCCACGATCGATACTGTCGTATGCCTGCTTGAAGTCGACAAAGATCTGGTATACGTTTACGTTGTATTCCCAGCACCTCTGGAGTATCAGTTTGACCGAGAAGAGCTGATCGGTTGTGGAGCGACCAGGTCTGAAACCGCTTTGATATTCGCCAATGACTCGTTCTGCGTACGGTTTTATTCTATTTTCCAGAATTTTCGTCAAAATTTTATAGGACGTACAAACTAGTGAGATGCCCCTGTAATTCTCACACCGCAGTTTATCTCCCTTTTTATGAATTGGACAGATGATGCTTCTGCGCCAATCGTCTGGAATCTCCTCGTTCTCCCATACTCGCAGGAATAATTGATGTATGGCATCAACTAGACTCGTTCCACCGAATTTTAGCAGTTCAGCTGGAATCTCGTCAGCGCCCGGCGCTTTATTTCGTTTTAGTGACCGCAAGGCAAGATCAACTTCCTCTACAGTCGGGGGTTGAATGGGTGGGCCTAGATCAACAATATCGTCGAGAGCTTCCTGTGTGGGGATGTTAGATGGTCGGTTTAGAAGCTCTTCAAAATAAGAGGCCCATCGTTTGTTAATACCATCGGTGTCGCTGATGATGTTTCCATCCTTGTCCTTACAAAGGCTAGTCCTGGGTTGGTAGCCGTTGTGGGCTGTCGAATTGTGATGAGACGATCATGGTTCTTGAGTTTAACAAGTTACAGCTCCTAAAGCTCAAAATGTGGGCAAATTGTGTTGGAACAGCATTGGGTCGTGTAGCTCGAAATGAGGGGACACTCTGCATCACATCTGCTTTAACTACTTTCTTTTGTGCAATTTTTGCTGAACGCATCTGTCCGGAAGCCGATCGTGAATGCATGGCTCTATTTCTGAATCCTGACGTAAACCACCCCCATCCACCCATGACCATAAATAACCCTCAGTCTTTACACAAATCGTACACACCACTCTTGTCGTCCACCGCAACGAAATCAACCAGATATTTTATTCATTACAACAATTATCCAGAACGAAAGTCGGACATGATAAAAACAATGTGCGCTGACGTTAATTTGAAATACTCAAAATGAAAAAAAAAAATAACACCGACAACACAAATCGTTTGGGGCCAATCAAATTGTCCTGAACGCTGCAGCTGACCCCCAGCAAATCTATGCGGAGTGGTGGGTAGTAATCGATTAGTATTGACTGCGCTGGAAATCAGTAAAATGGACATGATTTCATTATTGATTCGGGTTTCCTAGTTTATTCCATTTTTTCTTGTCATTGCCCTGCCCTGTTTGTATGCTTTTTTTTCTTCCGTCGGGGCTATTAGACTTAACGAAGGTCGTGGTTAGGATAGTTGGGGAAGTTGTGGCTGCCGAGCAGTCCCCTACCCTTCAAATGTGAAACTAGCCGACGACAGCTACGGGACCATTGTGCTGCTCTCTTCAGGAGTCCTTCCGTCAGGCAGCCATACAATCACTCCACCCAGAAAACAACAGACGGAAATTTGAATAATTACCATGAATCCACCCGGGCTGCGGAGTGGACGATTTCCTTGACATTTTCGGTTAAGTGGCAACGAAAGAATGGAAACCTAAATAGGACGTGCTTAATTATTCTGTTTTCTACGTCTGCAAACGTCTCCGGACGACGACGACAAGGAAAGATCAGACACGGGCGCGGTATGGCACGGAGTGACATGGCAGCTCAATTGTCCGATGATGTGGACTGAAAATTGGCCCAAATCGATGAAGTAATTTGATTCGATTGCCTGGCGAAGGCCCATATTTTTAAATATTCTCATAATGATCCATTTTAAATCGACTTGAACAGCTTCGGGAATTCTTGTAAAAATTGAATGACGCAATTCAGTTTCCTTTTTATCTCTCATACTTATTTTGTAAGACCATGGGAACAGTGGATACATTTTATTAGAAAAAATCATCCACTGTTTATTAGACACTCTGCGGATCCTTTTGTGTTGCTATGAAACCGGCAAAAAGTCCAATCTACGTGTGTACCCCCCTCCAACTTGGCGGTTCGTAAATCTTTAATGCAACCTTTCGCGTTGGTTATGAAGTTTCAACTACCTCCGAAGAATGATATGTGTCGGGGGGTCGTTGTTGTCTGTAAATGTTTCACCCCATCGCGTAGCAGTGTACTTACTGATTTTTGCAATTCTGCCAAATTGACGCCATCAATTTTTCATGTAATCTCTTTGTTTCGTAATGCTCTTCCGTATATGTTCATATCGTAGAGTCCTTTACTCGTTCATTTTGCGCCTCCCAACGAATAGCAGGCATCTTACGATTTAGGCCTTCCTGGAAGGCTCTTTGTTCATATGTAGAACATAATTTTTATATGTAGTCCATATACATAAATACTCTTGTAATATCCCTCTTGTTGTAATATCTTCAGTTTTGTGTCTTTTATCTTTTCCATTTCCGCCCCACTGTTTCCCTCGTGGCTCCATGAATCTTTCCCGGAGTCCGCCCCTTTTCCTATCCGTCGCAGTCTCCACAAGCTAACGAAATTCTTTTATCGCGAAGAGCTCATGTTTAATTAAATCTATGTACTTCTTTCCGTCTTTGCCACAGAATTATTCCGGGGGCGCTCACTGCCTCCTGTTAGGTTGCTATTTTTGTTTATGGCACTTTTATTCGGTTGATATTATCTCCGCTTGTGTAGAAGGAATCCAAAAATGCCAAGAAATTCTGGGAAAAAGGATATGGTTATCTTTGGCAATGATATTGTGGTGAATATTTCATTAAATAGGATGAAAACGTAAATATCTGTGGAATTGAATACCTGCCATTTGAGCAATCTTCTATCCGCGAGGGTTTTTGTGTTTAAATTGCTACGTTGTTGGCGTGTCATTTTTCAGTTGTACTTTTCATTGATAGGATAAGAGACAACTTATACTCGAGTAGAAATCGAATAGTTCATTGGGAGAACTAGGGCCAACTTCATTTTTTTTTATTGTTTCCAATGATACCGTTATGTTTATACTGCCTAAAGCCGGAGCCCACGCTCAACCTAGACCAACTCTCACGGCGATTTTCGCTTTAGACGATATGAAGCTACATTTTTCAGTGTGAAACTATTGTCACGAAGCATTCACGGTATGCTAGTACTGCCTGAAGCGAAGATTCCACTTTTAAGTCGATTCCCGCTTTAGGTAGTACGATTCTACATTTTTCACAGTATAACGATGCATCCGCCATATGTTCGCCTAAGGCGCAAATTCACTCTCGACCAATTCTCACATCGATTTTCGTTTTAGGCAGTACGAACCTACATTTTGTCAGAGTCAGACTGGTTGGTTACTTGGGGTGGCTGTTATCTTTGAAAGAAACCCAATTGGCGCGAGTGTGCTCCGTTTTGATGCCACAAGAAAACACCTTTAAGATTGAAGTAACCTGGGCGTTATCTTAAATCCAACCTGTGGAACTGTGAAAACAAAGTACCGTCCCTATTCCATTGCTGGCGATCTCCGATGTATCTGTGAGCAACGCTCTGCTAAAAGCTCGATGACGCGCGCTGGATAGTGCTGGGCATTCGCAAAGAATGCCCTATCCTTACAGCTACTTCAGAATTCATTGTAGGGGATGCCAAGTCTGGCCGCGTGCTCCCCCACTGGCTAGTATCCCGTCGTAACCGCCACAACTCTGACCACATCTGTACGGGTCCTATTCAGAAGGGCATTGGTGTATTGTAAAATGGTCATATGTTCCTAGATGTTGTACACGTCGTCAGCGCGCTCCATCTGTCGTTTGCTAATTTTTTGTAATAGTGGTAACTCCCCCCAGCCCCAAGTGGCGCTTGGACAACCACCGCGTAAGATACGTCAAGGGCAGAGCATAGCCTCGCAAGTTGGTCGGCCCGCTCGTTCCCTGCTATATTCCTGTGACCAGGAACCTAAAGGAAGTTGATTCGATGGATACTGGTCATGTTGTTCAACTCCCGACGGCATTGCTTTACTATTTTAGATGACGTTGTCGCTTCCTCTAGAGCCTTTATAGCAGCCTGGCTGTCCGTGAAAATGGCGATGCCCCCTGAGGCTACTGTGCTGCGTTTCAGCATCCGACAAGCCACCCTTATTTCCGGCCCTTCCGCCTGAAATACACTTGCATAATCTGGGAGGCGTAGTGACTTTGAAATTCCGAGGTTCTCCGAGAAAATCCCTGCACCGACACGACGCCGCAGGCCAATTTCGAGCCATTATCGATGAAAATCCTCAAGTCATATCTCGCCGTCACATCTTCCTCACACCATGCCGTTCTAGTTGGTATGTTTCTGATGTTCTGTTTCGGCGACAGTGTAGTCCTTTGAGATCATGTCCTGCACCTCACTCGGAATGGATGACGGTATGTTGCTGTGTCCATATGGTTTCGCTGTCCAGTTATCAGACTCCCTGAGCCTGACCGCGCTACAAGCTGCGTTGAAGCTAATTTCTAGGTCAAGGGAGGAGAGTGTAAGTGTAAAATGGTATTTAGTGTCTCTGTCGGACATGATCGGATAGCACTCCGTTGCATGCAGTCCTTGGCATCTTGCTCAGCATGTCAATGTTATATTTCCTGCGCAGCGCTGGCCACCAGACCGTATGTGTATAGCCACAAGAACATTCTCGGTTAAAGTCCTCAATTCCTGCCGTAGGTTCTCCTGCATGCATAGAGAGCTGTGTAGGCTTCCTTGATGCGGTGTTCGACGTTCAGTTTCCATGAGCGCGTCGAGTCGAGAATAACTCCCAGGCACTTCACATTAGTCGATAGAAATAGTGAGTGTCCATTTATTGCTGAGAGCACAAACGAGGAGTTTGTGCTCTCAGCACTGTTTTTGTGATAAAAAGAACCAGCTCGGTTTTCTCTGGGCTCACACTGAGGCCGCACTCTGCTGCCCAAGTCCTGACCATCTTCAGGACGCAACTCATGATGTCACTCATCACGGGTAGAAACTTTCTTGAAATCAGGACGTATGCGACAATCTTAGCTCCAGACTTCTCCAATCTTCTGAGCAGGCCATCCATTGCTAAAATTCACAACAGAGGAGAAATGACCCCACCCTGCGGCGTCCTTCTGCGTACATGATTCATTGCTCTAGCTGCAGTAGTTTTCGAGTTAGGTTAGGTAAAGGGGCTGCCGTGATATCTCACAGCACACATATAGACCGTTGTGATACAATAACACCTCATTAACCTAGATTTCAAAACCAGCCTGTACTAGCGATGTATCTATTGGGCTGTATTATGCTCATATCCTTAAGGTCCTTCAGATCCTGCAAAAACCAAGTACCCAGAAAATTTCTCCGCCTCCAGTTTTCGGGTTAGAGTCATTTGAAAAAGTGCAGTTTTCGACGCTCTAGCTGCTCTAGTTTACGAGATACCCATATGTGGAATATCCTCAAATCAGCTTTGACTGGGATTTATCGTTTTTCGGGGATTTGTCGGGGATTTCTTGGGGGATTTTTTGTTTCTGGGAGATATGGCATCGAGAGATTCGTCGTTTTCCCGGGATTTGTCGTTTTTGGAGGATGTTAGCTTTTTGGAAGATTTGGACTTTTATGGGAATTTGTTGTCTTTGGGAGATTTGACATTTTTGGGGCGGATTTGTCGCTTTTGGGAAGTTTGGCATTATTGGGAGATTTGTCGTTTTTAGGAGATTTTTTATTTATTTGCCACGATGAACAATTCCTCCAAATATGGGCGTCTGCCTTAAGGTTTTCGGGTGGACAATTCATTGGAGCATATTTTGCGGAGCCAATAGTTACATCATTTTCAACCATTCTCATTTTGCGAATTCGCAATGATTGACTCTCATGCATTATCTTTCCATAGCAACATGCAGGTTCTACTACATAAATCCGGCGATAAATTCACTCAAAACGGATGATGCATCCTTAGAAAAAGAACCCCCCCCCCCCCCTCTCTGCCATGCATTTGTGCGAACCAATAAACACAGTCACATTATTGCTGTTCTATCATCCCTTAGAATGATGAACGATAAGTCTATTAAAGGCCACCATAAAATCAGGGCAACTGTCTCACACTACACTTTCGTTGCACGTATGGTCGCGGTCGTTGCACGTACGAGTACTCTACGCAACAATATAAAATCGAAACGTTCTGATAAAAAGGAATCTTTCCAATTTTATTGATATTCAACTTTGAAACTAGGGCATCGTGGTCGTCTCCTTCTCTTGCGCGACGGAAAGTAGATACCTCAATTGCGTTTTTATAACCTCCTCCCGCAGTATGCATTTTATGAACACTTGAGCTATTAAGAAAGTTATATGAAAAGGCAGTCAGTAAGAGAGGGTCAAAAGTGAACGGGGAACGACAACTGAATCCTTGTCGCCGACGCGGGTCATGCTTGTAATTTTGCGAAAAACAATTTTTGTTTAGTCGAAACTGTCTTTATCGCTTCGCGGACACGGGTCGGAAATCTGATAGTTTATAGATGTCTGCGGATTTGGGTTGCCGTAAAAATTGTTATTGATTTTTGTAAGAGTCCTTGTCTGTAGCCCCACATATAAGGCGTCATTGTAAGGGTAATAATCATCGACTTATTCGGCTCACCTCGGTGTACAGACGACATGAATCAATCGTGAACAATATCCCTGGATTGCGAATATACAATACAACCCTTACTAATATGCGTCGACGAAAACGCCCCGGCCGACGGGCCGGCATGGCATGTTGAAAAGGGTAAAATGGTTAAATGATGTCCGACCCGAAGGCATACATCAATATATCGGGAAATTTAATTAACACACAAAAACGTTTCGCATAATTGAATTCGATGTTGGCTGCACCAGGCAGTGGCCAGTGGGGTAAATGAGAGCTGGGTACTGCATACCTCTGGCAGTAACCATTGGTCATTTTTTTGGAATTATGCTCATGGCAGTTATTCGTTGCTCAGGATATACGGTAGCGACAATCGGCCAACATCTATTGACCTAAAAGTAATTTTCGAGGAGACAATGGTTGAGAATTGTAAACAGTAGTAGCTAATGGGAAATGTTGAATTTTCTATTCTCGTTTAAAAAATGAAAGAACCGAAATATTCTGACGATTTTTTCCCTTGCATGTCGAATTTTTTTTGACATGGATATGTCTTTTGGCTGGTGGTTTGAATAAATAAAAAAAAATAATTGTTAATTGATAATGGTAACTCGGCATATTGAAAATGGGAGCCGGAAAGTGAAAAATTCATTGGTCACGGCAACAACAATTTTGATGAACATTTTGGAAAAAAAAACCAGACATACATAATCCAATATTTTTCCCAGAAACGGAAAAATTTCTGCGTCATTTTATAAGATATGATTTCTTCAGCAGACTTTGGACTAACACTTCACGTCCTTAGAAACGCAGCTGAACAAGAGTTTTTATCGCCTGTCACACGTCTACTAACACTAAAACCTAAAATACCCATTTCCCTCTTTCTCTCTCCTTCTCTCCCAAATCGCTTCGTTCGCTACGAGAAAACAATTTGGACTAAACAAACAGTCAATTTGAAAATTGAAAACTAGAATGACATCATGCCAAGAGGCACAAGTCTGAAAGACGATAGCTATACGAGTAGTAGAGCCAAGCCAGCCACCTTCGTTCTCATCTAAATAGTACAAGTATAATCTGCATTGAGCTCAATATCGAATCGGATTCCTGCCCCGGACTCCCCCAGCCCCCTCTCGAAACTCTCTTTGCAAGAATGGCAAAAAGACGAAGCCAGTTTACAATTTTGATGGATTAGGCAAACAATAATAATTGTTTATCGAGAACGAAACGAGATTCGTTCGTCGTTCCCTCGACACGCTTCGTATCCCTTCTGGTGATGCTTCGTATTCCGGCAACTGACATCCATCCTGAAGTTGAATCGGCTCCCCCTCCCGACGAATCCAACAATACATTCTGTCAGGCGGACGAACGGCTTGGTGGCGGAGAATGGCGCAACGGTTCGTCCTTTTCCCTCCACCCTTCGCATCGCCAGCAGGATTAAATATCCGTTTGATGTAAATGATGAATTCACAAATTCAATTTCGTTTTCAATTAAGATGAAAATTTGATTAAAATTCAATTTAATTCGTCACTATAAAAGTAGGCTAGATGTGATGTGGCAAGAGAGAATGAAGGTGGTTCTACGGATTTTTCTTTTTTTCGGATTGTTTGAGCGGGATTTACGAAAAAATGTGGCCTAGTTGATTGTATGGTTTAGATGGGCGTCATGGCCAGGACTAAAAAATAACGAACGGAGAGTGAAAAGGCATTTTATACAAATAGTTTGAATGCTCACCACCGCTCTGATATGATTCGCAGAGACGCGCACTTCTGCTTCTGACGGGGCCAAGAAAATTGAAAATCTTCTCAGGAAAATGATTGAGATTGATTTGAAGGCCAGCGTTTTTTTTAAGGATGGACGTAATTTTGTTCTTAGGTAGACGATTGGCAGAAATTTCAAGTGCTTTGTCTTTTTGATGGTGTCGTTTTTTAAATCAATTTCATAGATATTTCTTGGAGATAGGCTACTTCTAGAGTCTAGACGTACATACTGGCTATGTTAACTACCCCTTCAATGGTTTGTGGGGTAAGTCATCATGACAAAAAACCCATAGCACACCCAACACACAGCAAAACAATTAAAGTCTTAACCGTCTTCTCGTCATTGTTCGTCAAAGCATCACTTGGCCCTGCTCTAGCCAGAGCCGATGTGACGTTTGACGGGGATCCCTGCAACGAGGCATTCAGACGACGGCTGCCCTACTGGACCAGAGTTTATGTTTGTATTACTGTAGGGAGTTCGGCATTTTTTTTTCCTTCCTAACACTGCTGTGGCCAGGCTTAATCAGAGCCGAGGCAGTGTGTGATGTGCTTTGAGAGGATCCTCGAGTCATCAAGGCGTCCTGCAGAATCCGCATTCCCCTGCTGTGGTGGACATGAGCTGATCGCAATCCTGCTGGAGGAAACGCCGTCCGTCTTCGGCGTAGCTCCCTGCGGGCCCATACGTAAGAAAAATTGGTAAAAACAGCCAGTGCCAGGAAACAGTAAAAATTACTCACTCTACCCATATATCCAAAACGAAGATCCATAGGATTAAATTGGTTTCTTGGCAAAGTTCGCTGGTTTCAGGACTCCGAAAAAATCGCTGCGCGTAAGAAGATATATATGAGAGTTGAAAACACGTGTATGCACGACTGCACTGGGGCACCGCGCTTCTAAGTCCCGAAAGCAAGGTGCCGCTGATAGAAATTTGGCACGCTATAGGTGGCACCGCTACAAGGGGACAGGGAACGCACAAAAGTAAAGTAAAGAGGGCTGCACCTCTAACACTAAGCCGCACAGAAAAAAAGGCGGTCAATAACACTGAGACCCTTGCCGGTATGCGATCTGGAGAACCCAATTACGCTGCACTACACGACGCTCGCTTACAATTCAACATACTGAACTTCGATTTGCACACAAGGACGTTTTAAGTGGTCCTTTAATTGTTTTGATGTGTGTATTTTCGATTGTACTTGAGTCGTGTATTTCAAAAAGTACAATTAAATAACTGTTGTGTTCGTACTGCCTAAAGCAGAGGTGGCCCTCAAGTGAATTTCCGCTTTAGAGGAAGTACGTAGCTAAAGCGACCATTCAATTGGGGGCTGTCCCTTAAGTTGGTTCCCGCCTAAGGCAGTACGCAACTACATTTTGTTAGATTGAAACTATAGTTACGATGCATTTGCGGAACGTTCGTACTGCCTAAAGTGAAAATTAAATCTGGGCCCATCGTCAAATGGATTTCCGCTTCAGGCAGTACAAACCTACGTTTTTCAGTGTCAACATTAAATCTGGGCGCACAGTAAAGTGTGAAAATATTGCTACGATGCATACACGGTAAATTCGTACTGCCTAAAGCGGAAGTTTACTATTTCATCTATATCAAGGTTTGGGGTAATTTGTCATCTTTCTTTTGTATGACATTTTTGGAAGAGAGTAATTCATTGGAGATATTAGTTCGCGGAGTTGCGCTCTTTCACACTATTCCTCCTTCTTGCAGTAGATTCTAGAACAGTCAAATTATTTCTCCTAAAATGCACACATTAATCCATTTGGCTTGCTCGAACAAAACGTCTCATAAAAACACAACCACCAGAGGTTCTCAAACAATAACCTCTTTCACAAAGAGAATAAAGAATCGTTTAGTCACTTCATTAAATCCTAAATGATAAACGATCTAAAATTGCTTGCTCGTGTATACACGTGAAGGTTATCAGCGAACGAGACGAGAGAAAAAAAACTCTGGCAAATAAAAACTCCAAAGTGAAAGGATACACAAAAAGGATAATATACTATGAAAACAGCACTTCATCATCATCATTTACCGTTCCAAACGAGAGCCCTACAGAGACGCTTCTTCTCCCTCTTTCCACATACGGAGGGAATGAAAAGAAAGCCGCCACGCCGCCCGACAAGACCGAGACGAAATGAGGTGCAAACGCAAGCAGCAAGCATTCCCGAATACACGCCTCATTGGATCATCATCATCATCCATGATAGACGAATTAAATTCCTTGGAAGCCTTTGCAGCTGTTAATTGATTATCGTGAACCACATCAGTGTATTTCAAACACAATATAACGTACTAAAAGTACAACCATAATACAAGCTTCATATCCGACTTGGCGATAAAAACAAAAAGTCGAGGGCGAAAAATACAACATACAAACAAAAAAAAGATTACATCGGAATCCTATTCGAAAGAAAAAGGACGATAACGTGTAGTCTCGGGGTGCAACTAAGTTTTCAAAGATTCCAAGCTTCATTAACTTTCCCTGAAAGGCGCAAGCGAAATGTGGAAGCCAAGCAAAGGAGTGTTGTGTTCGTCCTTCAAATGCAGAGCTGATCCCAAATTTTGATCCAACTATGCGAGAATCATTTTCGCTCTGATGTTTCTTTTATGTAATTTGCGCTGAAGTTATATGAAGTTTTCGTGGTGAGAGGAAGGTTCGACTTCTCATTGAGTGTTATTTATCCGCTATCCGTTTGAAGGATTAAGGGAAACTGTATGGAGCGCCGAAGAAAATACTGGTGAAGTGGGTTGTTAGTAGCGATGAAAAGCTGTTAAAAATCTTTGTTTTTGTCAGGCGTACTATGAGGAATTAATGTGGATATTTCTGGTTTCTTTTTAGACATGAAAAGGATGAAGAAACGGGCGAGTTCCTGGAATGAAGTTAAGCTATGAGGGTGTAAATTTAAGTAAAAGGGACTCGCTAGCGTTAAGGCCGCTATAGGCGATCTGGAATTCCTCTTCGGAAAAATTTATTAGGCCTGGCCTTGAGGAATTCCGGATCGTGTATGTCCAATGGTCGGTTCAGGCGGGGCTCAGGCGGCTTTCAGTTGTCTTTCAGGCGGCTTTCGGGTGGCTTTCGGTGGTTTTCAGGCGGCTTCCAGACGACTTTCAAGCTGCTTTCAGGCGGCTTCCAGGCAACTTTCAAACGGTTTTCAGGCGGCTTCCAGGCGGCTTCAAGGGGGCCTCAAGGCGGCCGGATGCACAATTGGAAATCAATCCGGAAAAACTGACCGGATTGAATTTTTGGAGGAGTTTATTTCAATATATGTATCAATCATCATGTCATTCGGAGTATTCCCCCTGAAAAGTCAGTTTTCAAAAGTCAATCAAGTAGATGAACGTCTGCCTTCTGCCAACGTTAAGAAGACCCACAGATTTATTTATTATTGAATATTCAGATGCGAGTATCATATCAGAAATTTCGTACGTGGCCACATCTATGAGTGCGTCTGGTCAATTGAGTTTTATTTTATTGTGCATCCGGGCGCCTGAAGGCCAATCCGGTCGCCTGAAGTTCAATCCAGCCGACTGAAGGCTAATTTGGCCGCCTTCAGGCCACCTGAACCGGCCAAATTTCGACATACTCGACCCAGAACGACCGAGAGCTCGTTGGGAGAGCATAGTATATGCGGAGGCCGAGCAACTACTGGGCTTCCAAGATTGGAGGACGCGATAATTGGAGGACAACGAGCCAGGCGGCCAAGGCCCGACGTCGGGCTGTCACGCCACGATGAGGATGATGACGATCCAGAATTCCTCAAGGCCAGGCTTCATCAGTTTTTCCGGAGAGGAGTTCCGGATGGTCTGTGGTGAGGGCCAGGCCTGATCAGTTTTTTCGGAGAGGAATTTCGGGACGTCTGTGGTGATGCCCAGGGCTGATCAGTTTTTCCGGAGAGGAACTCCGGATTGTCTATGGCGGGCTTTAGAATTCGTTAAGGATAAAATATTTCCTTTTTTTTTCAATTCTCCTTTCTTCCTCATTGTCTCTAATTTCCATAATATGAATTGAAATTTGATACGCCGTATTCAAACAACTCCTTCAGTTTTATTTTTTAAATCGAACGTATTGTTTACTGGTCCTCCGCAACCCCTCAGCCAACATTTGCATTCAAGGATATTATATGGCGCAACCGAATTCAATTCCGTTTGAAATTTATGATTAACCTCTCCTTACGGAAAGCGGATGGTTGTTTTCAGTGGAAAATGAAATTGCAACCACACCTTTCAGACATGATGTGCTCAGCTGTTAGTTTCAACCTTTTATGTGTAGTCCGCAGTCACACCTAGTTCTTTCGTGTCCTCGATTAACCTCATTGTGTGATGAGGCCAAGTGGACGAAGTAAGTAGCCTTTGCCAAATGGTATGGTCATAAAGGAACAAGGTGACAATTAGAAGTGCCTGACGGCATACTTGAAAAATCGAATGTACTATGATTCTCTGCTCTCGGGGTTTGATTGTGGGCATCATTAGAAACTCTACAAATGACTCATATCTTCAGAATCCTAACATTGCCACAACTTGACAAAAGTTAGCAGGAGAAAAGACTTGAAGCGAACAGAACCAAAATCCACTTACTCTTATGATTAAATCAGCGTTCACACTGCCTGCTATGCGATGCCATGCGATGCGCTGCCATACGCAGTTACCCTAACCCCTTGTGGGGCATAGCGCGTCAAATGTTCCATGTGGCGCAGTTGACGTTTCGTTGGCATAAACCAGTTTTGGACGATGCACGTTGCCAGCATGCGCCTCCTGCCCCAATTTAGTCGCCTACCTGCGACAAGTCGGGAGATGATGTGGCTTATTATTACGCCCTGCACCACAGGGGGGAAGGCAACATAAACTTCCATGGCCACGAACGTCGGCGTGGATGGGATTCGAACCCGAAACGCCGGTAGTCAGACATGAGACGGATGCCTCTACGCACTGAGCTACCGGTCGCCCCAAATGCCCAATGCCTTGGGATATAGAGAGTGTTCACACTGCACGCGATGCGTTGGTGGATGCGACTACCACTAACTTGTTCACTGACTCAATTACAAAGTGCCACTCGTGCTCGGGCAAAATGCATAGTCTATTACCTTACGTACTCACATGAAAGGCAGTCACCCTTGCACTCGCATCAAATCACAAAGTGGAGTGTGACTGCATTTTGCTCATCGTACGCCATCGCATACCGTCGCGCGATACCATATAACATTGAAAACTTTTCCTTTTCTTGTCTCTAATGGCATCGCCGGCAATATGAACGCCGTGTAATGACTACGTATCACTTCGTCCAAGGACTACCATATCCTTTCAACTCACCCTGTTTGTAGTACCTTCATTTATTTGATGAACGTTCCATATTTTCCTTATGTGTTTGCAATGCCGGTTTGTGCGACTTGTGGGTCGTGCCAACTGACATAACAGAAATATGAGTAGATAAACAATTCGTGTGTGTATTCAGGGTGTTTCTGTTGCAAAAGTTTTCAGAGGGCTTGGCTCAAGCGCTCGGGTCTGTAATTACCATTTATTGTAAATATTTTCAGAGTGCTGTAATGACAATGAACTAGCGCCTTTAAATGGATTGTGTGGGTGGTTGTGTAATTATTGTTGAGTGGTAGCTCTAAGCAGTCAACTACATTCGGTTGCCGGCTTCCATAATTTTCCACGTGTTTTTTGTTGAAAACACTTGTTCAATTTATTATACAAAAGAAAAGCTAACAACCCCGAAAATTCACATTGGGATTCAGGTGGGCCACCATACGCTTTCCATGCCTTTTTACTTCCATTCAAAAAAAAAGAAAAAGAAAAAAACACAATGCGCTTTCATTTCATTTTACCTTTAAACGGTCATGATAAATGGATAGAGGCCATTAGTGTATCCTTTTAAGCAACGCAGTTAGGAAAATGTTGCCCCTTGAATTAATAATTTGAAATTATGTTTTGGCGTATTTTAAGATTAGCGAGATGGTTTCTTTTGTACGCTAATAGTATCTAGCTTTATAAGCAGACCGTGAATGAATCTTTGTTAAAAGAAGGTCCTTTCTTACATTGAAAATGGTGGTTGAGATAGGTTGGGTAGGCACTGCGACCATGCGATCTATTGTGCCATATCGTTCATTATTTCAAAAGATCCTCAACCAGTCTGATAAAGGCCACTAGGTCTTTTGTGGGAGCACTTTTAATGACAACGTAGATCACGATGTTATCTCAACGAAACCTAATCTTGGAACAAGCAACCGCTGGACATTCGTAGAGAAAATGTTTGGTGAATTTAACGGGAGCGGTACGAAACGTCGACTTTTAAAATCTTGATTACCAAAGTCGAGATTTTTTTCTTTTTACAAATATTTCAAAATCTCGAAAAAAAAAATCAAAATCTCGACTTGGAAAAATCTCGATTACAAAATATCTCGACAAATGAAAATATCGATAGAAAAAGATCTGATTAATCTCGAAAAATCTCAACTGTAATAATCCATCCCAATTGATGTCATTTCCCTTTTGAAAAGCAAGTAAGGTGAATTGACATTATGTCGCTCCCTAGTAGTGCGGTTCCATTGAGGTAAATTTCCACTTTAGTAATATGAACTAATTCAAAATTTTTACTGGAGAACAAGCGTTCTACGTCTATTTCCTGAGTGTTAGGATCCCTTAAGAGCGTATTCCATACAAGAGACTGTTGTTCTTTGGATTGCCACAGTCTTAGGAGATTATTCCAGTGTTGCAACTTTTCCTTGGCAGTCCATTCCCTAGTCAGCACCCTGGCTATAGGACTCGGTTTTGTTAGATGAGCCCTGTCCATCTGCAGCTTTGTTGCTATCAATGCTCCTTTGTCCTGAAATCCAACCTAGAGTAATCCGATTAGTGTTCGTAAGAACCTGATAGGTATCAGAATACTCGTTAACTAGTTTCGATGAGAATTTATGTGAGAAATATACTTAATGGCTGCCCTACTCTCTGAGCAGATAGAGATGCTAGCGTCATGGAGCTTATTGCCTATAATTACCACGGCACAGGTGTCAATTGCATGGATCTCGGCTTGAAATACTCGTATGCCATCGCTAAACCATGTTCTCGTAGTATACCTGGATTCAGGGCATTGCAATTAACCTCTTCCGAGTGATTAGGTACTGGTCCTCGTACCTAATTCTACAGATGTAAGGTTCCGTAATCATATAATCTGATCTCAAGCAGATCATGCCAGGAATATGCACCTGAATAGATTCTTTTTCGTATCGCCAGAATCTCGACTCATTGCAAGATGTAGAAAATGCATACAAAATCTATTAAAAGAATCGCAGTGCGTACTAGACGTTAAGAGCACTTGGAGCCGCAAATTTCAGAATAACACTTAAATACTTAAATTGAACCTAAAGTCCAGCATGTTTGCTTCAATTGAGTCTTTAGTCTATCTGATATCTAGATAAGCGGTGGGCCTTTTTAGGATTAATGTTCAGGTCAACTTCAGTGCACCAGCGGGGGACTAGGTAGAGTGATATGACTGTCGTTTCAAACTTACTCCTATGCGGTTATATCGTCGGCATATCTGAAGGCCTGATAACCATAATCGCAGAGCCTAGCGAGTAACTTGTTTACGATACCAGAAAAGCAGGGAGGACAATCCTTAACAGCGTTAACGCACATGCAGCTACCTATTGTTGAGTATACATATTTCACACCCGCGTAGCGTGGCGTCTATTCATGCGATAGCAAACGTAGGTACTCCAGCATTTCCTTTCGGCGCTCTGCCAAAGTTCCGTCCTTTCTCTTTAGAAGTCCAAATTCGTTAGTAAAAACCCTTTGTGGTTTCGTGCCGTTTCAGGTAGCGACTGAATGCAATTTTGCAATGACTCTTTCAACTTACTCTGTTATTCACGTTAGCATGTTTTTGTCATCTTTATCACATTTGCCACATGACACCGACCTTATGCATAGGTCTTATTTGCTCTTCATATTTTCAAACCGAAACTATTTCATTTCTAATTTGCTTTTTTCTTCTCTTTTCAGGTAAGCACTTTTTATCATTATTGGAAGGATACTGATCATTTTAAGGGAGTATATTGTAACATTTTTTTTACTAATGATTTTTATTCAGTTGAAAACGAACTGCCCGAATTAAACAGAAGTTTTACTGGATCGCCTTGATCTCCACCCTCAAAAAAAAACATACGTACTTCCTAAAGCTGAGTCCACGCTCAAGCGAATTTCCGCTTTAGGCAGTACGAACCTACATTTTTCATACTCGTATACGAGTAACGATTATAATATGAACAATACTGCCAAAAGCGGAGAACCATTTTGAAGCCCACCATCCTGCTTCAAAGCTCCGCCTGTAGCGCCACAGTGATGATCCTGCTTTAGGCAGTACGGACATAAATGTCATGAAGTACAATTTTGAAGGCGATTTTATTTTTTATTTTATGTGTTTGCCAAAGTTTGGCCGATTTGTAAATTTTTTTGGATCATCTGTCATTTTCCTTTGGTGATTTTTTTTTTGGAGATTTATCATTGTTTTGTTTTGGGTGGTCTTTTTTTGAGATATGTCACGATGAACAATACTGGTGCTTCGGTCACGAATTTTAGGGGGATTCTTCATGACGCTGGCCCATATTTGAGGGCTTTTGCTGTTTACAACTATCCAAAAGGCGGAACTTATCCATAGCTAACACTGGGACCCCGAAGAAAGAAAACCGGACTCACTTTTGAACAACAACAATTACTTTAGCTTATATCTTCCAGTTTTCCTCTGTATTCGCGATTTCCAATAACTCTTTTCATCTCATCATAAACTTTTTTTTTTATGTCCACACAAATTTCTACCATTCTTACTTCTCCATCATCAGAGCACCAGGCCAGAATCTATGCAGAGCACCCGAACGTCTTAACCCTATAGTAGCTCTCGCCTTTAGAGCTATGGGATTTATTTATATTCCCATTCCCTTTTAGCATGACATTAGCATTCGTACAATTGCAATTGCATGTTTTGCAACTTGTCCAATTGCACCTTTAGTTGAATCCAACATTATTCTTAATGTCAAATGGCATGTTCTTTGTTCCACATTGGGTGCCATGCCACCGGGCAGGTAGGAATGGAGGGAACATCGTCGTGGGGATGACGGCGACGACGACGACTGACGAACCGATACCATCGAGGGCCCTTGAGGTCTAGAGAGAACACGGAGAACGTTCTTTCTTACTTGCACGACTTTGTTTGCGGGCTTTTCGCCCGCCCCTCAGGGCCAGGCACGCGGTATGAATGCTAAAATATGGCTAAGGTACCTCCATATTTTGTGTGCAGTGCATACGTTGAAGCACAAAACAAGGTGTTGAATACAGCCAAGGAATAAAATGTCATCGACCCAATGTTAAGAATCGGTTTTTCTATAGCGTCATATTGTCTGTTGTACATACATGGACCTATCATTGTCTCTACCGTACTTCTTGTTTCTTTTGTTCGGATTACAAGCGAGCGCTTTTGAATGTGCATAGGTTGAGATATTTTTATATGGGAGATAAGAGAAGACAAGACGGACATTTATGTAAGTGGTAATGTATAATGCTTTCGGTGAAAGGATAATACGAGAAAAGAACAAGGAATTGGAGTGTAAGGATCACGTCAAGGATAGGGTGAGGGTTGCGGAAGGACAACGATGACTTTTAGTTAATAATTGTTGTCCTATTCACCTGAAGTGCAGTGCTTTTTACGACAAGCCGTGCGTTGCTGGCTAAGTAAGTTATTCTCATTCAAACTCAACCCAGCCCCACTACCCTAATTTCCTTCCCGCTAAGGCTGTGCTTTCGCATCAAAGGGTATCCCCTAAGCTTTAGCATAAACATTAAAAAAAGTCGTAGGGACAGAACTGAGTTCGATGGTGTGCAGGAGTAGTTGACGCGCTATGCCCCGCTAGGGGTTAAGGCAAATTAGTACGAAAAGCCGGAAAATGATGTGGCTTGTTCTTAGGTTAGGTTAGGTAAAGGGGCTGCCATGCTAACGCACAGCACACATAGACCACCGCTGGGTCCGTTGTGATACCACTAAATCCACCTTAATAAAACCTAGGCATTAAAACCAGCCTGTGCTGGCAATATAGCGATTGAGCTGTATTACACTAGCTTCCTTAAGGTCCTCCAGTTCCCAGAAAAATCGGGAACCCAGAAACCTCCTCCGCCTCTCAGCCAGGGCCGGACAGTGACATAGGAAATGGAGAACGCTCTCCTCCTCATCCACGTCATCACAGCTCCTGCAGTAGTCATTGTGAGGAATGTGAAGCCTCCAGGCGAGCTCTCCAATAGAACAGTGCCCCGTAATAACCCCCACAACTCTGCCGATGTGTTTCCTGTTCAATGAAAGCAGTGTGGCGGAGCGGCTACGGTCAAGTTTCGGCCAAATCGACCTCGTTGTTTGGCACGTAACGCCGTTTAACCATCTCATGTTCGCCCTGTCAACCGCAGTGGTTTTGATAGCAAGTTTGCACGATAAGGCTGGCATTTTGATGTTAGCGCGGTCCCTGTCAATAACTCCGGTTGTCCCCACCCGAGCTAGCTCATCCGCCACGCAGTTACCTGCGAGGCCACAATGGCTCGGTATCCAACAGAGCGTTATGTTGAAATAACCACCCATCACTCTGAGGGTTAAACGACAGTTCGCGATAGTCTTCGATGTAGTCAGGACGGATTCAAGTGATCGAATTGCAGCCTGACTGTCCGTGTAAATAGTGACGTCCCTCGTGGTCACAACATGATTTCCCAGCCAGTTCAGAGCTTCCAGGATTGCAGAAACCTCCGCCTGTAGGACACTGCAGAAGTCAGGAAGACGGAAGGACAAGTAAATTCCTTCCGAATAGATGCCAGCCCCGACTCCGCCGTCGGTCCTAGAGCCATCCGTGTAGATGACAATGGAGTCGGTGGTCATAAGCGTGTTAGCACACCATAGATCCCTTGACGGAATCAAGCTGGTGTGGTTCCGGCCGAAAATGTATTTCGCGCAGGTATAGTCCGTTTCCACAGGGAGATCAAAGTTGCCCAGTACAGTCGAGTGCCCGCCACTCAACGTGCGCCACTGGCCAGTTTCGCGAAGACGTAGAGCCGCGTTAGCCGCCAACTGTTCGCCACAAATGTCCAGGGGGAGCAAGTCGAGCACCATGTCTAGCCCGGCTGACGGAGTTGTTCTGAAAGCCCCTGTTATAGCCAGCGCCGCTAGCCTTTGTACCTTACTTAGTAGGTTGCAATAGGCCGTTACTCGAAGTGCCGTCCACCATACACTTATTCCGTACAGTAGTATAGGACGTACTACAGCTGTGTATAACCAATATACAGCTTTAGGCTGCAGGCCCCAGTTCTTACCTATGGCCTTCCTGCACGAGTAGAGGGCAACAGTAGCTTTCTTGACCCGTTCTTCAATGTTGGGTTTCCACCCAACTTTCCTGTCAAAGATGAGACCGAGGAACTTAGCTTTGTCGGTGAAAACCAGTTGAATGCCCTCCAGTGAGGGAGGTTCAATAGGGGGAATCACGCGTCTTCTGGTAAAGAGCACAAGCTCCGTCTTAAGCGGGTTAATTCCGACGCCGCAGAGGTTTGCCCACTCAGTTAGAAAAGAAACGGCGTTTTGCAATAGCCCGCAGAGGACATCAGGAAACTTACCTGTGACTGCGATGGCAACGTCATCCGCATACGCAATAACTTTGCACCCGACCTCTTCCAGTTTTAGAAGCAGTCTGTTGATCGCTACATTCCAAAGAAGGGGAGACAGCACTCCCCCTTGCGGGGTTCCTCTACAGACATCCCTACATACCGACGATGTACCAAGGGTAGTGTGTATGCGCCGAGATGTTGGTAGTATGTTAACGAGTTTACAAAGCGACTCGTCGACCTGGAGGCCCAGGAGTGCCTCAATTATCGCACTAGGTCTAATATTATTGAAAGCACCCTCGATGTCCAGGAATACAACCATCGTGTATTCCTTTTGATCAAGGGATTTCTCAATCTGACTGACCAAAGAGCGCAGAGCCGTGTCCACCGACTTACCTTTCCAATAGGCATGTTGCGACGTGGATAAAAGCCGTGACGGGATAGTGTCCCGCAAATGGATGTCAACCAGTCTCTCTAATAGTTTCAGTAAAGTAGAAGAGAGGCTTATTGGTCGGAGATCGTTTGGGCGCGCATGTGAACTTCTACCCGTTTTCGGGATAAAAATCACCCGCACTTCCCTCCAACTGCGAGGAACGTACACCAGCTCCAGGCAGGCCATTAGGATACACTCTATCCAAGGATATATAATATCTACACAATGCTGCAAGTCCGCAGGAATGATGCCATCGGGTCCAGCCGATTTATAAGGTTCAAAGCTGGAAATTGCCCACAGAATCTTCTCACGAGATAAGATGGATGCACTATCACATGGCGCTATGCGACGCATGGAGGGGTCCCTCAGCGGGACTGCCGCCGAACTACCAGGGAAGTGTGTGTCAAGTAGACACATAATGGTTTCCCTGCTCGAGGACGTCCAGGACCCGTCTTCCTTTTGTAGGAAACTTGGCATAGATGGACTTGACGCCAGGACTTTCCGAAATCTAGAGGTCTCACAAGATCCTTCGATACGTTCGCAAAAGCTCCTCCAAGCATTGCGCTTCGCTCCTCTTAATTCTTTCTTGAAAGAGTTCAGATGTTTTTTATATAAGTGCCAATCCGACTCCAGCCTTGAAGCCTTAGCCTTAGTTATTGAAACTTCTCCTACACTCAGCCCTAAGTTCGGAGATCCTAGTACTCCACCAGGCTGGTTTTTTCTTTCCTGCACGTGAGATAGCCGGACATGATGAAGACACCGCTGCCTTCATAACATCCGTGAGAGTGTTCACCATGTTGTCCAGCTCCAGTTCGTTGCAGGGCTGTCTTGGTAGAGGAGGTAGCCCTCCACAGAAAGCATCTTGTTCATGGCATGGCTTGTTCTTACACCCTACAATACCGGGATAGCTCTTATATAGCCTAACAAGCCTTAATACTGCAATTTACCCTTGCCAATCATCCCACCGCACATTGCACAATTCTCCACTCTTTTTTTCTGCTAGGAATACGTAGGCATTCACACTCTCTCGTGGCGGCTTCCTTCGATAATAAATTATTGCATCATGAGCCCTCTCCTATTACGGGCTTTTCTACAGCAATATGTGTGCACCATTCCGTGGATTGACAAAAACCACCCAGAGGACTTAAAATGTGACACGAAACTGACAAATTGCACATTATCTGTCCGGAATATTGATGAATATCGCGCGAATCGATTACAAGATACATTCCTCATCGGTGTGCGCTTCTTTTGTGCACGTTCTCTGGACGAAAATGACTTGCCGTTTTTTGTAACGAGTACCTCCCTTTCTTACGTGGTCGCTTTGAATTCTATGCACGTTTTGCAGCCTATACAACTTCAGTATTCCGCACAGCCTACATGGTGTACACAAGTACAAGGGATTGTTTTGTTTCTTGTCTAGACCCTATGTTGTTACAATGGACTCCACCACTAAGTGGTCGTGAAGGACACAAAGATTACACAAAAAAGGGGGGAAAATAGAAGAATCAACCAAGTGTCGCTAACTACACTTTATAGTGACACCGTATTTTTTGGTGTGAGTTTGTGTCATGTATAAATTGAAATTAATGTGACGTGCTGTGAGGGATGAGGTGACGAGACGTGATTGAGGGAGGATGGTGGTATGTAAGGGATGCGCTGAAAACTGTTGGAGGCGGAATTAAAGTGAATAGAAGAAATCTTAAAGGAAAAAGTGGGTTTTCTGATCCTCAGACTGATTCAATGTTAATGTTCTCAATCTTCGTTTCATCGCTCGCAGTACGAAGCGGAATGAGGGCAATTTTCTGTTAATCTCCTATCAAAGCCACCGGAGGACCCTGACCTTTTCATTCAGAGTTTCATGGGGTCGACAAAGGAAAGGACGATACCATTGTCACTGATGGTAAATCATCAACACGAAACTGATATACGAGCTACGAGTATGCTGCATTGGGATCTGTTCTATTATTGTGTTTGGGCTCGTTTTGTTTATTGTCCATATCCCCCGATTCACCGTGAATAGATCCTATTCACACGATAGTCATTCTAATGTTTTCGAGACAAAAAGTATATATCTAGACCCTATACTCTCGGAATCGAAATAAAACTACCCCAAAACACTTCTCTGTTGAAAGGGCATGAGAATGGGAATAACCATCAATATTTGCCACACTACAATATAGAATTCGCGTAACATCCATTGATGGTTGGATGGAGGTAGGGGGAGGGGGGGGGGTACTTGGAACCATAGAGGTCGGTCGGAATAATATTACAAGCTTTTCATATGCAGTCATGGTCGTCGTGGGAAGCACCAACGAAAAATATAAAAATATGAAAAAGTGATGGAGTCACGCAAAGTATTCGAATTTAATAGATATCCTGTGTAAGCGTTCTCTACTACACTCCCTATACACAACATGGCCCTTCCTCCTTAAAACATAAATTTTTTGCATGTGAATTTCACATTCGCTATCATATTTTCAATTGCACTTGAATGGAGGGCGGCGGCATAGGGATGATTTGCTGTCGTCGGGGTCGCATGTTCGAGACGCTAGCCTAGCCGTTCAATTCGACCTGAAAACAAAGTAGCGCCATTATCGGGGACTTCGACTTCATATTTCGTAGCGAATGGGATCGGGGCGGAATTTTTGCCCAACAGGGGAGTTCGGGGGTGGCACAACCAGCTTAGAGCCGATAGGCGACACAATTCACAAAAGAAATATGAATTTTTATTGCATGTGAGAAGCATTTAAACTATCGTGTGAAAGTCATATCTATTAATTCTGTCTCAGGCACTTAGACAAAGTGTCTCCACAGGCACTCAATTATACGGTATATTCCGATCGGAAAACATGGCGGTAAAAATGGGTGGTGTGAAGAAAAAAAAAATGGAAATTTCATTGGGAGAAGGCAGAGTGCCACCAGCCCAGGTGTTGGGCATTTCCTTCGAGTTGAATGTAATTTATGAAGTAGTTGGCTTTTGAAGGGAGCAAATTTTTTATTTTTCTAGGGGTGAATTTTCATTTTTTTTTTCTCGGGAAATGGACAATAGTCTGAACGCCTCGAGCTGTTTATTTAAGCTGCCTTAAAAGTTAATTTATCAAAATCGCAGTCTTTGCCGTCTTGCCTTGAGCTTACACCATTATGACCTCAACATTAAAGAAAAAAACATAAAATCCATACATAAAATTGATAGCAGTTGCCTCCCCCCCTCCACTGCAACTACCTTCCGCGCGCCATTAAATCCCTTCAAATTACTTCGACGTTTTTATCTTTTATATCAAATTCCGCCCCCACACCCACAAAAAAAAAAGATTAATGTCAAACAATTAAAAACTTTCCTCTTCTGTTTTGCCTAAATATAACTAATTGCACACTTATCTATCTGGGGAATTCTGGTACTGACACCCTCCTACAAAATTACTCATTTAATCAAGCAACACATCACATCCGCGCTCATCCCTTTGTGCTTTCCTCGTCCTTGTCGTGTGCCGTGCCGCGCCGCGCTCGACACTAAGCCGTAAAATGAAAGTGTATTTCTCAACCACAATAGGAAGTGGTGTAAAACATGATAAAAGTACCATGAGCAATCAAAAAGACGCAAAATTTCTCTCATTCTTAAATGAAAGAATCTCGTAACATAATACACTACATCCTTCACATTTTCGCCTGTCTGATGGCGAGGCGTCGTTGTAGCTTACTGCCTATTTCGGAGAGCGGAAAATCCCGGAGCGGGATGACGAGATTTCATGCATGAAAATCTTTATGACGAAAGCAAGCTTTTAGGGCGAAAGTGAAATTTTGCTCATTTCCTCCATTTTCATCCGGAATCCTGCAACCTAATCTGTTTCCACCAACCTCTCCGTTTGTTGAATAGACGCGAGGCATTTTCAGATGGTAGTGAGAATGCTGCCCCGAAGAGCGGAAAATAAAAACAAAAAGTAAATCTTTCGTTGAAATATTTCATTTCGAAAAATCTGAACATTCTATCTTGTCTTCAGTATCTTCCTTTCTTCGCCGTACCATATTCGTTTCCTTTTTGTTTCACGCCTCTCTCAGATCATATTCTGGTCTGCTTGTGCTGGCTCCGCCGGCAGCTCGAAGGTAGCACCTGATGAGTAGTGATCTGTCGGTGGTGCGAAACCATATACCGAGGCTCCGTTTACATCCGAACCGCAAGGGCATCCGCGCTGTCCCCCCAACCATTCTATCGTCGCGGATCCTATTCCGCCTGCAACTCGTCTGCAAGAAATGCGGGAGAACATTGCCTAGAATGAAACGGGCTGCGGAGTAGTATTATAGTACATATATGTACCAGTATATTTTCCAGTAAAACTTGCCCTTCGTTGGGCGCCAAATATGGCTGAACTGTGTGTCTTTTCTTTCTCACCCCTGTCGCAAAGGAAAAACAAAACCAATTCAATTAAACAATTGTAATGGACGGTTTGGTGGGCATTCGAAGATGCCCTTGGGGACGGGGCCTAAGGTAGCATAATGACCGTGAAGGTCGGGCCGTGCCACTTGGCAAAGGAAAAGGCCCCTCAACAAGCTAAGCAGCGGCCTATCCTTACTGTAGCTTAGTTCGGGAGACGTGGGTGGGGGTTTTCGCCGGTTTTCAGTGCCCCTGTCCTTAACGTATTAACAAAAATCCATAGGCCTGGGGAAGATAACACAAACATGGGAGGCAAAAATGGGGAATAATAAAAGAAAAGGCGATAAGGATAGAATGATTGGCGAACGACTTAGTTGCCCTCGCTCTTGCATCGGGGTCTAGGTGTAATAGGACCCTCGGCCTCTGGTTTCGTACAAGCGACAGATCATTACTCATCAGGTGCTGCCATCGATCTGCCGTTGGAAGCAGCACTACCAGACCATAATATGGTTCATTATAACTTCCCCACAAGGCGTGTCTGGCGTTGGTATCGCCTATCACAAGCAGGCTGAATTTCGTAGCAGCCGTTGTTCTGGTTACGTGAAGCAGCTCCTCGTTGGCTTCCCGCCGAGGCTGTGCTCTCGCATCAAAGGGTATCCCCTAAGCTTTAGCATAAACATAAAAAAAAATGTATGTGGAGGAGATGTGAAGTACTTTTCCATGCCATGTTTCCACCTGAACTGTGTTACTTCTATCCAGGCGGCCAAGGCCCGACGTCGGGCTGTCGCGCCACGATGATGATGATGGTGTTACTTCTACACTTGGTTAGCAAGATTAGGGCGTTAAGTTGCAGCGGTTCAACTGCAAGGTAGTGCATCGGTCATAATACCCAGCTGAGCTTCTTTGGAGTAATTTATCTGAATGAAAATACCAACCAACCTGTGGAAATTATCAAATTTCCAAAAAAGACATCACCTGTGGATTCAGTCAATTTTCAGTGAGCATGTTGAAAACGTCAAACCTCGATTCTGCGGATTGCTGTTAAGGCATAAATACCCCTTTCAATATTGACGAACTGCAGTGCTTCAACCAATCTTCCACTCACAAGTCAGTCCATCACTTCATTCCCTGTCTCCCCCTCAATTTGTGATCCGAAATAAAAAGACCTTAATGCGATGCCTAATAAAACATTTGACGTATTTTGTAAAAAGGATTTCTTTTTATGTGGCCCCGTTTATATATGCATGTCTGAGGCCATTAAGTAAAATGCTCGTTATGTGAAGGGCGAAGGGAAGAGAGAGGGATATCGGCGAGCCGAAAAAAATAAGAATGTTTTTAGTGGCTTCATGTACATATAAAATACATCCCTGATGTATACATCTAAACATTACATTACTCATCTTAGGAAGAACAGACTGGGGGATGGTGATGAATGCAGGGGATGATTTTATGCTACTTCTTAACTTGGTTGAAATGTCGGGTAAGGAAAAGAGCTCTGCACCGTTTCAAATCCCTTCTTATCGATCATATGCCTGAAGAGAAGAAGCATGAAAAAAAGAACACGGAGATTTTGATATATCCTGTCATATCCTCCGTTTCCCTGGAAAATTGTAGTCATCTTTTTATTTTGGTTTACATGATGTGCAGGGTGGTATGGTGGGTTCGTCGCTGCTGATATTGTTGTTGTTGATGTTGCTGTTATCGCAGTTATGTTTCTTATCGTTATGATAGCTTTTTATGACGGCTATATGCATCAAATGTGTGTATGTGTGTGGAGTGAATCGTCAAAATATATGACGATTCACTCCACACTCCGAGACCGAGTAAGCAACCGTATTCTCCATCCTGTGTAAGAAGTAAGAAAAAAGAGCGAAAAGGATAAGACTCTTGCCGCAGCACAAAAAAAAAAAGAAAAAGAAAAACACCATCCCCTCTTTTTATTTCTTTTTTCTTCCCTTAAAAAAAATATTTCATGAATTTGTGGCAATTTAAAATAATTTCGCAAGGTAATTTGTTATAACAAAATGAGAAGCTGCACGCCCTTTTTACATGTTGTTCCTAGGGTAACAGCAGCTAGGGAAGCCCATAGTCCCACTTCCAGATATTTGTCGAAGAAAAGTGCCTGGAAAATTAGGTTAAATCACAATAAGATGAGATTAGACGGTATACAAATGCACGTGCAAGCTAGGGGTGTGATTGACGTGTGCATTTTCTTTGAAAATGACTCTTGAAAGGACTCTTGTGCTCGTTCACATTCTTACCTAGTTTAAAAAGGACTGTAATCGGAACATATGTATGTGTGCACATTTCGGAGGGTTAAACGATAATTTTAAAGTCGTAACACTCGGTAATTTTTTTAGGGTTATTGGATTGACAGTCAGAAAGAGTTAATGAGCTTGAAAGGTGGTGAATTTAGCTGAGGGAGTGTGGAAAGGGCGAAAAAAGGACTATAAAGGTATTGGGAGGGGAATTTAATAAAAGCGACCGGTAGCTCAGTGCGTAGAGGCGTCAGTCTCATGTCTCACTACGGTCGTTACAGGTTTAAGTCCCGTCCACGGCGTTCTTGGCCATGGATGTTTGTGTTATTTTTCCCCTGTGGCGCGGGACGTCATTATAAGCCACAAGATCTCCCAACTTGTCGCAGCTAGGCGGCTAAATGGGAACAGGAGGTGCATGCTTGTAATAGACCATATTCTGGTAGTGCTGCTTCCACCGGCAGATCGAAGGCAGCACCTGGTGAGCACTGAGCTGTCAGTGGTACAAAACCAGAGGCCAAAGGTCCCATTACACCCAGGCCCCGATGCGAGCGCGATAGCATCTGAGTCGTCCGCCAACTATTCCATACTTATCGCCTCATTTTTGTTTTCATTCCGCATTTTTGCTTCCCCTATTGGGTCTATGAATTTTTTGTTGACACGTAAGGAGCAACGAGCGGCGAAAACCCCGCTTACGTCTCCCCTACATCAAGCTAGGCCGCCGTTTATCTCGTTGAGGGGTGTTTTTCTTCGCCAGATGGCACGGTCCGACACATAGTTGACGCACTATGCCCCTCTAGGCGTACTTGCCGTATGGCGACACAGGCACCTTCAATTCCACCAATCTAAGCGAAACCATCGCTATGACCTAGGCTGTGTGATTATGGTTATCATGCTATTGGATATGCCGATGATATAACTATTATAATCAGAGGAAAGTTTGAAACGACCGTCACTGAGGTGATGGGTGCTGCACTTGACTTAGTCCTTCGTTGGTGCACTGAAGTTGGCCTGAGTGTTAACCCTCAAAAGACCGTCTTGGTCCCATTCACACGGAGGAAAATTCTTAACTTAAGCTCGGTCAGTCTAGGCAGGACGGTACTTCAGTTCTCCACTGAAGTCAAGTGTCTGGGCATTACGTTGGACTCGAAGCTCAACTGGAGCAATCACGTCGAGACTGTCATTAATAAGGCCACTCGTATCATGTGGGCTTGCAGATCGCTCTTTGGTAAAACCTGGGGCCTCACCCCTAAAATGACTAAGTGGCTATATTTGATGCTGGTACGACCAGTCGTGACATATGCTGCGCTAGTATGGTGGCCCAAAACGCAGCAGCGTTGCACCATACAGTTGTGTACCAAACTACAACGTCTTGCATGCCTTGGTATGGCAGGATCCATCCGTACATGTCCGACATCGGCCATTGAGGCGATTGTTGGTCTTACTCCGCTGCATATTTTTATACAGGAATCTGCGGCTCTTAGCGCTCTTCGAGTGCGTTTAACTTATGATGCTCATGTGTACAATCAGGGCCACATGAGCATCCTGGAGCGGATTCCGGGTTTGCAGATCTGTTCGAGATCAGATTACATGACTACGGAATTTTGCTTCGATAGAAAATTCTCGGTCTCAATTCCATGCCGCACGGAATGGGATAGTGCCAACCTCTGTCCTGACCCTAGCTGTACCATGTGGTTTACGGATGGGTCAAAGACTGATCAGGGAGTTGGTGCTGGGGTCTTTGGACCGAGCACCAGGATTTCAATCGCCATGGGCGTCTGGCCCAGCATATTTCAAGCAGAGATCCATACCATTGAGACCTGCGCCAGAGAAATTCTGCACAAGAAACTTAATGGCGCAAACATTGCTATCTGCACGGACAGCCAGGCAGCTATTAAGGCTCTTTCTTCATACAAATTTTCTTCAAAATTAGTGAAAGAGTGTTTTGATACCCTTCAGTGTCTCACAAACACCAATCGGGTAACTCTATATTGGGTACCAGGCCATCAGGGCATTCAAGGTAACGAAGCTGCGGATGAACTCGCTAGGCAGAGCTCATCTGTGAAATTTATCGGGCCTGATCCGTACTGTGGTCTGAGCTGGGCTACAACCAGACAGCTGGTTAAGCAATGGTCCGCAAATGAAAGGTTGCGTCACTGGAATGATCTTGCTGGTCTTCGTCAGTCGAAAGATCTTATAAACCCATACGGTATCAAAGAAACTAGCCGCCTGGGCAGAGCGGACCTGAGGTTAATCGTTGGTTACCTCACGGGACACCACTGGGTAAGATATCACCTCAACAAAATGGGTCTGGCTACTGAAACGGAATGCAGACTTTGCCTGGAGCACACTGAGTCAACCAAACACCTTCTCTGCGAATGCCCGGCGGTTGCTCGTTCGAGGTTCTTGTTTCTTGGAGATTCCATCGTGAGCTCCGCGGTCGTTAAGAGCGCTCCTACAAAGGACCTTCTGGCCTTCATCAGGCTGATTGAGAGTCTTTTGGATTAGTTTAAGGCTATAAGGCACATTAGATCTCATGGTCGCAGTGCCCACCTTTGGGTACCTTAGCCTGTCCTTATTTATTTATTTATTAGCGCTATGACCAGTGCATCAACGATTGGCTTAATTCTCCGCTGCGAATCCAATGCTCGTCATGAAATTTGGGACAGTTCTAACTCTAACGAACGAGGGGACTCGCTTCTTGAGCTCATTATGGGTATGAAGCTACTACTTTGCAATGTGCCCACAGAGAGTCTACTTTCGTTATAAAAAACAGGAAGATATTATGGACTTGATAAAAGACTGGAGAGTGTCGAGTGAACACTTCTTTTCTGATCACCGCTACCTCGCCTCGCCGAACGTCCTGTAGCAATTCCGCGTTCGTTGAATCCTAGAAAAGCCGACTGGTCTGTGTTCCGTGTAGGTCTTTTAGAAGGGCTAGACTTGATCCGAGCCGCTCTGCTGTCATTAAGCTGATTAGACTTCGGCATGGTGTTGGGGTTATTACGGGGCGCTGCCCTATTGGGGAGCTGACCTGGAGGCTGCGCCTTCCTCACCATAATTACTGCAGAAGCTGTGAGGACGTGGACGAGGAGGAGAGCATTATTCACCTTCTGTGCGACCGCAGAGCTTTGGCGGGCAGGAGGAGGAGATTTCTTGGTTACTCTTTTTTACGATTTGGAACCTCAACAAAGCTAGCGCGACTAAGCTCAATCGTTTTATTGCTAGCACCGGCTGGTTTTAATACCTAGATTTTAGACCACAGCGGACCCAATCGCGCTCTAAGTGTGCTGTGACTTATCATGGCATTCCCTGCACCTAACCTAACAACAGTGATTTAGGATTGCTTTTATTGGGGGGGTCAATTAAAAAGCTCTTATCTGTTTTCTGGTATATAAAACGTTTAGATCACTACAAACTTGGACACCCAAACCGAACGGTATCGTAAACACGACAAATTCACGAGCCATCTTCGCCGATAAGCATCACGAAATCTCAGTAAATTTCCATAATATTTATGTTTCAACATAATCCATATCAAATTTACTGCTTTTAATCTCCATAAATTCTCTATTGACTCACTCATCATTGTTCGCAGCAAACATTGGCACATTGTTAAAAGTACCAACAAAATCTCTGGGTTCATGACATGTACTATAGCCCGTAACTTGACTTACTTTAAAGCCCCATTGTATCCATGACGTCCAATGAAAGTCTCCTTTCCTTTTATACTTCATCAAAGATCCTTGAGGAGCCCACCACCACTCTCTCTTTATTAACCCCCAAAGACTTTGTCCGGGAATTTGACTATATCGACGCGTTCTCAGCACATACTATAATTTACCAGGGTGTTATTTGTATGCATAAAAAAGGACGAAATTGCGGATACTAAATGGTGTAAACAGGGAGCTTGGAAGTAGAGATGTGGTTGTAGGGATTATTGATGGGCGTTTTTTTTTTATACACATGCGAGTATGATGAGCGACGATTATTGTTAAGAAATAGGACGTGAAAGGGCCTTTTTGTTTCGCATGGCTTCGATTCGCCTTACTAAACCATGTCCTTATTCACGTGACAGTAGTACATTAAAATACTATGGTGATTATGTGCCAATCGCAGCGAATATCGTTTGGTATTGAATAGCACTAACGCAATATATGTAAATACGCGCTGATGTGACAAGAGGGCCAACCTAGGGTGTGGGGGTGGAAAATGAGGGCGCGTTTTCAAAGGGAGGTTTTTACAATACGCCGTTCAATAACCGTACCGCGTGTTATATTGTTAATATAACCTTATAAATCATCGATATACATCACATTCATAATGTTGACAGGAAATTTAATGGTAACCGCGTTACTATGCCCTACTTGGCATCCTCTTTTTTTGTCATCTGTGCCTGCCTATCCTCCCCGCGCGTCATATACGAACTGTCAGGCAGCCTACCACTTGCCACCGCGTTGTCGCCATCGATATATAATGGTGTGCTCCATTGTGTACGGAAGAATTGATACGAAATCAATACATAATTTCGACATTAAGTATGATAGATTGGGTTTCACCGTCGTCGTCGCTACTGTCGCCTACACCGTGACAATTTTCACGGCATTTCATTTTGTTTATTATAGGGTTAAGGCACGTGGAGCGTCAGGAGTTTGGATGGGAAAGGGATGAGTCAGCGAACTAAAATGATCAATATCCAGCTTCAAAGCGGACTGTACAAAACAGTTAAGTACTCCGCAGACGTCTATAAACCTTTCCGAGTATAAATTAATCCCTTCATTCTATTTGAATTTCAAAATATCCACAGATCCTGAGATACTCTTCTGCCGTCAAGTCACTCAAAGTTTTATAGTCTCAATATCCATTAAAATGCATAATTCTTAATTACAACATAGACACGTTCTCGATTTGCACAATATTTTCGCTACATAGCTCGTCTCGCCCCATATTCAACCCAATTTCCATTGACATCATAAAAATGTTAAATGCTCTCCCCGTCAGCTGCCTTTCTGGATTATTTCAAATGGCCGTGTAAAAACATTAAATGCAAAATTTGATTGTCTTTTCGTTATGTCTTTGCTATTATTAAGGTTCCATTCCATTGGCACTAGAGCGTTGAGTCTTGTCGGTAGCTACCACCTCTTTGCCTGTTATCACTTAAAATTCCTTCAAATTCCCTTGTCTGTTGTCTGTTCTATTAGTCCCAACCATCCGGATAATTTTACATGAAGTCGACTCCTAGTACTGGTGTAACATCCGACATTCCATATTTCAGGATGCCTGCCACCACCTTTTGGGGAAGGCTCGAGCGGGCGAAGGAATGGAACGTTCATGGCGATAAGACCATAAAATCTCTTCTGTTGCCATGTCTTTGATTCCACGTCTTAGGAGGAATGAATACAAAAGCAGCACCAACATACCACACGGCCGCACCAAGAGTTGCACAGATATTTCGATTTTAAATGAAGATTGGCCAAATTGGCACAAACCTCACCGGGGTCGTGGTATGGTCGTTGTTGCCGTACTATGCTCCTCTGCATGGGTACTCTTGGAGGGATTTTCGTCTATTCAGGGAGTAGTACGGGTATTGTAGGAGTGTGCCATGGCAAGAAGGCAGAGGCAAGCTCTCTGGCATACACAAAACATTCGTAAATAGTAATCCTTGCAAAAGATAGTGATCGTTTTTAAACACTTGTAAATTGGATACAGCACTAAATGCTATTAAATTTCCTGCCCGCCGGCTGATTTTACTAGGTTCGCTATGAGAGCGAGCGAATTTCCAAGTCATTCTTTGTCGGCGGTCTGATGTATTTGGAAACGAAGGAGGAGGGAGGTCAAAGTGTTATAATAATGGACGAGTAAGGAAAGTAGAGGAGCGTGTTCAAATATGGACATTTATTCTAATATAGTGCAGGCTAATTTTGACCTTAAGGAAAAGTGAGTTATACTCCTATTTCACCTAGGGACGCATAGCCACTATGCGTCCCTAGGTGAACTCGCGACTTGGCTAATCGTTGCTTTATGGCTGTAGCGTATAGAGCGAGAGAAGCGAGTGTTCTAGGTTGACGTCTTGATGGTAGTAACACCTTAAACCGCGTAGCGAGCCGACGCAATGGAACTGCGAAATCATCTCAATTTAAAACCCAATGTTGGTCAAAGTAGTCCGGATGGCGCAATGGTTAGCACGTTCGGCTTCTATGCACTGTGTTCGGGTTTGATTTCTACTGAATGCGCGATAACCTTCGATGAAAAAGGGGATTTAAAATACGTGTCGGACTTTGAGCCCACTCAGCTGTTCGGGGTAGATAACCTAGATTATGCTGTGTTTTGCTAGACAGCGGCTGGGCGATTTGCGTCTGCGGCTCGAGAGCAATTGATTCATCATTCAATGTCGGGGTTTTGTATGAAAATAGTACTAGTATGTTGGGCAGGTTGTCTTTGCAATCAAGGATTTTTATATGTACGTGAGGAGAATGGATGGAAAGAGACGATTGTACTGTAGATGTAGAGTCCTTCGGTGGCAGCAAGGACATTCGAGAAAGGATATTTTTGGCAGTGAAGCGATATATGGGGAATATGGGTGTCATATGAATGGGGTGAACACCCGAATATCCAGAAGTAGTGCAGATGGCATTTCGAGTCCTTTGGAGCGAAAAGGACATTCACGAAAGTCGAATGAAAAATGGGCAATATGGGTGTCATATGAACCGGGGTGAAGAGGCGAATGTCCGGGAACACTATAAATGGCACTTAGAGTCCTTCAGTGGCGACAAGGACATTCGAAAAAGGATATTTTTGCTGGTAAGGCGAAATATGGGCAATATGGGTGTCGTATGAATCGGGGTGGAAAGACGAATGTCCAGGAGTAGTGTAGATGACATTTCAACTCGTTCGGTGGCGAAAAGGACATTCACGAAAGTCAAGTGAAAAATGGGCAATATGGGTGTCATATGAACCGGGGTGAAGAGGCGTAGATGCAGATAGCATTTCGAGTCCTTCGTCTACTTGTGCAGCATTTACTCGAAAATGGTGGTGCGGACCAGAACAACGCTCGTTCTATCAACTAGGCTAAATGCGCATACGGCATGCTCTCCAAAATCCGAAGGACTCTAAGTGCCATTTATAGTGTTCCCGGACATTCGCCTCTTCGCCCCGGTTCATATGACACCCATATTGCCCATTTTTCATTCGACTTTCGTGAATGTCCTTTTCGCTCCAAAGGACTCGAAATGCCATCTGCAATACTTCTGGATATTCGGGTGCTCACCCCGATTCATATGACACCCATACTGACCGTATTTCGCTTCACTGCCAAAAATATCCTTTTTCGAATATCCTTGTCGCCACCGAAGGATCCAGAATACCATCCATAGTACTCCTAGGCATTCGCCTCTTCACCTCGGTTCATATGACACCCATATTGCCCATATTTCAATTGACTTTCTTGAATGTCCTTTTCGCCAGCGAAGGACTCGAAATGCCATCCGCACTACTCCTGGATATTCGGGTGTCCACCCCGATTCATATGACACCCATATTGACCGTATTTCGCTTCCCTGCCAAAAATATCCTTTTCGAATATCGTTGTCGCCACCGAAGGATCCGGAATGCCATCCATAGTACTCCTAGGCATTCGCCTCTTCACCCCGATTCATATGACACCCATATTGACCGTATTTCGCTTCACTGCGAAAAATATCCTTTTTCGGGTGTCCTTGTCGCCACCGAAGGATCCGAAATGCCATCTACACTATTCCTGGACACTCGCCTCTTCATCTCGGTTCATATGACACCCATATTCCCCATATATCGCTTCACTGCCAAAAATATCCTTTCTCGAATGTCCTTGCTGCCACCGAAGGACTCTACATCTACAGTACATTCGTCTCTTTCCATCCATTCTCCTCACGTACATACAAAAATCCTTGATTGCATAGACAACCTGCCCAACATACTAGTACTATTTTCATACAAAACCCCGACATTGAATGATGAATCAATTGGTCTCGAGCCGCAGACGCAAATCGCCCAGCCGCTGTCTAGCAAAACACAGCATTAGATTGTAGGGTGGGCGTTGAACCCCTAAGGGTTCAAAGCACAGAAGCCGAGTTGCACATTGTGCTAAAGCCCTGGGTCTGGTAACAGGCCTAAATCTGTCGGTCAAGTTTGATTCAGCTATAAATTTGCTCATGAGGAATAATGAAGCCGAGGCGATATTATCAGCCTCTGAGTAGGCTGCTCCGAAGCAGTCTGTACGTCGTCGGGTTAAGGCGTCGCAATCGCATAAAATATGGGTCGAAATCTCGTCTTTTTCACCGCAAAAGCGACAACTCGAGTCAGGAACAATCCTTATAGTTCTCAAGTGGTCTCTCAGACCTGAGTATCCAGTCAGGAGAACCCAGATCGGTTTAACTTCAGCAATTCAGTCGATCTGCTACGCGAGTAGCCCGAGATGAAACGCTTTACCTGTCTCAACTCTGGTTGATGATCCCAATAGGCGGTAGCCTCATTGCGTTCCCAGTCTCTGATCAGCACAATAGACTCATGGTCGCAGTGCTTGTGGTTTCAACATGATCCACGGCCCTCCCTATCTAATCTATCTATCCCAATAGGCGGTAGCCTTATTGCGTTCCCAGTCTCTGATGAGATTCATGATTGTACAGGTTGGAATACCGCAAAAGGGTTTCGGTCCGCAGAAGGGAGGGGCCGAAGCTGTTCTTGCCATTTCGTCCACTGATGCCAGCATGGCCAAAGACCCAGAATAGAGTTACTCTGTTCCGAGGGCCAACTTTATGTAACTATATACGATCCTAGATGTTACTGTACTTTTTGACAGCGCTTTGATGGCCGCCTGACTGCCACGTTCTTGTTGTCGTAGCCGATCTTCAGGCATAACTCGGCACATGTCTCGGATGGCATGCACCTCCGCCTGGAAGACAGTGACAAACTTACGCATGGGTATGAAAGTCCGATGGTTGGGACCCACAATGGTACCCCCGGTACCTTCCTTGGTTTTCGAGCCATCCGTGAACCACATGATAGTGGAGGGGGGAGATTGGCATATTTCTCCTGCCAGTGTTCTCTATCCCCTATAACGGCGGTAAACCGTTTCTTGCATAATCTTCCCCTCACAAGACGATCAGATGGCATACTTGTGAGAATACTTTTATTAAGCCAGCTAATTTGTGCTGGATTTAGCTTTACATTCGCGTCGCATGCTACAAGTCTCGCGGTTGCCATTTTCGCTTGTGCTTTTATGTGGATGTGTATTGGCTGTAGGTTGAGCAGTACATCAAGAGCACTAGATAGGCAAGAGTAGATAACTTGGTTGGGTGCCTGGACGTGCATCAAAAACTACCGCATTCAGTAGAAATCGAACCGGGGCCCAGTGCGTAGAAGGCGAACGTGCTAACCGTTGCGCCATCCGGACTACATAGTAGCATGACGTAATATAAGCTTAAAAAACTATATAATTCCTTGACAAACTCCTTTTGAAAAATGTTCTGATAAACTTCTAGAATGTGAAAGGAAATCTATTTTTAAAAAACTCCTTCAGCTCCTTTTATTTGGTAAATTTGACGCATTAAATAGAATCCGTAATTCATTCTATTCAAAAAAGGATTCTATCTATCTACTATCCATTCCGATTACTACCACTTTCCCCAAAAAGGATGCCACCCTTTGCATACTCCATTCCATTCAAAGTGTCTGGTGTATTTGCTCATAAATGGAAGGAACGGGAGTGATATTTAAAAATGATAATGTGATTTATAGATGGTATTTGCTATGACTCTATGGCTAGAAAACATACCACGATACAAGATATTCGATATATCTGCCACTCTTCCGTTTCTATTTTTATTATCTGGAAAATTTTTGACATATCCTTTTTAGGATGGGGTTGAGGACCAAATGGGTCTATGATACCCAAAAAAAGTGTCATCCATTGATTGGCTATAGTTTGGGACAGTAAGCCTTCAAGATCCTTTCCTTTTTATGGGATATTCACTAATGTATCTTTCTGCGGGAAAAAAAGGGACATGTGATTATGATGTCGAACAGATTGAAATGTCGAGACGCAAGTTTGTAGTGGCTTGAAGGGATTTGAATTCTAAGGAATATAAATGCACAAGCCGTCAGTCAGAAAACAGAGTTATCGGGAATGTATGACAAGCGATTTTGAGGGAGAGATTTTAAGTGAATTTTGAATATGATTGAGATTGGATGATATACGAGTAGGGAGCTTTGATGGAAAAGTGTGCAGCAACAGCAAGTATGTATCATTTTCGAGCAATAGCTGGAATAGGCTGCCAGAATTGTGGTCTATTAAACAATTATCTTTTTCATTACATATGAAGAAAATCCGTTTCTTTACATTACTTCATCGTTCGCCGTTTTTTTTTTCTAAAACCCATTTAAAACGTCTGTATCCTAATTAAAAAGTCAATCTCTCTGGTCATGAATGACCAACATAATTAGTCCAGAAGGCCATCGTCCCGTCATATTTTGCCGGTACTAATAGGAAAAAAATCAGAAGCTTGCAGTTCGATTGATTTTCAATGAAACACTTTTCGCATAGAAAAAATTAAAAGAATCTCTCAATTGATTAGCCCCACTGTTAAGATACAGATACGGATCTAGCCGATACCATAAAAAAAAATCTAAGTATCTAATCTATCAAGACTTCTTGTCTGTTCGGAAAGCAAAAAAAGAGAACACTCGGAATTGCTGAAGTTGGAAAGTAATCAGTTGGCTTTTTGATCACTATTTATATAGAAAGTGCCCAATAATCGATAAAAAGGTTGTTGAACCGGTCAATGAACGCCCCGGTAAGATACGCAGATATAAAGGTAGAAGAGTAATGCCGCCGCGCGCCGGTCTTGGCCTGGCTGGTTGGTGGAATGTGTGCAAATGATGTACCAACACGCGCTCTATCTAGTTCAATTCCTGATCCGTATTTATTGCTTGTGATATTACGAGTACACGGTCCTATCTATCTATCGACGACAAGATTTATGAACTGGCACGAGTTGAAGGTAGTCGGAAAGTAGTTAGTTGTCCACTTATCACACGAATTAAATGCGCTCTTGATACGAAAACGAGTGCAATTTATAGTTAATATTAGATACAAGTGTTGAGGACAAAATGGAATGCAAAAGATACGAAAATTGGAACTCAAATGATGACTGTAGATGTACCGGTCAGAGACCGGTCTGCAAATTTGTATGAAGATCCAACGAGATCCGGGGGAATCGAATGCACCTTACGAGGGCGATCCGGTAAGTACTTAGCCTACAAAAGAAAAACGAAAATTTTGGAAAAGTGGCGATTTATTTCTCAACATAGTCTCCTCTTAGCTCGATACACTTGATCCAGCGATGCTCCAACTACTTTAACCCGTCTGAAAAATACGTTTTCTCGAGGTCCGCAACGTAGGACTCCGTGGCGGCGATGACCTCCTCATTCGACTCAAATTTCTGCCCAGCGAGTGACTTTTTCAAGTTTGGAAACGAAAAGAAGTCGCACGGGGCCATATCTGGAGAATACGGTGGATGGGGCAGCAGTTCGTTGCCTAATTCGACTAATTTGGCGACGGCGCGGCGGAGGTGTGAGCCGGTGCCTTGTCATGGTGGAAGAGCACTTTTTTCTTCGCCAAATGGGGCCGTTTTTGCTGCAAATCGGCGTCGAATCGGCCCAATAATTCAGCATAGTAGAGCCCTGTGACCGTTTAACCCTTCTCCAGGTAGTCGATGTAGGTCACACCTTGTGAATTCCAGAAAACGGTGGCCATCAACTTTCCGGCCGATAGGACAGTCTTCGCCTTCTTCGGAGCACGTTCGCTGGGTGAAGTCCTCTGTTTCGACTGTTCTTTGGTCTCTGGTGTGTACCAGTGGATCCATGTTTCGTCGACGGTCACGAGACGACGCAGAAACTCCTTCGGATTGCGCTTAAACAGCGTCAAAACTGTTCTGAACTGGTCTCACGGTTGCGTTTGTTGTCCGGAGTGAGCAAACGCGGCACCCATCGCGCCGACAGCTTTCTCATGCCCAAAATTTCATGCAGGATATGACCCACGCGGTCTTTTGAGATTCCTACTGTTTTAGCTATCTGGCGCACCTTCAATCGGCGGTCTCCCAATACGATATCGTGGATTTTTGTCACGTTATCCTCCGCGGTAGCCGTTTTCGGGGCACCTGGGCGTGGCTCATCAAAAACCGACGTGCAACCAATTTTTGACGGTCGCCATCGAAGGAGAAGAGTCACCGTGCAGAGCATCAAAGCGCTCTTTGATTTCGCTGCGCGATTTCCCTTCCAAAAACAAAAATCGAATCACCGACCGATATTGCTCTTTTTCCATTTTTCGAAAATCCGTGGACACGCCTGCTTCCACACGTGGTCAAAACAAAACTGCGAGTCCGATTCGGCTGAAATTTTGACAGTAGCCGTCTACGAGAATGTACCACACGATAGTAAATTTCCCTTGCGATAATGGCGCCATCGGGCGGTGAGGCTAAGTACTTATTGGACCGCCCTCATATATGTGATATGGGACGATCATTGCGATGATGGTTTAAAGCCTGCTTCAGATAATGGCCAAGCGCAATGGTGACCATGATGACCGCCATCATACACCAAATGTCAGATGGGCCAGTCAATATTCAAGTCCTTCATATTGAATTGACTGCACTACAGTCATCGGGGTGTTGTGTGTAGCAGCCAACGACAGCTTTGAACAGTTTATTAAAATTGAGAGACGCGCGATGGATCATTGCGTGTCAAAAAATTGCTCTCGAAGCCATTTGTGGACATCCGATAACCCATCGCTGCGACTGTTACGCACCATTGGCCACTGAACGCCATCCGCCCGTCCACACAATGGCGATGGCTTCAAATGGCTGGGGACTGGCCATTGTCTGTAGCAGGCATAATACTGATGGCAAGGCGATGATGCTTGGTTGGTTGGAGGCTTGGTGATGATATTTAGGTGAAGAATTTTTTTTTCACGATAACGGCTCGGTGCTTATGTAATATCTGCTACAGACAATGGGCCGTTCCTGACAATTGGACGCCATTGTGATGGTAATTCTACGCGTATAGCTGTTAGTGGCGATAGCGTTTGTCAGAAATTGCTTTGTTAGCCATTATGAGCCAATTGTTGGCCGCCATCATCGCCACACGATAGCAACTGACAGTGATAGGCCATTGTCTGCAGCAGCCATGATATGTGTATGTTGTACATGTAAGGAGCCCGTAAAGCGAGATTGATTGATCGATTCCAGGTCAACTCGTGTGCGAAGATAAGAATATCGTGTCGATGACGAACAGATTCCGAGTTGAGGTCGAGCTCACCGGTGAGTGAAAACCCTAACGCCGCTTTCTTGTGTCCTTGGAGTAGATTAATGCGTAATGATGGCATCTTATGCTTTACTAATTTGATTAAAGTCGAGCTGTTGGATGAAGTAATGCTTTGTAATTATCTTAAATTAGCATAGAAGTCCTATACTTGTCGCTGTCTAATTAGTCATGAAAAGTTTCTCGCATTATATTATGGTGAAATAGCATTTCTGTCAGAAACAAACACTATATTTCAAAAAGTGGTTCGTTGACATCCCCCCATAATCACGCTGAAAAAGAGTCTCCACCCGCACCTTATATTGCGTTCAGCATTTCTCGTTTTACCGTGAAAACTCACAAAAGACTGATTGCTTCTCCCATGAATGTCATGCTTTATAACATCGTTAATTACGTGGAAAAGGTTAAAAGAACTAACTAAATAAAATCAAAAGCAACATCTCACCTGGAACCATTCAAAACCACGACCGAGGTGAAGACGTTGTCGCGTCATGGAAAGAAAAAATGCCGCCAGGTCTCACAATGTTTTACTCTGAGAAAGTTTTCTAAGAGCAACTTCTTTGCCAAATAAAAAGGTTAAAAATCGCCCCCGAGGTAATGGATGATGGAGCCCGGACGATGACGATGTAGAGACGATAGTTCTGCAATAAAATAAAAGAAACATAAAAAACACAAAAGCATACGTTTTATTTTTCCCTCTTGTGGAAATCTCAATTATTTGATATAGTCGAGTGTTTTGCTCGCTAACGCCTCCCGCGTGCATTCAGGCGAATATAATTGTGCCACCTGTATTGAAGCGTCAACTTCCAGAGCACTTTGGCGAAAATATGTGGTACGGTTGTGTACTCCTTTGACGGCTGGCATTGGTTCTTCTTTCACGGAATCAGGAACCTGGAGTGTTTCAGAAGGATTTCTTTAGTTTCAGACTCTTCTACTAGCACGAGCTCCTTTCGAATTCATTTTAAGCCAATGCTGGGGCGAATTCACCAGTACCACCGTGCTTGCTTTCGCGCTTTTATGTCTTCCATTAAAAGCAAATTGATTGTGTAATTTAAGTTCTCATAAAACGGTTACATTTTGAGCTTTATTGACTTTTGACTGTTTGAAGTTGTGCAATTTCAGATCCGTTGCTCCGGAAATGAGTGGCAATTACGGGTATTGATTGTCCCGTAGAAATGGGAATTTTCAGTTCATTTTGGTGAAGACAAAAAAGTCATTTGGACTTAGTAGAAAAATAAGAACTAATTTGTATGAATCGCGATTAAAAACTGCCTGTGAGTATTAATAGAACTCTCACAGTGCTCCGAGCTTGTCAGTATAAAGACGGCGCGGATGGGAGGTGCATGCTAGCAACCGCACTTTCGAAAAGTAGATATGCTATCGTAACGTCAACATGGCATAGAAATGCTAGAGATGTTGACGCGCCCATGCCACTGGAGGGGTCAAGGCAATTAGAGATTTGCGTACTACTCCTAAATATCGTAACGAGTGTGATTAGTTTCGTTGTGAATTTAGTATCTCGAATTCTGGCAGGGAATTGGTCCAGGTTTTTTGCATAGAAATCATCTAGCCCGCGTCAGGCCTTCGCCTCCTAGACAGAGTTCCTCCAACTGTCTCGATCAAGCGCTCGCGCCCTCCAGTTCGAAAATTGTAGAAGCTTCATACAATCTGTGTCGATTGGGTCCTCCCATCGTACAGAAGGTCTTCCTTGCAGCCAGTTTCCTTCGGGTTTACACTTTAGCACACGTTCCGGGATTCTGTCATCGAGCATTTGTTCGACGTGGCCAGCTCATTCCAGTTTCCTGAATTTGACAAATTTCAGGCGCAATAGACCGTCAAACAATTCGTACAACTCATGGTTGTATCGGACCGCCATACATCTCCTTCCTTGACTGGTCCAAATATCTTCCGCAGGATTTTTCTTTCGAACCTATCAACCGACTCCATAAAGCAACACAGGTCATACTAATGTTTTATAGATGTGCAACTTGCTATTTCTGTGGACTAGTTTCGACTTTATTATGGACAGGATTGCGTAAAACGTTTTGTTAGGTTAGGTTGAGGCATCCAATCCAGGACAGGTGCATAGAAAATGAAGGGTACTCTCCTCCTCGTCAGCATCCTCGCGGATGTCGATGCGGATCCACATCATTCCCTTTCATGGTGCATTTGCATGGAGATACTATACTGGTAAAATAGTGAACTAGTTCCTAGAATTAAAAAGAAATCGTGAGTTTAGTTGAAATATAGTAGTTCATTAGTGAGCTATATACTCGTAGAATATATCGACGTCCTGGAAGGAATGATAACAACTAAATTAGCAACTAAATTTCTATGAACTAAATTTGGAGGAACTAAAGTTCTCCGAACTAAACTTCTCCGAACTGAATTTCCCCAAACTAGATTTTCTGGAACTATGAAAGAAATTAAAAAAACTCGTTTACTACGAAGATATGCATTTACGATTCTCAACGAGCTACATATATCCTGCGACAACTCTCCACATCGATTCTCTTAAATAAGTCGTCCATAACTTAACTAGATCGTCCTTACGATTAAAAAAAAACAGTCGTAAATCTAATCTCAATCAATAACTATACTACCCTATCAATTGCAATACCGCAATCGAGATATATCTGCGGTAGCCACTTATTCAGTTACTACCACATCCTCCGCGTCAGATATTTTGGATTGTGGCTACGTTTTTTTTTTTTTTTTGGTTGTGCCTCCACAAAAGCGCCCTCCTCCATTTTGTTTGAAAACAAACCGAATAAAAGACAAAACAAAAGACAAAAAAGGATACCAAAACATATTCGTGAAACGCACCACAAAATTGTTTCCCATTTTCACGGTCTTTTGCATAAGAATTGAGACATGAGGGTGGCGTGGTGGTTTTTATTTTTTGGGGGGGGGGGCTGGTAGATACTCCACAGGACGATGCTCCCATACGCGCGATGGATAAAGAAGATATGAGTGTGTACCACAAAATATTGAATTGGATTGGATACGGTCGAAATAATATTCAATCTGAAGATTGTTCTTATTTTTATTTTATTTTTTTTTTTGTTCAGATTCAGGCCATAGTCATATTGTATGGTCGTTGATATTGTAGGTTGAGAGATGTCCTTTATCTGAAGCTGTAATGAAATTGATTTCAATGTTTTTTTTTGCAAGGATTCGTTCGCTGGTTACATATTCTGATGACTCCGTTCTGTGGTCGAATTGAATATGATTGTGTATATCGACACGGCGAGGAAATATTTATACTATCGACATATGCGATTGAGAGTGGATAAGATAAGGATATCTGTAAGAATAGATTGTTTAGAGGAACATATTTTGAATAGAACTTGTATGGTTCAGGCAAAGGATTGTAGATGTCGAGGAGAGATTTCATGAGATACTTATTGGATTTTGGCTAAAATTTGTATGGGGACTGGATATTTAGGGATCCAATTTTGGGCTGATGAGATCCTTTGACGTCCTGTGGTACCGGCTAAGACAACCTTTCTCTATGGAGTCCCACATCCAAGTTTTTTTTAAGTGTATCTTCAATTGCGATACTGGATTGCAAACTGAAAAATGTTTGTTGTTGTATAGTAGTAGTAGCAACGGGTCAGGCGTTGAAGGAGTTTGGCAGCTTTTGGCCTTTGCTGACGCGGTGGATCACTCCGGTGCGTAGAACTGGCTAGCTACCTCAGGAACGAAAAATGTTAGTTTGTATCCGTTGCCACAATTTGTGGTGCTCGTGTTATCATACTATTCTGAGATCGCTTGTGCAACGAATATAAGTAATTTCACCATGACGACGCGACGCTGACGCGACGCAACTGGTGACATACTGCAAGAAGCTTCCGAGTCGGTGGTTACACAAGTCCGGTGCGGTTGCGATCTGGGTGGTTAATTAAAAATGGGAAACGGGGAGTGGAAAGTGGAATGATCGGGATGCAGTTCGGTGACGGTCTGAGTGTCGCAATTGGACTGTCTGATTTTCCACTTACCGTTAGTGTGATTTCGGTGCGTACTGCACCACCACCGCGCTGTACTCTTACCGCATCACCATGGGAAATGGTGCTGTTGCCGTCTGTATATTTAAATTTTAAAATAGGAATTTAAAATGAGAACCATGAAGTGGAAAATGAAGTGAAAGTGGAATGACCCGAATGCGATGAAGTTGCGGTTTGGGTACCACAATTCGACCATCCCATTTTGCTTTTTCTCGTGGTGTAGTTTCGGTGTGCATCGCACCGTACTGCCACCGCATCATAATCGCACCACCACCGCACCACCACCGCACCACCACCGCACAACTACCGCACTACCACCGTACCTCCACCCACTACCACCGTACCTCCACCGAATTGTCGCCTGTGAGTGGTCCGAGTGGGAAATATAAAAGGAGAAAGGAGGAATAGAAAATGGTGCTGCGGTTACTGTCTGTGTAAGTAATTGAAAATGAGAACCATGAAGTGGAATATGAAGGGGCAGAGGAATGAACCAAATGCGGTGCAGTTGCGGTCGGGGTACCGCAATTGGACCATCCCATTTTCCACTTTCCATTGGTGTAGTTTTGGTGTGCCTCGCACCGTACTACCACCGCATCACCACCGTACTGTCACTGCACCGCCACGGCACCACCACTGCACTACCATCGCACCACCACTGCATCGTCATCTGGAAATCTGGGAAATTTAAAAGGAGAAAGGGGGAGTGGAAAATGGTGCGGTTGCCGTCTGTGTAATAAATTGAAAATGTAAACCATAAAGTGGAAAATGAAATGAAACTAGAATGATCCGAATGCGGTACGGTAACGGTCTGGGGGCCGTAATTGGACCATCTTATTTTCTTGTTTCCGTTGGTGTAGTCTCAGTGTGGATATCACCGTACTGCAACCGCACTAGCACTGCACGACCATCGCACCACCATCGTACCACCATCGCACCACCATCGAATCGCCATCGCACCACTATCGCACCACCATCGCACCACCATCGCACAACCATCGTACCACCATCGCACCACCATCGCACCACTACTGCACCACCACCGTACAGCCATCTGTGAGTGGTCTGAGTGGTAAGTTTAAAAGGAGAAAGGCGGAGTGGAAAATGGTGCGATTTTGCCGTCTGTGTAATAAATTGAAAATGAGAAATGGGGAGTGGAAAATCGAATATACATAGAAACTTTTGTGTTAATCTTAAAGCGACCCTTGGTGAACTGTCTTGTCGACGCAGTTTTTTTTTTTTTAGAAATTTAGGCAAATTCTCATCTCAAACTAAAGGTTTTTTTTTTGGCTCAAAACGTTTCCTCATTTTCTGTAACTTAGTTATTCCCGAATCAGATAGAACACAGAAAGCAGCAGCAGCTTCAACAAAAACAACAGGCACATCTGCTTTCGCTGCCGCTGCCTTCAATCTAGGTCGCTTAAGGGCAATGCATGCTTTCTAGCTTGTCATTTCGCTGCCGCTGCATTCTGCGTTCAATCTGGTTCGGGCATTATTCATCAATAAATTCCATCGTTAAGTCGCATAAATGGACGAAGTGCATTTCTTCCGCGATATCGAATTTAAAATAAAGAATTACCAATCAACAAACTTACCAAAACAGGTAGCAATAAATTCCAATGGAACTAAATATCTTTTCGATTTTATCCTCAACGGAGAAAAGCCGGAACAATTCAAGACCCCCTGAGTACAAAATCACTTTCCTTTTTCAGGTTCCCTCCGTATCAAGTTCGCATTATAGTTATTCACCCATTCAAATTGTAAATGCTAAATTATGTATATGACCCATATGCTTAGGCTCTCATTGACTTAAAGTGCACGGATAGCCATGTGAGGAGGGCATCTTTGCACAAAGTCCGAGGCTATTTGGTCATTTAGGAGTCAAGCCTCTAAAAACCTATAACAGACTCGCTGCATCAACTCTTTTGAAAACAAATAAATCCGATTAAATTACGAGTATATCTTTTACGAGTAGGTGCACCAAGATATTGCGTTATTCGGTATCTTGTCTCCTGACTATTTTACGATTTTAAGATCGATTTGGAGATGGCGGCGGTGGTGAAATGATATGGAAAATTGGAATGTGTGTCTAGTCGATCGTATATGCGAGAAGGAGAGTTGCCTACTTGAAAAACAGATTTGCATAGCAAATTTCTATTTAGCTAATGTATGGCTTCCTTTTAGCGCCGTTGCTTTCACATACGAGTATGTATCCGTCCATTAAATGCAGGAAATCTTGTCACAAGTCTGCAGAGTAGTCTGTTTAGATATGTCAATAATGTGAGGCTCTTTCATTGCCTTTTATAGTAACTTCTGTTTGATGGGAATACTCCTATACTTACCTTTGTGGGTCCACTGTCTCTTCAACATTTATTGCAGAGACAGAGAGAGAGAGAGAAGACCCCTCATGCTTCATGCGTACGACCTACGTCAAGGAGAATAATAAAAAGGTGTCATTTTCTAATTGATCTGAAGTGCATGCCACTTAAGATATCTGTTTTCATACGAACCATATGTCGATATCAAATGAATCCTAAAGTCCTTAATTGCATAAGGCATGGCAATTTGCCTTGAGGCTACCAATGCCCACCAGGAAGCTACACGGATATGTAGATAGGGTTACAAATGGTATCATTAGGGGATATTGGATGGCATGATAGAGCAGTTTCTACGAATACGGCGACGAGGGTTACGATTACTTGTGATTGCTTGTCATAATTACATTAGCATTAAGACGATGCGAGAAGATACGGAGAGACATAATTAGGACGTATCAAATGTGCATAATGTTACTCAATCGATAGTTACGTATGGTTTGGCGATGTGCATAAAATAACGCAAACCGTTTTAGAAAAATTGAAAAAGAAAAAACTGTTCATCTCTCATCTGATAGAAGTAACCCAATCTAGCTATTCATAGCCTGAAAAGATATTTTTCCCGCATCAAGACAACAGCTTTCCCTATGAAAACGCAATAGAAAACGAAAATCTTCCTTAAAAGGAACGGTTGTCGAAAAAAAAACGGTTGTCAAAAAAACGTTTGTCAAAAAAACCGTTCTCGAAAAAGAACTGTAGTTGGAGAAAAACGGTTGTCGATAAAAATCGTTCTCGAAAAAAACGATTGGTGAATAGAACGATTCATAAAAAGACTATTTGTCGAGAAAAAACGGTTGTCGACAAGAACGGTTGTTGTAAAGAACAGTTATGAAATAGAATTGTTGGAGAATTTTATGGTTGTCCAAAAAAAAGAACGACTTTCGAAGTTAAAACCACAGAAATGAAAAAAAAAGAAACCGTTTGTTAGGTGGATTTTCTTGTAACCGTTTAAGAAACAGTTGCGGCATAGAAAAAGAAACATTATTACAAAGTACAATACAATTGTCTAAAGAAACGGTCGGCGAATAGAATGATTTTTAAACAAAAAAAGAAATCAACGAAAACGAAATTTGGTTTTTTGGTTTTCCTGTGGCCGTTTTCGTTATTCGTCGCCGAAAAAGATCCCGCATCAAGATAGCAGCTTCTGCTATGGAAATGCAATAGAAAACGACTCAAATCTTTGTTAAAAAGAACGGTTGTCGAAAAAAAACGGTCAGAAAAAACGATTGGTAAAAAAACGTTTGAGAATAGAACGGAGTTCGGATAAATCCAAGTGAGACGGAAACATAGGATTCCACCGTTGGAACCTGAGGGCGACCGGTAGTTCAGTGCGTAGAGGCATTAGTCTCATGTCTGACTACCGGCGTTTTGCATTCGAATCCCCTCCACGACGACGTTCATGGCCACGGATGGATAAGTAGGTTCCCCTTCACGATTTGCTATTTTCAAATTATAGCTGAGTAAAAAATTTAGTGATGACTCACCTCTCTTGTTGTCGTCCTTACTTCCCCATATCGTGTGGTGTGCATTAACGTCGTAGCCTATCACTATGTTCGTTTTCCTTCCGGTCGCATATTCAAGCAAGGTATGCCGCTTTTGCGGTGACGCGGGTCTGTCGTGAGCCATGTATGCTGATGCGAGCCTAAGGGATCGTCCTTGAGCGTCCTTTACTCGTGCTTCTATCAGAGTCTAGACGAGCATGAGGCTTTTCCTTGCCTTGCCTTCCTTCCGATAGCTGATAACGTTGTAGTTCTTCGTTGAGAGTCTCTTGATGTGGTCCTTCCCAGAAATACACGGCTCTTGAATGTGGCACTCAGTTATCATAGCTTCCCTCATGTTGCGTGTGCAGCAGCTCTGCTGATGCGGTACTGCTGTGATGTAAGTTTATTGGAAGAACCAACCAGGTTGCTTCATTAGTGTTGGGGTTGTTAGAGTAGGATCTGGATCATTCGTCTCAAGTTTCGCTCCTTCTCCACCTCGTTGGCTTCCACGTATTTTCATTTCCATCCGTGGGATGGCGCTTTTTTTAAGAAATACGCTTCCTACGCCACGCCATTTTCCCAAATCGAGGGTAAAGAACGTCCTCCGTTTCCTTGTTGATCTGTAGGATGATGGTTTACCCTCCTTCCGTTGTGGGTCCATTGGAACGCAGGACCAGCCGTAGGATCCGTCAGTACATCGGGGTACTGTCGCTGGAGCAGTTAGAGCGAGGTGTCTGCAGGTAAGACTCTCGGCATTAGAACCTTTGCCTTGGGTAAAGCTGTTTTTGTTGTCCCGGTCAACTATTTCCAGCTTGGCACCCTCCCATAAACCGTTCAGTGTCGGCACAGTGTCTCTGCACCAGTGTTGCGTCGTCTTTGCTGCTTATTATTTTGATACCAGTTTATCCAGCAGCTTGATTTCCATAGCTGACCATATTTCCTGGCGCATCTTACCGAAATGTCACCAGTGTCGTCTTGCTGCTTCGGCTGCACTCGTTGCTCGCTGTCGTCTGCTTGGCTGTCTGTCCTGTACGGGCCTGGCTAGTCCCTGGCCTGCCTTTTGCTCGAGGATGCTCGTTGCTCCTTTTTTGAGCGCTGCCTTTGTACAGTCAGTTTTTGCAGTTCTCGTTGCTCGACCTTGTTGTGAAACTGCGGGTCCCTACTCACAAGGTCTGGTCGTGTCTCGAAGCGCTTCCTGCTTTCTTCGATGGTTTCCGCCCCTAAAGAGACGGAGGATCGTCTCTTTAGGGGTTAGAATTTGTCGGTTGCTAAGTTTTTAATTCAGTCTTAGCGCCACCTTGTTGCGTCTAAGAGGCCTGTGCCCCTCATTCGAAGGTTTGGACCATTTCGCCGAGCGCCGTTCAGTGTCCTCCTTCTCATGGTTGGGCCTTTCGGTCGAGTGCCGTTCAGTGTCCTCCTTTGAAGATCTGGACCTCTCGGTCGAAATTACCATTCAGCGCCCTCACCAGACGATTCGGTGCTTAACAGGCTTGGCTCAGTGCTCGGTATCGAGTGTGTAAATGTGTTTTGTGCATTTTTATTTTTCCAAACCAGTAGTATGATTATCAGAGCCGCCTGGTTTCCCCGCCGATTCGACTGTTGTCGGAGGAGGACAGTGCATTCCACTTTCTCTGCTAATGTCCAGGCCTGCAAAGTATGAAGAGGTCAATTCTTGGAGCCGAGCTAGGGGACTTGCAGGACATTGATGTTTGCCAGCTTCGATGTTTTGCCGCGGGTTCAGGCTGGTTTGAGGCTTAAAGTGGGTCGGGACAACACACTCCGTTGGGTATCACTATGGCCCCAGATGCGGTGCTTATTCATGACAGCCGTTTAACTTCACCTAACCTAGAATGCATATGAAATGTAAATTATTTCAGTCACATATTCATAATCACAACCAAATCTTCACGAATTCCACTATTTCATAAGAAAAATAATCCTGAAAATCCGAAAGTTTGCCAGCAACAGATGTTCAATCATCGATACCCTGACTTGACTCTCCGTTCGTTCTTCACTCTCCAAATATTCTTCCTCTTGTTCTGCTTGATATCATCTCCGGTCCTTTGAATGACTGTATTCTTATTCTGAAGTCTTCAAGCATCCTTTCCACAATTTTTTTTTTTTTGGGATTCAAACCAGGCGGAAATAAGTATCTCGTTTTTTCATGGAGAGATTTTTTTCGCTTCTAGCCCCTTCCCCCCCATTTTTTTTTCTTTTGACGGAATCCATTGCTGGCTCACTTTCGAAGGATTGTTAAACGTTTGTCGAGGCGGAAATAAAGTGTTGCAGGAACAAATTGAATTGGAAGGGGAGATTGAGTTTTTTTTTGGATGCATTTAAATGTACTTGGCTGTCTACTTAAGAGCCTGCGATCGATTTTCGAGTTTCCTTAAAATACTCAGATAAAAGCAAATAGTCAGATGAGTAACTGTCGACTGGAAATTACACTTTTTCAATATTCTTATACTTAGTCTCTGGTATTAAGATCAAAGCTTATTGTAATTTCCAATCCTCAAATGAAAGCGAATTGAATAATTCCCGACTGGTGGGTCAACTCGAGAGAGAAAGCAAAAATAACTGACTAACAGCCAACAAGGAATCGCTGGCTGCTTGCCTAAGGTCGAAACTCCTTCCAAGATGGTCTTATCCTTCTCGAGCAGCAGTTCTTTCTTCGTACACTGCTATGCCAACCCCTCCGTAACATTGAATACAATTTCCAATAGCCCCGGCAGTCATCGGACATTTCAACAAGGACTTGAACGACAGTCACCAACATGTTCCGTCTCATTGACGTTTGAATTACTTTTCTCGAGGAAATTACCAATTTGTCGCCTTTTAGCCGTTTTGGCATGGCTAGTCCTTAACTGTGTCTGTTGCTGGAGGAGTAGCATCTTCGACGGCTGCTTCTTTTTCAGTTCGGTCGTTATCGCAGATTGTCCTTGCTCTTTGTGTGTGTGTGTCCCTGTTCACTTTCAATGAAATGATATAATTTTTCAGTATGCCAAACGATTCGTATCATTTTTCGATATTGTTGATTGGTGATTTGTTGAAGTTGTTGAAGAATTGTTGTTGTTGTTCTTTTCGATACGATACGGTCATTTGGCGTACATATGGGTTTGGCACGGACACCCTTGCAATTCACAAAGGGCGTTTGTCCACGAAACGGTCGATTTGATTTTTAAGTTATTGTATATTTACGAAAGACAAAAAGTTGGAATGGAAGCGTGTCCCGAGAGAATTGATTTTTGGGAATTTAGAAATTGAATAAGGGTGCAAGATCGTTCCCCTCAAATTTGTGTTTTATTTTATTACATAACTGTGCTCCCTTCAAATGACGGAACAAATTTATTTTAATTTCTTTTTAATATTTAAAATTATTTACCTTCAATGTTGTTTCTCTCACACAGCAACTGTTCCGTTCACAAAATCCGGGACTAGCAACAAATGCCAATGCACAGGGAGCACCAAGCGGTGCACCACTGCCACAACCGCTGCCTTTAGCCTCACAACAATTCTTGGCGCAACAGAGTGCCGCCTATGCAGCCCAACAGGCCACACCCTACGTTATAAATCCGGGTCAGGATGCAACACCGTATATGAGCCTGATTGCAGCACAAGTTCCTCAATATTATGGCGTGGCGGCCGCGCCATGGGGTGTCTATCCTGGAAATCTTATACCGCAACAAGGCTCACAGCCCCGACGACCGCTTACACCGTCCCAACAGGGTGCCGAGAATCAACCCTATCAGGTTAGTAGGAGACTCTTCATTTTTAGAGAATAATATTGTTGTTAAGTTTCGGTAAATATCGTAACTCGATTTTGTAAATTTCGTGCCCGGTTTGTTGTAAGTGTAAAATTTGCAAAATTAACATTTTGTATATAGGGCGAAAAAAAAACAAATAACACAATCGACAAAAGTAATCGTGATGAATATAAAACTTTACGCGGATAGTTCTAACTTTTGAATCATATATTGTACATTTTGTATATTACTTGGTTCTTCATTAATGAAGCCAAACTTTATAAATAATCATCAAATCAAAAGAATTTGTAATACACAGTTTTCGGACACCCACGAAAATGTGTGCTGGACGGAGCGGTCTCTGGGTTTTTATTTTGAGAACCCCGGCCTTTCATATACCCTCCAAAAAAACCCTCCTTTTGAGATCCATATGGCCTCGAAATAAAATTGGGGACCTCCCTTCATGCCATACGTAGGTTTTGCATCATACTCTAGCTATTGAGCAAGCCGAGCATTTAATGACATTTCAGAAACCTTTATTTTACCGCTTTAGGTCTCGGTAGTAGTAGTAGTAGTAGTCCGGATGGCGCAACGGTTAGCACGTTCGCCTTCAACGCACTGGGCCCCGGTTCGATTCCGGGGATTTACGTGTCGGACTATGAGCCCACTCAGCTGTTAAATGAGTACCCATTATGGGGTAAATAACTCGGTTGAGCGTGTTGCTGATCACATACCTCTGCACAAAAAACCGTCACGATCTAGAAAATGAGATGATGCTAACTCATCTCGAGGCCGTGGTTCAAATTGGACTGTTGCGCCAGTTATTTATTTTAGGTCTCGGTACACTGATCTTCTATACCTTCAAAAAAATCAACCTCAAGAATCCTACTGGGTTTTAAATATATTTATGGACCTCCCTTCATGGCATATCTTTGAAGGCTCTACCTCATGCTCTATAGCTACTGAGCCTTTACGGTTATTTGTTAATTGTCTTGACCCCTCCAGGGGCTTGGGCGCGTCAACATCACTAGCATTTCTGTGCCTTGTTGACGTTTCGATAGCATATCTACTTTTCGGAAGTGCAGTTGCTCAGAGCACTGTGAGAGTTCTATTAGTACTCACAGGCAGTTTTTGATCGCGCCGATATTTGCACTCCGAGCTCTAGATTAGTATCGTAGAGCGGTGACAGAACGACCATGGCCACCGAGCGCGGCGTACAGACAGGCACCTTCTTTTTCCCTAAACACCTTTCTTTAAATAAATGTTGGGTGCATCATTTATTATGCATGCAAGTTTCTAACTCATGCTCTAATTATTGAGCAAGCCCGTGCCTGAAATGTCATTATAAGAACCTTTGTTTCCGCTTTAGGTCTCGGTGTTGTGAGCTTGTATACCCACCAAAAAGTCAACCTTAAGGTCCAAATGGTTTTTTAATATGTATATTTGGGGACCTCCCTTAATATGTCATACGTTTAAAGGCGGCTCTTCCTCATGCTCTATATCTACTGAGCCTTTACGGTCATTTCGGAAACCTTTGTGCTTTCTATCCACATCCATCTTTTGTCCCGGATACCTTTCTTTAAACAAGCGAATCCCACACGTCCGTTAAGTTGGCACCTGCCACAATGAAAAATCGAGATGTGACTTATCGCATAATTAGGTGCTCCACTCAAAAATTTAGTGGTGGTAATAACTTGACGTCACGCCATCAGCCCTACTTTCTCCAACTACATACATACATATATCAACTTCTAAATAATAATTACTATATGCTATGTCTCATCTCGATTTTCCGTTGTTTAAAAAAGTGGGGGTGCTGTCGTGACGTCAAGTTAGCAACCCATATAAAATAATCGATTGTGGTGATTCGGATGGAGCCCTGAATTTTTTAGTTGAGCACCTAATTAGCACCCACTTATGCGATATGTCACATTTCGATTTTTTGCTGTGCGGGTTCCAGCTTAACGGACCTGAATCCCACGTTCGGCGCATCATTTATGATGTTTACTTTGAGTAAAAAGAAACCTTGAGGTCCACATTGTGGTTAAACATTTTATTCATGATTTACGCTTTGAGGTTCTTTCACTCTGGAAATTTTAAGCTGCATTACTTGTTGCTCCATATTCAATTTACAGGGAAGCGTTCACTCCCCTCTAATTAGGTTTTGTGTTGATTAGGCACACAAAGTTCACAGCGTGTGCAACCACAGTTAATTTAGTGACTCTAGAGCTGATATTCCTTTTTGCCTACAAATCAACATAATTACTGACCAAATTGACAAATTTCCGAATGAAATTGATAAATTTACGAATCAAATTCACAAATTTGCAAAACAAGTGAACATTTTTGCGAACCAGATAAATATTTTTGTGAATGAATAAAAAAGCTTTTTGTAATGAAATTCACAATTTCACGAATCAAATTAACAAATTTGCCAATCAAATGAACACCCATTTTGTCGAACCAGGTAATCGTAATAGCGATTGAAAATAAATAATTTTTGAAACATTCCTGTTTCTCGAATATTAGGGGAATTTTCCCCATTCCATTTAAAGAGAATTTTTAAAAAAATCCTTAATAGTCCATTTCCGCTTTAGATGGCAAGAACCTAGACCCCTTTCGGGGGGGATTTGTAGGTCCTAAAGCTGAAATTTCTTGAGTTTTGTCAAAATCTCTCTAACCGAATAGAAAGAGGTTCGCAAAAATGTTCACTTGTTTCGCGAATTTGTTAATTTGATTCGTAAATTGGTCAATTTCATTCGAAAAGTTGTCAATTTGGCTAGTAAATATTTTTACATAAAATCTAAAATGTAAAATGACTTCTTCCTGGCTGCCAAATTTACCGTTACTTCTAGAATACAGCTGTTCAAACTTAAAGAAATTTCGAATTCGATTTTTCATTTAAAATTCAAATGAATATTTTATAACGGTACTTTGAGTGACAAAACTGCAAAGCTGACAGAACGTTGCCTCATTGTGTTAGCTTCCGAACGGCATATAAATTTCAAGGATTTAGATTTGAAAATATGCAAATGTTACCTGTTATTACAATATAGAGCTAACACAATGGGGGCGACTTTTGTCAACTTTGCAGTTTTGTCAGTTCAAAGTACCGTTATAAAATATTCATTTGAATTTTTGATGAAAAATCGATTTTGAAATTTCCTTAAAGTTTAAACAGCCGAGAAAAAGTAGTTTTATATGATATTTTAAGTAGTTTCAGAAAGTGAGGTCAAATCTTGCATTAAATGATTGGGAGAGTTGCAAGACAAGCTTTTTGACACAATTTTCAAAAAAATGATATAACTCTGTAACGGTTAAAGGCAATGTCAGTTGTAAATTTTCCACAAATGAACAGTTCTATCTACCAATAAAGTATTTACCATCTGAAACGGAACACCATGTATACCATTTCCAGGTCAGGTAGGTTAACTTACGAGACAAAGAATCAAATTTCCGAATCGAAAAAAAATAAACTACTATTTCAAATAATAGGCCAGTCAAATTAAGCCAATTTTGGGGCTTTTTAATAATAATGAGGGAAATATCTGGAAATAATCTTAATCCCTTCTATAGATACTGGATACATGGAAACTGAGTTTGCACTGTCGTAGAAGGTGAGCTTAACTTTTGGAGGGCGAAAATCCGAGAAATTTGAGCCCTTTTTTTTAGTATTATCATTATAAATCCTAAACGGTGCCTCGGATCGAAAAACCTTGCAGGAGTAAATTAAAGACCGTTGAATTCTGCGTTCAATGCACTGCTCAAAGTTGAAATTCGGTTCAGTAGCGTAGTCAAAATCGATAGTCAAAAAATGACAATTTTCGAGGCTTCCGAGAAAAATCACACTTTTTCACTTTTCAAGCTCACAGATCTTTGCAATGGATCCTTCAAATGGAAAAGCTTGTCTGTAAAAGTTGGGGACAATTTGATTGTGAGCCTAAAGTGGCCAATATTTTTCAATTCGGGCCATTTTTAGAGTAGCTATGAGCAAAAATTCAAAACTGAATGCTCATCGATTTATGCCTTAAAAGCTCTATCTCGGTAAGTATAACAGCTGGAAGTTTTATTTTAGTCTCAAATTGTCGATAAATTACTCCAGTTAAATAAAGTTTTGCAAGATTTCTTGCGAGACCAGTTTAGGAGATACTGAAAAGAAACAGGACAAGCCAAACAATTAGGCACATTTTCAACATGGTGGCGGGGTCCGTGGTGTTAGGGGGGGGGGGAGGGGGGGGGGGAAATAGAAAACGCGAATTTTTAAGCAATGTAACAACTCAAACAATATATCAAAAATCGAAACTACCCTAATTAAAGCAACCAGTGCTATAACGATTTGACTGACCAAAGTAATTTTACCTTTGCGAAATCACCGACTTTTTTTTTTAAATAAAAACGAAATTACTCAAAAACTATACCGGCTAGCATTCTAGTAAAGAGTGAATCGCAGGTAATATCTTACCCTAAAAACAGAAAATAGCGGTCTTTAATTTACTCATGCAAGGTTTTTCGACCCGAGGCACCGTTTAGGATTTGTAATGATAATATTAAAAAAAGGGCTCAAATTTCTCGGATTTTCGCCCTCCAAAAGTTAAGCTCACCTTCTACGACCGTGCAAACTCAGTTTTCATATTATATATTATATACTCTGGGGGATAGCCGAAGCAGACCACTAACGTTTGGGTCCCTTTTCGCCCCCTCCCGGTCATCAGTGACTTCCAGATGTCGACTGATAATTGTCGACCTCTTTCTTCATCACTGAGTCCCGTGTTATTGCTAGCATTTGTTTGAAGCTGAGTTCACTCATGGCTTCTACACTTATCGTGTGTCTGCCTGTGATCCTCAACCTCGTGCTAGCCAGTGCTGGACATTCGCACACAATGTGTGCTGCCGTCTCGGCCTCCTCCAGGCATAGCCTGCAAACGTCATCTTCCCCGATTTTCATCTTGGCCAGATGAGCCTTAAAATTACCATGCCCTGTGACCAAGGTAGTTATCCAGCTTAGGGTACTCCGTTTATAACTAAGTACCTTTCTCGCTTCCCTGCCTAAAGGGCTGGTCATTGCATTCCGAGCTTGTTTGCAAGTGACTAGCTCCTCAGTTTTCATATATGTACTCAGTATCTATAGAAGGGATTAAAATTATTTCCAGATCTTTTCCTCATTATTATTAATAATATTTAATTTGACTGGCCTATAAAAGAATTTCCGATTTTAATTTTCGTATCAAGTGAACAAATTTCCGAAACAAATAATTGAATTTCCATATGAAATACAAGCATTTCCGAATCGAATAAATATATTTATAGATCAAATTAATGAACTTCCATTTGTAATATCATATAAACGCTTCCTATTGAAATAAGTAGCTTCCATATTTTTTAAATGATTAAATTGATGAAACAAATTAAATAGTTTCGAAGTCTGAAACTATGTTTACTTCAATCGGAAATCTACTTAATGCCTATGGAAAGTTATTTATTTGATTTGGAAGTTCTTGAATTTAACACGGGTTCCGGAAATTTATTTCTTTGATGCAGAAATTTATTTATTTCATTCAGAAATTCATTTATTTTATCAAGAAATTTGTTTATTTGATTCAGAAGTTTATTTCATCCGGAGACTTATTTATTTGTTCAGTGAAATATTTTTTCATTTGTTTGATTCGGAAATTTATTTATTTGTCTCGGAAGTTCATGCACTTGACGTGGAAACAAATAACTGGCGCAGTAGTTCAATTTTGGACCAAGACCTCGAGATGAGTTAGCATCATCTCATTTACAAAATCGTGATGGTCTGTTTCGTGCAGCTTATGTGATCAGCAACACGCTCAACCCAGTTATTTACCCCAAATGGGTACTCATTCATAGCTGAGTGGGCTCATAGTCCGACACCTAAATCCCCTTTTTAGTAGGAATTAGGAATCGATCCGAGCCCAGTGTATAGAAGTGCAGTGCATTGGCACAATAGACCTCATGGTCGCAGTGCCCACTTTTGGGTGGCTTAGTCTGCCATAGAAAAAAAAACCGTCGCGCCATTCGGACTAAAACCTGACCTGGAAATGGTCACATACAAAAAATGTACAATATTATTGTAAAAAAAGAATTATAATAAAAAATCGAAAAAATAATTTATAAATAAATAAACTATATATATTTAAATAATCATAATTATATATAAATGTATGCTTGTTTGACAAAACTTTGTAAAATATGTATGTTTTTTTTTTCTTTCTCTCTCTCTTTCTCCTTTCGTTCCCTCTCATCCCTAATTCTCTACTTTTTCTCTCACTCTCGTCCCTCCAATAAATACTTCCTTAAATCCCCAAAATACGCAAACAAACAAAAATCGAATCAAATCGAAAACGCTATGCAGGTGATACCAGCATTTTTCGATCAAAGTGGCTCACTAGTGATGGGACCAAGAACAGGTACACCAATGCGTTTAGTTAGTCCGGCACCTGTGCTGGTGCCACCGGGAGCGGCACCGCGTGCACCACCCCAAGCGCCACCACAAATCTATCCACCACAACCGCAACAGGCCCAACAGAATATGTACTCGACACAGAATGGGTCAAGCGTTGGAGGTATGTATAAAATTCAATTATATATATATAAATTTATTTATTTTAAGTATTTAATTTATTTTTATATATATATTTAATTTATTAAAATTGTATCTGATTTTTTTTGTTTCAACTGATACTCGTCAATGTTTTTATCAATTTATAAAAATGTATTTATTTACATATTTTCATATTGTAAGATAAATATACAAAAAAAATAAAAAGAAAGCTCGACAAATTCGACAATGAAAACGTAAAAAATCGCATGTCTCATGTAAATTCGCCTGCTTCATTGGCTGTTTATACGTTTTGAATGAGTTTTAATACACATCTAACAAAAATGCCGACATACACCCACATTGTTTGGTTTATTGTTATAGAAAAAGACGAGCGTTTAAAAAAAAAAAAATTAATCGAATTTTTGCGAGGGTTTTGTGGGGGGGGGGGCTTTGAGTATGCTACCAGTCATATCGGCGACCCCCAAAACTGGGTTTGATACTATCTCGGTTATTTTGAAAATTTTTTCAGTCACTCAATTTTGAGAGGAAGGGGTGGGGGGAGTCTTGGGAGTGTCATCATTATTCTTAGCAATCCTGAAAACCATTGTTTTTGACACTAATCTCGGTCATTTTGGAGATTAGTTTTTTGACGATCACTCACTCACATGTGGTGAGGATTGGTATTGGCGGATGCGGTCAAATCGAGAAACTCAAAACGCGTGAACCTATTCTGAATCATAACGAATACGTTTATGAAATTTTCAAAGAAATCGATCGAGTCGTTTGACCGCAAAAAGCGAACATACATACTACTTTGCCTCAACCCCTAGCGGGGCATAGCGCGTCAACTACTTCTGCGCGCCATCGTACTCTGTTCTGGGCAATGGGGCGCAACTCCCCAAAAGACTTACCCAGTACCTGACACTCCGTTGCCACAGATCGACGCCATGTGATTCGAGGACCCCCTCTTGGTCGGCCTTGGTTGGAAATGGGGTTCCATTTCATGGCATGCATAGCAATGCAGTTATCACTCTTCCGCAATGTGTGACCTATCCACTGCCATTTTCGCCTGCGTATCAATTCGTCGATTGGCATCTGACCCGTACGCCGACTTAGCTCTTCATTTGATATTGTTTCGGGCCAGAAAATTCTTAAAATTCGACGAAGACATGAGTTGACGAAAACTTGCAGCTTTCTGGTAACTCCTACGGAAACTTTCCATGTACTGCTCCCATACAAAAGCACTGATAGTACCAGGGAGCGAAACAGGCCCAGCTTGGTCTTGATGCTGAGATAACTGCTCTGCCAGATTTTGGACAGCATGCCGTATGCGCGTTTAGCCTGGTTGATACGACGAGCGATGTCCTGCTCCGTACCACCATTTTCGGCAACAATGCTACCCAGGTAGACGAAGTTGTCCACCTTCTCCACAGGCTGCCCATTAATATTGATGGCAATAGGTGTCGGATTTCTTTTTTGCAACGGCGGGCTAAGAACCTTGGTCTTGTTGGTATTAATCTTTAGCCCAACCTTGCTTGCCTCCCTCTCGAGATCTAACGCCATTGCGGACAGATCCATGATTTTGTGGGAGAGTAGGCATATGTCGTCAGCGTAGTCTTTCCACCGCCTCATTTGATCTTCTTCCAAGATAAGTAGCTTTCCATCACTATCTTTCACCGAATGTTGGCAGGAGTTACGACCACCTGTAAACTCCTTGATGACACCGTATACGGCGTTTAAGTTGTTACTTCTAGCGGCTTCTTCTGCTGACGCTAAAATAGAATTGGCATAAACTCTTTTATCGCGTCGCACACTACGCTGAACTTCTCGAGCTTTCTGACGGTAAAGGAGTTCGATGCTGCTTCGATTGTCGTCTGATGCTGCAGCCAAACGAACTTTCAGCTCCTTTCTTTCAACAATCCGTTGCCATGAAGCGTCGGACATCCAGGGCTTATTCCGGCAATCCGGGTTTGGGCCAAGGATGGTATTTGCGCTATCAATGTACGCATTTTTTATGGCATCCCAGTTTGCGTTTATGTCACTATCTGGGTGACTAGTTATCTCAGCCGCTTTTTGCGCAAGATGGTCATTATATTGTTGTAAGACAGCTGGATTTTTTAGTCGAGCGGTGTTGAATTTGCGGGGCCTGGATTTTTCGTCGCTGGGGCGGCGCACGGCTGCAATACGCAATCGAACATTAGCGGTCATAAGATAATGGTCTCTTCCCATCCCAATATCGGCACCCTTCTTGTTTCGCACGTCCAGGAGGCAACTCTTGAATCTTTTACTAATGGCAAAATGGTCGATCTGATTTTGTGTTCTGCGCTGATCAACAGAGGATCAACTGATTTTGTGGTGGTCCTTATGCTCAAACATAGTACCACCGATGAAGAGACTGTGAAAGTTGCAGAACTCTACAAATCTTTCACCGTTGTCATTACGATCACCAAGACCGTGTCTCCCCATCACATGTCTGAGCCCATAGTTATCAGCGCCAACTTTCGCATTCAAATCACCCATAACCATTATAATGTCACCTTTAGGTGTTCTGCTCTGAACGGCGTTTAGTTCTTCGTAGAAGGAGTCTTTTGCCAAGACATTGTCGGGTTCAGTAGGGGCATAACATTGTATTATTGAGATGTTCCTTATTTTGGTCCGGAACCTGGCGGTCAAGACCCTGTCAGAGACCAGGATAAGAGACAGTTTCGCGCGGCTCTGGTTAAAAGGAGCCCCACACCTGACTCACGGCGACTACCGGTAGCTTTACCGGAGTACAACATTACAGTGCTGCCCGTTGGAGAGATGAATTCTCCGCTGTTCCACCATCTTATCTCACTAACTCCTAAGATATTTAATTTGTACCTCAGAAATTCACTCTCTAATTGAAGAAATCGTGCGTTCTGGGGACCTTCTGATCCATTGTCCAGGAGAGTACGCACATTCCAGAATCCAATCTTTGTCATTGTACGATAGCTAAAAGTCGTAACCGTTGAGTCAGTCCTTATCCGAGGCATAGTTGACGTTTCGTTAGCATATAAAGATTTCGGATAGTGCAAGTTGCTGGCATACACATCCTGTCCTTTGATTGTCGGTTTTAACGACAGGCCCTCAAAGGGAAAGGCCGTGGTATTTTTTTTCACACCCCACACCACAGGGGTACCTCAACCAAATCATCGCACCGCCATCACTGGCGGCTTGACGTTGGTTGGCATTGGTCTGTGACCACTGCCGTTCCAGGGGGCGCCCACGTGGAGGACTATGGAAGAGGAGTTTTTGCCCCCCCCCGATAGTATGGCTCATTTGGGGAAAATTTATGTACGATATGAACCCTCCATCTGTAACCGTTACAGAGTTATAGCATTTTTTTTAAACTGTCAAAACCTTTGGCTTGTCCAACAAATTCTAAATTTGTCAAGCCCCCAATTATTCGAACCGAGATCTGGTCTTACTTTTTGAAACTACATAAAATTTCATATAAACGAACTTTTTACCGGTTAGAAAAATTACCGTTATTTCAAAGATACAATCCTTAGAACTTTTAAAAAAAATTGTATAATAAATTTTTCATGAAAAATCCATATGATTACCTCGTAACGGTAAGATTTGTCAGTTCAAAGTACCGTTACGAAGTAATCATTTGGATTTTTGATGAAAAATAGATTTTGCATTTTTTTTTAAAGTTCCAACGGTTGTATTTTTGAAATAACGGTGATTTTTTTAACCGGCAAAAAGTTCGTTTATATGAAATTTTATGTAGTTTCAGAAAGTAAGATCAAATCTCGGATCGAATAATTGGTGGATTGGCAAATTTAGAATTTGTTAGACCAGTCAAGGATTTTGACAGTTTAAAAAAAAAATGCTATAACTCTGTAACGGTTCATGTTCATGTCGTACATTAATTTTCCCCAAATGAGCTATACTATCTACCACTGAAATATTTGCCATCATGAACGGGACACCCTGTATAGATAGAAGATAAGAGTTAGATTAAATCGGGGCGAATTTCTCAAATATCGTAAAATTTGAGTTTCCCGAAAATAAAAATAAATAACTGGCGCAACAGTCCAATTTGAACCACGGCCTCGAGATGAGTTAGCATCATCTCATTTTCTAGATCGTGACGGTTTTTGTGCAGAGGTATGTGATCAGCAACACGCTCAACCGAGTTATTTACCCCATAATGGATACTCATTTAACAGCTGAGTGGGCTCATAGTCCGACAGTAAATCCCCGGAATCGAACCGGGGCTCAGTGCGTTGAAGGCGAACGTGCTAACCGTTGCGCCATCCGGACTACGAAAATAATTCATTGGAATTTTGGTAAAAGATTCTCGACATCTTTTTACCACTGTTTTCCAGTGCTATGCAGCTTTCTCTTATTTTCTCACTCAATTCATGCTTACAAAGTGCAAAGGTCAAAGAGGAGCTTTCCTAAGGGCACACCAGTAAAATAATCATGTCTACTCTCATCCGCCTTTAAGAGGCTCTTCCCATAGATTTTAAATGTTCAGATAATTTCGTAGATTCCTTGCTTTATACCTATAGATACATATACTGACCGAGTATACATTAATGTACTTGGCCACCAATTACGAGTATCTTGCGGACCATTAGCGATGGGTAAATTTGCTATAAATAAATAAATTCAAATACCGAGCTTGTGCTGCTATTCATGTACTTGCACTGTGGCTCGAACATTGATTACTGAAGAACAAACGAGCCACCAAACATTATTAACTTTTTTTTTTAAAAGGTAGCCACAATCCTTCCGACACCATCATTATGCATCCAATGGTGGTGAGTGCAGCACGTTCCACGTACATTATAAAATGAATCAACTACCGTACGAGAGTATCTAACGATGCTGATGATACTCGTAATGATGAGATACGATGTACTTATGTATTATATATACTATGTGCGCGATTTTAAGTAACGGCCACAGTGAATATTTTTCTTCATCTCATGAAAATTATAATGCATTTTAAAACATGGAATTTATCGCCTAAAGTGTACTCTACTGTGGCTATTTCCATTTTTGAGAAAATGAACGGGGGAAAAATCTTGGTTTTCTGCAGTTATATTGCAGATATTGCTGTGGAGATATTGTGATATAGTGTGGGGTCTTTTGCGGAATCTTTCCTAGGAAAATCACCACCAACGATATGGACTGTGGGGTCCGTGGGTATTAGGCCGTAATCGGTAGCGACAATGTGAAACAAATGGATGCTGTGTGTGCAAACCTCATGCTCATATGGTAGGAAATTTGTAAAATTTGATTGACTATTATTGTCGATAAATTGGAGAAATTTTGCGATAATGATCGTAGTCAACTGTTTTTGATGACTTCAGATTGAAGAAAAAGAATGTAAATAAGATGTGTTGATGGTTCATATCAGGACCGCCGGAATTTTTGTTTCAATGAAGCGGAAGAGTGGGCATCAAGGAGATGACATATGTAGTTAGTAGGAACTCTTACCCAGCTTTCTCTCTCTCTGGTTCCTGTTAACTCCTTGTGGGGCATAGGGCATTTACCACGCCTACTTTCCACCTCGTTCTGTTCATCGCCATCGCTTTCAGCTCACTCCACGGCTTGCCTATTGAGGCACCCTGTCTCATAAACTGATCTTTTCCAGGTGTTACTAGGTCGTCTAACACGGCGACTTGCGTTGGTTCCCTGTGGGTTCCAATCGAGGGCCTGTTGAGCTATGTTGTTCGGCTCTTTTCGGAGTGTGTCCTATCTATTGTCACTTTCGCTCTTTTAATGAAAACATCTATCCTGTCCTGACCAGTAATAGGAGGTCGTCGTACCCAGCTTTAGAAGATACAAAAGAGAAATGGCCCCGAAATCAAAATAACGCAACGGTTGCAAAACAATTTTACAGTAAAAAAAAAAACAAAATGTTTCCGAAACATTGAAAAACTCGTTTTTCTTTTATCTGATATTCTCCACATAACCAAACTTAAAAATTTAATTTCACAACACTAAATTATTCGCAGCCTAAAGTACACTAAATTATTCACAACCAAAAGTCTGTCCCTCCTAAAATAGCGTTGAAAAGAAAAACGACACAGTGAAACGATTATCGAAAAAACGGTTTCGTAAATAACTGTTGCTGAAAAAACGGTTGCGGAAAAACGGTTGTCGAAAAATATGGTCGCGACTGTTGGAATAAAATGACGACTCGCTGCATTTCAAGTGATACTTTTGAATTATGCTGCTAGCCAAATAGATTCTCAAAATAATGTGAAAATTACTCCAAAGATTTTAGCCAAAAGCATTTCGCTCGTCAAATAGCAGCTTTTTAAAAAGAAAAATTAAAATTAAAAAAAAAGGCAACGGAAAACGACACAGTTGAAAAAATGCGTTTCGAAAAGAACGGTTGCGAAAATGTCGGTTGTCTGAAAGAACGATTCCAACAAAAAACCTTGTCAAAAAATCTTTTGTCGAAAGAAAACGGTTGCGGAAAGAAAAAATTGTCGAAATAAAACGACGATTCTTTGGATTTCAATCTAATTGAATTTTATAGCTAAACCATTTTTTTTGATGTTTTTTTTTTACAATATATAAAATAAAAAAATAAAACGTTTATCGAAAAGAACAGTTGTCGAAAAGGACAGTTGTCGAAAAGAACGGTTGCTGAAAAAACTATTGTCGGAATAAAACTACAACTCTCTACACTTCAAGTAATACTTTCGTATTATGTTTGCTAATAGGTGGTGAAAAAAAAATGACCTTAGAGATTTGTTTTTTGCAATCTCATCGAGTTTGATTGCTAAACCATTTTCCTGCTACCGTCTTAGAAGAACAGTTGTGAATGTTTGTGTTTTTTTTTTCTTTTATTCGAAATGTTCATCTCTAAAATAGTCACGAGTTCCATTCTAGCTCTCCCATTTATAACAATAATTTGTAGCACATTTTAAGACTCAAATCAAACAAAGATACATTCTGTAACAAATATCCTTTTCTAAACGGATACATTTTGTTATGTTGACGTAAGCCTCTCGTCGTGTATCTTCCTTACATGAATCCCATTGTTGCTAATTGAAATATATAAAGAGTCAGTCCTTGTACTCTCTTATTTAATAGTAAGTATTAAAGTTGAGAGAACTCCTTACGTTCTAATCCATAAATATGACTTAACTTTTGTCAAGTTAAGGGTAATTATGTGCCTACTGTCTTAGCGAATGCACATTGTGTTTGTATGTAAATTGTCTGCTGATTATGAAATGTTGCGACATTCAAAATTTATATGATAATATACATACATTTATCTGATAAATGTGTCAAGAATGAAAGACAAGGACATATTGCATAAATTTCTCAAGTAGCTAAAAATATTATGTCGATGACCAACAAATTTGTTTATTTACCTTAAACCCTAGTGAGGCATTGCACGTCAACCAGCCCCACGACGTTTCGTTAGCATAAACTGGTATCGGACAATGCATGTTGCTAGAATAAACCTTCTGACTATTTAGCTACATACCTGCAACAAGTCGAGAATGGTAGTGCCTTACACCTACGCCCCACACCACAGGGGGAGGACAAACCTTCATGGCTACGACGGGATTCGAACCCTCGACGCCGGCGAGACATCAGACCGACACCGACGATGTGTGCATTGTTTCCATGTCTGTAAAATTCGCTTCGATACTCGGGTCTAACCTTTCGGTCACGTAAACCCGACTTACGTGTAAAGAATAATTGCGTTTACGCGACTCGGGTAAAAATCACGCGATCACGTATTCGCGTCCCTTATATCGGAAGCTTTAAGGTTCTGATGGGTCTAATGCCTGCTACAGACAATGGCCCATCGCGATGGTGACTTTGATCGCCATCACACACCAAATGTCAATTCACACAGTGGTCTTCGATTGGCCCTCAGGAAATTGCGCATAGTGGGCCGTTGAAATTACTACTACTTTGCCTTAACCCCTAGCGGGGCATAGCGCGTCAACTACTCCTGCGCGCCATCGTACTCTGTTCTGGGCAATGGGGCGCAACTCCCCAAAAGACTTACCCAGTACCTGAAACTCCTTTGCCACAGATCGACGCCATGTGATTCGAGGACCCCCTCTTGGTCGGCCTTGGTTGGAAATGGGGTTCCATTTCATGGCATGCATAGCAATGCAGTTCTCACTCTTCCGCAATGTGTGACCTATCCACTGCCATTTTCGCCTGCGTATCAATTCGTCGATTGGCATCTGACCCGTACGCCGACTTAGCTCTTCATTTGATATTGTTTCGGGCCAGAAAATTCTTAAAATTCGACGAAGACATGAGTTGACGAAAACTTGCAGCTTTCTGGTAACTCCTACGGAAACTTTCCATGTACTGCTCCCATACAAAAGCACTGATAGTACCAGGGAGCGAAACAGGCCCAGCTTGGTCTTGATGCTGAGATAACTGCTCTGCCAGATTTTGGACAGCATGCCGTATGCGCGTTTAGCCTGGTTGATACGACGAGCGATGTCCTGCTCCGTACCACCATTTTCGGCAACAATGCTACCCAGGTAGACGAAGTTGTCTACCTTCTCCACAGGCTGCCCATTAATATTGATGGCAATAGGTGTCGGATTTCATTTTCGCAACGGCGGGCTAAGCACCTTGGTCTTGTTGGTATTAATCTTTAGCCCAACCTTGCTTGCCTCCCTCTCGAGATCTAACGCCATTGCGGACAGATCCATGATTTTGTGGGAGAGTAGGCATATGTCGTCAGCGTAGTCAAGATGTTGTAGATAAGATGTCAAAGTCCATTGAATTCCTCTGTCGAGTCCGGATAGGGCTGCATGTAACACATCGCCGATCACAATGAGGAATAGGATCGGTGAGAGGATGCACCCCTGCCGAACTCCACTGCGAATCTCAAAGTCCCCCGACACCTTACCTTTATGCAGAACGCGACATTTCGCGCCGTCATAGGTTGCCTTAATAATAGCCACAAGCTTCTCAGGGATGCCTCTCCTTCGCAAGGCCGCCCATATAGAATCCCGGTTCACACTATCGAAAGCCTTTTCGAAATCGATGAAAAGCAAGTGAAGCGGAGAATCGTATTCAGCGCATTGCTCGATGATGATTCGCAAGGTGTTAATGTGATCGACACAGGAGAATCCGGATCGAAAGCCAGCCTGCTCTTCATCAATTGTGCTTTCTAAGTGGGCCTTTAGTCTTTCCAGGACGATTTTAGCTATTATCTTGGCAACGGCAGGAAGCACACAAATGCCTCTCCAATTATTACAGTCTGTGAGGCTACCCTTCTTTGGAAGTTTGATGATCAAACCTTCCTTCCACTCAGTGGGAAAGGTCTCTGTATTCCACGCTTTATCAACAAGTGGGTGCAGCAAATCGGCAGTTACGCTTGGCGCTGCTTGATAAAGTTCGGCAGGGATGCCGTCAAGTCCGGCGGCTTTTCCTCGTTTTAGTGCAATAATTGCAGTGACTATTTCCTCTTTAGTCGGGGCAGTGGACCGTATACGCACATTTTGATGGTTAGCTAAATTATCTATATGAGGGGGAACTTCACCAGAGGTTACACGGTTCAAGACCGTGGCGAAGTGTTCTTTCCACCGCCTCATTTGATCTTCTTCCAAGATAAGTAGCTTTCCATCACTATCTTTCACCGGATGTTGGCAGGAGTTACGACCACCTGTAAACTCCTTGATGACACCGTATACGGCGTTTAAGTTGTTACTTCTAGCGGCTTCTTCTGCTGACGCTAAAAGAGAATTGGCATAAACTCTTTTATCGCGTCGCACACTACGCTGAACTTCTCGAGCTTTCTGACGGTAAAGGAGTTCGATGCTGCTTCGATTGTCGTCTGATGCTGCAGCCAAACGAACTTTCAGCTCCTTTCTTTCAACAATCCGCTGCCATGAAGCGTCGGACATCCAGGGCTTATTCCGGCAATCCGGGTTTGGGCCAAGGATGGTTGGCCGTTGAAATTGACAGCTGTCGCTTTGTGCGACACGGCAATTTTAATCAAACGGATCGCGTACGACAGAAGGTCGGTGATAGTAGCATTGCGATAATTGTGTAGTAGCCTGTCAACTTAAATCAGCTGTTCAAAGTTGCGAACGCGATGGGCCATTGCGTGGGGGAAAATGGCTCTCGAAGCCATTTGTGGCCATCCCATGGCGCATCGCTGTTGACAGTAATGACGGTTACGCGCCACTGAACGCCATTCGCCCGTCCACACAATGGTGACGGCTTCAAGTGGCCGGGGATGGGCCATTGTCTGTAGCAGGCTTAATGCATTGTTCCGAAGAAAATCGATGATAATTCGAAAAGCTTAAATTTAAGCTCCGAAAACGGTCGATTTTCAAAAAGTACAAATAGAAAGAAGATAGAAGGTTACCACATAACCTGTGGTAAGTAAAACTGTAACTTATGCCTTTGTCAATGAACAGCTACTTATTTTTTGCCTTAACCCCCTGCCGGGCTTAGCATGTCAACTCCTACTTAGTTGTTGTTCTGGTAGCGATGCTTCAAATACTGTAATTCTTCTTGCATCGAGGGGGTTTGGCAGCTCTTGGCCGTTGAAAAACGGGTCGTTCCGGTACCAAGAACCGGCTGCCTCAGGAACGACTCCTACTTAGTCCTAAACACTTAATCTTAGTTGATGTTTGGTTAGCATATAAAACATCTCGGATAATGCAAATTGCTTGCATACACATCCGTGGCATTTAGTCGCCTTCTATGACAAGCCGGAAAAGGCTGCGGCTAAATCTTACGCCCCACACAACAAAGAGGACAACGGACAGTTGATCGCCTTAAATGGAATAGCAATTTGAAATTCCGGACGTTCTAATGGAATAGCAATTTGAAATTCCGGATGTTCTGATTTAAAGTCTCAAATTTCAATTACGTACACGAAAAAAAAGCTCAATTATTGCATTTTAATTGATTCGCTTTTATCGTGTCAGCATAGCACACTTCTGTTAAACTTTTACGTAAATTTGCCATGCACTAATTGTGCCTATTATTTCATATCAAAGACAAGGCAAGAGGAAAATTTCACTTTATAATGCACCATCAACCTCTTAGGCACGAAAAAAAAACTGCACTATGAAATATGCAATCGACAATTGTTTGCGTAAATTAAACAATTTCAGTCTAGTTAGCGAGAAATGATAGATAAATTTATGCTGTGTTTATGTTAATGCGAAATGGCATGTAGTCGTAGGTAAATGGTATCGAAAGGCTGCATACTTTTTTTTAGACACCTCGGGATCTAATACATACATATATGGCAAATTGATGATAATTATACACCAATGTTGTAAAATTATATTAAGCGCGTTCTTTTGCGCAGCTGTCCAGTGTAGGGTAGGGTAAGGAACAGGCATTACACAAACAACAAGTCGCTTGTTGTTGGTGTAATGCGTGTTTCTTATCCTACACGACACTTGATAGCTACGCAAAAGAATGCGCCTATTGTATGATATACCATTTGATACTATTAGCACGACTACTAGGCGTGTCAAAAAAATGAAACGCACAACGAAATACATAATGCAAAATGCATAATTTTCACCAAATAACAATTAATGCATCGACAGATATATGGTTTTATGTATCTGCGTGTAGATGCCAGAGACGTTGCATAAAATTGTTGAATTCCTAATGTCCGCACAGTAACACAGTGGCAATTGTTAAGCTCTAATTGCACTACCATAAAAAAATATTAACAACAATTTATTGCATAAAATTGATTTATAACGTTAGCATAAAAGATATATACGATTAAATTATGGATTAAATTATAGTCAATGCAATGCAATAATTTGCAAATAAGTGCGGAGATGAATACGTGCGAATTGTAAAATGTTTGTGTGGTGCTGTGTTGGAAAAAGTAGGAAATATGATACTTGTTAAATTCCTCGAAATAAGGAAGAAATATTCCGATAAAATGAATTTTAAAAAGTCCAGTATTTAATTTTCCATCTATTAAAGTAGATGGAAATGCAGAGTTTCGGTGACAAATTTTATTGAGGTCCACTATGTTCTCTTATGTGGTGGCTCGATGAATAGAGCGTTCATTTGTCAAGGGAGATGTTGCAGGTTCAATTCCTGCCACAAATATATTCGAACAGTTGTTCGACCTTCAGTCGACTCAGCTCCGAATGAGAATATTGCTTCGATAAAAATTAAATGCCACAGTGGCCAAAAAAACCAACAAAGCTGACCAAAATAAATAACATTTAGATATTAAGTTGAAAATCTTCAGTCGGAGAATTTTGAGGTCGCTGATTGCGAATTTGATGTCAAAATCGTAAAAAACCAAAATGGGGGGTTAAGAACGGCAACACAGTTTTCTGTAATTAAATTCAATTCTGCTGGAAGTTATTGGGTGTACAACTTTGCTTCCGCCGTTTTTTCCTGGAATTTAGAGCTTAATTGTCAAAAAGTACCTACAGATGTATTATTCAAAGTACTGTCCATCGCTAGCGACAACTTTCGTCCATCTCTCCGGCAATTTTCGTATTCCATCTCGAAAAAAGGAGGCGTCTTTCGATTTCGACGCGATCCATGATTGGATCAATTTTTCGACTTCCTCGTACGAATGAAAATTCTGATCAGCGGGGTTTTGGCCGCTCGTTGCCCCTGTCCTGTACGTATTAACAAAAATTCACAGGCCTGGGGAAGACAAAACAAACATGGGAGGCAAAAATGGGGAATGATAAAAAATTAGGCGATAAAGATGGAATGGTTGGCGGAAGGCGCAGACTATCTCGCGCTCGCATTCGGGTCCAGGTGTAATGGAACCCTCGGCCTCTGGTTTCGTACCACCGACAGATCACTACTCATCAGGTGCTGCTTCGATCTGCCGGTGGGAGCAGCACTACCAGACCATAATATGGTTCATTACAGGTGGTTCATTACAAAGGATGGAATTTTTGGCGGACGGCAGAAACTACCAAGTCCAGGTGTAATGGAACCCTCGGCCTCTGGTTTCGTATCACCGACAGATCCTTACTCATCAGGTGCTGCCATCACTGCCAGGCCAAAATATGGTTCATTACAAGTTGTATCTTTGAAGTAACGGTGATCTTTGCAACTATGGCAAAAAATCCATTTATGTGAAATTTTATGTAGTTTCAGAAAGTCAAATATCCGATTAAATGATCGGAGGAAGTAGTGGAAAATTTTAACTTTGCTCGACAAGTCCAGCTTTTCGACAAAATTTACAAGAAATGCTATTATTCTGTAACGGTTAAAGACACAGTGTCCATGTCATATGTTAATTTTCCTCAAATGAACCACTGCTACCTACCATTAAAGAATTTACCACCAAGAACCGTACTACACCCTGTAGAATAAAGCTGTTGTGGCTAAATTGACAATACACTATGATGTCTACATTACATTCAAGCTTATAAAGTCTAGCATTTTCACACAACTAAAAAAAAATTAACCAAAGCTAAAGCAGAACATAAACGAAAACTCCATTTTCCAATTAAACTAATTACCCCGCCAACCATAATTCGCTACGCTAACTAATTAAGTCGGCCCCAGCTATATCAGGCTCAAACCAGCGGCATGCCATATTAGACATAGATTCGAAAACATGATTTTTTCTTTTAAATACCAATTTTTACAAAGTAACGCGTGAATCGTGACTATCTCTTTAATGGTCTCAATCTAATGCAAAAAGATTATCTACAAACATAGATAGCAGGGTGCTATGCCTCACGTAGTTATAGCTGCGAGCAAGTCATGAAGCCGTAAACAAAATTGCGTGCTCTAATGAAATATCTTCAGGAAAACAACATTGCAAGGAAAAGAATATCTATTACATTATATTTTTTCATTGCGTATTTTTTTTCAGACTGAAAATACCTATTCACAGGTACTGTGTGTAGTGTAGTGTATCTTCATGAGCCTTGACTAACTACCGCGCTGATTCTACCAATAATAATCTAAAAAATAAAACAACATGATTCCAAACTATTATATGAGGTTTGTGTGCTGTCCAGTAGAAAGCTTTAAATGAGAACTCCTTGTATAGCCAACAAAAGATTATTGTATCTACACAAACAATTTTCCAGTGTTTTGAATCATGGCCGGAAAATATCTTCCGCCATTTGTGCTCATTTCTATTGTTGTCCATTGGCTTTCTGCAGGGGGGAAATCGGGATGAAAACCGTCTGGACAGAGGGGGAGAGAGTTTCCTGTAAAAAAGGACCTCCTCGATGAGCAAACGGGGTTGATGCCTTTTGAATGCAGGATGCGAGTTGTCTAAGGAAGAACCATTGTGGGATGTGGAAATGGACCACTTTTGAAGTTGTTCTAGGTCACCGCAAATGAATACATCCAGTATCCAGTCTTTCATCTTTCATCACGGATGAAGAATCGATCGAAGGACTGACTCTTCCAGGCCAGACCTAATTGTTGTTTTCAATTCGACTGGAAGCATTCTGGTATCTATGCAGTTGTGTCCATTATAGCACTTACTTATACACTATATCTTCAACAAGCCGTGTACATAGTTTCTTTTTTTTTTTCAATTATCTGCTTAGTGCTTTCTAACAATATGTACTCGTATACGTTACGTGGGTTACTTTAATTTTACAGAGTAAATAGACCTTGCCCATACCATACGCCACCCTCTTCCCGCTGGAAAGCTATAAAGTTTGCTTTAGTGAAAGATATTCAATGTCATTTTCAAGCACTATTAGTGGACTTTATCGAAGTGTGTTTAACCTATACACGGAACTGGAGAGCAAATATCAGATAAACAGCTCATTTTAGAAAAAAACGTATCGATACCATAAGTTTGCGGAAAAGTGTTGAGGCAATTATTCGCAGGAATTTGTCGTACCTTCCTATCTCATGTAGTCGTACTTAAAAATGCAATTATATTCTGTGTTGATAAGAAGATCTATTATCTACACACACTTGTTTATGATACACGATGGAAGAGCATACGTCAATTGGAAATTAATTGTGCAACTGATAATGATAAAGAAAAAGAACCGAAAGGGAATTGAGCAATATAGCTTCACCATCACCCAGACAGGTTGTAATTGAATCACTGACGGGAATTCACTGCGAAGCTTACTACACTTTGACTCAATTGACGACTTAACGCAATTTTTAATTTTGTCGTTACCACTACTTTTATTTTTATTCCTGATGCGCTCCGCTTTTTCGAGCATCTTCAGATGAATGACTTCCTCCATCTCCGATTTTATGACTCGTTTCTTTAAGGTGTTCTGCAAAGTTGATTCGTTTACATGTTCCTTGAATCTTGTTTCTATTGAGCGTCCTGTTTGTTCAACGTATGTTGCTGAGCATTCGGGATATTCAAACTCATATACTCCAGGTTTCTTGTATCGATCGGAACGAGGTTTTGTGTTCAGCAATGTTTTTCTTATGGTGTTGCCGCTTTGGAATGCCGGGATTAGATTTTCTCACTTGAAGAGAGCACCCACTTTCTACGAAATAGTTAAGATAGAAGGCAGTGAGATGTAACTACTCTGTCGTTCTATTGCCACCTTAGGTTAGGTTAAGGGGCTGCCATGAAACAACACAGCACACTTAGACCTCTCATGGGTCCATTGTGATACCACCAGTAACAAAAACACCTCTCTAAGAAACCTAGGTTCCGAACCAGCCTGTGCTGGCAATGTAGCGATTGAGCTGTATCACACTCATATCCTTGAGGTCCTCCATATCAAAGTAGAACCAGGAGCCCATGGAATTTCTTCCTCCTGATTGCCAGTGCCGGACAGCGGCATTGAAGGTGCAAGACACTCTCCTCCTCATCCGCATCCTCACAACTCCTGCAGTAGTCATGATGAGGAAGACGGAGCCTCCATGCGAGCTCACCAATGGGGCAGTGCCCTGTGATAGCCCCCACCACTCTACCAATGTGCTTTCTATTCAGTGCCAGCAAAGAGGCAGATCGGCTAGGGTCGAATTTCTGCCAAATCATTCTCGTCGTTTGGCAAGTACGACTATTGAGCCATCTGGTATTTGCCCTATCCACTGCCACAGATTTAATTGCCACTTTGCATGATGCAATTGGCATTCTAATGTCATTGCGGTGTCCATCGACGACACCGGTTGCCCCCTCGTGCGCAAGATCGTCCGCCCTGCAGTTGCCCGCAAAGCCACTGTGACTCGGTATCCAGCAGAGGGTAATGTTGAAAAAGTAACTCATCTCCATGAGGGACGAGCGGCACTCCAGAATAGTTTTCGATGTGGTGAGAACAGAGTCAAGCGAGCGAATCGCAGCCTGACTGTCCGTATAGATAGTAATGTCTCTTGCAGTCACGACATGATTCCTCAACCAGGTCAGTGCTTCCGAGATCGCCGAAACCTCGGCCTGCAGGACACTACAAAAGTCGGGAAGACGGTAGGATAAGTTAATTCCCAGTACCTCCGACTGTATACCAATCCCAACTCTATTCTCGGTCTTAGAGCCATCCGTGTAGATAGTCAAGGAGTTGGAGGTAAGGGGTACATTATCAGCCCATAGGCTTCTCGACGGAATCAGGCTGGTATAGTTCCTACCGAAAAATTTATTTATTTATTATTTATTTATTGCCACCTTGGAGTAAACGAAGTTACACACCATTTCAGTAGGCTTCTTCCTTATCAAGCTGTCAATCATATTAGCTTGATATCCGTTACTAGCAGCAATATTTCGAATCGTGTTGAGTTCGTTTTGACAAGCTGATATGCTGACGCGTTGGTGTACGGGACTACTGGGCGAGGGCAAGGGTTTCCTCCTTTGTGTAACTTAACCAATACGTACATCTTCGTGGCTTCTGCATTCATTGGGATCATCTTCCTTTTCTCAAATTCCTCCGGGAAAATAGTAGATGATCCCAACACGACGTTTGCTTAGACAGTACGGAGGGCTGGTCAAAGATGAATTTAAGGCGCGCAGTCAAGGAAATTTTGACGCCCCTCACATTTTTCAAAACAGTTTTTGGGCTGCACTTTGAAAAAGGCGGTTGTCAGATTGATTTTTTCAAGCGCCGCTTTTGTCCGACGGTTTTGCTAGGTCGATAAGTCACTCTCACTGGAGAATCAAGCCCCAGACTGGAAATTAAATCGTTCGAGCGAGTAAATTTGAACTGTGAGGCCTGTGCGGCGACACAACACACACTATGGCAGGTAAATCTGAACGTATATGGCCGGCCTTAGAAAATTTTTCCGGTTATGCGAATTTGAATTAAGCTTTCTGGCTAAGTCTCTATCGATTGCTAACAAAAAAAACCTGACAGTGCCTGGCATGCGTTCTGAATCTACCATTCTCTTGACGTAATATGAGATTCAGTTTTCTATAAGGCCGTCTCGGGTCGTCTCATATTCGTCTAGTAATCGGCTCGTCTGCGATTCGAACTCCACTTTCCAGGCAAATGTATGAAGATCTGTACACGGGTCGTCCATAGTTTGCGTAAGCGAATCGATGTACTGATGTACTCGTGTGTAAGTCTCGAACCATGCGAACTGCTTGGAACGAGAAAAGTCGTCGGCGTCGGACACCAAGAAGAAATATATGAACGCATTTGTTCAATTGGGAAATGTGTTCTAAGAAATTGTGGTGTAGTCGTATATGGATGTCGCGTGAGTCGATGCGCTTCATGCCCAAGAGGATCCTTTTTGCCTCACGAAAGGGTTAAAATGCTTTCACCGACACTCTTGTGCATTCCTCCTTTCGTCTCGAATCACGCGACATCCATAGTGCCCATATCCCGTTCATTTAACCTCGCCAAGGATTAAAATGATTTCACCGACACTCCTGTGCACTCCTCCTTTCACCTCTACTCAGGTGACATATTACCCAAACTCCACCCAACTCTAAAACCATATTCGTGTCAATAAGAATCCATAACAACACCCATTCCTAATACCGGATCGCGTCGCAGACGCGCCGAATTCCAATCGACCCGTGAGCGGTGTATCGCGTCCCTCGTCTTGTGGGAATGAAGACGCGCAGAATTCGAATCGCAGACGAGCCGAATATCAGACGACCCGTGTGCGTTGGGACTAATAGTCACCGAATATCAACGCTTGTGATTTCGGTTGATAATTGAGTCCACACTCATACTTGTGACTCTGAAATTTGAATGCAAGCTATGAACGTCTGTGGAGTGGAGTCGTTTTTGCATTGTATCAGTAGTACTCGTTACTCATACTTGCTTACTCATTTGAATCAAAAAATTAAAAAAAACCGGGGGGTTCGATGGTATGTACAACTGTCGTTTGTAAAAAATTATGAAATTTAAAAAGAAACGTTATGAAATGGAAAATGGATGGTAGATAATATGACGGATAGTCTGACATAAAAATCCGTCAGCGCGATGGGATCAATCCTGCTCCCTCGCAATAGTACGGCATGTTCTTAATATGCACTTACTCTTATACGATTAATTGATCGTGCTGAGCTGCACGCTGCAATTGTAAAAAATAAAAAAAATAAAGTTATCAGCTATATCATCATCATCATCGTGGCGCGACAGCCCGACGTCGGGCCTTGGCCGCCTGTAAAACTATCAGCTACATGCATTGTGTTAATTGCTTGCGTCTGAGTCTATAAAACAAACAATGTATGTGTGTATGTCGGTTTAGTTTAATGATTTGCCTACATTTTTCTTAAAATTGTGTAAGGTGTTCAAACATTCATTGTCTAAAGTTTCATAAAGCACTTGGTGTGTTTTCTGTTTAAATGTATTATTCGGTATTGTTTTATTACATAAAACAGTTTTTAATCTTTGGCGCTATATTATTATTATTATATTTCTTTTGTTTCTAAGGTGGTTTTCCCACACGAGATCACGCTACCTGCTGTGCTACCACACGACCAACCACGAGACATGCTGTGTAACCGGCTGTTCCATCATTTATGCGATCAATCACTACCAGCTGTGCGACCACATACACAATAGCATTGCTGGCCGCGGCTGGTCGCAAAGTCGGTCGTATAGGTGGTTGCATATCGCTGCTCGCTCAACTGGTTGCATAGCTGGTCGCACAACAGGTTCCATAGTTGGTCGCACAGCTAGTCACATAGCTAATCGCATAGCTAGTTGCATAGCTAGTCGCATAGCTAGTCGCATAACCAATCGCATAGCAAGTCGCATAGCTAGTCGCACCGCTAGTCACATAGCTAGTCGCATAACTAATTGCATAGCTAGTCGGACAGCTAGTCGCATAACAAATCGCATGGCTAATCGCACAGCTGGTGGCACAGCACGTCTCGTGGCTAATTAATCAAAACTACTAAAGTAATATCAAATATTGATGAAAACAGCGATGAAGACTATGAATTGTTTTAATTTGTAAAATTAATCGATTTGTACCCGCTGCTTTTGTACATTAATGTATAGTATGTTTAGAAAATTCAAAAATCTATTTTTATTATAAAAAATTGAAATACTATTCACCATTTATTAAATACAATTTCATTTAATTTGTTTTGCTTTTATTTCCATTATTGTTTTATTGTATTGATTTTTAAAATTTATTGTACATTTGTTTAGTAATTTCTAGTTCATTTTCATGTATTTATTTCTTTGTTTTACTTAAAATTCTCATATAATTTTTTCTTAAACACGCTCACTGTCTATCCATTTTTCGAACTCTTTCCTGACACGTAAGTGTACCTTTTTTTAAGTTTCGTGTGACATAGGCGTGAAACTAAAGGCACAACATTAATTATATGCAACTCATAGACAGTGGACGTGTTAATATGCAAATATATAAATATACGTACATATAATAAGAATATTGACAATCAAATGACACAATACATAATACCAAAAATACGAAACCTAATTTATTTATAGGTGGCGGGCTTTTTGCACCCCAAACATTTAGTGGAGGTCTTGGTACCTTGGGGAGCCCCGCACAACCCTCAGGTACTTGTAATTAAAATACATTTTTTTCTTTTCTATATACTCGTACATAAATAACTCCATAAAAAACCTATACAAAAATGTCATCCCTTCATTATAATATAATGTGGACATGATGGCACTTATTATTTGTAGAAAAACATTCCTAGATTTTCCATTTTTTTACAAATCAATAATTGAATTTGTTATATAATTTGAATTTTCATTGGAATTTGAAATATCTAATTAAAAATTTGTAGCGCCAGACTCGTATAAACAGACTGATTCAGTGAAACTATTTTATATTTTGTACAGCCTTGGCCAAAAGTATTAGGCACCCTGTAAATAACTGAATATTTTTTTGTTTAAATGAAAAAACAAAGTTTTTTTTTCGAAATTATTATGTATCGATGAAATTAAACTAAATACATTAATATCTTGTGGGTCTACCCTTTGCTTTTATTACAGCAGCAATCCTCTTGGGCATACTCCTAACGAGCTTTGTACAGTCAACGGTACTTATGGAGTTCCACTCGTGTACCAAAGCTGTTTTTAACGCCACTTTTGATGTGATGGTGTATTTCTGTATGTTACGCTTCAGAATACCCCAAAGGTGTTCGATAGAGTTCAGGTCTGGGGACTGCACTGGCCAATTTAATAATTCAATATTGTTGTCTCTAAACCAGCGCATCGTAATCGCCGATTTGTGACAAGGAGCATTATCTTGTTGGAATTTGACTCCACGTAGATTCGTGTCACCAAAAATGCGCGTTAACGAAGTCATTAGTACAGTTTCCAGCACATTTATGTACTTTTCACTGTTCAAACGGTCTTCACAAACGAACATCTCGCCGACTCCACCAGCAGCCATGCTACCCCATACCATGATACTGCCTCCTCCATGTTTAACTGTAGGCACCACGCAATCTGGATGATATTCCTCACCAACGCGCCGCCTAACAAAAGTCACACCAGGTGTTCCAAATACCTGTTAGAAAATACAAAAAAACCTGTTTCAATTTTTTGGAAAAATTTTCTGAAATCGAGGCCTCCGTAAAAAATTACGGTTATTGTTGTTTGAAAAAGGTTATAATTGAGCTTACCTGGAAACTTGATTCATCGGACCACAGAACATTTGCCCAATCCTCTTCTGTGAAATGCTGGTACCGAAGAGCCCATTCCAAGCGATTTTTTTTGTTGGCTGCTGAAAGCCACGGCTTCTTTCTAGCTTTACAACCTTTCAAGCCTGCTTCTGCGAGACGCCTTCTTATCGTTCGAGCACTTATTACTTTCCCCAAGTTTTCCGACAGGTTAGCAGCAAGCGCAGAAGATGTTTTTTTTACGCTCCTTCAAAGAGTCGCGGACAAGTTTTCTGTCCTGGCGTTTTGAAGTTACGCGTTTTCTGCCTGTTCTTGGCTTATTTTCATGAGAACTGGTCTCCGCAAACCGCATGATAGCAGATTGCACTGCGCACCGAGAACATTTCACTAGCTTGGTAATCTCAACTTGAGATTTGCCCTGTTCATGTAATAACTGAATTCTACAGCGTTTTTCAATACCAAGCTCACTCGTTTTAGGCATATTGTATTGCACAGAGTGTCTAGTTTGCAAATAAATTACAAAAACAAGCAACCACACCCTATAAGTAACAAATGGAGACTGACAAAATATTATCAACAATTTCTCAAATACCCCATTTCCTGGAATTTGCACGCCAGATGTTTCATGGCTCTTCAAAGAAGATCATTTATTGCCGTTATTATTGTTTGGACAAACCAGTATCGTAAATATTAAAAGAAATTATCAATTTTAACACACGTTTCAAATTACATGTATTTTGAAGGGGTGCCTAATACTTTTGGCCATGGCTGTATATCATCAAAACAGCGCGTTTTCATTACGAGATATTTTTTTTATTATTCAATTTAATACAATATTGTTGAATACAATATTGCTCTCTTCTTCAGTTCATTGGAACTGACCAAAGAACTGAAGAACATACGCTTAGGTTTAATTTAGTGTCCCGGATAGCTAACAGACAGTTTAACCAGACATTGAGAAAACGGGCCCTAATGTATGTAATTAATATTTACGGCTTCTGAATCCCGAAAAAAGCTAAAAGCTTTTCGAAGCTCTCTGGAGAGCTTTAGATAAGTTTCGTCGCACAAGCTTTCTGACCATTATGGATGAAGTTAAAGTGTAAGACGATATTACGTCAAAATGTATTTTCATATTAAAAAAATAAATAAATAAATAGTTTAAAAAATGGACTTTCTATTATTAAAAAAAAATCATAAGTTTCACTGGATTACTCTGTATCTATGTATATTTCATATTAATTGAAATATGTGTTAATAAAATAATTTTCATTTCCTTCATTAATTGTTAATCATTTTGTGTAGTTAGGTATAGGTCATGTTAATATGTTTAAAGTTTTTGGGAAAATTTGATTGATTTGTACATCGTTTTATGACGCACTATTTTTCATCAATCATTTACAATTTAATGTCATTTTATATTAATATTAACATTATACAATTTTGGTTGGTTTCATTGGCTGCGTTTCTGCGAACGAATCAGGTTTTTACATTTCTCGAATTCTTCTCTGTCATGAAAATGTTCCCCTCCGGATCAGAATACTTCTCAGATCCGGAGGGGAACATTTTCATGACAGTAGTCCGTACAAATTTTACCGGAAGGGAAAGCATGTGGAGGAGAATTTGTTTGAACTCGTCGCAAATTTGTATGAAATACAAAACTTTGTCGTGGTTCAACCGATGATGACAGATTCCGTTTCCATTTGTTTTATGGACGGTTTGGGATTTTGACAATACATAGTGCACAGCGGATATCCATTTGCGGGATACCATTCCGCCACTCCTTCTATCCACATCGCAACATGCCTATTGGAAGGGTAAGTCGGTGGACACGGCTCTGCACTCTTTGGTCAGTTACATTGAGAAATCTCTCGACCAAAAGGAATACACGATGGTTGTATTCCTGGACATCGAGGGGGCTTTCAATAATATCAGACCTAGTGCGATCATTGAGGCACTCCGAGGTCTCCAGGTTGATGAGTCGCTCTGCAAACTCGTTAATATGTTACTAACTTCTAGGCGTATACACTCTACCTTGGGTGCATCGTCGGTATGCAGGAGTGTCTCCAGAGGAACCCCCCAAGGAGGGATATTGTCTCCCCTCCTTTGGGTCATAGGGATCAACAAACTGCTCTTGAGGCTGGAAGAAATTGGGTGTAAAGTCATCGCGTATGCAGATGACGTTGCCATTGCCGTCACAGGAAAGTTTCCTGATGTCCTCAGTGGGTTGTTGCAGAATGCCTTGACCATTCTATCAGAATGGGCAAACTTTTGCGGAGTTGGAACTAACCCTGCCAAGACGGAGCTTGTGCTCTTCACTAGAAAGCACACGACTCCTCCCATTGAATCTCCCATTTTGGAGGGCACGAAATTGGTTTTCGCCGACAAGGCTAAGTTCCTAGGTCTTATTTTAGATAGGAAACTAAGGTGGAAGCTCAACATCGAGGAACGGGTCAATAAAGCTATTATCGCACTCTACTCGTGTAAAAGGGCCATTGGTAATAACTGGGGCCTGCAGCCTAAAGCTGTATATTGGCTATATACTGCTGTCGTACGACCCATACTACTGTACGGAATTAGTGTCTGGTGGACAGCACTTCGAGTAGGGGCTTATATTAAATTACTGAACAAGGTACAAAGACTAGCTGCGATGGCCATGACGGGGGCCTTCAGGACCACTCCGTCAGCCGGGCTGGACATGGTGCTCGGCTTGCTCCCGTTGGATATTTGTGGTGAACAACTGGCGGCAAACACGGCCCTGCGTCTTCGTGAGACTGGCCAGTGGCGCACGCTGAGATGCGGGCACTCAACTGTACTGGATAATTTGAGTCTCCCCACGGAGACTGACTATATCTCTCCGAAATACCTTTTTGGCCGAAACTACACCAGTTGGATTCCGTCGAGGCGTCAGTGGGCTAATAGCGCGCCCCTGGCCATCGACTCCATAGTCATCTACACGGATGGCTCTAGGGTCGTTGGCGGTGTTGGGGCGGGCATCTATTCGGAGGGACTGGGGATTAACCTGTCACTCCGCCTTCCGGATTTCTGCAGTGTCCTGCAGGCGGAGGTTACGGCAATTTTTGAAGCTTTGACCTGGCTAGGAAATCATGTAGTGACCATGAGAGACGTTATGATCTACACGGATAGTCAGGCTGCCATTCGATCACTCGAATCCGTCCTGACTACATCGCAAACCATCGCAAAGTGTCGGTCGATTCTTAAAGAGATGGGTGCATTTTTCAACATTACGCTCTGTTGGATACCGAGTCATAGCGACTTCGTGGGTGACTGCATCGCGGATGAACTGGCTAAGGAAGGGACTACCGGCGCTCTCGACGGAGACCGTTTAAACATTAGAATGCCAATCGCATCGTGCAAAATTATAATTAAAGCCGTCGCGATTGACAGAGCGAACATTAGATGGCTAAACTGCGACACGTGCCAGACGACGAAATTGATTTGGCCGAAACTTGACCCTAACCGCTCTGCCGCACTGCTTTCATTGAATAGGAAGCACATTGGCATGGTTGTGGGGGTTATTACAGGGCACTGTCCCATTGGTGAGCTCGCCTGGAGGCTCCGTATTCCTCATAACGACTATTGTAGGAGCTGTGAGGATGTGGATGAGGAGGAAAGCGTTCTGCATCTTCTCTGTCACTGTCCGGCCTTGGCTACGAGGCGGAAGAAATTCGTTGGCTCTTGGTTTTTCCTGGACCTGGACGACATTAAAAACACGAGTGGTGTCATACAGCTCTATCGCTTTATCACCAGCTCAGGCTGGTTTAACGCCTAGGTTATAACAGGCTACTTTGGTGGTAACACAACGGTCCAAATGATGGACTAAGTGTGCTGGGTGAGCACCCGGCAGCCCCTTTACCTAACCTAACCTAACCTAGTGCACAGCGTCGTGACAGTGACGTCAAATTGCAGTGATAACTTCACTATTTTACGCTAAAGTCTTGCGTCAGAGAACGCCGCGTTGGTTGCAAAATCTAATTAACGGGGCAGCGGCATTTTTTTGGAATTCTAACATACGTGGTCATTTGTGCTTTATATATTGTCAAAATCCTCGATCGCCCATAGAATAAATGGAAACGGAATGTGTCATCGGTTGAACAGCGGCAAAGTTTTGTGTTTCATAAGACTTTGCTGCAGTGTGAAAGCACGCGCGTACATTAGCTCTATCCAATACATTGTGCATGTATTGAAACTCATTTTGCGCAACCGTGGGGTTATCACTAGGCGCGTTCTTTTGTTTTTCTTAACCTGTATAGGTTAGTGAAATAACACGCTATACACCAACAATGCTACCCTATTTAGGTTAGTGCTTAACCCAGTAATTTATCGAGGTCCAATTCTGACTTGGATAACGCGCAAGTAGAGCTTTTATTTAGGGCGCATCTAGCGGTTGGTAGAAGAAGTTCGGTCGTTCCACTCTGTTTCACCACATTTTATCACAATTAGATTCAATGGAATTCCATATTTTTACCCAATTGGAAAAGTGATTTGATTTCGTTTTTGTCGAAATATTAGGAAACTACTCGGAATTAATTTCTTCTACCCTTATAAGATCTAGGATATAATAAGGGCAGGCTTAGATGCTCATCTGGTAGGCACTGCGACCAAGAGATCTGTTGTGCCATAGCCTTATCTAATCCAAAAGACCCTCAATCAACTTGATGAAGGCAAATACATGGGTCCTTTGTAGGAGCGCTCTTAATGACAGCGGAGATCGCTATTGAATCTCCAAGAAACGTAAATCTGGAGCGAGCGATTGCCGGACATTCGCAGAGAAGGTGTTTGCTGGACTCACCCTAGAATTGAATTCAATTCAGAAATGAATCGGAGTTCATGAAGGATGATTCGATTACGTATCTTTTACGAATCATTTGGTTTGCTGGGATTACTTTCACCAACTATTATCTATTATTACCAAATCCAATTTCCATTCCGAAAAACCAAAACAACAATAAGCGGACGATGCCATACCTATACAACATCCACCATGCAATAATAGGACCAGATCCTCCATTGTTGCATGACGAAGTTTAATTAACTTAAAGGCAAACAATTGCAAACTAATCTAATCTAAGGTAATAATTGCAATGGTTTGTACTGCACTTTACATTTAGATTTCGAGAGTATGCACACTCCATTTGTACATTTATATCTCCTCCCTTCTAGCTGCGAGGTCGACCGAAGAAGAAGAAGATTTGGAGGCTCTTTAAAAAGCGAGATAATTTCCAAGAGCTATTACCAAAGTACTATCGTCATCTTAGGCGTGTCTCTTCCCAACCGTTTTCTCTCGGTTTCCACACACTTCTATTAAGCCCCTCACGAGTCTGGAGGCTCACCCGAGAAATTGTGTTTGTGGTTTTGTTACATGTGTTTTAAAAGGAACCAATTGCCATATATACACTCGTATATGAACGGAACATATAGCTCCCGGAGTTCTAACAACAGAGACAGACAAACAGACGAAAATACAATAGAAAGTTTCGTAAAACTGTTTACTTAACACCACTTAAAAGTACAAAGTCTAGAGGGGTGGACGAACTTCTCTCGGCTCTTGCCGATTTTCGCCAAATCGTATTCGTCGTATCTATGCAGTTCAGACTGAGGCCCAAAGGAAGTATGGTTTCGGGTAGTTTTGAAGAGAGGAAGGGTAGATAGACCCCGGGGCCAATATTTCAGCAGTTTCAGTAAAAGAAAGTCTCGAAACATCGGCGCGAGAAAGGGGGAGGGCGGAATACTTCCTCCATTTGAAAGATTCCCTTAATGAAAGTCAGCCATTTATGATAAGTGAGGCGAAAATATAATACCACTCGGAAATCCTAGTGGTTTCCTTGATTCCTTCCTGTTGAGGGAGACGACCCTAGCGTATCCTTTTCTCGTACTCGGTAAAACTCTTGAGTGTATCGTGAATTGTTGAACTTGTCGAGGAAGTATGATTGTTTAGAGTCGAGCGATATGGAGGATATTGGTCTGGTGGATTGAATATAATTATTACGATTTAGAATAGGTAGAATAGTGTTGTCTGGAAAAAGGGTTCATTTTCGTGTATGGGGAATTATTTTGACGTATTGACGCGCTATGCCTCACTAGGGGGGTTAAGGCAAAGTAGTATTATTTACTGTGTCACTAGTGTGAATCTAGGTGACAGAAAAAAACGGAAAGTTTGAAGGACAGGTGTAAGTGGGTCCAGTCTTTCGAACAAGTTTGGTACATTGGCTAGTTGCTGTAGGTAACCTAAGTAGCCATCCTACAATTTTTGGGTTTCAAATAGTCTCAAACCTAGCGAACGTGGTAAGTCAAAATATTTCAGAGATTCTAGACTCACTTATCTGCGTAGTTATTTCGTTACTATGGTTTATTGTTTGCCTTTGGGCTAGAAATGTTCCCATACATTCTGAACGCATAGCGTCGAATATTCAAACACATATACATGTTTCCCATGAAACCTACTCTCGCACCTTAATCCGCATTTAATTACCTCCTTCCATACACAAATTTATGGAAAAGCAAACAGTGTGGTATGTATAAAAACATATTTTCCAGGAGATAACATGATAAGTATTATACACACACCTAAGCCGAACATATTATTCATGCAATAAACATCTACAACATGACTGAAATAGGGATTTAATGGGAGGGATGTGTTGTTATTCACGCGCCCTGAACAGGAAACCATCTTCTCAGTCATTATTGCCAACAACATATTGTGTCGTTCATAGAGAATCGTAAGGACAAGAGAGAATGTTGCATTATGATTTTCGAAATATGAGGGAATGAGACTAGAAATAGGGTGTCCCAGCCCCAACTCTTTTATCCTTCGTCATTTAAAGTATGAGGTTTTAATGAAGACACTCTTCTTAGCTTTCGAAAAAGCATTAACGACGCATTACTATCCGTATGCCGCCGCCCTGCTGTTTACGAATACTTATCCCACGAGCAGGGAGGGCATCTGTCTTTACAACACCTGTCCTGCCCTCCATTTCACCTGGACGTGGAAACGCAGGCAATGGACTAATTTGCAAATTTGATTATAATAAACAACAGACTTCAGTCAAAGTACACAGGGCCACGAAAATATCGTGAATGACACATTGTATAGGATGAAGAATAAGGACGTCTAATAGACCTTCACAACTGCAAGACACTGGAACATATAGGACAAGAACAACAGCAGGAGTCTACCTCCTATAGTTGTCGAGAGTATGGAGTTTTGTGTTCCTGTGTAAGATTACAACGTGCTAAGCTGTGAATTAATTTTATATGCTCACGATGCGATTAGCGTTAATTTGTTGTGAATTATTTTCAAATTTATGGTGAAATTTATGCACAGGAAGGATTCGACTGAAGTTTGGTGTTATGTATGCTAAATCTGATCCATAATTTTAATAGACAAATTTGCTATTTTTAAATAGACCATGTAATAGGTGTTAGAAGACACCAAAGTGTCCATGGAGACGGATTGAAGGTTGGCCGAAGTGACCGTGTAGGTCTGGCTGCGCCATCTGGCGAAAACTCCCTAAGCTTGAAGGCACAAGCTTGCTGTAGTACAGTGACTGGAGATGTGGACGGAGTTTTCGTCATCTCACTGTCCCTAACCGATATCAATCTAAAGATCTTCGTGCCTTAGTGTCACCATACACTGTCGAACTCGAACCTGGTACAAATGTCCTCTGACACATACATGACATAGGTGTGAAGAAAATCGGTCCACTTGTACTAGGTTCGTGTTCGAGTTCGACAGTTTATGGTCACACTTAAGGTACACAGCACACACATGGGTACTGGAGGACCACAACCTCAACAAAAATAGCAAAAAAAGTGAAAGACGTCGACCGGCTCATGCACCTGACACGACTGCGAGTCTTGTTGGATAATAGACCCTGGCCTGTCTATCCTCCTAACCTTTGAGGTCTCACGACCAAACAAATTGGGAAGGTAGAAAGGCCAGGGTCAATTATCCATCAGGACCCGGGGTCGTGGCCCACGACGTTAGAAAAAAAAATTAAGGAAGCCATTTAAAGGCAGTGGCCGTCAACCGCCTCATGTACCCTGACACGCTCCAGGTTCAGATGTAACGGACCCTGGCCTCTAAATCTTAAAAGCCAAACTTAGAGAGGTCGCCATTTTTTACGGCCATGACCTCATGGTTTTTGTACCTTAAGGCACAAGAATTTTTAGAATGTCAATGGTAAAGGGTCAGCGAGATGACAAAAACCCCTTCATATTTGAAGTATAATTATTTTTGTCTTTACCACTGTTTTTATTACTACTCCTTACGCGTTTCGTTTTTTCAAACATCTTCAGAGGAATGGTTACATTTTTGTGCAAAAGGGACTTGTATACTACGGAACTTAATTCTAAGTTGCTACCTGCTATAAAAGTGACAAAGGTAATTAAGGGCGTTACGCTTATACCTGCGAGAATTTTAGGTTTAAAAGTCGGGAACGGTTGATGTCGGTATGATCGTTGAGAAGGTCCTTTCCAGGTATCCGACTGATTCTATTAATTTCCAAAGCTTCCAGCAGGTCAAGCTTTTTCCCCTTCGAACAAACGTGCAATATTTCTGGATTAAAATCGACTCCAATGTTATGACCTGATTCCTTAAGATGTTCATGGAAGTTTGAAAACTTCGATCCCCCCATATGTTCCTTGAACCTCGTTTCAAAGGACCGTCCTGTCTGACCGACGTAGGTTGCCGAACATTCGGGGCATTCCAGTTTATAGACTCCCGGCGTTCGGATCGAGGTTTTGCGTTCAATAACCTTTTACCAATGGTATACCCCCCTTGGAACGCCGGAGTAAGACCTTCTTTCCTGAAGAAATTCCCTACTTCTTCGGACAGTGCGGGAATATACGGCAGTGAAATGAACTTTTCGGAGCGCTCCACTGAGCTATTGGGATACACCATGTTTCGCGTTACCTGAATCCTTTTCTTGTCAATCAATTTCTCTATTGTCCTCACTTGGTATCCGTTATTAGCAGCTATAGTTTTTATGGTGTTGAGTTCATTCTCTCGATTTGAGTCGGACATGGGGATTTGAAACGCTCTATGAATCATCGACCTATACGCTGCTATTTTGTGTGACCATGAACAAAACGAGTCTTCCGGTATAGTCACGTCGGTAAAAGTAGGCTTCCGGAAAATTGTGAAACTGAACTCCTTATTCGTGTACGTAATACTCAGGTCTAAAAAGTTAATATTGTTGTCGACACTCTTCTCCACTGTGAACTGGATATTCTTATTATATGCATTTAAAGATGTCAGAAATGCGTCGAGTTGTCTATCCGTCCCTAAGAAACCCACCAGAATATCGTCGACATACCTAAACCAGAATGCAATATGTTTCCTGGAAAGCAAGGATGACAACACGTTTGTCTCGAATTTATCCATGTAGATCTCGGCTAGAAGAGGACTCAGTGGAGAGCCCATGGGTAACCCAGTACGCTGCAGATACGTCTTGCCCTCGAATTCAAAATAATTTTGCTGTAGGCAGGTTTCCAGTAAATTCACTACGTCTCGTTTCTCGTTTGGACCAATATCTCTGTCGGCTAATAACGCTTCTACTAAGGCTGGACATTCATTAGAGGGAATATTTGAAAACATGTTAGATACATCGAAGGAGACTAGCTTGATGTTGTCCATCTTGCGCGGAAGAGCCCGTAGTTTAGATGCAAGTTCGGCCGAGTTTCGGACTCCGTTTTTCGGTTGGAATTGGGTAAGTTGGCGAATTTTATCGTTGACTGCCTTGGCAAGATGATATGCCGGGGCTGTGGTATAAGGGACTACGGGCCGACAAGGGTTTCCTTCCTTGTGGACTTTGACCAAACCGTACATCCTGGGGGCCTCCGTATTCATTGGAATAACCTTCCTTTTCTCGTATTCGCTACTGAAGAAAGCAGACGTGTTCAAAACCGATTGTTTCAAGTCCTTCAAAAATTTTGGTGTTGGGTCTTTTCGGAGTTCCTCAGTATTTAGTTTGGAAATAGCCGACTGCATTTTGGCAATATATTCCGTCTTGTACAACGCGACCATCGAGTTCCCCTTATCCGCTTTGGTAATTGTTAAATTATTCTCATCGATTTTATTGCGGAGCTGTTTTATCGTTGATGTGGCCTTATTTTTGTGGGACAAATCCTTGAAATTCGATATGATTTTCGCCAATTGTTCGCGAAGGAGATTGGGAGTTGGAATATCCTTTTCATTTCGAAGAATCCCTAACTCCGAATGCACGGCCAGAATGTTTTTCGTATTTTCGTGGGTATCCGCTACGGGGGAAAATTTGTGTCCCTTCTCCAAAAGAACTGTTTCAGTGGGTGTGAATTCGACCTCAGAAAGATTGACAAACCTAGAAAAGAAAGGAGGACGGTTAGTGGTAGATACTGTTACCTCAAGTTTCTTTTGGCTCTTCAACAACCGCTGTAGTTTACGCTGATGAGTATCAGCCCTTTTCGATGATAGTTCGGATAGTTTCTCCCGTATCCAACTATCCAGAATGTCGAACTCCACTTGATGCAACATCGCGGTTAGCTCGGAATGTGCGACCTTAACATAATGATAGAGGACGTCTCTGCGGGCTTGCCAAAAGTTCTTCTCCTCTTTAAGGTATATAGTATGACACTTTTCGACTACTCGTTTTGCCACGAAATTCTTTACAGCACATGAGATCTTCACAAAATTGGGTACAAGGTTGAGTTTTCGGCATTGGTTTATAAACCAAATGGTCTGCGTAGCTTTCCTTATTTTGCAATGTAATCGGTAGAATATCGTCGTTAAATCGGCTCGACTTGCCGTTTTGATGTATTCAATTGACGATTTTTCAACTTTGTGGTAATTGATATTCAACCCCTTCTTCATATTCCGTAACAGAGCTACAGCAAGCTCGTGCCGTCGCCTTCAAGCTAAAAAGTTTTTGCGAGATGGCACTGCCGGACCTTCACGGTCACTTCGGCAAACCTTCCCTCCGTCCTCATGGACATTCTAGTGTCCCTCAACACCTGTCCATTACAGCCACTTACGCATTGTCCTTGTCTATACTCACTTGTAGACCATATCGAGAAATATTCTTTCTCTCTCTCTCTAATTGCCTTGAACCCTCCAGGGGCATGGGCGCGTCAACATCTCTAGCATTTATGTATATGCCTTGTTGACGATTCATCAAGTGGGCCACATGGAACAGTTGACGCTCTATGCCCCAAAAGGGGTTAGGGCAATTGAGAGAGAGAGAGAGAGAGAAATGTTCCAATCGCCCATTTCACTTTGTCGTGAGTGAATATTCTCCTAGCTGCTACCCAATCAGAACGACTTGCTTTGTAGGACATGTCTTGGCAGCCCGGGTCATATTCATCACCTGCGATAGTACTGCACCTTTGAAGAGAGAGTATATGAGGAAGTGAAAAAGAGCGAGAGAAACGAAGCAATTTGGTACAAGTGAGGAAGTAGGAAGGGGGATGGAAATTTGACATCTCTTTTGCTCTATATGGACCGGGCGGGTGTTCCGCGGCAGAGAGACAGACTGGAATGTTATTGTTCCAACTGGAAAAGTAGGAGAGGGGATGACATCTTGCGTGCTTCCTGTGCTTTTATATAGACTGCGCGGGTGTTTCGAAGTGGAGGGCGTGTGTCTCTCTCTTTACTTTTTACGACTGGAAGTGCTTCAAATAGTTTAGTGTTGAGTATATGCGGATTGCTCCTCCATAGGTATTCTCTATGTACTGCACCCAGGAAAGTATGTGTCCAAAGGAGCTTTCCCGTACTCCCGGAGTCTTGCGTTGTGCTACCGTCCGGTTTTTTGAGTGTGCTGACTAAGTTAGGACTTTTCTTTGGCAAGACCCGGTGTAGTCTAGCAGTGTTGTTGACATTGTGCGCTTGGCCCTGTTGAACAGCTTTCTAGTCCTTTTCCTCAAGCGGGAGAGTTGTGTTCCACCACGGAACCTCCCTGTTATCCTTAATGGTCTTTAAAGGACAATTTTCTTCGCATGCTTCCAGAATGACTTTGGTGATGTTCGTGGTGAGTCTGACAAGACTCGGCCGCTCAGAAGCTGTGTTATCTATGAGAGAGAGAGCTTATCTGTATTAACGATTTAAGTTTCCTCCTGAAATTTCAGTTGACGTTTGAACATTAAACTAAGGCGAAATTCACACACGACACTGCGCTGCACGACTACTTGAAATTTCAGTCGAGATACACAGCATCAAATGGGCGAATTCACACTCATCGCTCAGCATGCGATACGATCGACTATGCTTGGCTATTGTGCGTGGCTGCGTCGTGCAGCGCGGTGTCGTGTGTGTGTGAATTTCGCCTAAACCAAGAAACACTCCCAGCAAAGACTTGCTCCGTTTTCGCCTTCGCTACTCTGATCTGCTCTATAGCGTTTTTTTTGCCGCTTATCTTGCTCTACTCTGCTCTGTACGAAAACAAATGCACCTATTGTTACACCAATGAAAATGATCATCAACTGAAAATCCATACGGCGATGTTCGATGGTGCTAATGGCAAAACATTACACCAGATGATGGCTACTATCTAATCAAATCAAAGGGAAATGAAGTCTTCAAAACTAGAAAAAAAAAGGTTAACCCCCTTCTATACATATACTCAAATTCATTTTACAATTGACAAAATTTATCCCAAGTTCTATTTTTCTGACTAAACTATGTACATATTTAGTTTTTCTGCGAACTAAATGTAAACCTTGTTTTCCTCAATGTTAGGAAAAAAATTATTGCCGAAGATGCAATACCACTTAATAAATCTAGTAGCACTTTTTCACACTTTTGTCCCTATCAGTTGCCCCAATAAACAAATGATTCTCATCATGCCTCTGTATAGTATCTGATCGATCTCATAGCATCTTTCTTGTTTTTGCAGTAGCAGGTAGTCATAGTTCACGATCTCAGGCCCCTTCAATACTCAAGTTGTTGAACAAGTGTCCAAGTAGCTGATTTTAAACCATGATAATAACAAGTCGCACGTGTCCTCTGTTATTTCTTCGAATTTTTCTCTTTTCTTTTTCCTTTTTTTTTCGCATGAAATAAGAATTCGAATTCATACGTTAAGGAGAGCAAGCATAAATCATCAATACAGAGTCCGTTTGTTTACTCCAATCTTGGCAAGTGTCCGTTAAGCCTCCTAATAAAAGTAAAACAAAAAGAACGAAAAAGACGGGATGATGAATCGTAGGCAAATCTTCTGTCACTACTGGTTACGACCACCAGTAAACTGCGTTTCAACTAAGCCCTTTTTGGTTTTCGATCAGTTGAATTTTGTCTATTGTGGTGTCCTAATCGTGATCGTGACTTAATTAGTGAGAATTTGGGCAAAATGTCCATTTATGGTTATGAATATGAGTACCTCTACTATCTGTGGAATTCAGGTAAGCTGTCATGCAGTATTGTGGTTGTTCAAAGTGTTCCAAAAATCCTGAAGTGTTTAAAACCTGGTCCTAGTCAGTATACACAAAGTGGCTCGTGGCATTGTAACGGCGCTACGTCCTACGAATAGAGAAGCCACTATCGTGGATCAGAGTAATTGTTTTTTACTGATAAAAGAAGTCGCCTTTCCCTAGTGGTATTATTTAAACCTGAAAATTAAAATCACTTCGTAAGTACAATATGTACATACTCGTACGTCTTCAAATCAGGGCCTTCGAGTGAAAATTCGGGCCCGGCGCTTAACAACTACTGACCCATATACGGAATGTATCATACTTCCCTACGATTTCTAATATGTACTTTAACTGGTCCTTGCAGTACGCCCAGTTGTTTCATCTTCTTGAACCACACCTGATCTATCACAGGAGGTTCTTTTAGTATTTACACTTTGACAGCCCTGATTTTAATTCATTGGTTGAGTAAAGGTGGTTGCATTATGTGAAAGCGATAGTTATGGTTAGCAGAGTATTTGCTAACCATAACCCATGCCATGAGCTATGGTCGTCAGCCACTTTTATCGCGGAGGAGAAGCTGGGGAAGCACAATTATTGTAGGCATGCGCATACCATACCCCCTATAGTTTCGCTTATGCACTTTTGTTGAATTACTCGCCCTCGATGGAAACACGACCACTTACAACGTGCGTCAAGAGTATCATTGTGGCTGATGAAATATTTAATGAAAGTAATTGATAAACTCATCAGGACGTCATCACTCAATGACGCACCGAGACCTGAGCCTCATATCTACACCGACCCAGACCAGTGGTCTTACTATGTCTCCAATCGGACTAAGCTGAGCCCGGATCGAGTAGAGTAGGGACCACCGAGCCTTGCACTGGGGCAAATTAAAAATTGAAAACTGACAAAATAAAAGCAATCTGTAGTATCGACATTTTCATGCTTAATTTTACGCACTCCTCTCGAAACTGATTTCTTTCTTTTCATGTCCCTTATTTTCGGGCCTCTTTAAAATCACGAGCCCGGGGCCTTTCGCCCCCTTCCACACACCCCCCCCCCCCCCCCCCCCATGATTCATTGAATCATGTGATTGAACTGTTTTATGCTCACTAGTTCTAGGAAAAGAACTGAACTACTTATGAGATTTATTTTATTGAAAGCGGATCTGGATTTTGATCTGGAACAGACTTTTTCGATTTTTCCTCCATATGTTTTCCCCTTCACCAAAATATGTGCCGTCAACTGTAAATTTTTTGATCTGAAAATAATCCCCTTCGGATCTGAAAAGTATTCTGATCCAAAAATTGACAGTTGACGACATATAATTTACAGGAGGGGAAATCGTATGGAGGAGAAATGGAAAAAGTTTGTTCCAGATCCGGCTTTCAGGACTACGATCGTTATCAACTTGATAACGATCGTAGTCCTGAATATCAACGTATTTGTCCCTTCAGGTATGACCTGTTTTCTCGTAAATTTATGAGCAAATTTTTTTTTTGACATGGAATTGTCTTATCGCTGAGGGCCATCTTGAAAATTTGTCTGTTACGAAATAAGTCACGATTTTGTTAAGGGAAGTGTAATTCCGTTAGTTTTCATCCCACGGAAGCCGTTCACCACTCGTTGGCATATCCGTATATCTCCCAAAGGACGGTTTCGCAGATAGAACACTTACCAAGCCTCCATAATGAGCGCATTGATGGCTTGTTTGGTTGGTATAAGTGATGGCTGAGGCAAGACTAGCCAGAACTCAATTAGCGCAGAAGGTGCTGTTTTGAAGCCACACACCTAGCGACATTTTGTTCTTAGATCATAGGATACCTAGTTCCAACCGGAAAAGTTAAGGAAATAAAGCAACTCCCCGATCCTCACCCCCCGAAACATCCCCCAGGTTGTTAACAAAGGCCTTGCCCACGGCACGGAATCAGGATCCAGCAAGACCCGGACTTTCTCAAAGGAAATGAGTGAGAGTTTCTTTTTCGTCTTCATGCCCGCAGCTTCGGCAATGCGGATTCGACCCGTGATGATCGCCGTGAGCATGTCAAAAGCTCAGATGTTCTTCTCCATAGTAGAACCTATTTTCCTTGATACAGCGCAGGTGAACAGAGTCCGCCATTTGGAATCGGCAACCGTGAGGTACTTAACAGCATTCAGTGGAATGCAAGCAGGTTCCGCATGAGAGCTCTCTAGGGCGGCGCCCTTTCTGGCCAGCTCGTCGGCCTTCTCGTTGCCCTCTATTTTCCTGTGCCCAGCAACCCAGAGCAGGGTAATATGGACCCACATGACAAGGCAGATTAGCTCCTCCCCGCATCGCTCGACAAGCACGATGCTTTTACAGCGTCCAGTACCCTGATAGCGGCCTGACTGTCCAAGCAAACAGCAATGGTGGGGTTATCTGGTATCTCTGAGAGTGTGACAAGCCTTCATAATTGCAAGCGTTTACGCCTGGAAAATGCTGGCATGGCGTATTCAGTGCATCCGCAAAGATCCGTGCACCGACACCGCAGTCCATTTTGGAGCCGTCGGTGAAAATCGTGATGTCAAAATCCTTCACTATCTCGCCTCCCGTCCATTCAGCTCTGGTGGGAAATTTGGTGGAAAAGGTTTGGTGGTTTAGAATGTCGCTATGGCCGTTCGGTTTGGCAGTCCAGACTCTTGACTCTTTGAGCCTGACTGCGCTTGATAAAAAGGTCGATCGGGGAAAGATGCAGGATCACGTTTAGCGCTTCCCTCGGGCTTGTTCGCACGACATGCCGATCTTTGCCCCCTACCAAGTTTTGTTACGTTGGATATTCTAGCAAGCGCTGGCCACCAGACTAACGATCCATATATAAGAATCGGTCGGAAAACTGCTGTGTACAACCAAATGACCATTTTAGGCTAAAGGCCCCGCCTTCTTCCGAATACTTTCTTACAGGCGTAGAAACCTTTGCAGGCTTTCTTTACCCGTTCTTCAACGTTTAACTTCCAGCTTGGCTTCGTGTCTAGAATGGAACCCAAATACTTTGCGCTGGGAGTTGAGTTTATGTCCGTTTAGCTTAGGGAGGGTAAAATGTGCTACTTTTTTTTTTTTTTTAAATAAGATCAGTTCAGTCTTACCTGAGTTGAAACCCAGGCGCTCATCATACCCAGGGCCCTTTCCATGATCTGACTGATCACGGAGGGGCGCATCCCTGACACTACGATCGCCTCATCATCCTCGTACGCGACCACTTTAATCCCTTCCCTGTTAAGCCTACCTAGGATCTTATTCATGACAACTAGCCAGAGTAGCGAGGAGATGACGCCTCACTGAGGTGTCCCTCTGCATATGAATCCGGTTAGGTGGCTGTTTTCTAAGTCTGCATGAATTATTCTAGATCTAAGCAGAGTTGCCATCCAGTAGCCGAGCTCACCCTCGACTTCTAAGTCCGACAGGGTGTCGTGAATAGATTCGATGCAGACATTGTTTAATGCGCACCCTCTATGTCGAGGAAGCAGATAGTGTATGTTGCTTATACTGAAGGCTCTGTTCGATGGCGCGCACCACCTCGTGGAGAGCCGTTTCTGTGAATCTGCCCTTAAGGTAGGAGTGCTGCGACTTCGAAAGTTGTGAGCCCTCCCCCATTGATGTCTTAATTACGACAAATTGGCCAGTTGAACAAAATGTATTTGTGCCGTTTTTGACATGTGTAAGTCTTTTGGTTGGGGGTCTGAATAAATTTTAAGTAACGTTACGATCGTCACGGTTTTGACGCCAAATCTAGTAAATGTGAATATTTTCTGAAGGGGGGGAGGTTTTATGATATAGAACTTCTTCTCTTCGATTTGTATATGTTTTTGGGTACCTACATGGGTTAGAATTCGGCATAAATGTCTCCCTCAATCATTGTATATATCTGTACTGCATGCCTTACTTTTAAGTTTTTTCTTTGAAATGTCCATCCCTTCTACCAAATTGCCCGGCTACGACCCCACAATACTAATGCCCTCTCCTCATTTACCATTTTAGGTCTGGCACTGAACACACAATCGTTAAGTACACGACGTGATTCATTTGATCGGAACACATCAACATTTAGCCCGTCTTTGGACTACAATTCCAATGCAGCCATGGCGGCAACCACCGTGTCTTCAGCAGCAGCGGCTGCGGCCGCAGTCGCAGCATCAGCTCGCAAATGGCCCGTGAGCAGCTACGGTTTGGGTACAAATGCCTCGGTCAGTCCATTGGCCGCACCCATAACACCACCGCCGTCCGGACTTGTGACGAATCGTGCTCCGGGAGCCGAGAATAAATTCCGCAATGTAAATACCCTACAGCCGCCGGTCAGTCTGTCGGCAGCCAACACAATGTTTGGCTCGAACAGTTCACTCTTCTCGAAACATATGCCCCTAACATCGGGTGCAGCAGCTGCGGCCGCCGCGGCAGCAGCCGCCGCCGGTAATAGCGTGCGACAAACGGCCGTACCGGTTGATCGTCCACCAGGTCGATCACGCTTACTCGAAGATTTTCGCAATCAACGCTATCCCAATTTGCAATTGCGCGAGCTGGCCAATCATATAGTGGAATTCTCGCAGGATCAGCACGGATCGCGTTTCATTCAGCAAAAATTGGAGCGAGCCACGGCGGCCGAAAAGCAAATGGTTTTCAATGAAATCTTGGGAGCTGCCTACAGCCTTATGACGGACGTGTTCGGCAACTATGTGATTCAGAAATTCTTTGAATTCGGCACGGCCGAACAGAAGGCCACACTGGCCAATCAGGTCAAGGGACATGTCCTGCCGCTTGCCTTACAAATGTATGGCTGTCGCGTCATACAGAAAGCCTTGGAGAGTATTTCGTCCGAACAACAGCAGGAAATTGTCAAGGAGCTGGACGGTCATGTGCTGAAGTGCGTGAAGGATCAGAACGGCAATCATGTCGTGCAGAAGTGTATTGAGCGTGTTGAGCCACCGTCGGCGCTACAGTTCATTATCAATGCCTTCAAGGGACAAGTGTTCGCTTTGAGTACACATCCGTATGGATGTCGGGTGATTCAACGGATTCTCGAGCATTGTACGTCGGAACAGACTGAGCCTATTTTAAAGGAATTGCACGAACACACGGAACAATTGATACAGGATCAGTATGGCAACTATGTCATTCAACATGTCCTTGGTGAGTTTGTAATCGATATTTTATGATTTTTATTGTTCGTTCAGAACTTTTAAAGAAACCTTTTCAAAATTATTAAACTTTTAAGTCTGCTAACGTAATTTTGTTATGTTTATAATAGACAAAAACCCTACAACTAAATCCTCCGTCGTAATACGTACGAATAATATGCTTATATATTCTCTCTCTTGTTTTACAGAGCATGGTAGACCCGAAGACAAATCCATACTAATTGCTGGAGTTAGGGGTAAAGTTTTGGCATTATCTCAACATAAATTTGCCTCGAATGTTATTGAGAAATGTGTAACACATGCTACACGATCCGAACGTACGGGTCTAATAGATGAAGTTTGCACTTTCAATGACAGGTAAGTTTATATTTCATAAATACCCCAACCACACTTCAGAAATCTCCTCCGGTTCGTACCATTCTCGGTACGTTTTGTTAGGAACGTCGTCGACAATCCCTTCCTTACAACGTTGTCGCAGAACACGCTACGACTAGCGCTCCTCTTTTTCTTCCGTTCGGAGATAGTATGACACTCGTGTGTATACACGTTTAACATGGAATGATATATACGAGGTTGTTGCATTTTAGCGAATTCCTTTCGTTCGAAACTAAGCTTATAGCATAATAGCGGGGTTTACGGCTGTAGAAGGATTGTGGTCTAACCAGACTGTATGTGGAGTTCCAATTTTCCGTCCGTACTACGATGCTCGATGACATCGAACCACACCCGATCATTATTAATTTGAAAGCAATAGGTTTTTGGGGTTCTTCCATATTTCGTTCATCGTAAGTCCTCCTTGTTTTGTAAGAACCTTCAAGGATGGGGAGCGAGTGTGTTTAGAGTTGGCCAGGAAACAATCATAACGCTTTGCTAGGTGCTTGCGGGAGAAAAGTTTGATAGCTAAACAATTACGTGGTTCGTTTAAGGATTTTGAACAAACACCTCTGTCTCGTGAAAAGTTTAGTTAAAAACGATTATCTGGCGGCGGAAAGTTGTTGTTGTTTTGGCCTGGCCCTGCCGTTGAATTGAAGGGTGTAGGTGCACTTCAATTAAAAATAGAAGAGAAATATTGTCCTAAAGAAGTTGAACTCAAATTTTATTTAAATATTCGGAACTCCCTATTTGTCCGCTTTCCCGACAGTATGCTTGTTCCTGGGCGCTCGCTTGAAACGAGTGCAGACCCTGTGGTGTGGGGTGTGAAAAAAATACCACGGCCTTTCCCTTTGAGGGCCTGTCGTTAAAACCGACAATCAAAGGACAGGATGTGTATGCCAGCAACTTGCACTATCCGAAATCTTTATATGCTAACGAAACGTCAACTATGCCTCGGATAAGAACTGACTCAACGGTTACGACTTTTAGCTATCGTAAAATACAATGACAAAGATTGGATTCTGGAATGTGCGTACTCTCCTGGACAATGGATCAGAAGGTCCCCAGAACGCACGATTTCTTCAATTAGAGAGTGAATTTCTGAGGTACAAATTAAATATCTTAGGAGTTAGTGAGATAAGATGGTGGAACAGCGGAGAATTCATCTCTCCAACGGGCAGCACTGTAATGTTGTACTCCGGTAAAGCTACCGGTAGTCGTCGTGAGTCAGGTGTGGGGCTCCTTTTAACCAGAGCCGCGCGAAACTGTCTCTTATCCTGGTCTCTGACAGGGTCTTGACCGCCAGGTTCCGGACCAAAATAAGGAACATCTCAACAATACAATGTTATGCCCCTACTGAACCCGACAATGTCTTGGCAAAAAACTCCTTTTACGAAGAACTAAACGCCGTTCAGAGCAGAACACCTAAAGGTGACATTATAATGGTTATGGGTGATTTGAATGCGAAAGTTGGCGCTGATAACTATGGGCTCAGACATGTGATGGGGAGACACGGTCTTGGTGATCGTAATGACAACGGTGAAAGATTTGTAGAGTTCTGCAACTTTCACAGTCTCTTCATCGGTGGTACTATGTTTGAGCATAAGGACCACCACAAAATCAGTTGGTCCTCTGTTGATCGGCGCAGAACACAAAATCATTTTGCCATTAGTAAAAGATTAAGAGTTGCCTCCTGGACGTGCGAAACAAGAAGGGTGCCGATATTGGGATGGGAAGAGACCATTATCTTATGATCGCTAATGTTCGATTGCGTATTGCAGCCGTGCGCCGCCCCAGCGACGAAAGATCCAGGCCCCGCAAATTCAACACCGCTCGACTAAAAAATCCAGCTGTCTTACAACAATATAATGACCATCTTGCGCAAAAAGCGGCTGAGATAACTAGTCACCCAGATAGTGACATAAACGAAAACTGGGATGCCATAAAAAATGCGTACATTGATAGCGCAAATACCATCCTTGGCCCAAACCCGGATTGCCGGAATAAGCCCTGGATGTCCGACGCTTCATGGCAGCGGATTGTTGGAAGAAAGGAGCTGAAAGTTCGTTTGGCTGCAGCAACAGACGACAATCGAAGCAGCATCGAACTCCTTTACCGTCAGAAAGCTCGAGAAGTTCAGCGTAGTGTGCGACGCGATAAAAGAGTTTATGCCAATTCTCTTTTAGCGTCAGCAGAAGAAGCCGCTAGAAGTAACAACTTAAACGCCGTATACGGTGTCATCAAGGAGTTTACAGGTGGTCGTAACTCCTGCCAACATCCGGTGAAAGATAGTGATGGAAAGCTACTTATCTTGGAAGAAGATCAAATGAGGCGATGGAAAGAACACTTCGCCGCGGTCTTGAACCGTGTAACCTCTGGTGAAGTTCCCCCTCATATAGATAATTTAGCTAACCATCAAAATGTGCGTATACGGTCCACTGCCCCGACTAAAGAGGAAATAGTCACTGCAATTATTGCACTAAAACGAGGAAAGGCCGCCGGACTTGACGGCATCCCTGCTGAACTTTATCAAGCAGCGCCAAGCGTAACTGCCGATTTGCTGCACCCACTTGTTATAAAGCGTGGAATACAGAGACCTTTCCCACTGAGTGGAAGGAAGGTTTGATCATTAAACTTCCAAAGAAGGGTAGCCTCACAAACTGTAATAATTGGAGAGGCATTTGCGTGCTTCCTGCCGTTGCCAAGATAATAGCTAAAATCGTCCTGGAAAGACTAAAGGCCCACTTAGAAAGCACAATTGATGAAGAGCAGGCTGGCTTTCGATCCGGATTCTCCTGTGTCGATCACATTAACACCTTGCGAATCATCATCGAGCAATGCGCTGAATACGATTCTCCGCTTCACTCGCTTTTCATCGATTTCGAAAAGGCTTTCGATAGTGTGAACCGGGATTCTATATGGGCAGCCTTGCGCAGGAGAGGCATCCCTGAGAAGCTTGTGGCTATTATTAAGGCAGCCTATGACGGCGCGAAATGTCGCGTTCTGCATAAAGGTAAGGGGTCGGGGGACTTTGAGATTCGCAGTGGAGTTCGGCAGGGGTGCATCCTCTCACCGATCCTATTCCTCATTGTGATCGGCGATGTGTTGCATGCAGCCCTATCCGGACTCGACAGAGGAATTCAATGGACTTTGACATCTTATCTACAACATCATGACTACGCTGACGACATATGCCTACTCTCCCACAAAATCATGGATCTGTCCGCAATGGCGTTAGATCTCGAGAGGGAGGCAAGCAAGGTTGGGCTAAAGATTAATACCAACAAGACCAAGGTTCTTAGCCCGCCGTTGCGAAAAAGAAATCGGACACCTATTGCCATCAATATTAATGGGCAGCCTGTGGAGAAGGTGGACAACTTCGTCTACCTGGGTAGCATTGTTGCCGAAAATGGTGGTACGGAGCAGGACATCGCTCGTCGTATCAACCAGGCTAAACGCGCATACGGCATGCTGTCCAAAATCTGGCAGGGCAGTTATCTCAGCATTAAGACCAAGCTGGGCCTGTTTCGCTCCCTGGTACTATCAGTGCTTTTGTATGGGAGCAGTACATGGAAAGTTTCCGTAGGAGTTACCAGAAAGCTGCAAGTTTTCGTCAACTCATGTCTTCGTCGAATTTTAAGAATTTTCTGGCCCGAAACAATATCAAATGAAGAGCTAAGTCGGCGTACGGGTCAGATGCCAATCGACGAATTGATACGCAGGCGAAAATGGCAGTGGATAGGTCACACATTGCGGAAGAGTGATAACTGCATTGCTTTGCATGCCATGAAATGGAACCCCATTTCCAACCAAGGCCGACCAAGAGGGGGTCCTCGAATCACATGGCGTCGATCTGTGGCAAAGGAGTGTCAGGTACTGGGTAAGTCTTTTGGGGAGTTGCGCCCCATTGCCCAGAACAGAGTACGATGGCGCGCAGGAGTAGTTGACGCGCTATGCCCCGCTAGGGGTTAAGGCAAAGTAGTAGTAGTAGTATGTAGAGCGGTTTCCGTAGATCTGCCTGCTCTATAAGCATGTTGGCACCTACTCATTAGCGTGGTGTTCTCCAGGTAGTCCACCAACACCTTTTCCATTGTTTTTAACAGGAATGATGTAAGGCTAACCGGCCTGAAGGACTTTGCCTCTGTATAGTCTTTCTTTCCCGGTTTAGGCAGGAAGACCACATTAGCCTCCCTCCATGCCTTCGGGATGTAGCCTGCTGAAAGACAGGCGACGAATATATTCCGGATCCTATCTAGTAGAGCGCTCATGCCTCACTGTAATAGTGCCGGGAATATTCCGTCCATTCCAGCCGTTTTAAATGGAGCAAAAGAGTTTATAGCACTTTTGACTCCATTTGGAGTTATTATCCTCTCAGCTTCTTGTTGACTTACCCCATCAGCTCCCATGTTAGTTTGAGGCCATGGTTGGTCTGACTTGAAACTTCCAGGAAAATGTACCTCCATCAGGGCCTGCAATGTTTCTTCCACTGTTTCTGTCATGGAACCATCAACTTTGCGTATCAGCCCCATTTTCGAAGCAGTGTCTTTCGATATCATCTTCTGTAATCTGCATACTTCCGACGTATCCTTCATGCTAGAGCAGAATTCCCTCCACGTATTTCGTTTCCGAAGACGTAAGGTTCTTTTCAGCTCCCTCTTTTTATCCTTGTATAGTTCCCAAGAGTGAGAGTCTCTCTCCCTAATGTAACGGTTAAAGGCTTTCCTTGTCTCTTTTTTCATAGACTCCAGTTCCCTACTCTACCATGGTGTTGGGTCCTTTTCGTCCACTACTGTGGAAGGACAAGCGTGTTCGAAGGCGCGATTAATAGCGGAGTTCAGTTGTTCCACTGTTCGCTCTATCTCGACCGTATTCCGAGGTATTCCGTCTTGAATATCCTCGACTTGTTCCAATAAATATGTCTCGTACTTAACACGATCAGTATTTTTTGGCACTCTTATACGTTTGCGTTCGCTACTCCGTTTTCTGCCATACAGAATTTCAAACTGGATAGCCCTGTGATCAGACATGGTTAGCCTGTCCACCACTCTCCAATTCTGAACTCTGTCAAGCATATTAACAGAGCTTAGGGTAATGTCGATCACCTCAGCCGTTCGTGCATCCACGAAGGTGGGAGCGACCCCCTTGTTTGCTACCAGCAGATTGTACTTTTCCACAAATTCCAGCAGCTGCTGTCCTCTGGGATTGTCATCTGTGCTGCCCCACACAGTGTTGTGCGCATTGGCATCACAGCCTATGATCAGGGCCATATCTCTTTCTTTACAATACCTTACCAGATTTTCTACTTCCTCTGATGGAGGTGGTTCTGGTGCATCATAAGGGAGATATGCTGATGCAATTAGGAATGATCCTACACCACTGCCGATCATTACTACCGTAAGATCAGGCGAGCAGAGATGCATCATTTGTACTGCACGTATACCATGACGCACCAGGATGCATGTCCTTATTTTACCGTCCACCTGTGCATGGTACAGATTTGCGGTTTGTTGTGACAAACCCCTAATTTTGTTTTGTAAAATCCAGGGTTCCTGTGTTAAAGCTATGTCCAGTTTCTGTTCATCAAAGCATCTCGTCATCATCGCTGATGCCGCTTTACTATGATGAATATTCAGCTGGCACACAGTTAGTGTTTCTTTGTTCGGGCCCGCCACCATCCCTGATAGTCAGCAGATTGAACGTTGATCAGAGTGCACGTTGTCTGAACTAACCTCCCCGCGCCTTCTGGCGCGTCATTGTCCGCTCCAACAACGCCTCCCTTCTCCCCTGGAGCGTCTTCTTCAGAGACTAATCTCTTCAACCCTTGCGAGTCGTCGCTGTCCGTCTCATTGGAATTCCTCCAGCCACTTTCTCCAAGAATGTCTTGATGTATTTTCATATTCTTGTTTTTATTTATTGATTCAGGTTTGGGTTTCCCGTTCTCGGACCACAGCCAAGGCAACTGCCAGCATATTGCTTCCCGCTACTCCCCGCCCCTATAGGAACATTATGACGATCCGGCCGTTCTTTCCTCTCTTTGTGCCGCGAAGCAGACTCCCTCGCGACCTCCCGAAAGTTCCGTAGGCGTTCATGCCACTCTGCACCTGCTACCCTTGAAGCAAATCAAGGTTTCTCTCCTAGTCTAACAGATCGCTACTCTGTAGACCGCGGTTCAACAGGTGCAAGAAAGGAGCAAAGTGAAGTGTTGGATCCGGAACCCCGCAGGTGAACTTTCACCTCAGTCACCAGCTCCAACCTCACACCTGGTCGCCGTGTCACCTATGCAGAGAGTTTCATAGGCGCCCCTCTGCCAACGTACGGTCGGGGAGACAGTTTACACTACCCATACAACTGGTTATTGCACTGCTGCTGCTGTTATTGATCAGGTTTCTTTCTAGCACTTTTTTGTGTTTTTCCATATTCGGTAAGCCAGCCTTGATTCTTACTCGGTGCGACTTCGGTACCACTTTATGTTTAAGGCAAAGCCTTAAGAACTTTATATCTTGCATTAGGGCCGCTATCTGTTTTTTTAAATTTGAGTAGTATACAACCTCGATGTTTTTTTCGAGGTTTTCTCGTGATTTTTACTCAGTTTTTCGGAACGAATTTTGTATGTAACCGATTTGAGTAAAGGTTTGAAGTTTGAACCCTTTCCCCCAAATTGGTTACAAATAAAATGTGGAAAAAATGATGCTAATCGATTGGGGAGGGAAAATTTAACTACAGGGTGGCGCAAAACTACCGTTATGGTTTGAATGTTTAATAACTTTTTTATTTAATGGTTAATTATTATAATTTTTTTTTTGTTATACAGTATATTAATGGGGAATAATTTTGGCTTAAGTATGAAAAATTATATCCCGCAAGTGGTGGCCATTTTCGGCTTCGCACATTCGTGCTCTTTCCAGTACATTTTCCATAACTTTTTGTAAAATTTCGGGTGTTATGGCTCGAATTTCATTGCGAATGTTTTGTTTTAGCTCTGGTATGGTCGCTGGCTTATTTACGTATACCCTTTCTTTCAAATAACCCCAAAGAAAACAGTCTGGCGCTGTTAAATCCGGTGAACGTGGGGGCCAATTGAAATCGCTTCTGCGCGAAATAATGCGTTCGCCAAAGAGGTCCCGTAACAGAGCCATTGTATCCCTTGCAGTGTGGGCTGTGGCTCCATCTTGTTGGAACCACAACTGTGGATGGTTTTCTACAGCTGGCCTCAAAAAATTGTCCAGCTCGTTCGATATTCAGCACCATTAACCGTAACTGCGGCGCCATGTGCATTTTCGAAGAAATATGGACCAATGATCCTTTCAGACGATACGCCGCACCAAACAGTACACTTAAGTGGGTGTAATTGTTGCTGATGAACTGTTCTTGGATTTTCCGTAGCCCATATCCTGCAATTTTGCTTGTTTACGAAACCATTCAATTGGAAATGGGCTTCATCGCTCATTATCAAATTGTGAATGAAATAGCGATTTTCTTCTGCTTTTTGTCGGAACGAAATGGCATAATCATGCCGTTGTTGGTAGTCTATCGGCTTCAATTCTTGCACAAGCTGAACCTTATACGGGAACATGTGCAATGTAGCCAAAATCCTCTGAAGGGACCTCCGCGATAGCCCCAGTTGTGCCGAACGTCTTCTTGTCGATGTTTCTCCACTGTCCTGCACACTATCCACAACACGTTGGATATTTTCTTCCGTGTGGGCCGTACGAGGTCTTCCGGTACATGGAATGTGTCCTACTGTACCATATTGTTGAAAATTTGCAACCAGGCGGTTTATTGTTGGTGCTGAAGGTCCAGTATGCACATTAAAAAAACGACGATAAGCACGCTGCGTCAAAACAATTGACAATTTTTGATCGCTGCTGTGTTGTGTACTGTTCCATTTCAAATTCCCGAAGTTTTCTTCACAAAATTCTGAAATAAAAATAAAAAATAAAAATTAAATTAAAAAGTTATTAAGCATTTGAACCATAACGGTAGTTTTGCGCCACCCTGTATATTTATTTTTATCAACTCTCAACTCCAGTCACACTCCAATACCACTTATTCATTCTCGTTATTTCTTTTCAGTGCACTTCATCTGATGATGCGCGATCAATTCGCCAACTATGTCGTGCAAAAAATGATTGATGTCTCCGAGCCGACACAATTGAAAAAACTCATGAACAAGATTCGACCACATATGGCGTCGTTGCGCAAATACACCTACGGCAAGCACATTAACGCCAAACTCGAAAAATTCTTCATGAAATCATCGAATCCGGTTGGCAATTCGCTAACCAATTCATCGGAATCGGGATCGGTCGTCGGCGGTGGTGGTGGTGGTGGCGGCGTTATAGTACAGGCCGGCGTCGGTGGCGGCGTCGTCAATTCGACGGGCGGTGGAGTTGTATCCGGAGATCAGCAACAACAGAATAACGGTAGCAATGGCGTTTCCGCGACAAACAGTAATAATGGAAATGGCAATGTTGTTGTTGTGAGCGGCGTTGCATCCACAAATAGTCTTGGACCAATTGGACCGCCAACAAGTTCCAATGGTGTTTTGTAAAATTCTTTTTTAATTTTTTATTGATCTACTGAAATGAAATGAAAAAGCAACACACAATTTGTACGTGTGTTGTTACTGTCGTGTTAAGCTCCACATATATATGTATATTAGATGTGTATTTTTCTTTTTGTGTGTGCGTGAAAGAAAGAAAGAAAGGAAACAAATAATGAGCGCGTGCGCAAATGTGCGCCAATGTAAAACAGAAAAAAAAAGAAAATAATCAATTTTATTTATTTTTTTAATATGCGAAAATCATAAAAGAAAAAAAGCGAAAATAAAAGATATATACATAATTGCTTCGATAAATAAAAACATCAACCAAGAAGCACTATCCGTAAATAAGAAATCATGAAAAAAAAAGTTTCCTTCGATTAATATCTTAAATCTTTAATCGAAAAGACTTTACAATGTTGATTTTTTAAAGAGTAAACATGTAAGATGAAAACGATAAAAAAGAAGTTTCGAAAGAACAGACAACATCATCCGAAATCTCGTTCCATTTGTAAACTACATTATTATGCATAAAGCAGATTTGTCATCCTATTTATTTGTTCTTTCGTCGCTCCCCGAAAATCGTATGTTTTCTTTCTTTTCGTATCCCGATTTCTGTAATTAGTAATTAGTTAAGACACATTAGAGTATAGTTCTACAAGCTAATTTTTGTTTGAAGAAACATTCTGTCAAAGAATTTCCGAGATAAAGATGAAGCAAACGCGTATGACGAGATTGTAGCGTCATCCCCACATGTTTATGTGTAAACGAAACAAATCCGATGAAAGATGTAGAAATATCCAAGTAAAACATGCAATCCTCTCAACCCCAACATCGTAAACGAAACAACAACAAAAAAAAAAGAAAAATCAAAACGACAAAAAACTTTTCAAAGAGAGAATTTTTTTCTTTTCTGTAATATATATGTAAATGTATAGGACACTGTTCAATTTATTGTTCTCAATATGTAAATAATATAAAAAATTTCTTTTAAGCCTAACAACCGTCTCGTTGTATGTAAAATGAGCAAATCGTGATATTTTCGGATCATTGTGGTTTTTTTTCTTTGTACAGTGATTCTCACTAATCACATTTGCCTTCTTGTTTTTGTGTATTTTTTTTTTATGTATTTTAAATGATACTTTAGAATGATCTTGTATGTTATTTATTATTGTCGGTGAACAAAAAACAAAGTCTATTTTAAAGGAATGCAAAAATTTTCATAGAAAAATATGAAATGTTTCTGTTTGTTTAATACGAATAAAGGAAAAAAAGAAGAAGAAGAAAGAACACTAACAAAAGACTTTCGAAACGGAATAATATTAATTTTGATTCGCTGACTGTTATCCGGAAAGACGATTCTTGTTTTTAGTCGGGCGCGCCGCGTCGGCACGAATCCCGAATCGCCGAAATCGGAAGAGGATATCAAAGCATGTTTTACGTGTATGTACACTTTTTTAGTGTACAAAAAAATGAAAGAATATTTTGATTATGAATTTTTAGAATTAACAACCCAACAAATATGTTTTATTTGATGAAATTTTGGAACATTCCTAGTTGACCGGACGACACATAGTGGTTCGCGTCTTTGACCAATGTGGGGTTTTAAGTTGAGATGATTTTGCACTCCCCTTGCATGGGCTTAAGGGACTGCAACTCTCAGTTTACCGCCCTAGACGCTCTATACACTACAGCGGTAAGGCCACTATTAGCCATGACGCGAATCACGATGCGTCGTCCTGTGAAATATGAATATGTATACCGAAATTTCTATGCATCGTACTCAAATTCAAATTGTTTATATATCTTCATAGATGTATGTGAAAAATGATCATGGTATTCACTACAATATTATATAATTTCGATTTGCTATTAAGATAAATAGAGGAAAAACCAACTAGAATCGACAACAATTTCATGATTATGATGCTGCTATTGCTGAATAATGTTGACTGAATATTTTATAGACATACATAACCTATAATATTTGTTGAATAACATCTATAAATATACATAAACACTAGATTTAGTTTTTCTCTCCCTAATTTTCATTATTTATTAATTTCAATAATAATATTAAAATATCTAGAATTTTCTTTAGATACGTTTAAGTCTTAATGCGAATGCTATTCACGCGCGTGTGTAAATATTTAAAGTAGTACACACACACACTCGGGAAAACATCCCAAACACTGTCGCGTCGCGATTATGTGTTGTACACACGAATGAAATTGATTGCATCAAAAATAAGTAAACTGACTCAAATTTATTCTGTAAAATTTCCAATACAAAATGAAATATGAAGCACAAGGCTCTATTGTGTTCGGTTTATCTATTTTCTTGCATGGGAAAACTTCTTTCCTTCAAATTAACGTATTTACGAATGAAATTGCCGAATTAAGGGATGAAATTGAAAATTTTACAAATTAAATTGGCAAATCTTAGCATTTCTTGTTCAAATCAGATTGATGCATTTTTAAATCAAATTAACGTCTTTTCAAATCAAACTAACGCCTTTTTAAACCAAGCTAACGATTTGGCAAATTAAAGTTGCGTTTTTTATTTGCAGTCCAAATCAAATGCAGAGAAATAATCGCACACATTACACCAACAACTAGCTCTATCCAGAACAACTTTAGACGCGTTCTTTTGACTATCTATCGAGTTTAGGGTAGGGTGATGAACACGCAACAACAACTTGCTTGTTGTTTGTGTAATGCGTAATGTGTAATATTTGACACATACTGCATTCAGTTTTAAAAAGGATTTTGCCAATATAGGGGGCTACAGACACCCATCTGTGGCAAGCTAGTCTGCTTGTCCATTGCACAATGTCAGAGTGCCCAGAGACCCAGAGTAGATTGTGAGATTATTTGAGGCTCCAATGGCTGCGTTCTGCGAAACTTACAGGATCAGACAATTTGACAGTGAGTAACAGAGATGTGAAGTATTGTATATCCGTAAGTTGAAGAGAGAGGGTCACTTATCTGTCAGAATCTTTAGAGGAAAAATTTACCGGAAAAATTTGTTGGTTCGTTTCCCCAGCCCATGATTTATAAACAAATACATCTACCACACTCTCTGTCTCTTTCGCTCTGGTGCAATTATTAAGAAACAGGCTTAACGAAAATTGGTTGGTTGTCATTCTGCTCTCTCGTGTGCGTCAAATGTGTGAATGTATCAGTTAAATGCATCTCTCTTTCACTTACGGATACACAATGCTTTGCTATCTCTGTTGCTTACTGTCATTTCCTTAACCGGTCAGGTTTTCAGGACCGCGACCATTGATGTTAAGGAAGTCTTGACAATTGTCATATGGCTTTATATTTTGTAAGCATGGTCTCTTTATTCATTCCCCAGGAGCTACCGCGGCGAGAGCTTTTAGGACCTTATTATGGGCTCTCATTCGATCGCGTACCGAAGAGGCGGAGGCCGATGATGTAGCCATGTTATCAAGGGTTACCCCTAGAATCTTCGGATGGTTGACTGTGGCGATGGGTACGTTGCCTATGCTTACATCCACCTGTGTGTTGACCTCCTTGGTTCAAGATGTGAATAGGATTGCTGTAGAATTAGGTGCTGATAGCTGTAGGTTACGACTGGCGAAAAAAGTGTTGAGTTCCGCCAGGTATCCGTTGATCTTTTCATACATAACCGGGATATCATTGTCCGTAGCTACAATGGAGCAGCGATTCGATTTGATGTTCAGGAAATCTTGACAAGACTTTACTAGTCTTGAGTTAACTTATGTGCCAGTCAGCGCCATGATAGCCCCTTAACTATGAGTGAAGATTCCAATGTTTCTGTTAATGTAGCCTGTAGGCCCTGGACACAGTTGCGCACAGACCTTGGTGGCTGCAATTTCCGCTTGGAAGACAGTGGAAAAATTTCCTATAGTGATGACAATTCACGAGCATTTGAGTCATTTCCACAAGAGATGGGAACACGAGTCAAATGCTCGTGAATTCATGTTGGCCATGTAAGAACAGAAAGGTATCTTTTTGTTGTTGGTGCTTTTCAATGCAATTTTTCAATGTTCCGTGTTTGGCCCGGTGTCCGCGTGTAAACGCAGCATATTACGCGAGACGCGTAAGGCGACTTTCACACGGAACGCACGATACACGAGATTCTAGAAGAAAGTACCAGTGGCGAGCGAGCTTTGTATGTGCGATGTAAAGAAAGCTCGCTCTCGCCACTGGTGCTTTCTGCTAGGATCTCGTGCATTCCGTGTGAAAGCTGCCTAAGGTGGCTTTCACACGGAATGCGCGATACACGAGATTCTAGCAGAAAGCACCAGTAGCGAGCGAACTTTGTATGTGCGACGATTAATTTAAATTTGCTCTCGCATAGAAAGCTCACTCGCCATTGGTGCTTTCTGCTAGGATCTCGGGCGCGTCAAATCTACGATTCCCGTCCCGTGAACAGCTAACTTTTTTTTTTGTCTTCTCCTGTGACTATGCTGGGCTTTGTCCTCGACATGATGATGAAATCCGAAGTTCACAAGTGGGGCTCCAAACATAGTCGGTTGGCTAATCTTAATTGAATAGGATTGTACTGCCAGTGAATATGTATATTATGTTTGTAATATCTGTTTGATCGCCTACTGCTGCCCTTCTAGACGATTCTCATCCACGTGAGCCATCCACCAAAAACATCCAGTTGTAGACGTCGTTAATGTGCACTGATTCGCAGCACAATCACTCCACTATATGACAATTAGTTAATAAATTTCTCAGGGAATTGTTGACTAGTTTGCGCAAATAGGTATGTAGGCTATTGCGCAGCAAATTAATAACAGCCACTTCTACGTCCTCCCTGGACGCTGGCTGACGGATGGCTGGTAAACAGCAACCGACTGCCTTTCCGCGTTTCATCTGCATCGTTGCCTTCATCACCTCCTCCACTGAAAATTCTGCGATATCAGTGGTGTTGGGGCTCCACAGCTTGAAAAGCTTCTCGCGAAAATTCTTCGTTCAAAAGTTCGTGTCAAAATACTCACGCGCATCCTGCTACAGATTGCTGTGTCTTCAGCCAGTAGCACTTCTTGTGCGTCTTCAACGTACTTTGGCGCCTGAATCTCTCGAGTGTTTATTCTCCTTTGAATGCAACAAGAAACACGTGAAAAAAAAAGATGATTTCAGTATTCACACACATGCTGTCGAAACGTAAACGCACCTTGTGTAAACGTAACGACGTTGTGCATTATTTCCGCGTCACTAAAATTCGCTTCGATACCCGTTTCTGACGTTTCGTCCGCGTAAACCCGACTTACGTGTAAGCACTAATTCATTTGGGCAAAAATCTCACGCGATCGCATATACGCGTCCCGTGTATCAGAAGCTTAACGCGTGTAATTGTGGTTCTGCTCTGTTGTTGTAGTAGGGTTTGGCAACCCTTGGCCGTTGCTGTTGAACGGGTCGATCCGATGTGTACAACCGGCTGCCGTGGAAGCGTATAATGTTGTTCTGCTCTGATCTGGACTGTTGAAAAACCATGCAGCTAAACTGTTTTGATAAATCGCTAACTTGATTTGAAAGGCGTTAAATGGTTTTGGAAAAGCGTTAATTTGGTTTGGACAATTCATTTAATTTGTTTTGGTAAAAAACGTGCTGACTTGGCTAAAAAAAATTGAATCGTTAAAATGTTTTTTTTTTTTAGTCAAATTTGTAAAAACAAAAGAATTGAGAATGAACTACATTATACAGGGTGTACCGTTTCTAATGGTGAATACTTTAATGGTAGATAGTAGTGTTTATTTGAGGAAAATTAACATACGACATGGACGATAGGTTATAGGTACAAAAGCTGCTGCGTTAACTACAGCACACATGAACCGTGATAGGGTCCGTTGTGATACCTCAAGGAACTCCTCACAATATCATCCTACTCATTAAACCAGCCAGTGCTGATAATGAAACGATGGAGTTTGCCAACATCAACATTTACCAAGTCATCCAGTTCAAAGAAGAAGTAGGATCCAAGAAATACCTTTCTCCTTCTTGCAAGAGCCGCACAGGAACAGAGGAGATGAAAAATGCACTTCTCTTCGTCCTCATCATTGCAGATTCTACAGAAATCATTGTAGGGAGCGTGCATGCGTGCTCCTCTAGTATATACTGCCCAGTGATGACTCCCACCACAGTTCTGATGTGTTGCCTATTCAGCGACAGCTATTTAACCGTTACGGAGCTATAGCATTTTTGTAAATTATGTCCCAAAAATTTACTTGCCGAACAAAATTAAAATTTTTCACTCCACCAATCCGAGATTTGACCTCACTTTCTGAAACTACATAAAATTTCATGTAAAACAATTTCGGGCGGCAAAAATCACCGTTACTTAAAGATACAACTGTTCAAATTTTTAGGAAATTTCAAAATCGATTTTTCATTGGAAATTCAAATGATTATTTTACAACGGTACTTTGAATGGCAAAACTGCAAAGTTGACAAAAGTTGCCCCAATGTGTTGCCTCTCTAACGGTATATTTTTTGATGTATTTGGATTTGGAAATTTGCGAATGTTACGTATTAAGGGGAAAAAAACCATGTTCTGAAGAAGAAACAAATTTACTTCAACCTTGACTTAACAGATAGTCCAAGTTACGAATGAAAAATGGGATAAGAAAATCTTGTTGTTTTGAAATTTGGCTCAATTGATGCGGAAAGTCCTCTGAATTGATAGGGGGTCCAGAAGTGTAGGATAACGGCGGTTAAAGTTCATTTTTTTTTTCATCTTCAGACCATGTGCTTTTTTTTTCTTTAATACGTAACATTCCCAAATTTTCAAATCAAAGTCCTTAAAATTTATATGCCGTTCGAAAGCAAACATAATAGAGCAGCTTTTTGTCAACTTTGCAGTTGTGTCAGTTCAAAGTACCGTTGTAAAATAATCATTTCTATTTCCGATGAAAAACCGATTTTGAAATTTCCTTAACGTTTAAACAGTTGCATCTTTGAAGTAATGGTGATCTTTGCAACTGGAAAAAGTCCAATTGTATGAAATTTTATGTAGTTTTCGAAAGTGAGGTTAAATCTGATCGGGAGAGTGAAAAATTTTGATTCTGTTCGACAAGTCCAGCTTTTTGACACATTTGTGTGTGGCGATACAATCCGTAAGTATTAGCCATCGGTCCATAATAGGAGCCTCACCTGTGGACTTCTGTAATACAGCGGTGACATTCGGATACCAAGCCTTATCTGGATCATAGAAAGAAGAAGTAATTTTTAAACACAATTGTAAAAAATACTACAACTCTGTATCGGTTAAAGAGGGTGTCCATGTCATATATTAATTTTCCTCAAGCAAACACTACTATCTACCATTAAAGTATTTACCATCAGGGAACGGTACATCTTGTGTGCATATTATGAGGCAAGCAAAACGGGAAAATAGAGGATGTGCGCAGAAACCGAAAAAATCACGCTTGAAATAACCTCAATCATTAATACGGAATCTCAAAAATATTTTTCAAATTTGTTTGCATTCAATTCTAATAATTTACAATAAGAGATGGAGAAAGAAAGAGAGAGAGAGAGCGAGGAGAGAAGTGGTGTCAAAAAATCTCTATGAAATTTTTAAAAATTGTCAAATTTGCATTTTTCGTTTCTTGTATTTCTAGTTATATATTTTATTATCCTAGTTTCAACAAATGAAGTATAATGGAACATGTCAATGTCAATTGCACTGAAAATATTGTGCTGTTTATTTTTTTTTTCTCATTCCTTTTTTTTTTTGTTCGTCATAAAATATTCTTTGTAATTATGTATGTTTATCATAGACCTAGGTATAGTATTACGTTAGTAAGCACACGGTATTTTTTTTGTCTTCTTATTTTTTCCCCCCGTTTTGTATACAAATGTATGTAGCGTTTGTTGAACGTGTAATTTTTGATCAATGTAGAATTTATTCGCAGTATATAATAATATTATTTGTGTTTTATTTTTCTAGTTTTTTCTTTAGACTAGTTCTTTTCTTTTTTGGTTTGTTTTATACTATCAAGCTTGCATACACATATTATACGATTCATATTTTATATGTAGTAAACAATAATGAAATGAGTTTTTTATTTTATTTTTACGAATAATTTGTCGAAATCTTGGAATAGGTAGTAATGGAACTGTCGTTCACATGAGCGTACGTGTTTGACACCGAAAACAGTTATTTCTTCTACCGATTCGTACCCCTTGTTGATGGTGGAAGTTTCTTTCAGCTGTCACCGAAACTGAGGGGGCTTATCATGTAATTCGATTCGAATCTAATTGCTTTCGAAGTATAGGAGGTGCATGATAGCAAGCATCTACACTATATGAAATGTATATGCTATCGACGCGCCTATGCCCCAACGTAAAATCATCAGTTCTTATTCGAACCACTGTCAGTTTCAAACTTTCACTAAATCTTTCCAAATCAATTCCGACTTGCTTTATTAAACCGTCTTTTGGTTCAAAATTCCGATTTTTGTTTACTAAACAATAATAGGTTAGGTTAGGTTAAGGGGCTGCCGTGCTACACACAGCACACTTAGGCCTCCGAAGGCCCGTTGTGACACCACCCGGAAAAGAAAAACCGTCTCCTTAAGAGGGCTGCGTATCAAACCAGCCCGTGCTACTGATATAGCGATTTAACCGGAAGGCGCATATATTCTTAAGCTCATCCAAATCATGGAAGATCCGCGAGCCCAGAAAGTAGCCCCTCCTACCAGCCAAGGCCGGACAATGACAGAGAAAGTGGAGGATGGTCTCCTCCTCATCTCCACAACTCCTGCAGAAATCATGATGGGGGATATTGAGCCTCCTGGCATGCTCCCCGATTGCGCAGTGTCCGGTAATAACTCCAACAACTCTGCCAATGTGCCTCCTATTCATCGAAACCAGGCCGGCAGAGCGGCCGGAATCTAATATCGGCCAAATCGACCTTGTCGTATTGCATGTTTGTATTGGCCCTGTTGACAGCAGTGGCCTTAATCGCCGATTTACACATAGCAAAAGGAATTGCTATATCCTCCAATCTTACGTCAAACTCCCCAGTTCTGCCCTCCCGAGCCAGATCATCCGCCACGCAGTTTCCTACGAAACCACTATGGCTCGGTATCCAACACAGGGTGATGTTAAAGAAGCCACCCACCTCTTCCAGAGCTGCGCGGCAGTTCTTAATGGTTTTAGAAGTTATCGAGACGGACTCGAGTGAGCGAATAGCCGCCTGACTATCCGTATAAATAACAATGTCCCTTGCAGTGATGACAGAACTGCTTAGACGGGACAAGGCCAACGAGATCGCCGAGATTTCCGCCTGTAGGATACTGCAGAAATCAGGGAGACGAGCTGACAGAGTGATTCCCAGGTCTTCGGAAAATATACCAACCCCGACCCCTTCGTCGGTCTTGGAGCCATCCGTATAGATCGCCACAAGATCCGAGGTCGGAGGCATATCTTCCATCCACTGGCTCCTCGTCGGAATCACGCTAGTAAAGTTTCTGCCGAAATGGTAACCAGGGGGTGTATAGTCCGTCTCTGTAGGGAGATTCAGGTCGCTTAGTATAGTGGAAATATAAATATATCTTTCCAACAAAACAAAAAAAAGCAAATCTTTTTCTTCTTTCTTCTCAAACTAAAATTCGTCTCCTTTTTTTCCAGAAAAAAACTCCTCAACCCAACCTCCAGCAAAAAACTCCCCCACCCTTTCCCATCAAAAATCCTCCGACTCGACTCCGACGGGTTTGGTAGCTGTTGGCCGTTGCTGATGCAACGGGTCGCTCCGGTGCGTAGAACCGGCTGCCGCGGGAACGATGGTGATTTGGTCATTTTTTTCGCTGTGTTCAATTATAAACATTTTTCCACTTCCCCGAACGGCTTTTGACAACAAAGCTGCTATGAACCCAACGAAAATCAGCTGTCGTCGTGAAAACCCTTTGAATCGATGGCGAAAATTCGTCTGCTTTTATTTCGGCAGGCGTTTTATTACGTTCGAAAAAAAATCACTTAAACAGCACACAAACTTCCCTTTTTTTTATCATTTTTTCCAATAGGGCGGAAATTGTTTGCTTCGAATTATTGTCAAAACAGAGTACTAGATGACATACCGTTATGAAAATTTTGGATTTAGCGGTGTTGATGGGGTTAGTACTTAGGTTATATAGGCTGCCGTGAATGACACAGTATGCATAGGCCACTAAAGGGGGTCATTGTGGGTGGTACCCACCAGGATATATGAATAAAACAGCTAGAAGTGGCAATAAACCGATAGAGGCTGACTTGAACGAGCTCGTGTCCTTAGGGCTTTCAAATGCAAAAAGGAGTCTCCTAGCAAGACCCTCCTCCTCACGCGCAAGGTAAGGCGGGGACCCTATCATGTAATTCGATTCGAATCGAATTGCTTTGTTGTTGTTGTGGTAGCTATGCTTCAAATACTGCAGTTCTTCTTGCATCGAGGGGTTTGGCAACTCTTGGCCGTTGAAACGGGTCGTTCCGGTACGAAGAAGCGGCTACCGCAGGAACGAATCGAATTGCTTTCGAAAGGTACTGTGCAAGCATAGGTTTATACTGTGGCGTCCGGACGCGACGTTTTTTTTCGTCGGAGCAATTAATAGCTGGCGACAAAGGGGCAACGAGTGGAAACGTAGTTATAAGGCGCGAAAGCGTCCAGCGTTAGACGTCGGGCCGCGCGTCCAATATTTTCTTCCGTCGGCGTCCAGACGCTCCACGACGGCATCCAATCGTCACACCGCAACCACCCACAACCATATTTCTTGATCGTTTTTGCCCACTGGGGTTTGGAAACGCTGCCGGTACTGCGTAAATATAATCACAAGCACCCTGACGTTTTTTTTAACGTCAGGCGTCCGCGGTTTCTGGACGCTAACGCCAGACGTCACAGTATAAACCTACGCTATGGCGCCGTTTAGAAGCTGCGGTTTAGCAGGTGGTTTGAGCAGCGGCACCCGGTACATTATTCGACTCCAAGACACTGGTCGATGGCTTACGTAAGGTTCTGAATACGATACTATTGTGATCAACCCAAATATACCGACTACGACTTCCCAGCACATTCTCTGTGACTGTGTATGCACTTCATCTCCGCCGCTTGAAGTGCTTCGGCGATGCATTCCCTGAAGCGGAAACGATTGCCTCACTAACACTCGAACAGCTGAGCAGATTTGTTGGGATGATTGGTCTCGAGAATTAGTCTGATCACTAATCTGCATAGTCTCCAGGGTGTAGCACAATAGACTTCCGGGTCGCAGTGCTTGTTGGCCCTCTGGGCCAACTGCCCTCCATCCAATCTAATCTGTCTATAACCAAATATACGCTTGACACGCATTTCGTCATTCTGACGCTATATCACGCTGTCAGTGGAAAGACAACACCCTTCTGTTGCCTAACTCATTAGGAATCTATGCATATGGTTCCAAGAAAATGAAGGATTAGAGGTCGGAGATTTCTGTGATGAAGTTAACTTAAATCTCTTTTTCAATCTCTCGAAATGCTGCAGTGTCGCTGGCTCCAAACTAGCTCTAAAAATTAAAGCGATTAGCAGGACCAACTGTAAGTGGATAAATGGTAAACCGTTTGTTTCCACAAATCCGTTGTGACGCTGATTGGATTCTAGTCGCACCGCTAAACTATTGTCGCTATGAAAGGCAAAATAAGGAGCATGCTATTAGGCTTCGCATCCGCTGCAATGACTGCTGTAGACCGTACAGCGCTGCACCGGTGACGAAGAAAAGGAGGCGCGTTTTTTTTTCTGCTCCCATCCTATCCTGGCAAAAAGGTGAAACGCATTTCTTGAATCCAGCATGGAATTGGATCCCGTTAAGCTTATATTGATGGTGGGAAACTCCCTCGTTTTATAGGAAGTTCTACCTAGTTCAATGATTGGATAACGAGTCCCTGGTGGTAACAGAATGAATCCTATCGCAGTCCCTTCATGATTTTTGTACGTTCACTCTCAAATAAGGAATGTGCCCGTGCTTTCAATATACGCATGCTTCTTTCAATGCCGAACGTTTAATAAATGTGGATATACCGTTACCTCTTCAGGTTACAAACAAAGTGGGTCCCCCTCCGAACTCGATTTTTAGACCCGCCACTGCCTTCTTTCCCTTATTGGCAACACTTCACTGTCTTTGAATTTTCTTAAATATACTAATACCAACGGACTTATCTTGTATTTACACTTTGCCCCTGGTTCACTGATGATTCACGTGCGATGTTGTCACCTCGCCTGATCGGAACGAACTGTCTGCAAACATGCCGTATCACCGAAAAAAAAGGGGGTTTTGAAAGCTCGCTCTATGCCAATGGCTGCGTTCCTGCGAGCGGATCAGGGTTTGAAAATTCTCAAATTCTCCTCCGTTTGCTTTCCCCTCCGGTAAATTTAGTACAGACAACTGTCACTTTTGGATCTGACCATTTCCCCTCTGGATCTGAATATTTTTCCGGTCAATTTCTAAAATCAGCAATTTTGACAGTTCTCAGATGTCACCGGCGCCTCTGTCACCAAAGCAACATAGCCAGTCATCCGTTAGCCAGCGTGCAGGGCGTGTTGCGAAGTGTTTAGTGGTAGTTTGCTGCGGCTTTAGCCTACAAACCCGCTCCTTGAATAGGAAGTCGCCGTATCGGGGAACTGTTTGTTCGAAATACAATAGTTTGCATTTCTGAGTCGGTTTTCGCGCTCAATCCCGTCCAACAAATTCCAATCGTTTGTCATGTTGTTATCCATGGCAACGCGCACTATATTTAGTATGTTTTGCACACTATTTACTATTTGGATATCACCGAAATCATCCAATAATTCCGCAATAACTAAGTTTTCCATTTTGAAATTAGAAACTTGACAGATCTTTTTTGACAAGACGGCCGTGTATGCCGTCTGTGGGAATATTTCTCAGATCCAAAAATTGACAGTTGTCTGTACTAAATTTACTGGAGGGGGAAGCACATAGAGGAGAAAACAGAAAAGTCAGATTCATATCAGAAGGCTTCCAGGACCGCGCCCAATGGCTGCGTTTTGGTGAACTCTGATTAAATATCATGAATCTGACTTTTCTCGATTTATCCTTCATATTTCCCCTCCGGTTAACTATGTACCGTCAACAGTCATTTTTTGGATCTGAAAATTTTCCCCTACGGATCTGGAAAGTATTCAGATCCGGAGGGGAATATTTTCATTTCAGAAATTGGCAGTTGACGGTACATATCCACTCCGGTAAAATATGTAACGTCAACTTTCAATTTTTGAATCTGAAAATCTTCCCCTCCTGATCTGAAAAGTATTCAGATCTGGTGGGAAATATTTTGAGATCCAAAAATTGACGGGCGACGGTACATATTTTACCGGAGGGGAAAGCATATGGAGAGGAAATCGAGAAAAGTCATATTCATGATATTTAATCAGAGTTTGCAAAAAGCACAGCCAATTTCTGCCTGCGTACTTCATTCTATCATATTGTGTACGACACGTTACAGATACAAAAAAAAAACTCTGGAAACTTGGATATACAGGGTGTTACTAGTACTGAGGCTCAAATGAAAATGGGAGATAGAGGAACTTGTTTTGAGTGGAAAATCGTTCCACACATACTTCCGTTTTTGCACCGTTAAGGAGATAGAGGCGATTTTAAGGACGAAGGATTTTCATCGTACCTGCGATCACTGTTTTATCTCTAACTTCTGCTGTACTTAGCGTAACGTAATAATTCTGGGCTCGTTGGAAAGGACACAAATTGTTCTTTCTAATTGCTATCAACTGTGCCAATCAGTGTTATACTTTTTGAGAAAAATTAATTTAAATGACTCAAAAATAAAAAAATAGAAAAAAAATACAAAAAAGTCCTGTTTTCTCCAAAAAAGGACCTGATTAACCACCAAATTTTATTACATTTTCGGAAAGCCCATAAAATTTCACTATAAGTTTGCAAACAGAATTTCTTCATAGGTTGAATTGTAAAGGAGCGGGGCTAACAGCTATCAAGCACGTTCCCTTCAAGCAAATCTGGTTTGACACCCGTCATTCGCCGAAAGAGTATGATTAATAATAGTGAGGACGAAATAAAAGAGTTGAAGTATGTTTATTACGTTTATTTAGTTTATTACGTTTATTTAGCTTATTACGTTTACAAATAATCTCAACATGTCCGCCGTTGTGGAGCAAGCACAAGTGGTATCGCCGATGAATGGCATTGGTGGGGTTCACACGCAGTAGTTCTAGTTGGGCTCGTAACTGAATGCATGCTTCGGTGATACGGGAAATGAGCTGTTCTCGTGTATGAATTTCCTCTGCGTAGACGATGCTTTTCAAATACCCCCAGACATAAAAGTCCATGGAAGTTAAGTCGGGAGATCGTGGAGGCCATGCAATGGGACCGCCACGACCAATCCATCGATCCCGAAAATTCGCGTCGAGCCACCGACGGACATTAGCAGCATAATGCGCTGGCGCTCCATCGTGCTGGTACCAAAATCTGACCAGTACACAGAGTGGTATATCCTCTATGAGGTCTGGAAAAAGTTTTCTCCAAAAATTCGGCATAATTGGTGGAATTGAGAAATGGGGAAAGAAATACCGGACCGATTAAAATTATTTGTAAACGCAATAAGCTAAATAAACGTAATAAACATACTTCAACTCTTTTATTTCGTCCTCACTACTATTAATCATACTCCTTCGGCGAATGACGGGTGTCAAACCAGATTTGCTTGAAGGGAACGTGCTTGATAACTGTTAGCCCCGCTCCTTTACAATTCAACCGATGAAGAAATTCTGTTTGCAAACTTATAGTGAAATTTTATGGGCTTTCCGAAAATGTAATAAAATTTGGTGGTTAATCAGGTCCTTTTTGGAGAAAACAGGACTTTTTTGTATTTTTTTTTCTATTTTTTTTTAATATTTTTGTGTCGTTTAAATTAATTTTTCTCAAAAAGTATAACACTGATTGGCACAGTTGATAGCAATTAGAAAGAACAATTTGTGTCCTTTCCAACGAGCCCAGAATTATTACGTTACGCTAAGTACAGCAGAAGTTAGAGATCAAACAGTGATCGCAGGTACGATGAAAATCCTTCGTCCTTAAAATCGCGCTATCTCCTTAACGGTGCAAAAACGGAAGTATGTGTGGAACGATTTTCCACTCAAGACAAGTTCCTCTATCTCCCATTTTCGTTTGAGCCTCAGTACTAGTAACACCCTGTAGATATGTATGTATATATATTGACTTTATTACTTTAACTTTAACAATATTTTGAACATATAGGTATATTTATAAAAGGTAATGGAATAAAAACTGATAATAACTTTTAATTTTTATATTAAATATAATTAATTAATTTTCAACTCAATGCATCCATTCGTCATGATAAATGCTTCTCATTTTAGAATATCCATTTTATTTTAGGATATTTATTTTTATTCATCTAATTTTGGACGTAAATTGTGCGTACGTCGTCGTCGTAGTCTTTTGATAATAATTAATTTAGGTTTACAAACACACACACATGTTATCTGGATGTGCTAGATTTATCCTATTTTTTTCTAACGTCGTTATTTTCGTATTTTAACATATTTTAATTTTAATAATTTAGTCTCTAGCAGCATAGTAGCATATAGGAAATAATATAAATATGTATTTAAAAAAACGCGAGAAAATTCTTCTTTTTTTTAAATCAACATACTGAACATGAATTAATAGATAAATACGCATACACAAAATATATTGTAGTATAGCTACCTAGAATAATAAAACAAAATCGTCTTTTTTATAGAAGAAACTTATATGAAATTCATTCATAACTACATATGAAAGTACATACTATATATATACATATATAAATAGAATTTATTTTTTAGATGACCAAACACACGATAAGGAAACAGCCGTGGAAATATTAAAATAGCAAAAAAAGAACAGAAAGAAAACACACAATTAAGAAAACAAGAAAATAATTCGAAAAAACAACAAAAACAATTTAATATATATTTATCTCTTATATAAAAACAGATAAACACATACATACACAAACACATTGTACTATCTACTATATATATATCTCTTCATTATATTATTCACTTGTAGGTATATATATATACACACACATAAATAATTACATAGTAGGAATTTTTAAAATATTGAATACAATACTTTTGATAGTAGAATAGAACAAAAAAACTTGAAAAAAATGAAAAAAAGAATAATGCGAAAGGAAAACAGGAATAATTAATTATTAAAAAAATAAGATAAATGAAAAAATACTTAAAGAAATGATAATTAAAACAAAAACAAGACGGAGAGTGATTTTACTACATAATTGAAAAACAAGAAGAAAAAATAAAACTTAAAAAGGCGATTTCGTAGGGACGATACCGGCGGAAATACACTTCTGGCGGCTTAATAAAATATTTTTAATATTTAAATTGAATTAACGAGCATATGCACTCGTATATGCACAGCGCATGCATTTTCAGCATAATAGTCTGGTAGTACATTTATACTCAATGCCAACACTTTTGCTATTTTGTGATTAGTCTCAGTGTTCGAGCCACGCCATTGTCAGTCAATCGCTATACCAATTCGTCGATAATCTTCTCAACTATGAAAATATCTTTTTTTTTTGTTTAATTTCTCTTTCTCCGTTCAATTTGTATCAATTGATGAAAATGAAAATGATGAGACCGTGTAAAGTGGAAATAAAATTTTCTTATTCATATATCTTTAATTTTTGTTTTTTAATAAATGTAAATTACACATGTACGTATATATGTATAAATAACCTATCCCTCGACCCTGTCTGTATGTATTGTATATGCGTTTATAAATATTAGAAAAGAGACAAACAAAAAATAAGAAAATTTGCTAAATTAATTCGTACACTAATTCGAACACTGAATATTTGTAAAATTTTGTAAAATGTTTATGTAAAAAGAGAATTAACACACGAGAAAAATCGAGAATTCATTGTAAATGGGCGGGAATATATTTTTTTCTATCCCAACCCACAATATTTTTGCGTATTACCTGATATTTTTATAAATTGTACATTTCGTAAAAATGAAAGAGAAAAATAATGTAACGTTCCATGCATTTTGGAAGACTTTTGAGGTTACTCATAATTGTTGTTGGTTGTATGACTCAATCTCTAGCAAACAGAAAAAATGTCGTCAGGTGTCTTTTTTCTAATTTCTCGCTTTTGTATTATGCCAGGGTGTCCCACTTCAAATGATAGACACTTCAGTGGTAGATAGGACCGTCCATTTAAGAAAAATTGACACCAAAATGGACACTCTAACCGTTTAACCGTTACAGATTTATAGCATTTTTTGTCAATTCTGTCAAAAGCCAGTCTTGCCGAATACAATTAAAATATGTTGGGTGGTTCGTCCAAGTGCGGGAAGGACACGGGTAGCGCTACTGTGTGTCGTTTTGATACCACACGCCTGAAGGAGGGGAGAGGGGGGGGGGGGGGATGGGAAAGTGTTTAGCGATGCAGCATACGGTTCCTAGCACACACAGGAGGGGAATCACCTTAATCACCGTGGGGGCAGCTGCGTGGGGAATTCTAAATTAACGCGAAAAGAATAAAAAAAATACACGAAATAAATAGAGTTCGGGCTCTGTTAAATTTGTTAAATCTCCGTTTGTTTCCTCTTCAAATTGTTGGTTTAATTAAAGGAAAAAAAAGAAACACAAAAAAAAAAAAAAATTTAAATGAAAAATGGAATGGGATCTAAAGGGACGGGAAAGGGGGTTGTCCTACGACGAGACAAGTAACGCCACCATCCATCGTGGAAACCAGAACGAGACATATCGTCGCTCCACACTGAGCTGTTGCAAAAATACATTGTCAGTCATTGGCACTAATTCAAACAAAAGGCGGGAGTTTTTTTTGCCGATCTCCTAATGTCCCTCGCACAATATTTTGTTTCTTTTGACACAGGTTCGATGTTTGCTTAAAGACCATACACTCTGACATCGCCGCCGCACTGAGCGATTTATCGTCAGCCAATATTGTGATCGTCCGATCAATTGGCCGATATTTTAAACGTCCAATGAATTGACCGATTTTATGATCGTCCTATCAATTGGGCAATACTCTGTTTTTTTTTCGATCAATTGACCGATTTTGTGATGATCAGATCGTCACGAAACTACAAAATATTTGTACTTCAGAAAATCCCTATTTTTCGCATTGAGCTCTGATGAACCGCATGCAGTAAACCACATTGGGCGACCAACTCCAAAGTGAATGGTAGTTGCGAGAGAGCAATGCTAAATAAAAAACGTTCAATTTTTACTCCTGTTTGAGTTCTGATAAATTTCAAATTGGCAAGCATTGAACTTTTCTCTCAAAACTACAATAGCGAAACACTCAAAACTATAATAGCGAAACACAGAACCATTCACAAAGAGAAAAAAGGAAACTACTTTTTTACTTGAAAATTTGACTGGGACGGTGTGCTGGTTTTAGCTCCGGCAGCTCCGTTGTTGGGAGGTTCCCGGCTGGGGGAGCAGTGTCTCCTCACTCGGCGAGGAGCCATCAGACTCCGAGTCGGGTTTGGACAAGTTTGGTGTTTTTTTCGGCTTATGTAAGATCCATAAGGAAGTGCCACGAGTACGCCGGAAAGGATAGGTCCACCCTGGCACAACCGCCATCCTCGGGTAAGGCAATTATATAACCTATCTTGCCCGGGCATCTTAAGGTCGCCACCCATTGACGAGCACAACCACGACCAAACTTCTATCGAACCATCAAATTCCATAGGACGTGTGGAAAAAAAAATTCCCCCTATTTTCACCGTTCTATGATATTTGATGGTTCGATGGAAGTTTGGTCGTGGTTATGCTCGTCAATGGGTGGCCACCTTTACCATACTTGACCGAGCTCCCCTCGGCCATGCAGCTTTCGGTGTATGCTATTCCACCTCAGCTCGGAGCCCAGAAGGACAGTCCTCGAGCTGTTGCTTCGCGTTCGCTTGCCCCCGAAACATGACCGGACGGCAAGTAGATCGGCATCCAGCTTGGCGAATCTACTTCCAGTCAGCCTATCATATGGGACAGCTTCCAACAGTCACCGCGACAAAGTGGTCTAAGCACTTGCCTTTCATGTCACTTTAACAATGACACTTGTACTCTTCCAATCAATTAATCCGAGATTTGACCTCACTTTCTAAAACTACATAAAATTTGATATGAAATAACTTGTCTACGTTGCAGAATTCACCGTTACTTCAAAGATACAACTGCCCCAAGAAATTTCAAAACTGATTTTTCATCGAAAAATCCAAAGGGTAATTTTACAACGGTACTTTAAACTGACGATTGTCATGTTTTATATCCAGACCATGTTGTTTTTTCCTTTAACGCGTATTATTCGAAAATTTTCAAATCCAAATACATAAAAAATATACCGTTAGAAAGCCAACACATTGGGACTTTTGTTTTCAAATTCGCAGATTTGGCACTGCAAAGTCCCGTTGTAATTTGAATTTTCGATGCAAAACGATTTCGAAATGATTCGTTAAAGTTCTTTGAAGTAACGGTGAATTTCGCAACCAGGAAAAGTCTTTATAAATAAAATTTTATGTAGTTTCAGAAATTGTGGACAAATCTCGAATTAAATGATTGGGAGAGTGAGAGATTTTGGTTTTTTTCTCGGGAAGTCGAGCTTTTAGATACAATTTACAAAAAAATGCTATAACTCTGCAACGGTTGTAGTCAGAGTGTCTATAATTTCTACAAATTAACGGTATTATCCACAATTACAGTATTTGCCATCTGAAATGGGACATCGTTTATATAAAAAAAAAAGAACAAAGTTGCTGAGTCGGAGCTCCAAACATTCGAAAACTTTTGTGTAAATTTTTGTAAATGATCCTCATGTATCGTATTTTTTTTATTTTTTGGTTAACGTTTATTAGTATCCCGATTCGTGCCACTGAAACTAAAAGTCAGAATGTCTGAAAATAGGATCCGTTCCTCGAATATTTCAATTTTAACCGACACTCAGAAGAAGTCAGCTAAAGTCAAAAATTCTTTCAAGTCGTGCTTTCTGACTTAGACCCGCCATAGACGGTGCGATCCATCGTCAGATCGATCTGACGATGGATCGAAATTATATGGAACTGTCAAAAAAATCGTCAACGATAGTCACATACACGGTGCGATTGATCTGACGATCACAATATCGTCAGATCGATCTGACGACGGATTGCATCGTATATGGGGGCTATTAGATCCAATGCCTGTTTCTGTCTTGCACTAATGCCTCAAAAATTAGAATCATTTTGGGAGATTCTTTTCAAATCGCCTCTCCTGACTTACACCCAAGGCCTGTTTTCTGTCTGACACACACACTTCCAAAAATAATTATGAAAACTAAACTGCATGTTGGAACTGTTCAAACTCTTGACTACTTGAAATCGAAAGATTTTGCCTATAAATATTTTATAAATAGTAGATTTTACTCGTGCATGTAAAAATTTGTAAAGAAATTATTGAAATTGGAGAACAACTTTTCTCACATTTTGTTTTCGTAGAAGTAAACTAAATTAATAAACGTATCCAATGTAAATGCGTTTTTTTTTTATTTTTATGCATTTTTTTTATAAAGAATCATTTTGACACAAACACATTTCATTTGACATCTGTATATTTGTAATTTTATAAATCTCATCATTGAAAAGAAATAAAGGAATATGTATTCATCCCTACATTGTTTACTACGTCATGTTTTGTATGTATTACTAATTTTAATTAGAACATAAATTTGAGAAGAGCAAACAGAAAAGTATCTCTTTTTAGACAATACGGAAAATACAGTGAAAAACGTTTTATTGAATTTGAGTTGATATGCAAAAATGCAATGTTCTTCTTTAGAAATTAATAAAATAATTTAGACAAACATTCATAATCTCGCACATGTTGTAATTATTGCGTAACATCAATACACAGTTCACTCACCCTCGATATATTCTCCACCGCGAGCTCTGGTTAAATTTAATGGATCCGACTTTTCTCGATTTCTCCTCCATATGCTTTCCCCTTCGGTTTCGCGAACTGTCAATTTTAAGATCTGAAAATGTTCCCCTTCGGATCAGAATACTTTTCAGATCCGGAGGGGAACATTTTCAGATCTTAAAATTGACAGTTCACGGCAAATATTTTACCGGAGGGGGAACCATATGGAGGAGAAATGACTGCTGTAGAAGCTACAGTGGCGAGGAGTGTATTTTTTTCTGCACCTTTTCCGCTCTGTCAAGAAGGAGGATGATATTTCTTGGATCCCATTTCTTCAATGAACTGGATGACTTAACTAATGTTGATGATGCCAAACTCCATCGTTTTAATGGAAGTTGTGTCTAGTTCAATGATAAGGATTATCAGCCGATGAGGTTCTAACCCCCCTTGTAGTTCATGAGTGATCCTCTAAGCACTGCAACCCTTATACCTAACATAACCTGAGTTCATGGTTTTGTACATTCATCATTGCCCTCCTCTCGAATAAGGAATACGTCCGCACTTTCAATGGACATATGCTTCTTGAGGACCAAGTATTGAATAAGTGTGGACATACCCTTAGGTGTCCAGGCAACAAATAAAGTCGGCCCCTCCGAACTTGATTTCTAGATCCGCCACTGATGCAATAGAATGAATTCATCGGACTGACGCATTAAGCTCACAAGCGACTCACTTATATGCAGTGTTTCGGAAGAGAAAAAGAACTAAAATGAGGCTTTCTTGAAGGAACTACCCCAGCACACAGCTCCCTGCTACTTACTTCACATCTATTCTCTCGGAAGAAAAAAATCGGTAGGCTATATCTAGTTTCGAACCATTCAAGGCAGCTGGACCTGATAGTATCATTCCGGCGGCATGATTCGTGACCATTCTTAGGGCCTGTCTGAAGTTAGTCTGTATTCCACGAATATGGTCAGTGACAGATGTTATCTTTATTCCCAAGGCGGATTAATTAGCCCATCTTCAAACTGGCTCAAGGTTTTGGAGTGACTGATTGATATACACCTGCATGCGACTATTCCAATACGCCTTTTATCATCATTGCAGCATGCCTACTGGAAGGGCAGGTCAGTTAATACTGTCTTTCACTCTCTGGTTGGCTACATTGAGAGGTCTTTTGGATCTAAGAGTACACTTTGGTCGCCTTCTTGGACATCGAGGGCGCTTTTAATTATATCGCACCTGCGACGATAATCCATTCTCTCTCTGGTCTCGGTGTAGATGGATCGTTTTGTAAGCTCATAGATCAACTACTAACATCTAGGATCATTAGTACTCACTTGGGTGTAGCTTCTGAGCGCACTTGCGTCAGCAGGGGTACTCCCCAGGGTGGTGTTCTATCCCCCCTTCTTTGAAACTGCTTTTGGAACTGTAGGGAGGGGGTTGCACAGTCATCGCGTATGCGGACGATCTCGCCATCGTCATCTCTGCGAAACTCCCCTGTGTGCTTAGAGATATTTTACAGAACGCCCTCTCAATTTGAATGGATTTGGCTGGCCTAGCTGGGGTCGGTGTCAATTCGAATAAAACGGAATTTATGCTCTTTACAAGGCAACACAGGCTACCAAATTTTGCGCCACCATCGTTAAACGGGGTTTGACTTACTCTCTCTGACGGGACCAAGTTTCTGGGGGTCATCCTGCATAGGAAGTTGGCATGGGGACCCAATATTCAGGAGCGAGTAGCTAGAACGACTGGTGAGCTGTACTCGTGTAGGAAAGCTATAGGAAGGATGTGGGGTCTACATTCGTAGGTTGTACTTTGGCTGTATTTTTCGGTTCTGCGGCCTATTCTTATGCGTAGAATTATCGTCTGGAGGACTGCTCTAAACTTCGCGGTTTACCGCAGAATGTTGGAGAAATTCCAAAGGATTGTGTGCGTTGTCATTATGGGGGCTCTCTGGACTACGCTGGCGGCTTCTCTTGATGTTCTGCTGAATTTGCCTCCCTTGGACATTTTTGCTAAGCATCCATTCGTCTTTGGGAAACTGTGCAGTTCGCTGTATCACTCACGGCTCACTCCTCGATTCTTAACAACTTCTGCAGTCTTCCTCCAGGGACGAATTATACTCAACCGAAATATCTGTTCGGCAGGTATTTAGAAAGCCAATTTCCTTCGTGGGAGGAGTGAGCCAGTGAATTTCTTCAGGATCCAAATGCTGTAAGTTTATACACCGATGGCTCTAAGACTTGTGTGTACTCGGACGAACTGAAGGTAGGCATATCGGTGTATCTCCTTGACTTCTGTAGCGTTCTCCTAGCGGAGTTTGTGGCTATCAGCGAGGTTCTTGCCTGGCTAGGGGAAAATGGCATAGCTGCTATCTTCACTGATAGCAAATCGGCGATCAGATCCCTTAGGCGATATTCAGATTAGCTACATTTTCAGCTCCGACGCAGCCACGCACAATAGCCAAGCATAGTCGATCGTATCGCATGCTGAGCGATGAGTGTGAATCCGCCCATTTGATGCTGTGTATCTCGACTGAAATTTCAAGCAGTCTTGTAGCGTGGTGTCGTGTGTGTGAATTTCGCCTTAAAGGTCTGTTGTCATAAACTCGAAAATAGCTTCCGATTGTCAAACCTCCCTCCTGGAGTTGGGGGAACTCTTTAACGGGTGATGTTAAAGAGTTCCTCCAACTCCTGGATCCCGGCCTGTAGTGGCTTTGATGGTAACTGCAGGGCAGATGAGCTAGCTAGGGAAGGCACGAACGCAGGGATCAGGCAAAGTCAGCGCCTCTTTGGGTGGTCCTTAGCAGTCTGTAAAACGCTGGGAAGTGGTGCCGTGTCGGCTATTAATGTTAGATGGATTAATGGGAATACTTGCTCTGCGGATCTGCTGGCGCTTAACATAAGTAACATGAGGACTCTTGTTGGGGTGATTACAGAACATTGCCTGATCCGCGAGCATGCTACGAGGCTGGGACTTCCACACAGTTATCTGTGCAGGAGCTGTGGGAATGAGGAGGAGGCGGAGAGTACCTGTCACCAGCTCTGTTCCCCTCCGGATCGGAATACTTCTCAGATCTGGAAGGGAACATTTTCATGAGAGTTGTCCGTATAAATGTTACTGGAGGAGAAAGCATATGGAGGAGAATTCGAGAAATGTCAAAACCTGATTCGTTCGCAGGATCGCAGCCATTGTAGACATTGAATATTTCATTAGCTACTCGTTCGCAATGGGCGAGTTTCTACGACGGATCACTTTTATGATTCTTGAATATTTTTTCTGATTTTCTTAGAAACGCTGTTGGGTGCGGTTCCGATCCAATGGAACATGTTCCAGGTAACGTCATTATTCGGACCATAATTTTTTTCCCGTTCCATTAGTGGTGAATGTTACTCAAACTATTCTGACAGCTCACAGCTGATATCTGCGGACGCGTTTTCCGGTGTTGAGGTTGTCTTTAGCTATGCGGTCGCCAGTTTTCAATCGCTGTCGCGTGTAAATCGTGTGGTAGACATTTTTTTTTTGAATTTGTGGGAACAGTATTCGCAGAGAAAAAATGCAATTCGAACTTTTGACAGTCGATGGATTTGGATGGATCATAGTCATTTTATTCCACATATATGGAGCGATCTGTCGCCCGATCGATTGACCGATGGATCGCCATGATCGAAATATCAGCTGATCAAAATTATATGGAACTGTCAAAAAAGTCGTCAACGATAAGCGCATACACAGGCCGATCCATCGGCCGATATCGGGCGACGACTCGGCCGATCGATCGCTGCGTGTCTGGCACGTTTTTTTGAGACAACTTATGATCCACGGACCTGGGTCTGGATCGGAACTGGACGAAACGTTATCGATTTTGGTGTTTTGGGACCGCGATCATTGAGTGCTTTGAAGTATTGAAAAACATCATCAGCTAGCTCGGATGGTTTCATGTTTACTTAATTTTCGTCTAAGAGGAAAGTAGTGGTAGGTGCTTGTGTCGATTTTCACTCAACAGGTGAGGAGTTCAAATTCTGCACTGAGCAAATTTAAAAAAAGAAATTGACCCGTCAACATAGCCCCTCCCCGTCAGAAAGCTATCTACGCCACTGTGACTCTTTGTGTCCGTGTGTGCGTGATAGCTATTGATAGCTAAGCTCATGATCACGAGCTAAACTATTGTGAGTTTTAGAATGACGAGAGTCGATTACAATAGCTGACTAGTGGACTTTCAGGGCGGCCATTAAAGTCACTGATAGCTGACTATAGTCAACTATAGCTGTGTTATCGATCGCACTCTTGTTGTCGGAAATGTGCATTTTGAAGACAGAACACATAGTGTCTCGTCTCAAGATAAATCAACTTTTTAGGGTTTTGTAGTAAAAACAAAACCCGTATGAAATCGATCAAAAGTCTGTCCGTCTGTCCATAGAATATCTCACGACCGGCTGAAGCTATATGCATGAAATTTTGTGAGAATGTGTAGAATTATTATAATTCGCCAGAGAAAGCGATGCGTAATAGACTAACTTTAAGGGGAGGGGAAATTAAGGTAAAAAAAAAAATTCGTCTGGCATAGGCAGGTGGGGTACCACCGAGTACATTCCATTTTGGCATTTTCTCCAAATTTTAAGAAAGCGGAAAAGAGGGAGAGGGGAAAATATGCGATCATAATTTGTCCCACCCCCTTGCATTTCGAGCCCGTTACACTTCGAAATCTGAAGACTTGCAGGAAGCTGGAGGAGGAGAGGGAGGGTTGGGAGTAGGCTGGTCGCTGATTTTTTTATGCAAGCTTGCAATTTGCAATGTCGTCTTAAAATGAATGCTTTGCTTTGTAACACATACTGCCATTAAGCCAACTTGAGTTCGCCTTGCTGATCGCAGCCAGCCTAATGGAATGCTTGCATGAGTCCATGGGCATACCAATATTGAGGTGATTCTCTGGTACAAGAGCAAAGATGATGTGGCCAAGACTGGATCTCCACCGCTCTGCTAGGTTGCTAATGCTAAAAAAGAAAAATTATTGGTGCTGTCGTGGGCGTTGCCACTGGACTTTGTCCAATCGGGGAGTACGCCAGAAGGCTTCGGCTTCCAAATAATGGTTTCTGCAGAAACTATGGGATCGAGGAGGAGGAGAGTATATTTCATCTTCTCTGTGGATGTTCGGGCTTAGCGGGCATTAGGAGGACAACTCTCAACTCATACTTCTTTGCCGAGCTGGAAGACTTGGAAAACGTCGATATTAGCCAGCTCCAACGTTTTATCGTATGCTCAGGCTGGTTCGGGGCATAGGACGGCCAGGATAATTTATTTCTTGAGATATCACAAATTACCCAGACGTGATCTATGTGTGTCGTGGTTATCATGGCAGAACTCTAACCTAACCCAACATAATTTCTTAAGCATCTCCATTAGTAGGACAGTTCATCTCCTGTTGGAATGGGACACTAAAAAACCCTCGGATTGAGGGCGACTTCATTCTCTTTCATTTCGTTTTTTTATTACTTTTTTTTTATCGAATAATAATAATTACTCAAGTTCAAATGTGCGTGTTATGACTGTCTTATTTTTACTGAAAGCCAAGTGTAAAGAAGAACATTTTAAAAATTTGTGTCATCCTATTATTTCGTTGTTGTAAGTACACACAAAAGCCTTGATAATGTCATTTTATATTGTCGTCGCTACAAATTCACGAATTGTTTCACAATATAAAATTCACACTTAATAAAAATAAAAGAAAGAAACTAGTGGCTAAACGGGAATATTGGTAGAAAAACAAACCACGATGTATGTATGCATATAATAATGTAAAAAAAAGTACACAAATAAATTTAAAAACTTAACAAAACGAGATAATTTTTGAAAATAAAAAAAGAAACATTTTTCTAGAAAAAAAAAAACTAATGAAAAAAACTGACCGCAAGTATTTTTGTGTGTGTCTGTTGTAGAAATCTCTGAAATAAATTTAAATAAAAAATAAAAGAGACACTATTTGTAATAATTATCTTTGTAAAATGTAATATATGTATGTGCATTTCAACTAAAATTATAATTATTAGATGGTAATCAAAATAAAGCATGAAATACAATAGAGAGACAAGAAACCTAACCAGAATTACAAAAAGAAAACCGAAACCGAAAGCGTATTAAAGACGAACATACTCGTACGCCTGCTATGCATTTTTGATATACAGACGTTTTCCATTTTTCGTCCATCTGGAACCGTGTAACTCTTAACTCAACTTTTGTTAATTTTCTACCCAACAAATTGGTATAACAGGTTTAAAATAAATCGCGAAGATCATACAAATCCACCCGCGATATCTGTGTATAAAACAAACTGTTTATATTATATAAAATAAATAAAATATTTTTTAATGAAAATAAGAACGACGACTCTAAAACTAGACTCGTGTGTAAATTTTGTGCAAAAAAAAAAAGAAAAAACCGGAAAATATAAAGAACCAAAAATTGTACACATTGTGAAAAAAAGAAGGGAGAACAAACAAACCGTTTTTAAAAAAAGAAGAACAATGTTTTTTGTATTTAAAAGAAGAGAGAACAAACTAACCGTTGAAAAAATGAACAATGTTTTTTATATTTAAAATAAAAAAAAAAATATATATACTAACTGCTGATCGTGTATAAGCGACAAGAATTTTATAAAACCCAAAAATAAAGAGAAAACCAATTCCATCTCTCACACAAAACTGACACACAGAGCCACACAGACACGCCAAGTATTTATTCTGCTTCTATTGAGTGTAAGATAATATTTTTGTTAAGACGCGAGCGATGCGATACGATCAACAACAGTGCAAATTATAAATATGCGAGAAAATCCGCAAAATAAAACAATTATTCAATATTCTGCACATTTTGTAATTAAATACTACTTTGTACGAGTATTTTATGCTCATCCCCTTAGGCGACGTTTATGAAATTGAATTAGATTCTCGTTGACTATTTAGTTTATACAAAGGCCATGGAATCAGAGAGTTTCAAAACATTTTGCCATTAAAAAATAAAAATAATATGCTTGTATATTGTGTATACGAGCATAATCATTGATTCCAATTTTTTTTATATTTACTACATAATTCATTTAACAAAAAATTGCACCCTACCCAAACAAAAGGAGAACTACAAAGTTTTAGAACCGTGTCACACTTAACACACAATCTCAGTAAAACAAAAAAAAAAGCCGTAAGAATAAAATCACGAGAATTTAAGCGTAAATTTGTAAAGCCCAACAACACCTGTTAAAATGTGTACATTAATCGAAATTGTAAAAAAATGTTTCATTTAACTAATTTCTTGTTTCATATTTTATTTTATTTTTTATTTTTGTAAAGTGGATTAAGAAATAAGTGTACTAAACTTACGAGAAACTCTCAAAAACAAAACGTGTATATCAAAAACAAGCAACAGAACAGAATAACTAAAAACGAAACATTTGTAATACAACCCAACCATAAATCAAATTTCAAATTGTAATTCAACTTGCTATTTCCCAATTTACAAAAAAAAAAAGATATTTTAAATTACATAACCCGATAAAATGAAAATTACTAAAAAAGGAAAACATAAATCAATAAAAATTTGTGTAATAAACACAAAGAAAGATAGATCAAGATCATTAAATTCGGTAGATTTTTGACAAAAAAAAAAAAAAACAATGGAAGAATCCACAAACTGCATTCCTCCCTCCGTATGAACGTGAAAATGGTGAAAATCAGTAGCATCACGCGACTAAACTAATGTATTGCATTTCCTAAACTGTTTACACTTTTTCCCAAATATATTAGGCTTTTTTCCCAAATGCATTAGACTTTTTCCCAAATACATTAGACTTTTTCCCGAATGCCCGTAGGTTAGGTTTACGGGCTGTCGTGATAACCCACGACACACTTAGACCGCGAGTGGGTCCGTTGTGACACCACATAGGAGTGAAATACTCCCCTCCAGCCTGTCCGTTAAAACCAGCCAGAGCCAATAATAAACCGATTCAGTCTACCAGCATCCACCGTTGCCAGATCCCCCAAGTCGGTATAGAAATGTGCTCCAATTAATCTCCTCCTCAAGTGTGCCAGAACCGGGCACTCACAAAGTAGATGAGCGGTACTCTCCTCCTACTCATCGTCGCAGCTCCTACAGAAGTCGTTAAAAGGAACACCGAGTCTCCTTGCGTGCTCCCCGATTACACAATGTCCAGTTATGACTCCTACGACCGCACTTAAGTGCTTCCTACTTAGCAACCTCAACCTCATGGATCGGCATAAATCGAACCTAGGCCACATCATCCTCGTTATCCGACACGTGGTGTTAATTGCCCATCTAGAGTTAACCTTACTAATCGCGAACGAGCTGATATCCGTACCGTGCTTGCAAGAATCAAGGGGGATGCCGATGTTTCGCTGATTTCGAGAAAGCGCCTCCGTTGTCCCCCTTCGTCCGAGCTTGTCAGCTCGTATATATCGTAAAAACGGCTATGAGCAGGTATCCAGCATAGTTTGATTTTTGTAACATTCATACTTGGTAGGCCGAAGCCTACAAGAGGGGGGGGGGGTTTGCATGGGCCACATCTGCCTCGCAGAGTTACAAAGAAAACTCACGCGCGTGCCCGGGTGCCTAAACAGACGAGCTGTACCTGCAAAAAAAAACCCAGACCTGAAAAAAAAAGAAGTACGACCCTGGAAGCACCTTTACGTCCCTCGACGAACACGGGAGCCCCTTGATGGTTTAGGGGCTCCGCGCTCCCTCCCCTCCATTGGGCTAGGCTGCGCACCTGTTCCTAGCCCCCATAGCGAAACCACGAGTAAACGAGCGAAGAAAAGACGAGGGCCCTAGGAAGGGGTGTCAGGAAGCAATGATGAAGTCTATCTGTTAGGGAAATACATATTCATTTTATTCTAACAAAGCTATTTTTACACTTCATTTGCATGGTGTTCAACCATGGTATCAAGTTGTACTAAATATTATTTCCCACTGCTGCTTACAGTACAAAAAAAAATCCTTATTTATATTTTCAGGAATTGCCATAGTTAACTTCTATTAACATACACGAGTGGCGATTGATACCCATGTACCCTAAATCCTACTTTTCTTTACTTAAAGTAGCTTTACTTCCAATTTCGACTTTCTGTTATCCGTGATATATTTAATCGTGAGCTATTTCCTACGTTTACATGAACCTTAACTTTTAGGCAGTAATATTTTATGATTGGACAATTTTTGTTAAGGCGTCCAAGAAATGCATTTCTATCTTCCTTTTCTTTCTTATTCTAGAAGGCTAAAGAACGGAACGAATCGACCAATACAATTGTCCACCTGTTCCCAAAAAAAACCATGCTAATATTAATTCAACCATTCAAAAACATGGTATTAAAAATGTAAAATGTAAAAGTGTAACGAGGTAAACGACTAATCAAATGGACCGTTCGATCTTATGGTTATAATTGAAATACAGTGTCATTTCTAATCCCTGCATTCGTTATTCAAAATTTTTTTTTTTTTACATGCTGTGTATCCGCAGCGTTAAGAAATGTAATTCCCAGAAAAACTAATGGCACATAGCCTGAAATATCTCTAAATAATGATTTACAAGAACACTAAACTAAGTTTACATGAGCATAGATGCACTCCATGAAAGATGTGTATAGGCAATATTTATTAACGCGTGTTGGCATAGCAGTCGTGTCGTGAATATAAAATAACGCAAACAACCGAATTGTGAGTCGATCCGAAGATGGGAGTAAAAAAAAAAACGAAATCTTATTTATATAAATCCGGAGCAGTCACGATATATTTGTTCAGCTTGTTATATTGTTATAACCTATACAGCAAGATCGATTGAACTTTCCATCCCAAAGTGAGGTTAATTATTATGCATCCGCGTCACGCTACTATATATCTATACAAATCCCCTTACGATTTCTTATCTACAATCATATTGTGCCTAATGCGAGCATAACTGCTAGCCCATTAGCCAATCAATACACAAATATCGTGTAGGACCATCGATGACGAAAAATTGGGGCGTCGCTCTCCTTTGTATTCCACCTTTTTCGGCGCGACGGCTCCAAATAATGGCTCCAGGTTGTGGCGGCTACAGGTGGCTACTTGCGATCGTGGCGGCGGCGGCTATCTTTTGATTGTGGCGGCGGCTATCATTTGATTGTGGCGGCGCCCGTTGGCTACTTGTGTGGCGGCGCCCGTTGCTACTTGTGTGGCGGCGCCCGTTGGCTACTTGTGTGGCGGCGGCTGGTCCTCGGTTACGCCCTCTGAGAACAGGTGAAAGATATATTTTTCTTTCTCCTTCTGAACACTGTGGGTGCCGGGACACATCTCGCTACACTATACCTACCTCGGGGGTCTTTCTCGTCACACCTAAGTTGTCGTTCAATTATTTTTCTCCAGTGGACCGAGCAGTCGGCCATCACGTTGGAATTCTCAATCTGTCTCCTGACAGATCTACTCCCGGAAGTCCAATTGGAATTCCGAGAGCAGAGCTGCCAATTGCTGAATGCGAATTTCAACCTGACGGCTGCGACTGGTATAATGGGTGCGTTCACCAAAGCATCGCGCTAAGTCGCCTTGAGCGATATTCTGGTGAGCGCCGCCATTATGAAATGATGTTGGTGCAAACAATTGCAGACGTGTCGGACGAATAATTTAGCTCGGCTCGCCTGCATTTGTGTGCACCGCCAGAGACCAGTCGACCATGGACGTTCTGCACTCGTTACATTTTAAAGAAATTATCAATTTCTGAGAGGGTGGTGCGGCAATCCGCTACCGTCCTTGCTGTGGTGAGAATGGACTCTAGGGCTCTTACCGCAGCCTGACTATCCGTATAAATGATGACGTTACGTCCCAGTGAGAGCCTAGCCTCCCTAATCTTCCGCCTGGAGAACGCTACAGTGATCGGGACGACGAATTGATAAGTCTATATTCAGTCGTTCGAAGTAGACCCCGGCTCCAACGCCCGCCTCGTTCTTAGGATGTATTTATGTGTAGAAGTCGTCCTAAGATCTCCACTCATAGCGACGATGACTGTTCTTTGTACCTTTCTTAGCAGACTACGATTTATTGCAGTATTAAGTGCAGTCCACCAGACCACAATGCCGCACAATAGCAGGGGGCGCACGATAGACACTTAGAGCCATCGCACAACTTTCGGCCGTAGGCCTCAATTTCTCCCAGTAGCCTTCCTACAGCAGTATAGGGCGATACTGGCTTTGTTGACGCGCTCCTGGGTATTAGCCTTCCAGTTAAGCTTTCTATAGAAGATTATACCCAGGAATTTGGCTTTATCAGTAAGGATCATTCTGACACCTTACAATGTAGGAGTTTCTACTGATGGTACTGTATGCTTCAGGGAAAAAAGCACAAGTTCGATGGAACTTGTTGGGGTTGACTTCAACCCCACAATTTGCGGCCCATTTGGTTAGTAAAGAGAGAGCATTCTGTAGTACCTCACTAAGTGCACTGAGGAGCTTCCCCGAAACAGCAATGGCAACGTCATCCACATAGGCAATATCCTTGCAGCCCAGCTGCTCCACGTTTAAAAGCAGGCGATTTATAGTGCCTCTACTCACGGCTCTCCTCACGGACGAGGTGCCTAGCTCGGTACAAATAGTCCTCGATGTTAAAATCATGGAAATTAGCCTACAGAGCGGGTCATCCACTATCAGGTGAGAAACGCCTCGACAGTAGAGTTCGGTTTGACGTTGTTAAAGGCGCCCTTGATGTTCATAGACGATAAACGACCATAATGTATTCCTTATACTATATGAAAGAGCTTTTTCAATATGGTACTCGTAAAGCGGTATCTACAGATTTACCCTTCCAGTATGCATGTTAAGACTTGGACAGTCAATCTTTCAAAAATTGTAAGTAGTGTAGACGATAGGCTTATAGGTCTGAGGTCCTTCGGACTTGCGTGAGAACCCCTGCCCGCCTTCGGGATGAAGACCACATTGACGTCTGTCCACACTCTCGGAACGCAAATCCAAACAAGCCCTAAAGATAGACGCAATCCAGGGGTAGATAATAGGTAATATCTGACGAATGCTGTATATCAGCTGGTATGATGCCGTCAGGTACGGCCGATTTATATGGTTTGAATATCCCAAAGAATCTTCTCCTCAGAAAGAATGGTCACAGAGTCGCACGGGGCTGAATCACTATCATGTACATATGATACCCAGCTCGGTCTCCGTAGCGTTGTTCGGGAAATGTGTGTCCAACAGGATGTGTAGAGTTTCCATACTGGATGTAGTCCAGGAACCATCAGGTTTCATCAGATAGGTCGGAATTGAAAGGTTTGTAGCTAGAATTTTGCGAAGCCTAGAGGCATCGCCTCCAGGAGTCCCACTTCGCTTTCCTCAGTTCCTTTTTATATTTGCTGAGATGTCCCTTGTAGGCTATCCAATCTGAGTCAATTTTTGACGACTTTGCACTATTGAAGGCTTTTCTGCAAGTTACTCTTAGTTCGTTCATCGCCGCGCTCCACCACTCCGGTTTCTTTTTACCATTCGGTCTGCAGATCGGGCATGAGCCATTTGCGACCTTTGTTAGTGTGTCTGTGAGTGTGGGCACCATATTGTCCAGTTCTTGCCTGTTTGTAAATTGTCCTGGAAGGGTCGGAAGCAGCTCCATGGGAGTTTCACGATGCTTGACCCAATTTGTTCTATGCCTGTTCCTAATCACTGAGCTATTCGTCGGATCCTCGTTGATCATAAATTGAAGGTATTGGTGGTCAGGTAATGAGTGATCGGAAGAAATCCTCCAACCCCGTATTAAGTGTTGGATATCCTCCGAAACTAGGGATATATCTAGAACTTCTTGTCTATTCTTAGTGACAAAAGTAGGCTCACAGCCCACATTGCAGAGAAGTAAGTTTGTGCAGAGAAAGTATTCGAAAAGTAGCTCACCTCCTTTTCCGCAGATCCACTTGCTAACAGCTGCAGCGCTTGCCAGTATTTTCTGTCTTTTTTTCGAATTGGTTGAATTGTAGTAAGAGCCTAACCTAATGAACTTGTCACCGTGTTAATCTTTTGACTTTCGTCAAGTCGTCTTAGAATTTCTAGTTGGCCTTCTGCTTCTTCATTATTTTGCGTTTTCCTACATCTAAGAATTTGCTGCGTCCTATTTTAATATTATGCCCGCGAAATTATTTCCACATTACTATAAAACTAAACACATGTTCGCGTTTAAGTTAAATTGGATGCGGGATACGGATACTACAAGGTTAATATTGATTATTATTGTAACTGAACCTCTTGCTTATCAAAATCACTGCACTTATATTATAATCGGGACATGACTGTACTACCATATTCGGGCGCTTTAGTGAATGGAAATTTTTCATCACGCGTGATCAAAGATCATTTATTTTAAAGAGCATTTAGATCTTTTCCCGAACGGCAGCTCTTTTTTCAAAAACGTGTACTGTATTACTGAAAAAATCTGGTAGGGGCTTGTTTGGGTGGCTAATTGTGAATCTAAAGTCAAACTGCAAAAAAAAAAATTAAAAACTAAAGGAGTTTCGGAACGGTAACCCTTTTTTCACGTTCACGTTCACTCCGACACACTGAATTTAAACCTATCGGTACGACTGCCGGAATACTGTAGTGTTCTTCAGGCGGAATTGGTAGGAATTTGGGAAGCTTTGGCCTGGCTGGGGCGCCATGTCCTATCGGTGAAGAACATTGTGATTCTAACAGACAGCCAAGCTGCGATTAGATCGCTAGAATCCGTACTTACTACCTCGAGGATTGTGTTGGAGTGCCGTATATCGCTAACGGAGTTGTGTAGCTTCTTCGATATTGCTGTGTGCTGGATTCCAGGTCACAATGGATTCGTTGGCAATTCTAGAGCTGACGAACTGGCTCGTCGGGGGACAACGCCTGAAGCTGAAAGTACTCGCTGCACGGTTGAAATGCCTTTCGACTCATGCAAATTCGCCATTATGCAGGCTGCGGTCAGCAGGACTAACTCGAGATGGCTGAGCAGCGGCACATGTAATTTAACTAAACAGATGTGGCCCATGTTGAACGTGGGTCGCTCTGCTAAGTTGCTGTCGTTGAGGAGACAATATATCGGTACTGCCATTGGAGTCATCACTGGGCATTGTCCAATCGGAGAGCACGCCAGGAGGCTTAGGCTGCCGTATAACGATATTTGTAGAAGTTGCGGTGATGAGGAGGAAGAGGAGAGTACCTTCCATTTTCTTTGTGGATGCTAAGGCTTGGCGAGTCTGAGGAGGTTAATTCTTGGCTCTTACTATTTTAACGAGTTGGCGGACTTGGTAAACATTGACGTTGGTCAGTTACAACGTTTTATTGTGCGCTCAGGTTGGTTCGAGATATAGGATGGTCAGGGATTTCTGTATCCCATGTGGTAACACAACGGACCCAGATGTGGTCTATGTGTGCTGTGGATAATCATGGCAGCCCTTTAACCTAACCTAACCTAACCCTTTTTTTCAAAGACACGGCCAATCTTGCTGGCAAAAACTGATAGAGAGTTGTTTGGGTCGCCGACTGCGAATCTGAAGTCAAAATTGCAAAAAAACTAAAGGAGATTTTGAACGGCAACCCTTTTTTTTTTCAAAACACGGTCAGTCTGGATGGAAATGCTGGTAGGGGGTTACGCGATCGGTTTTGCTAAACCTAAACGCGCGTAAACGTGTACTTTGAACATGTCAACGGGTCTTTAGCCTGTAGGTTTCCTTTAACGATGTGCGAAAGAGGATAGAGGCTGCTTTCCATCTCCAATCTCATGTAGAGAGTGACTTCCTCTTAGCCTCATGGTCCAATGCTCAAAGTCCTGAAGGTCTAATACCAGAATTTCATCTAAATCAAAGTCAAACTGCAGCTAAAAGCAAATTTATTTTAATGGAGTTTCTATTTTTCAACCTGATCCAGCTAATAGGAAAAAAGTCTAATAGCCGCCATACATTATCCGATCCGTCGCCCGATCGATCGGCCGATGGATCGCCACAAAATATCAGCTGATCAAAATTATATGGAACTGTCAAAAAAATCGTTAACGATAAGCGCATACACAGGCCAATCCATCGGCCGATATCGTTATCGGGCGACGGATCGGCCGATCGATCGGTGTGTGTATGGCACGTTTAAAGCAATTGGGAAAAGTCTAAAGCATTTGAGAAAAGGTCGAGAGCATTTGGGAAAAGGTCGAAAGCATTTGGGTAAAAGTCCAATGCATTTGAGGCAACCTCTAATGCATTTGGGGGAAAGCATAAACAGTTTGGGGAATGCTGTAATAGAAATTCAAATTTTTGTAGAAAATAAATACCCAATTCCAAAAAACAGAAGATTTTTTAAAGCAGAGATTCCATATACTCGTATCTATGAAATTGTAATTGTAAAAATAAACTCTCGAAAGTAAATATAAATATTAGAAATATATGAAAATATTTTTTAGGATTGCATACAAACAGAAAAATAAAAAACAAACAAATTTCTTTGAATAAAAACACATACACACACGGTGGAAAATAAAAAGGATTTTTAACATTTAGATGCAAGCAAGAAAACAGGTAGAATTTAGAAAGAAATGAAAGTAAGTTTTTAAAATATACATTACACACATATTAAATTATACATGCATAAAACTCTTTAAACTATTTCCTGTTAGTAGTAGCAGTGACGAATTTAGACGCCGCATCTTTCATTCTACAATATATTTAAATGCCCCCATCATATTCCACGCAAATATTCATGAAAATCATAAAACAAACCGTATTCCGAATATACATGTATTTTTATATTTTTTTTTTACAATTAGCATCTCTCTTTCCATGCCTTCATTTGATACGAACTTACATCAGTTACTCTAAACATTCGTATTCTGATTATCGATTCGATTGTCGAACAACTTTTAGCTGAGAGTCGATTGTCGTTTCGAATCGGCAATGAAAATACGTTTTTGGTAGTAACCATACTCGAACTGTGTGGTTGATGTGCTGCCGTAATACATTTTCCGCTGACTCTCTGACTAGAAAGAAGTCGATAATTCTGCACATTTTGCAGAACATTTATAACATTTTCTCGTGTTGGTTCTCTCACAATATTTTCATATATTCTTTTGAATTTTATAAAACAAAAATTGATAAATAGTAAAAATAATATTTTTATTATATGAAAACAGCTCTAAATAGTTTAGCTTCATTGCGATTGAGTTCTGCCTACTAGAAGTATCCTGATTCCATTACTTACAGTGTCTTGTTTTTTTTAAGTCATATCCGAAGAATGAAGTCGAAAAATACATACATTTATTTTGGGAAGAAATAGGAGAAAAAAAGAGTACATTTTTAAAACCATAACAATATACATACACACATTAAATATTATAATTAAACCTATTTGATAATTATTACTGTCACTTATATATATCTTGTAACTTTGTAAAAATGAAGAAAAAAACACACACACATTGCAAATAAAATGCGAAACTCTATAAATATTATATATTATATACTATATAAATATTATAAATATGAAACAAAAAACACATTTGAATAAATTTAATAATTTGTGTCAGATACAAAAAGTATATATTTAGTACGTACATATATAAATAATTATAAATATATAAATATGATAATGACAACACATTTATAAATAATAAAATTGAATAATGGTAGTGAAAACATAAACAACTTGTTTGCATTCTCATTTTTGCCTAACCAGTACTGCGTACTGGTTTGTTTTCTCCGGGGTTGTTATTTAGGACTCCGGTTCAGGGCCGTTCAAAGGCTAAGGTGAAGCAAGCGGTCGCCTGGGGCGCGGACTCTGAAAAGGGCGTCGAAAAGGGGGGCCTGAGCAAAGCCAAGTTTAAGAGTGAATATCGAAAATTTAAAGGTGAATTTAATCTACAGTCGACTCTCGATAATTCGAATTCCAAGGAACCACAAAATAATTTCGAATTATTGAGAGTTTGTAATGAACCATATTCTGGTATGTTTGTGTTGCTTCCACCGGCAGATCTGTGGCAGCATTTTAGAATGCGATGTTAAAGGAAAAATGCAACCGGCTACATTGAGCGCACGAATACGACTGACTCGTGAGAGTTTATTGAACAGTTAAAATTTACACATACAAATATAATATTTGACACTCCCGCCAAATTTTAACTTGATTTAATTCAAAATAATTTTTTTTTTTTTTTTTGAAAAAAAAAAACAAATTCAAATTCTAAAAACTTTCGCCAAATTAACTTGCTTCAAATTAATACCACAATAAAGTTACATTTTATGTAATCCAAGTTTGCTAAATATCAATTTGAAACGTGTTCTTGGAAGAGGTTTCGTAAAGCCATCTGCAAGTTGTTCTTCGCTTTGTACGTATGGTAGAGCGATGATATTGTTGTTGTACTTCTCCCTTATGAAGTGTAGCTGCTTGTCTATGTGCTTCGTTCTGTGATGAAATTCAGGATTCCGAACTAATCGTACTGCACTTTGGTTGTCAACAAAGAGATTGGTAGGTTGATCCTGCTTGAAACCTATCTCTTCCAGTAAATCGCGTAGCCACATAGTTTCCTTCGTTCCTTCGCACATTGCAACGAATTCTGACTCTGCTGTTGAAATCGCTACAGTTTTCTGAAGTTGGCTCCTCCAAGTAATTACTCCTCCTGCAATGAGAAACGCATAACCAGTGGTGGATTTTCGAGTATCGACATCGCGGGCACCCAATTAGTGTCAAATCGCCAAGATCGTATGTGATGCCTACATCCTTCGTGTGATTCAAGTAGCGGAATATTCGTTTCACGGCGTTCACGTGAGCTTCGTTAGGCTTTTCCATATAACGACATACCGAACTGACTGCATACGCAATATCTGGCCTTGAAACTGTAGCTGCATACATCAAGGAACCACAAGCTTGCCTATACGGAAATTGAACCTCCTGGTCGCTGTCGCCCGATTTGGTCAAAACTACTCCAGTATCAAATGGTGAATCAATCGGCTTCGAACCTGCCATATTGAACTTTTGGACGATTTTGTTCACATACGATGATTGACTGATGCTTATGACCTTTCTTTCTCGATCTCGACTAATTTCTAGCCCAACATAAAAACTTCCATCGCCAATGGTAACCTCGAAATTATTCTTCAGACGTAACACGATACCTTCGATAGCTTCCTTATCAACTGATACAATTAAGCCATCATCAACGTAAAGCAAAATGATTACCGTGTGTTCTTTGACTTTACCATAGAAAACGCATGGATCGGATTTTGATTGCTCTAAGTTACATGCTTTGGTGAAGTTCACGAATCGTTCATTCCAAGCACGCGATGACTGTTTCAAACCATAAAGACTTTTACGTAGTCTACATATTTGATTCGGAATATGATCAACTCCTTCTGGAACTCGCATGTATATTTCTTCGTGGAGTTGGCCATTTAAAAATGCCGTCTTGATGTCAAATTGCAAAAACTCCATATCACAATATGATGTCAGTGCTAAAATGCATCTCACCGTATCATACCGTATCACCGGCGAAAATGTTTCCGAATAGTCGACTCCTAAAGTCTGCGAATATCCTTTTGCCACAAGGCGGGCCTTGTACTTAAATTGCCGATTGGAAGTTAACTTCAATTTGAATACCCATTTATTTCCTACAATGTTAGAGCAATCTTTTGGCATCTCAACAATATCCCAAGTTTGATTTTCCCGATGCGACTTCAATTCATCCTCGATAGCTGCTTTCCAACTTAAAGCTTGTTCGGAGTTCATAGCTTCTTTGTAGCTCAATGGCTCGTAGAATTCTGTGAAGTATCCTCTTTCTGCATCGTAGAATTGCGTCTTCTTTGGTTGATCTCTTAAATTTCTCTTATTCGTATCTTCCGCGGTATCATCCATTTCGCCTGTATGCTCTTCGACTATCACGCATTCTTTCTTTGGAGCTCTACCATCAACATCGCAAGATGTAATTTCGTGACTGCTATCAGTATCAATGCTGTGAGAAAGAACTACGGAACCATTTTGATAATCCTTTGGGGCGTTCGGTAGCGCAGTGTGTTGAGGCATCAGTAGTCTCATGTTTGACTACCGACGTTTCGGGTTCGAATCCCGTCCACGACGACATTCGTGGCCATGGATGTGCAGGAGGTGCATGCTGGCAACTGCATTCTCCGAAACCAGTTTATGCCAACGAAACGTCAACTGGGCCACATGGAACAGTTGGCGCGCTATGCCCCACAAGGGGTTAGGGCAATTGAGTAAACTTGACATCACAGCTTACGATTATCCGCTTGCTTTCTGGGTCGTAGAATCGAAAATTCTTATTAGTTGGCTCGTATCCAACCAGAAACATCTTCCTTGATTTGGCGTCCCATTTCTTTCGACCGAGATTCTTCGGAATATGTACAAATCCAGTTGTTCCAAAGATTCTTACATGATCTAGTTGTGGTTTTTCACCGAACCACTGTTCAAACGGCGTGGTTTGCATGTTACTAGAGTTAGGGGTTCTATTCATCAAATAAACAGCATTTCTTACAGCCTCGGGCCATAAAAATTTACAGAGTTTGCTGGCAATCAACATTGTTCGAGCAGATTCTTGAATCGTTCGATTGTCTCGCTCTATCATACCATTTTGCTCCGGTGTGTATGGAGATATTTTCTCGAATATAATGCCGTTTTTAGAGATCAAATCGTTAATATCTTTATTCATAAACTCGCTTCCATTGTCGCAACGTATATACTTGATTGATCTATTCCAAACATTTCTTAAAGTGCAAATAAAATTTTCGAGAATTACCTTTACCTCCGATTTACTTTTGATGAAATATACAAAACGGAACTTAGATGACTCGTCTTTCAATAACATGTAGTACCGGACACCACCAATACCATCCGTCTCCATCGGACCGCACAAATCCATATGTATACACCCAGCTGTTGACATCACTCGTCTCGCACTAGATGGATGAGAAGCTCTATGTGACTTCCCGTATTGACATTCTTCACAGAAAAAATCTTGCTGGTCGGTTATCTCGATGCCATTTGCCAAATTGTTGGTAAATATCGACCTAATAGCTGCTTTGTTAACATGGCCGAGTCGTTTATGCCATTCAAGTAGAGTAGCTGATGAAATTTTTCTTGCCGACAGACACATAGAATCCAAGCTGACCGTACGAAATGCCATTCGCACTAAATTCCTGTTGTCTCGATATCCCACCGCAGCTAATTTTCCACTTCTTTCTTTTATTTTACAGCCTTTACCATCAAAATTTACCGCGAATCCCTTATTCGTCACAGTAGACACAGAAAACAAATTCACCTTTGCTTTCGGTACATATTTGACATTTTCGATGAGTCGTTTCTGCCAGTCGCCATCAATCCAGACTTGAACTTCGATTGTCCCGTTGCCTTCAATGTGCAGTATTTCATCGTTCGCAATTCGAATGCCGCTTCGTGTCTTATCGTCGGTAAACTCGACGAACCAGTCGCGCCTAAATGTTGTATGCGCTGTTGCCGCTGAGTCTGCAATCCATAAATCCCCGTAATCAGCCGATAATATATCGCTTGCCGCCGAAAATGCAATCGCCTGCGACCGTTGTTTTTCTTTTGCATTTTTCTTCGATTTGTTCTTAGGGCAATTTTTTTTCCAATGCCCGATTTCACCACAAGCGAAACATGGAAATTTACTTTTTCGTTCTGCAGGTGCACTATTCACTTTTCTGCCTTGATTGTGCTTCATACTATATGCCATCTCCGTCTTGCCGTCGTCTCTCTCCCGAGTGCTTTGGTCCTCTTCGAGCTGGAGCTTTGATAAAAGTGTTTCCATCGTTCTGCATTCTTTTATGTTGAACCACACAGTACGAAAATTGTTGAATTTCGTGGTTAGACCGCTTATGATTCGGCACATTTTCAGATTATCTGAAAGTGTTTCGCCCTGGTCTTCAATTTCGGATGCCAATGAATTTACACGAGACACAAAACTGAGTACAGGCTCGTCGTCCGCCATCTTTTGTTTAAAATATTCTTCGTAAAGTGTCATCGTTCGTACATCGATTCCAAAGTCGCCATGACACTTTTCGCTGTTTTGCATGTTAAAACATGGTTTGACTGATCGGAAGTTATTGATGCAAATAAAATCGCCATAGCTTTGCCGTCGTTTTGTAACCATTTCTTTTTATTTTCCGCCGTATCTGTTGCAAGAGGCTCTGGATAACTACCCGTAACAACGTCCAATAGATCTTGTCCACGCAGAATGGCAGTAATTTCAAACTTCCACGCCCGGTAGTTTGATCCGTTCAACCGATGACAAATCACGGAGCTTTCCATCGCACTATTCACGTTCATTTTAATACTAAAAATGCAACGAAACAATATCCCGTGTGGGTCACTCTGGGCCCATAACCTTTTAGAATGCGATGTTAAAGGAAAAATGCAACCGGCTTCATTGAGCGCACGAATACGACTGACTCGTGAGAGTTTATTGAACAGTTAAAATTTACACATACAAATATAATATTTGACACAGCACCTGATGAGTAAGGATCTGTCGGTTGTACGAAACCAGAGGCCGAGCGTCCCATTACGCCTGGACCCTGATGGGAACGCGAGGAAATTTGCGCCGTTCGCCAACCATTCCATCCTTATCGCCTAATTTTTTTTTATTATTCCCCATTTTTACCTCACTTGTTTGTGTTGTTTTCCCCAGGCCTGTGAATTTTCGTTAATACGTAAAGCACAGGGGCAACGAGCGGCGAAAACCTCGCCCACGTCTCCCGAACTGAGCTACAGCAAGCATAGGCCGCTGCTTAGCTCGTTGAGGAGACTTTTTCTTCGCCAGATGGCATAGCCCGACCTTCACGGTCAATTATGCTACCTTAGGCTCTGTTCCCATGGGCATCTTCGGGTGTCCACCAAAGCGTCCATTGCATATTTGGCGCCCAACGTGGGGCCCGTTTCTGGTACAGAACAGGACTAAGAAGGACCTCTTTGGGTTCTTTCTTAATCCTTCCACCGTTTTGCATCCCCACAAGCACATTAAGGCTACTTGCTCTAAGTCTTAGGACTTAGCCACTTTACTTCACGTATGTATTTCCCTTCAAGTAGTTGTGCTTCCCCCTGTAGCACCCCCATCCTTCCTATAGAGTAGTTTCTCCTATTAGCTTCAGTTTAACATGGCAGTCCTGGCTTTGTGTTCGTCTTTTGTGGCTTAGCCACGTATTTAAGGCTTTGAATTGCCGGCATTTGGAGCATCTTCGGTGACCGGACGAAGCGCGGAGGAGCCCTGGATACCTTTTTGTTTGCCAGGATTGTCCTTCTAAGTAACTTAAAAAAATTTCTTTACACAGTATTGCATTTTTCTATTATTCATGTCCTCAGCAGCTTACAGAGTTTATGAGTGAACTACGGCAAGGAATGCAGTGTTGCGCCTCTGCTGGCCTCAGAATTCTTTGTAACCTGTTGATCATCTGAATAATTGAGAAATGTAGTATTTTTTTTTGCTTCGCTAATTTTTCTCCTCTACAATGGTTGTCGGCTGGCTCCGGTACCCAGCTCGCTTTTGTTTTGTTTTTTTTTTTCTTCTATTTTTAGCAGCACACTTTGTCCTCAGCTTCTTCTTCTTCTTGGCAGGCCTTGAAGTAGAAGCTGCCCTGTAATGAACCACCTGTAATGAACCATATTATGGTCTGGTAGTGCTGCTCCCACCGGCAAATCGAAGCAGCACCTGATGAGCAGTGATCTGTTGGTGGTACGAAACCAGAGGTCGAGGGTCATATTACACCCGGATCCAAATTCGACCGCGTGGGCGTCTGATCCGTCTGCCAACCATTCCATCCTTATCGACTATTTTTTTTTATTCCCCATTTTTACCTCCCTTGTTTGTGTAGTCTTCCCCAGGCCTATGAATCTTTGTTAATACGTAAAGGACAGGGGCAACGAGTGGCGAAAACGCCACCCACATCTCCCGAATTGAGCTACAGCAAGCATAGGCCGCTGCTTAGCTCGTTGGGGGGCCTTTTTCTTCGCTTAATGGCACGGCTCGACCTTCACGGTCAATTAAGCTACCTTAGGTTCCGTTCCCGCGGGCATCTTAGGATGCCCACCAAACTGTCCGTTACAACCCCTTTGGAGCCTATTGACAAATTCATCATTCTCAGGCAGCAGGTACAACAAAACCTACACGTTCCTGCGGCAGCCGGTTCTACGCACCGGAACGATCCGTTTTCCAACGGCCAAGAGCTGCCACAACCCCCTTCGCAGCAAGAAAGAAGCAATGTGTGTGTGTCATACACTCTGACTACCCATCGTTTTTCCTGGGAATTGCGAGCAACACATGGCGTCGCAACTGCTCTCAATTCTCCTCCAACGCGCCGGAACTGAGCTCAACACAGGTCCTAGAACCTGGATCTGCTGCGTCTGCAACAAATTGTAATGAACCACCTGCAATGGACCATATGGTAGTGCTGCTTCCACCGGCAGATCTATGGCAGCACCTGATGAGTAAGGATCTATCGGGGGTACGAAACCAGAGGCCGAGGGTCCCATTACACCTGGACCCCAATACGAGCGCGAGGTCAAGCGAGGCATCTGCTAACCATTCCATCCTTATCGCCCCATTTTTTTTTATTCCCCATTTTTACCTCCCTTGTTTGTGTTGTCTTCCCCAAGCCTATGAATTGTTAATACGTAAAGGACAGGGGCAACGAGCGGTGAAAACCCCGCCCACATCTCTCGAACTGAGCTACAGCAAGCATAGGCCGCTGCTTAGCTCGTTGAGGAGCCTTTTTCTTCATCAGATGGCACAGCCCGACCTTCACGGTCAATTAAGCTACCTTAGGCTCCGTCCCCATGGGCATCTTCGGATGCCCAACAAGCCGTCCGTTACAAAATCGCTAATGCCCTAATGCCACAACAGTAAAATGTACATGCTGCGACGAGAAATCTGAGAAACTGCTCTGGGCTGAATCATGACAGGCAATGGGATTCCTCCTTAACTGCGAGTCGTCTATGCAGAAACAGAGGGCAACAATCATCAACATCAATACAAATGACTAGCTTACCACCATCAACTAGTACACAAACGAGTTCCCAGCTGTCCCCCATGACTCCAGTAAACAATACTTATCTCCAACAGGATTCCATTACAACACAACCACACACCTGCACCACCCGTCGCCAATCTCAATACCATCTCATTTGTACAACTAAATTGCAATGGGTTGCAGCGGAAAATCGCCGAATTATCGACATTTATGGCTAGCGAGTGGCTTTTGGAAGTCCACCTCGGTGACGGTGAAGTCTGTTGGAGACAAATCCCGAACCTCCCTTGGAAACTGGTTTTCAGGATAGTTTCGTGTCAAGAATGACTCCCAGGCGCTTAAAGCTGGATGAAAACTTCAGCGACTGGCCATTTAGTCGTGGGAGTCTAAATTTCGGTGTGCTGGTCTTCGTGGTAAAGAGTACCAGTTCGGTTTTACATTTTGGTTCGGGGCGACCGGTAGCTCAGTGCGTTGTTGTAGCAACGCCTGCTGACGTTGAGAAGGGTTGGCAGCCCTTGGCCGTTGCTGATGAACGGGTCGCTCCGGTGTGTAGAATCGGCTACTATGGGAGCTCAGTGCGTCAAGTCCCATCCATGTTCGTGGCCATGGATCCGTCTATGGTGCGGGGCATGTTAATAAGCCACAATATCACCCGACTTATCGCAGATAGGCGGCTATGTGGGAGTAGTGGATGCATGCTGGCAATGTGCATCGTCCGAAACTGGTTTATGCCACCGAAACGTCAGCTAAGCCACATCGAATAGTTGAGGCGCTATGCCCCACTGGGGGTTACGGCAAATTGAGTACATTTAGATCACATTCTGCTGCCTATTTTGTTTAGGGCACCTTCCATGATGTCGGGCATCACTGAAAGGAACTTTATTGAAAGTATAATTACATACTTTACCGTCTGCATACCCTACCACCACCCCACCTTGGGGCGCAAGATTTTGCGGTATTTTCGATGCATTTCCAGACCAATTGGCAAAACATTGATGATGCATCATAATTCGGGCTCCCGTGCCCACAATTTTAACGATATCTTGATCAGCCTTTTTTGACGAATAACTACTGGCAATAGCTATCCAAAATTGTCGTCATCTTCCCGCTGAGGTCGTACTTGCTGAGAATTCGCTGTATTTCCTATGCATTTCCAGGCCAACAGGCAAAATATTGATGATGCCTCGCAAATCGGTTCATCGATTTCATTCTACGAGGAGGACTATAGGAAAAGTTAAATCCTCCTCCCGCCCCCCTAGGGTTCGACTTAAAATACGCGAGCGCGATCCAATATACGGGCACCCTAATTACTGTATGCGTCGTAATGCTGTCTTTTAAATTTTAGGTTGGAAATTCGATTTGTGGCGGCACAGCACAGTGTAGGATCCTGCACTCAACTGGTTGGGTATTCCGGAAGTCGCGAGTCGTTGTCCCGATTAGGCGAATCGTTGCGACTGCAACGAAACAAAGAATTAGCACAACTTTGCAAAAACTTACGCATGGTGAAGTCCTGATGCGAATTGTACTAGTGGTCAATACAGCATGACTAAGGCTTAGCGCGCGGGTGCGTAGGCTGAATGTCACTGAATGCGTGCAGACTTGTTGCGGTTGTGACACATCGGTGGATGCCAGGAAGTAAGGTGACTTCGAATTGACGAGTGCAACCTGTCCTGTTGCGTACTGTTGTCCGCTGAGTCAGGTGGGCGATGTCGTCAAGCGGAGTCTTTCAATGCCTTGGCTGCAGCGTTGGTGCTAGATGATTTGCAACGACTGCACATCCGATCTGGGTGACGAGGGTTCGGGCCAAGAATCCCCGGTGGAGTTGCGCATGCCTTGTATTTCGCGCCTGTTGCACTGATTTGCGGTCGGTTGTTGTCGAACGAAAGTCTCGAATTGTTGTCGCGGTGGCATCCCTTCGGGTTGGTTGTGGGTTGCTCGAGCTGACGGTCTGCTTATGGGGTGCTAGGGTCGTCGTTGGTCGTGTAGGCGGGCATCCGAGGCTTGATTGAGGCTTACTTTGGGGCCGATCCAGCCTGGCGGGCACGATCATGGCGGCACGGAGGTCGGCACTTCTTCGCTGTTGGGCCGTGATGCACGTGGTACCAGTAAAGTTGGTGTCCCAAGGAAACTGGAGGTTCAGCCTTGGGTTTCGCAGGCTTTTGTACCTCCTGATGCGGTTGCTGAAGAGTGGGCCTATGCCGTGTCTCGAGCTTCTCGAGACGTTCCGTGAACGCCCAGATTTGCGCCTTGTATTCGCGAATAAGCGAAGACTCCCCGGTGACCGACGATCCTACATGTCGGGTCTGGTACATTTTGTCGGCCGCTTTGGCCAGTTTGTCGAGCTCCATCGGGCTGACCGACAACACGTTCCGAACGTCGTAGTGCAGCTTTCCGAGCCACATGACTTTTAAGTCGTCGTCGCTTACTGTCCCGTCCGCGATGGACCGCATTTGCGAGTATAGTTGAGACGGCGTGGATTCACTAAGTCTCAAGCTCGCGAGCTGGTCCTTGATGCGTTTCGCGGATGCTCCGAATACCGACACTAATTTCAACTTCAACGTGTCGAATTTTCGCGTTGCCGGCGGATATACTACGATATCGCGCGCGTATTTCAGGATGCGCGAATCTATGTTGCTCACGAGCGTCGTGAATTTATCCGAGTCGGAAAACACGCAGTTCGTGTAGAAGATCGATTCGATCCGCGCAAAGTATAATTCCACATCGTCCGGCGAAAAGGGCGGTAGACGAACGGGTGCCTTCGGTGGCTTCTCCGTGATCGTGATTTCGAGCTGGCTTGTATAGCGTTTCGCGGAATCGGACATCGTTTGTCTTTTGCTCACGAAATTTGCGCACAAATGCGTTGTGATGCGTTTCACTTGCACGTTTGTTGCACTACACTCCACTAACCTCGCGAAAGGCGTATCTGTTTTTCACGTTTTTCCTCCTGGCAGGATCGCCAATTTGGCCTGTGGGCGCGGAAGTTCTTTGGAGGAAAAAACGCGTTACCGGTTTTTAATTATTTTATTAAACAAAAACAAAATTAACAATTACGATGTAACATATCGCGAGGTACAGTCGCGTGACTGACGATGACGATGATGGTGACGCGCGACGACGATGCAAACGGACGACTTGACTGGAACTGGCACATATTTTAATGGCTCGCTCCGATTACATTTGGAATTGCTTCCAAATGTACGGACTCAAGTGGCAGCGTCCATGTGCTTGCGTGGTCAGCACATTGTATCCGTATCGTATGTGTGGTACAGTAATCGGGCGAATTAGTGCTGCCGCTCGGGATTGCTGTGCCGCCACAGATTTAATGAAGGTCGCATTGAAGATCTCTCTCCCTCATTGCCCTAACCCCTTGTGGGGCATAGCGCGTCAACTGTTCCATGAGGCCCAGTTGACGGCATAAACTGGTTTCGGAGAATACAGTTACCAGCATGCACCTCCTGCACATCCATGGCCACGAACGTCGTCATGGACGGGATTCGAACCCGAAACGCCGGTAGTCAAACATGAGACCGATGCCTCAACACACTGCGCTACCGGTCGCCCACAAGATGAAGACGTCAAAGTGTCCGGACTGAAGGTGGAAAAGTAGGATTCAACTAATGTTCTGGATGTTGGCTGTAAGAAGAGCGAATACAGAAAAAAACAGTCGCAATTTTGTTTTATGTAAATCACATCTTAGCTTTGTTATTTCCGCCATTTTTTCTTCGTTTCAGTACATGTACAAACTAACTAAAAACATACTTATATGCGACAGTCAAATACATTTTTTATATATATTTACAAATACGTCAATCGTATTCTACTTTGCTACATCTTTCGTCTTCCATTTAAAATCCTATTTACATAAATATGTTACTACACACATACATATTTTGGAATAATCTTATGCGTGTAAAGCTTCTCTGACAATTTTACCAATGCTAGTTTCTCATCTAATTATTGGCATAGACAACCTGACCGCTTTAATAAGTTTGCGCATGCAACGCAAAAAAAATGATTGCATGCGTACAATTAAATAGGATTTTCCCCTAAATAAATTCAATACCCTCGTACTTGAGATTTGTCGGAACCTTTTCCTCGTCCATAAGAAGTTCACCTTCTAGCGAGAATGCTGTTATAAAAGTGGAAGTTTTACCATTCAATTCTTCAGTTTTCAGAGCGACAATGATTTCATCATTTGCGCCCGGTATGAATTTAAAGCTGGAAAAACCATGCGATGGTATGATTTTGCCAACTTTAGCGGATTTTATATCGACGAAATATTCATTAGTGCTTATAAGATAATTACATCCCATCAGTTCGTCACGTGTTTCGTTGTAACTGAAATGAACAGGAACAATTATGTTTACATATACGATTTAAAATCAGCTCCGTCCGGCCACTTACCGTTCGTGTGAACACCTTCTCGGCAGGAAATACCATCGTTTATGATAGTCGGACCACATTCCGGACTCGTGGATCATATAGCCCGGCCATTTGATGCCTATCACTTCGCGTATTGTCTTAAAATTGTTTATCCAGTTCACATGCTTTACCTGAACGAGAAATTTGACATTAGAAATATAAATCTTTCGCCCCACTGTCACCTCATTCCAAGTCCCACCTCTCCATTCGACGACACAATTTTCACATGCATCGGATTATCGTTGGCATACTCGCCAGCACCGGTCGTCCACTCCTTTCCCATGGAGCCAACATACAAATGACGATCCTTCACCGTGGCCCACTCCGCCTTGAATCCCTTATTCATGTGACCATCACCGTCCGTCAGCAGCACCCACGGGTACACTTTGTCCTGTTCAATTTCGTAGATGATCCCCGTCCGATCGTCCACCGACATCAATTTCCCATTGAACACCGTCAATTCGGACAATTCCATGCCACGTCCTTTCAACGAGAAACTGGACTTTAGCTCAACCGGCTCGCCACTATCCCACGTAACGGATACCGTTCGTTTGGCAGGCGTGAAACTCAGGTGACCCTTCATCAGATAGCTGCGCCAAGTGTTCGGCTCAGTTTTGCTTTTCGACTCGGTGTCCATATCGGCGATGATGGCAATGCGAAATGTGTGGACGCCTACAAAGCACGAAATTCCATTAGTAAAAATGTCAAGGTCGGCTCGTTGCTGCTACCAATGACCTCTCCTCTTCTTATTCTTACCATTTGTAATAATGGGCGCCGTCAGTGGGTAGGTTGAGTTGTAATAATACTGTCCAGTGGCCGGATTCTTCGACAGCCAATTGTTCGTGAATGAGGACGTGGAATTCGGTTTCACGTAGAAGAATACAAAGAACAGAGCACCCAGAGCCAATATCAGGAGCGCGGCGTGAAAATGAAAGCGAAAACTACGATTGCCCAGACGATAGGTTGGTGGCGTGCGTAGGGCTTGCCGCCAATCGCGTATATACATGTTACTGCCACGCGACGGTTCGATCAAGAGTGCGGATCTCATTGGCGTGAACCTCAACGATACATTTTCCCTCGGGCGAAGTTTAGAACGGGCACAGCTATTTCGTAAAACTGGCCAGAGTAAGTTTTCCGCACTCGGGGCGTTTTACACGAAGCCCTGACGTGACGACCACTGTAGTGCTAGTGTCAACATTAAATGTCAATTACACGTCACTTACATCGCAGGCTGCGAACATTTGAATATATAACTAACACAGGAATGGGTATATGCCTGTCAAACCATACAAATTGACAGCTTGAAAATGGGACGATCTTCTTCTTGAAAAAGTCGAGAGCTGGGAGAGTAAAGTTAACGGTTTTAAGATCACGTTGTGCATATGGCTGTCAAACGCTTTGTTCTAAAAGTGGCAAAAAGGAAATACGGTTGAATTCGCGAAAGTTTGGAGCCGGTTTTTGAGTGTAAAGAGCCGCGATTATGCAGAGAAGACACTAGTGAAATTTCCGGTAGGACAAATTGGTGCGGTAGTGAGTTGTGGTAAATTGAAATGCCTCGTCGGTGACTGCAAAAATAACCAGCGAATCCCTAAGACGGGGGTGTCTGCTTATAGGTAAAACATTAAATATTTAGATGTGATGTGCGCGTTACTTGTTTTTGTGAGTTTTCTGTCAGAAAACCGATATTGAAATGTTTGTTTTCGTTTCTGACTCGCCGCTGTATATATAGCTGTCAAATTTCCGCGTCCTATTGGTGGTTGGCATTAAAAGTCCCGTTCTTTCTCTCTCCCATGAAAAATTAAACGCGCTCTTCTCTCGTCCCATAAATTGAGCCTATGGGCCACTCCAGAAGTTCCTCTGAGCTGCGAACATAACCTTGGAGTGATGTCTTTTTGACATTTGGTCTAGCACAATTTCGTGAGGAGGAAGTAAGCCCAGTGAGCCATTTCCGGCGATAAAATGAAATATACTGTCGTTTAAATATATAAAGATCGTTGATACGTTTCGAAGGGGTCCCTTTAACTACTCCCAAGCGACTTAGTTGACGTTTCGTTAGCATATAACTGGTTTCGGACAATGCATGTTGCTAGCATTTATATCTTGCTTATATAATAAATAAGGACAGGCTAAGGTACCCAAAGGTGGGCACTGCGACCATGAGATCTATTGTGCCTTATAGCCTTAAACTAATCCAAAAGACTCTCAATCAGCCTGATGAAGGCCAGTAGGTCCTTTGTAGGAGCGCTCTTAACGACCGCGGAGCTCACGATGGAATCTCCAAGAAACAAGAACCTCGAACGAGCAACCGCCGGGCATTCGCAGAGAAGGTGTTTGGTTGACTCAGTGTCCTCCAGGCAAAGTCTGCATTCCGTTTCAGTAGCCAGACCCATTTTGTTGAGGTGATATCTTACCCAGTGGTGTCCCGTGAGGTAACCAACGATTAACCTCAGGTCCGCTCTGCCCAGGCGGCTAGTTTCTTTGATACCGTATGGGTTTATAAGATCTTTCGACTGACGAAGACCAGCGAGATCATTCCAGTGACGCAACCTTTCATTTGCGGACCATTGCTTAACCAGCTGTCTGGTTGTAGCCCAGCTCAGACCACAGTACGGATCAGGCCCGATAAATTTCACAGATGAGCTCTGCCTAGCGAGTTCATCCGCAGCTTCGTTACCTTGAATGCCCTGATGGCCTGGTACCCAACATAGAGTTACCCGATTGGTGTTTGTGAGACACTGAAGGGTATCAAAACACTCTTTCACTAATTTTGAAGAAAATTTGTATGAAGAAAGAGCCTTAATAGCTGCCTGGCTGTCCGTGCAGATAGCAATGTTTGCGCCATTAAGTTTCTTGTGCAGAATTTCTCTGGCGCAGGTCTCAATGGCATGGATCTCTGCTTGAAATATGCTGGGCCAGACGCCCATGGCGATTGAAATCCTGGTGCTCGGTCCAAAGACCCCAGCACCAACTCCCTGATCAGTCTTTGACCCATCCGTAAACCACATGGTACAGCTAGGGTCAGGACAGAGGTTGGCACTATCCCATTCCGAGCGGCATGGAATTGAGACCGAGAATTTCCTATCGAAGCAAAATTCCGTAGTCATGTAATCTGATCTCGAACAGATCTGCAAACCCGGAATCCGCTCCAGGATGCTCATGTGGCCCTGATTGTACAAATGAGCATCATAAGTTAAACGCACTCGAAGAGCGCTAAGAGCCGCAGATTCTTGTATAAAAATATGCAGCGGAGTAAGACCAACAATCGCCTCAATGGCCGATGTCGGACATGTACGGATGGATCCTGCCATACCAAGGCATGCAAGACGTTGTAGTTTGGTACACAACTGTATGGTGCAACGCTGCTGCGTTTTGGGCCACCATACTAGCGCAGCATATGTCACGACTGGTCGTACCAGCATCAAATATAGCCACTTAGTCATTTTGGGGGTCCTGCTTATATAGTCGCATACCTATGCGACAAGTCGGAAAGATTGAGGTTTATTGTTACGCCCCACACCATAGGGGGAAGGCAACACAAGCATAAATGGCCACCACGTGAACCGAACTCGAACTAACTGAACGTGTCTAACTGGTATGAGACATCAATAACAAGACCTTGAATTCAAACGCTACCTCTATTAGATGCAATTGCTGCAATGAATGGTGCTACCTGCATAACTGCTCGGGACTGAATTATCATAGGCGATGGAATTCCTCGTTTACAGCTGCCCAGTATAGAAATAATGAACAGTCATCAAACCTGCTCAATTCTGAAATCCCAGCCACACCTACGACTCCGACTTGGGCGTGCAGCTGTCCCCAACAACTCCGATGAACAATATCACTCAGCATCGATGCAGCACAACCTTACTCCGGCTTCAGTAATTGCAAACTATAGTATCCTCTCACTAGTCCAGCATAATTGCAATGGGTTACAACACAAAATTGCTGAAGTGACAGCATTTATGGACAGACATTTGGGATAAAGACAACTCGTCTCGTAATTCTCATGTCAACTATAATGTTGTTCGTAGGGACCGTGTGACCAACACTAGCGGTGGACTCGCACTCATAATCCACCCATATCTATCTGTGGCCGATGACGAAGTCCTTGAGTTGCAGGCGATAGCCGTATAATCTGGTAATGTAGAGATTGAAATCCTCGACATCTACATTAGTTCCCTACTCACTGGCCAACACCATCTAGTGCTATGGCACTCAAATCTTGATAATGATGCCAGAGGAATCTCTTCAGCGGAACAAATTGATTTATTCGAATTATGTCCATTAAACGATGACGCATCCACTCGTATTGCCGGTACATGTTCCAACACTCACGACATCTCGTTTGCTAGTACCTTATTAACAACACTCATTGGGAACCCGTCCTCACGTTATCCTCCGACCAATTGCCGATCATCATCTGACTAGACAGGCCTTCAATTTTACTTACTGTAGAGTGCCGCACTTTCATGAACTTCACTAAAGCGGACTGGGACAGCTTTAGAAGCAAAACCAATGCAACTTTTGCTGTCCTCTCGAAACATTTAGAAGTCCGTGCTGCTGAATCGACCTTCAGGCGAGTACTGATCAAAGCGGCTGGCAGATGTATTCCTGCAAGACGAATACCAACCCTCAGGTTCAGAGACCTGAACATCCAGATCAACATGCAAGTAGCTGAGCACAAACACTTAAGATGGGCAATCTTAATTCCGGAGAATCCAAGCTGTGGTCAATAGTCAGGGCCCTCACCATCCCATCGAATAACAAAGGGAATGTTGCCATCGAATTCGACAAGAAAACGGTTAGTGACCCCACCCAATACGCATACTATTTAAACAGGCAGTTTGTCGATCCTCCTCCGCCTCCTGATAAATTCAAGCGCATAATACGTCGTAAGATCCACAACCTTACTGTTAACCAGGCGCTTCAATTTATTCCTGATCAACTTGCAGTAACCATCAAAAAAGCAAAGGGCTCAAAAACCTTAGGTCCGGATGGCATCTCTATGTGGATGCTCAAGAATCTCGACGTGCCGGGTATAGAGTACCCAACGACCACTATTAATCTTTCACTTTCGTCGTTAGTTGTTCCTGAGATACGGAGAAAAACAAGTGTGATACACATACTAAAACCTGGGGAGAAAATAACACTTGGTGAATCATATCGCCCTATTTCTCTACTTTCACCTGCTGTCAAGACGCTTGAAGCGCTACTCTTGCTACTGCCCATGCTCAGCTAGGCAATTATCAAAATACATCAAATCACCTTAACCGCTTGTGGGGCATATTGCGTCTACTACACCTATACGCGCTACCGCATTCGGTTTCCGGCCATATTGCGTATCTTACCCCAAGTTTTTCCAGTGACTTACACTCATCGTCCACTGATCTGCGCCACGAGATTCTAGGACGACCCCTTCGTCGGCCGCTTTGCGAAAAGAGAAACCGGACCGAAATCCAGCCTGCTCTTCATGGATTGTGCTTTCTAAGTGAAACTTCAGCCTCTCCAAGATTTTTCTGGCTATTATTTTAGCAACCGAGAGTAGCACACAAATACCCCGACAATTATTGCACTCTGTAAGGCTGCCCTTCTTCGGAAGTTTGATTATCAAAGCTTCCTTCCACACAGTGTGAAAAGTTTCTGAGTCCCACTGAGTGGAATAAGTGGATGCAGTAACTCGGCTGTGATGCTTGGTAAAGTTGGGCCATCGAGCCCAGCAGCTTTGCCTCGCTTTAGTGCAGTAATGGCATTGGCTATTTCCCCTTTAGTCGGAGCAGTTGACCGTATACGTGCAATTTCATGGCCAGCTAAGTTATCTACATGAGGAGGAACTTTGGCAGATGTCACACGGTTCAAAACCGTAGCGAAATGTTTTTTCCAATGCCTCATCTGGAGTGCGTTCCATAACGTAACTATAGTCAGAGCTGTAGTCAACTCTGACTACTGTCATAGTCAGCTATAGCTATGGGTGTTATGGAACGACAATAGTCGTAAAGTAGCACAAACACCCGCCATCTTTTTCACTACACACATTTGCGTCGGTATTTCACTCTCCATGCAAAAATTTGTAACACACAAACACTCTTTCGCACCAATTTTCCTCAAATTAAATTTAACATGCTCTAAACTGCATAAAACAATTCAAAATTAAAGCAATAATAAAGTAATTTTGCACAACATTGACTGTTTACTGTCAGTTTGCCTTCGTGTGTACGTGTGTGTGTGATAGCTATCGATAGCTATCGATAGCTTCCCCTCATGAGCACGAGCTAGAATAGTTGACTACAGAGCTGACTATTGTGTGTTATGGAACGACGATAGTCAACTACAATAGTCGACTATCGGAGTTATGGAACGGCAATAGTCAGTGATAGTTGACTATAGTCAACTATAGTTACGTTATGGAACGCACTCCTGATCTTCTTATGAGATAATTACAATAGCTTTCCATTACTATCTTTCACCGGATGTTGATAGGAGCTGCGACCACCTTTACACTCCTAGATGACACTGTATACGGTGTTTAGGTCGTTATTTCTTGCTGCTTCCTCTGTCGTGACGAGGAGAGAATCTGCATACTCTCTTTTGTCACGACGCACACTACGTCGGACTTCTCGAGCCTTTATGCGGTGTCGTTGTTGCAAGACGAACCCTCACAGTTCCTTTCGTTCGACAATCCGCTGCCATGCAGCGTCGGACATCCAAGGCTTGTTCCGGCAAGCCGGATTCGGGCCAAGGATGGTATCAGGGCTATCTATGTACGCATTTTTTATGGCGTCCTAGTGCCTATTTAGGTCACTAGCCGGGTGACTGGTCATCTCAGCTGCCTTCAGCGCAAGATGGTCGCTAAACTGTTTTGCTACAACTGGATACTTTAGTCTGGAGGTGTCGAATTTAGAACAGCCGTCACTGCGAAGGTGCACGACTGCAATCCTCAATCGAACATTAGCGATCATGAGATGATGATCTCTTCCCATTCCAACGTCGGCGCCCCTCTTATTACGAACGCCCAGAAGGCAACTAATGGTCGATTTAATTTTCAGTTCTATGCCGATCAACAGAGGTGCAGCTGATCTTATGGCACTTCTTGTGTTCAAACATAGTGCCTTCGATGAAGAGACGGTGGAAGTTGCAGAACTCTACAAACCTGTCACCGTTGTCGTTGCGGTCGCCTAAACCGTGTCTCACCATCACGTGCCTCAGTCCATCGTTGTCGGCACCAATCATAGCATTTAAATGTCCCATTACCATTACAATGTCGCCCTTAGGCGTTTTACTCTGAACGGCGTTAAGTTGTTCGTAGAAGGAGTCCTTCGCCTCGACGCTGTCTGGTTCAGTTGGAGTGTAGCGCTGTATTATTGTAATGTTTCTTATTTTGGTCCGAAGCCTGGCGGTCATAATTCTATCCGAGACCTGTTCGCAGATTATGAGGTAACTACGTGCAGCTCTTGTTAAAAGGAGCCATACCCCCGATTCACGGACACTACCAGAAACTTTTCCGGAATACAACATCACAGTGCTACGTGTTGGAGAAATGTACTCTCCACTATTCCACCATCTAATTTCACTAAGTCCCAGGATGTTCAGCTTATACCGCTGAAATTCACTCTCAAGTTGTAGAGATCGTGCGTTCTGGGGACCCTCTGATCCATTATCCAGGAGAGTACGCACATTCCAGAAACCTGATGGCATCTCCCCCTTAGTTCTCAGACACTGCGCTTCCTCGCTAGCCAAACCTCTCCGAAAACTCTTTTACCTGTCCTACGCAACAGGAGTGTTCCCATCATCGTGGAAACTAGCTCATGTCCAACCAATCCCCAAGAAAGGAGAAGCATGTGATCCATCTAACTACCGACCAATAGCACTAACTTCGACCCTATCAAAAGTCTTCGAAACCCTGGTTAACAACCAACTAATGAGCTACCTTGACTCACATCATCTCATCAATGATCGGCAATATGGTTTCCGGTCTTCGCGCTCCACCGGCGACCTAATGACATACCTCACCGAAAGATGGAATCGCTGTATCCACCAATTTGGCGAAGCTAAAATCATTGCCCTCGACATTTCGAAAGCTTTTGATAGAGTCTGGCATCCGGCTCTTCTAGCTAAGCTCCAGGCTTTTGGTTTGGACCCAAAATTAGTTAAATGGATCGAAAGTTTATTTCACGACCGTTCGCTTCAGGTCGTCCTTGATGGAGTTAAATCAAATTGCCATACCACCAACGCAGGGGTCCCCCAAGGTACTGTCCTTTCACCAACACTCTTCCTTCTCTTCATCAACGATCTTCTCAGCGTGACTTCCAACTCAATCCATAGCTTTGCAGACGATAGCACCCTTGACTACACTTACTCTTTCAACTCTGTAGCTGACTCTCGCCGAAATTCAACATCTATCAACAGAGATCGCATGTTTGACTCACTAAATGAAGACATTTCAAAAATTATTGCATGGGGGAAAGCGAATCGAGTAGAGTTTAACGCCTCAAAAACTCAATGTTGTCTACTTTCCAATAAGCGATGTGCTCCACCTACCGCCCAACCCATTCTTGTCGATGGGGTCAGCATTCCTGATTCGCCCATACTGAACATACTAGCTATTAACATCTCCAGTAAACTAAATTGGTCCGACCACATTTTTTGCGTTGCAAAAAACGCAATGAAGTGTCTGGGCTTTCTGAATCGCTGTATAAGATACTTTTCACCATCTGATCTGGCTCAAATTTACAAGGCTCATATAAGACCGAGACTTGAATTTAATTCCCACATATGGGCAGGCGCAGGTAGAACCGCATTATCCGCGTTAGACAAAGTTCAACGGAAAGCCTTCAAGCTTATTGGCGAGGAGCCCATAACATCTAAAATCGAACCGCTTGAACACCGGCGAAGTGTCGGCTGTCTCCCACTCTTCTATCGCTACTACAACCGCCGTTGCTCTGATGAAATAGCCAACCTCATTCCTGAGCGTACTTTTCCTTTACGTAACACCCGACTAGCCAGTCGTGTCCATCCTCATCTTCTAGAACTCAGCAATAGTCGCACCGCCAAATTCCATGACTCGTTTGTATCTAGGACAACACGAATGTGGAACGATCTACCATCTTTTGTTTTCCCCCGCAACTATGACCTACAAAAATTTAAACGGAATGTACACCGTCACCTTATTCAAACTCAACCCGTCTCCCCACTACCTTAATCCCTTACCGCCAAATGCTGTGCTCTCGCATCAAAGGGTTACCCCCTAAGCTTTGGTATAAACATAAAAAAAAAAAAAACAATCTTAGTTATTGTACGATAGCCAAAAGTCATAACCGTTGAGTCAGTCCTTATCCAAGGCCTAGTAGACGTTTCGTTAGCATATTATAATAGAATTTCGGATGTGCAAGTTGCTGGCATACACATCCTACTCCTTTAATCGCCTTTTTACGACCAGCCGGGAACGCTGTGGCTTATTCTATCATCTACTCGTATCTCATCAACATGGCTTCAGGAAAATGCACAGCACTACGACGGTCTTGAATGTTATCGATGGCTTTCAAGGGATAACCATATATGTACTGCATATTGACGCGCTCGGTGGCCGTGTTCGTTCGGTCACCGCATTACGATCTAGAGAATGGAACAAATTTGCCTGTGGGTACTAATAGAACTCCCACTCCGCCCCGAGCTTGTCAGTATAAAGACGGTGTGGTGCATGCTAGCAACTGTACGTGCGAAAAGTAGATATGCTATCGAAACATCAAAAAGACATAGACAATGTAAGAGATGTTGACGCACCCATGCCCCTGGAGGGGTTAAAGAATAAACATTTATGTACTTACCCATTTCGCAAACAATCAATTAAAAAAGCGGAGAATACTACTAAACCTGATACGATACAAAATGACTTCCATAAAAATTATTATTATTATTATTCATAATTTAATTTCTTCTCATTTTCTTTTCTTTTTAATAAATATAAAATCTCATAAGATATGAAATTTGAGTCTAAATAATAACTAGATCCATAATACAGGTTTGGTATAAGACACCGTCAATTTGCTGTACACAGATTATCATCTAAAGTGCCTAAAACGCGTACAACTTATTCTCGCATTTTTATTTCCTCTTTCAATACTTTTCGGAATAGCAAATTTACAAAGTTTTAAATCTCTTTTTAATTATTTTACGTTTAAATTTAAATTACTTATTCTTTGGTTTCTTTACATATTAGCACATGCATTTGTTTGACTTGGAGGGGTGGGGGAAGGAAGAAAACCTTACGTTAAACGTGCGAAAGGTATCTCATTAGTTCAATTTTTTTTTCATTTCTTTTCTTATTCAATAGAGTTCGTATTATAATATAAGACAAAAATGTATTTTTTTTTTATTCATTACTTTGGTATTTGTTTCTCTTTACTTTGATCCACGCTATTTCACATTCGCGCTCTCTCAATCTAACGCCAGCAATTGCAATTTTTTCCTAAGCATCGAATCGCGCGGCAACGATATGGCCCACTTTCGCAACGCCGTCAATATTACCGAACTTACGACCAATAAAGCACCAACAAGTGAATATGAAGTTGGCGTCTCGCCAAAAAAGATCATTTGCCAAATGAATGCAAAAACAATATCAGCACAACGCGCAATTGCAATCGGTCCGGCCTGTTCCAATTGCAACGAAATGGTCAATAAAATTTGACCGAGAAAGCTAAAAATGCCTAATAAGACGACATAGACGCGATCAATGCCACACTGCGGCCAACATACAGTCCCAATCATCCAGCACACAATCAACGTATAGACTAGGGCGAATGCACCGAAATTTGTCATGATTACGGAAAAGTGCAAGCCTTTGAGTGCACGCAACAGGACATAGACATTGGCGCCGAACAGGGTGGATGAGAGTGCCGCGACTGGACCCCAAACATCATACTGTTTCGTAAGCATATTATGATCCGCGGCGGCAGCAGCAGCAGCATGTGGCGGAATTGCGGTCGTATCGTCATCGCCAAAAATAAATGGCGGTCGCGTTATAAGTACGACGCCGATTAGTGTGAGAATGATGGTGACAACGTTAAAATAGCCACACGGTTCTTTGAGAAAGAGCCGCGCAAAAATGGCAACAAAGACGGGCGTGGAAAATATGATAACAGATGCATCGGCAAGCGGCATATGACGAAAGGCATAGAAGCTAAGCACCAGGCCGGTTGTTCCCATGAAACATCGCAATATCAGTATGATACGTTTGCCGTGCGGAAAGATTGGCTCACGTTTGTATATCACAATTGGTATGGCTGGTAAGAGTACACCTACAAATCTGAAATGAGACAGAAGAAATGAAAAATTAACAAAACACAATTAAGGACTATAGAATTGGAAATTCTTTTACTCTTTGGGACTCTTTGTGGCAATAGGCCGGGTTGGGGCGACCGGTAGCGCAGTGTGTTGAGGCATCAGTCTCATGTTTGACTACCGGCGTTTCGGGTTCGAATTCTGTCGTGTGATGCCAGGACGTTCGTGGCCATGGATGTGCAGGAGGTGCATGCTGGCAACTGCATTCTCTGAAACCAATTTATACCAACGAAACGTCGACTGGGTCACATGGAACAGTTGACGCGCTATGCCCCACAAGGGGTTAGGGCAATTGAGTATGTAGTAATAGGCCGGGTTGCTGGAAGTGCTGATCCGGGACTGGTCGTAATCCCGTCAGTGACAGAGATATAAAATGTTGCGCATCCTTGCTACTTTGCCTTAACCCCTAGCGGGGCAAAGCGCTTCAACTACTCCTGCGCGCCATCGTACAATGTTCTGGGCAATGGGGCGCAACTCCCCAAAAGACTTACCCAGTGCCTGACACCCCTTTGCCACAGATCGACGCCATGTGATTCCAGGACTCCCTCTCGGTTGGCCCTAGTTGGAAATGGGGTTCCATTTCATGGCATGCAACGCAATGCAGTTATCACTCTTCCGCAATGTGTGACCTATCCACTGCCATTTTCGCCTGCGTATCAATTCGTCGATTGGCATCTGACCCGTACGCCGACGTAGCTCTTCATTTGATATTGTTTCGGGCCAGAATATTCTTAAAATTCGACGAAGACATGAGTTGACGAAAACTTGCAGCCTTCTGGTAACTCCTACGGAAACTCTCCATGTACTGCTCCCATACAAAAGCACTGACAATACCAGGGAGCGAAACAGGCCCAGCTGAGATAACTGCTCTACCAGATTTTGGACAGCATGCCGTATGCGCATTTAGCCTGGTTGATACGACGAATGACGTCCTCCTCCGTATCACCGTTTTCGGCAACAATGCTACCCAGGTAGACGAAGTTGTCCACCCTCTCCGTAGGCTGCCCATTTATTGATGGCAATAGGTGTCGGATTTCTTTTTCGCAATGGCGGGCTAAGAAACTTGGTCTTGTTGGTATTAATCTTTAGCCCAACCTTGCTTGCCCCCCTCTCGAGATCTAACGCCATTGCGGACAGATCCATGATTTTGTGTGATGTCGTCAGCGAAGTCAAGATATAGTAGATCAGATGTCAAAGTCCATTGTATTCCTCTGTCTAGCGCTAATTGGGCTGCATGCAACACATCGTTGCTCACTATGAGGAACAGGATCGGCGAGAGGATGCACCCCTGCCGAACTCCACTGCGAATCTCAAAGTCCCCCGACACCTTACCTTTATGCAGAACGCGACATTTCGCGCCGTCATAGATTGCCTTAATAATAGCCACAAGCTTCTCAGGGATGCCTCTCCTGCGCAAGGCCGCCCATATAGAATCCCGGTTCACACTATCGAAAGCCTTTTCGAAATCGATGAAAAGCAAGTGAAGCGGAGAATCGTATTCAGCGCATTGCTCGATGATGATTCGCAAGGTGTTAATGTGATCGACACAGGAGAATCCGGATCGAAAGCCAGCCTGCTCTTCATCAATTGTGCTTTCTAAGTGGGCCTTTAGTCTTTCCAGGACGATTTTAGCTATTGGCAACGGCAGGAAGCACACAAATGCCTCTCCAATTATTGCAGTCTGTGAGGCTGCCCTTCTTTGGAAGTTTGATGATCAAACCTTCCTTCCTGGGAAAGGTCTCTGCATTCCACGCTTTATCAACAAGTGGGTGCAGCAAATCGGCAGTTACGCTTGGCGCTGCTTGATAAAGTTCGGCAGGGATGCCGTCAAGTCCGGCGGCCTTTCCTCGTTTTAGTGCAATAATTGCAGTGACTATTTCCTCTTTAGTCGGGGCAGTGGACCGTATACGCACATTCTGATGGTTAGCTAAATTATCTGTATGAGGCGGAACTTCACCAGAGGTTACACGGTTGAAGACCGCAGCGAAGTGAACTTTCCACCGCCTGATTTGATCTTCTTCCAGGATAAGTAGCTTTCCATCACTATCTTTCACCGGATGTTGGCAGGAGTTACGACCACCTGTAAACTCCTTGATGACACCGTATACGGCGTTTAAGTTGTTACTTCTTGCGGCTTCTTCTGCTGAGGCTAAAAAAGAATTCGCATAAACTCTTTTATCGCGTCGCACACTACGCTGGACTTCTCGAGTTTTCTGACGGCAAAGGAGTTCGATGCTGCTACGATTGTCGTCTGATGCTGCAGCCAAACGAACCTTTAGTTCTTCTCTTTCAACAATCCGCTGCCATGAAGCGGCGGACATTCAGGGCTTATGTCGGCAATACTTGTGCCAAGGATGGTATCTGCACTATCAATGCATGCATTTTTTTGTGGAATCTCAGTTTTCATTTATGTCGCTATCTGCCCGATTAATTATCTCAACTGCTTTTTGCGAGCGATGTTGAATTTTGCTGCGCCTGGATCTTTCGTCGCTAGGACGGCGCACGACTGCAGTACGCAATCGAACATTAGCGATCATAAGATAATGGTGTCTTCCCATCCCAATATCGGCACCCTTCTTGTTTCGCACGTCCAGGAGGAAACTCTTGAATCTTTTACTAATGGCAAAGTGGTCGATCTGATTTTGTGTTCTGCGCCGATCAACAGAGGACGAACTGATTTTGTGGTGGTCCTTATGCTCAAACATAGCACCACCAATGAAGAGCCTGAAAGTTGCAGAACTCTACAAATCTTTCACCGTTGTCATTACGATCACCAAGACCGTGTCTCCCCATCACATGTCTGAGCCCATAGTTATCAGCGCCAACTTTCGCATTCAAATCACCCATAACCATTATAATGTCACCTTTAGGTGTTCTGCTCTGAACGGCGTTTAGTTCTTCGTAGGAGTCTTTTGCCAAGACATTGTCGGGTTCAGTAAGGGCATAACATTGTATTATTGAGATGTTCCTCATTTTGGTCCGGAACCTGGCGGTCAAGACCCTGTCAGAGACCGGTTCCCAGGATAAGAGACAGTTTCGCGCGGCTCTGGTTAAAAGGAGCCAAACACTTGACTAACGCCCACTACCGGTACCTCTACCGGAGTACAACACTACAGTGCTACCCGTTGGAGAGATAAATTCTTCGCTGTTCCACCATCTTATCTCACTAACTCCTACGATGTTTAATTTATACCTCAGAAATTCACTCTCTAATTGAAGAAATCGTGCGTTCTGGGGACCTTCTGATCCATTGTCCAGGAGAGTACGCACATTCCAGAATCCAATCTTTGTCATTGTACGATAGCCAAAAGTCGTAACCGTTGAGTCAGTCCTTATTCGAGGCATAGTTGACGTTTCGTTAGCATGTTGAAGATTTCGGGTATTGCAAGTTGCTGGCATACAGATCCTGTCCTTTGTTTGCCGGTTTCAACGACAGACCGTGAAAGCGAAAGGCCGTGGTATTATTTTTACGGCCCACAGGGGGAAGATTTACCTCAACCAAATGATCGCACCGCCATCATTAGCGGCTTGAGGTTGGTTAGCAATGGTTAGTGGCCACTGTGGTTCCAGGGGACGCCCACGCGGAGGACTATAGAAGAGGAAAACGCTGCACAGTGATTGTGAGTGATTCGATTGCGGAACTAAAACCAAACAAGGTGTTGTAGTATCCTCATTCGCGCCGACTTGCAACGTCCGATGGCCCCGGATTTTGAATTGCGGCCAATGAAAAAGTGGAGTCAAAGAAAGACAACGTGTGGTCTTTCCGAGTCGCTGTCAACAAGTGACAAGCCTCTCTTCTTTATTCACCAGGTCCATTTACAAAAGTTGTTCTCCGGGGTCCGTTTACAATCGTCGTTCCACTGGTTCTGTTTGCAATCCTTATTTTTCAAATTTAAATCGTTATACATTAAAGATTATACTACAGTATTGAATGTGCAACCGCCTGCCACCTGGGGACATAGCAGTAGGTACGGTTTTCGAAATACGCTAGCTGGTGATGACGATACCCGAAGGTATGTGCGGGGACGAAGGTTGCAGAAGTCATCGGCAAGATCTGACGGCGCCAAAAAAGAAATGGGCCATGAACCGAGCAGCGACACGTGCTTGCTGTAGCCACTGTTACTGCTAGATTAAGCAGATCCTCGTTGTTACGATATAGAGCGAGGTTAACTTCTCCGGTAATCCTATAATGCAGAACATTGTCTTCACACGCAAGCAAGACAGTTGTAGCAAGGCCTGCTGGCATTGAAGGAGTCTGGCAGCGATTTGCCGTTGCTGATGAACGGGTCGCTCCGTTGCGTAGAACCGGCTACCGTGGCAGCGTAAACAAGAGAGTAGCCAGGGTCGGTAGAAGCCTGACTTAAGGTGTAGACAAGGAAATTTGGGCGCCCTCTCATCATCATCATCGTGGCGCGATAGCCCGACGTCGGGCCTTGGCCGCCTGGATCATTGTCCTCCAATTATCTCGGTCACGTGACCGCGTCCTCCAATTTTGGGAGCCCAGCAGCTGCGCGGCGTCCACACCTACTGAGCTCTCCCAACGAGATCTCGGTCGTCCTCGCAGTCTCGCTCCGTCGACTCGTTCTGCATTCATTACTCTCTTAGGCATGCGATCATCGTCCATTCTTTGTACATGCCCTGCCCATTGAAGTCGTTGTAGTTTGACGATTTTCGAGACTTGCAGCTCATCGTACATTTCATACAACTCATGCTTGTACCGGATGCGCCATCCATCTCGATCGTAAACAGCCCCGAAAATTCGCCGTAGAACCCCACGTTCGAAAGTGTCTAGCATGTTTTCGGAGGCTTGGGTTAGGGTCCATGCTTCGCAGCCATAGCATAGCACTGGTCGTATAATGGTTTTGTACACGCGGAGCTTCGTGTTTCTGTGCACATGCTTCAATTTCATTATGGGGAGAACCGAGAAAAAAGTCTTATTAGCTAACTGTATCCGTCGCTTGATTTCGTCAGTTTCGTTGGCGTCCCTTGACAGGTTGCAACCCAGGTAGATGAAGTTGTTCACGAACTCGATGTTGAGGTCCCCCACATTGATGCTTGGTTGTGCAGGTGTCCTTGTCACCGATTGCATCATTATTTTAGTTTTACCCTCGTTAATACGTAATCCAACTTCCTTTGCAGCGGTATCGAGCGTATGCAGAAGTTCTTCTGCGTCAGCCAATCTTCGGGACATGATGTTGATGTCGTCGGCGTACGCTGCTAATTGTGTCGACTTGATGAGTAGCGTCTTGCTGTTGTCCATATTCATGGCCCGAATAACGTGTTCCAGTGCTAGGTTGAAGAGCGTCGGTGCCAGTCCATCGCCCTGTTTCAAACCAGTGCGTGTGTCAAATAGATCAGTAAGTCTATTCTGGATCCTGACTTGTGAGACGGAGTTGGTCATCGTCATCTTTGTCAGTCGCACTAATTTTGCCGGTATACCAAATTGCAGCATGATGTTGTACAGTGCTCCACGATCGATACTGTCGTATGCCTGCTTGAAGTCGACAAAGATTTGGTATACGTTTACGTTGTATTCCCAGCACCTCTGGAGTATCAGTTTGACTGAGAAGAGCTGATCGGTTGTGGAGCGACCAGGTCTGAAACCGCTTTGATATTCGCCAATGACTCGTTCTGCGTACGGTTTTATTCTATTTTCCAGAATTTTCGTCAAAATTTTATAGGACGTACAAACTAGTGAGATGCCCCTGTAATTCTCACACCGCAGTTTATCTCCCTTTTTATGAATTGGACAGATGATGCTTCTGCACCAATCGTCTGGGATCTCCTCGTTCTCCCATACTCGCAGGAGTAATTGATGTATGGCATCAACTAGACTCGTTCCACCGAATTTTAGCAGTTCAGCTGGAATCTCGTCAGCGCCCGGCGCTTTATTTCGTTTTAGTGACCGCAAGGCGAGATCAACTTCCTCTACTGTCGGGGGTTGAATGGGTGGGCCTAGATCAACAATATCGTCGAGAGCTTCCTGTGTGGGGATGTTAGATGGTCGGTTTAGAAGCTCTTCAAAATAAGAGGCCCATAGCTTGTTAATACCATCGGTGTCGCTGATGATGTTTCCATCCTTGTCCTTACAAAGGCTAGTCCTGGGTTGGTAGCCGTTCTTAATTGTATTTACTAGTTTGTACGCTTGTCTGGTGTTCCTATTAGCTAAGTTTTCGTTTATGTTCAGCAACTGCTCGTCAAGGTATTTACGTTTCTTACGTCTAATTATTTTATTCGATATTCGCCGTAGCTCGTCATATTTTTCTCTTCTGGCTCTGGTTCCTCGTTGAATCCATTGTCTGTAGGCCTCGTTTTTCGCGTCAAGTGAATTTTTGCATTCTTCGTCGAACCAGTCATTTCGCGCTCGCCGGGCTTTATATCCCACGACCTTCTCTGCGACATCCTTGATGGTACCCTTGAGTTCTTCCCAGAACCCATGGACGCCTGTGTTGCTGATGTTGTGTAGCATAGGTGATAGTTTTTCCTCAAGGGCGGTAGTATATGCCACCGCTGTAGCATCACTCAAGAGCTTATCAACCGCAAAGATTTTGGGAGGGCTGATTCTTGACTGGTGCACTGAGGAAATTCTACATCTGTAGGTCGTCTTCACCAAGTGATGATCTGAGTCGCAGTTTGCTCCTCGATAGGAGCGGACATCCATGACACTAGACGCCCATCTCCTGCAAATGAGGACGTGGTCAATTTGGTTGACGGTATGTGCGTCTGGAGACTTCTAGGTCTGCTTGTGAATGCGTCGATGCGGAAAGCACGTAGAGCTTACGACTAGATTCCTGCTGCAGGCAAAGTCGATAAGTCGGTGGCCGTTATCGTTACATTCTTCATGGAGGCTGTGGCCTCCAGTGGTCCCCCGGTGCCAACTTTCATTTCCGACTTTCGCGTTAAAGTCTCCCAGCAGCAATTTGACGTCGTTTGTTGGAAGTGAGTCGAGGAGAGTTTACTACTACTACTACTCGTCTACTGCGTCTTTTACTGCGTCTTCTTTAACTTCAGTGGGGGCGTGCACATTGATGAGCCAGAGATTGAAGAATCGAGTCTTGAAGCGAATCGCACACAGCCGTCCATTTATGGGTTTGAAGTCAGTAATATGCGGTTTGAGGCGATTGTTCACTATAAATGCTACTCCAAACTCCTTGCGGCCCGATGGTTTGCCACTTGTAAAAATTGTGTGCGATTTCTTGTCATTAATCTCGCTGCCGAGCCAATTTGTTTCCTGGACTGCAGTAATGCTCAGTTTGTACTTTTCGACCTGTTGAAGGAGGGCCTTCTCGGCCCCCGGTTTGTTCAGGGAGCGTACATTCCAGGATCCGAAAGAATAATCCTTTATTCGTTTGCGTGGTCGTCGTTGATGATCCGTCCAATCCGAGGCTTTTGTTCCAGGTTTCTTGACATGGAGTGGTTTTTACAAGGACGGCACCCTCTCCCCTCCTTTAATTTTTTCCGAACAGTTTTTTTTCATAGAAATTAAAATGATGCATTGCGTCCAATATTGTTTGCAAATTTGGAACTTGGCTATGTTCGAGATCGAGTTCGACAGTGTATGGTGACACTTACAGCAGCTGGGCGTTCCAGCGGCAGCCCGTTCTTCGTACCGGAACGGCCCGTTTTTAACGGCCAAGAGCTGCCAAACCCCCTCGATGCAATAAGAACTGCGGTATTCGAAGCATCGCCACCACAACATCAGCTGGTAATTCGAATTTGCTCCCACTGTAGCTGTAGTGGAAGCTATGGGTTTTTGTTTCATCTTACCTTCAGCTATGGTGGCTCAATGTGTAGAGATTCGATCTCATAATTCGTGCGGCCGGGATTCAAGTTACGTCACGAGCAAATACTTTTTTCAGACCTTGATAGCACTCGGTGAAATCATACATGAGTATCACTGACGAATCAAGCCGGCTTGGTGAATTCGCCAGTATTTCATTAGCTATGATCAACAACCAATTTATCAAGCCACATGAGTCGCACTGAGGAATTCACCAGGCCGTAGCTGATGAAATATTTGCTGAGAGCCACTGACGAATTCATAAGTCGTAGCTGGTGAAATACTTGACGAGTATCAAACACCGTCCAAGATTCATAAAAAACACTCTAAGTGTCACCATACACTGTCCAACTCGAACACGAACCTAGTACAAGTGGACCGGTTTTCTTCACACCTATGTGAAGTGTGTGTGTCAGAGGACATTTGTAATAGGTTCGAGATCGACAGTGTATGGTGACACTTAGCAAACTAAAGAATTCCCTCCTTCACTACGTTTAGACCGCGGGACTATCTTCGAGATCTAACTAAATCGATCTAACTCTCGACGATATAAACGTATCGATTTAGTTAGTTTTGGACTTGGCTTATCTCTACTTGCGATGCGGAACTGGACTAAAAAAATTGGGACTATGTCGCTGTCATCGCTAATGTTGATTCGGTGGTTGACGTTTCCTTTTTCGTCGTTTTTTTTTGTTCGGCGTTTGCTTTGTTTGCAATTTCAGGAAAGCAGTGCGTGATCACGGGCAAGAAGAAGTCTTTTTCTGTCGTAAAATTTATATTTGTAAAATTTATCTGTGCTGTCAACGGAGAATGAAGAAGAAGAACTACCTCTCCGTATGTTCGGTATAAACACTCCACCAACAAGTACTAACACTAAAATGATTTAGTTAAATCGACTTTTAGTTCCACGGTCTAAACGTGGCCCTTGTTCTAGAGACGGAACATGGTCTACGACGTGTAGTAGAGCACTACGGGATCATGGTAATTGGAAGGTGAATATCAGTGATACCAGTATCACGCTCGTCACCTTTTTATCAAACCAATGTACTCATTCGCAGCTAAGACTTCAGGAGCACTCAGTCCTTTCCCTCCTTTACACTCACCTAAAAGACGCTAATTCCATTGGATTGATATCGACTAGTCCCTTCACGATCACCGAGCACAGTGAGAAGAACAGCGACGACATGGTGGCCAATATGATGCCCAGATAGGGACATGTGAAATTCAAGGTCAGCCACCTGCGAGTCGACACCCTCTGCGACAGCCCGTCCACAAGCTGCCTGAGCTCCAAATGCTCCGACATTTATCTGCTGTTTTGAGCCAATCACCTGACCGACCACCACCACCACCTCCACCCTGTGCGACTGGTTTCCACCGCCCGGTCTGTACACTTTTCGCTAGAGTGATTCACTTATTGGCGTTACAGCTGCTGGCACCGCAAGGATCTCACTACAATGAAAAAATGAATTAGAACATTAGAAAATACGTCGCGGCACCTTGTCAAGATCAAAACAATAACAGTTTACCATTCTTCACTGAAAAATCGATTCCAATCGATAGGCTGCTGTAACATGTGCATCCGTACAACTACAAAATATCACACGCACAGGACGACGACGGCGACGGTCACGACGAAACTCCACCCCGGGGGTTGACTACAAAGACGTCACGGACATTATCGAAGAACACAGTTCATTTTACGTGCCGCGCACCTGAGATTTGCAACGAGACGGACACTGGTCCGGCGAAAAGCGGATTTTGGTTACAACGATTTGCACGCAGAACCGTTGATTTTCTTTAACGAATATTGCGGCAGCAGTTACGGCCCGTGTCTATCGTCGTCGGCCCAGGTCGGCCCATTGTGCAGCATGCAGCAGTACGCAGAACGGAAAACGTCAAAGTCAGGCGATGGAGGGGACCTCTGACGAGTGTTTTTGATGCACTATCCGTTAGCAGTAGCGTCCATGCAGAGATTTTCAGTGAATTTGGGGATTGTTTGACAGTTAGAAAACATCTGGGGTTGTTTGTTTGGATGTATGCGCGGCTGTTTACAGTTAATTCGACCGGGAGTGCGTATATTGTGTTGTGCCGTCTGATTTTTGTGTGGTTCGCTGTGTTTAAAAGTTGAAAATGAAGTAGTCGTATACGTTCATTTAGTGGTAAGTACTAATTTCCAGATTTGGTAGTTTTAAGCGTGTGTCGAGAGTCCGCAGTGTCGTGGTCATGGTTGGAAGGTCCCGGGGGCACCTGTTTCCTGTTAGGCCGCATAGTTGCCATGCCGATGGTGTGCCATTTAATTACAATTTTCTGCATAAAACGTGCCATACACACACCGATCGATCGGCCGATCCGTCGCCCGATATCGATATCGGCCGACGGATTGGTCTGTGTATGTGGAAATCGCACCGATTGGCCGATCAATTTTGATCTGCCGATATTTTAGTACGATTTTCGTGCGATCTATCGGTGACGATCGATTGGATAGATAGAGATAGATATAAAAATACGAGCTACTTTTCCAGCAGGAAGGCACTGCGACCATAAAGATCTATTGTGCCGTAGCTCATTAATCCAAAAGACCGTCCACCCTTCTAATAAAGGGCAGTAAGTCTTTAGCAGGAATCAACCTGAATTCTGCAGTGCTGATAGTAGCCTGCCCGAGGAGTGACATCCTAAAACGCGCGATGGCGGGACATTCGCATAAGATGTGCTTGGTCGTTTCCACGTCTTCCAGACAAAGACGGCATTCAGTCTCGCTTGACAGACCCATCTTGTTCAGGTGATATCTGACCAGGTGATGGCCAGATAAGTACCCCACTAGGAGTCTTAGGTGGGTTCTACTCATTTGAGTGGTACCCTTGTGACTGAAGGGCATTATCAGCTCCTTTGATTGACGAAGCCCTGGAAGGTTATCCCAGTACTGTTGACGCAATCGTGCAAACCAATCTGTGATCCGCAGTTTGGCCGAGGCCAGTCCAAAGCCACAGTAAGGCTCAGGTCCATGAAAACGACTGGATGATCCTTGTCTAGCAAGTTCATCCGCAGCCTCATTCCCCTCAATGCCCTGGTGGCCTGGCACCCAACACAAGAAGACTCGGTTTTTGGTTGCCAACAGTTGAAGGAGATTGTAACACTCCTTCACCAGTTTTGAAGAGACCTTAAATGAGGAGAGCGCTTTTATAGCTGCTTGGCTGTCTGAGTAGATAGCAATGTGAGCGCCGCGAAGTCCAGTTTCCAAGATTAGCCTGGCGCAGACCCCAATGGCGTGGATCTCAGCTTGAAAAACGCTGGGCGAGACTCCCATTGCGATCGAAATCCTGGTGTTGGGTCCAAAGACACCTGCACCAACACCCTGTTCCGTTTTAGACCCATCGGTGAACCACTTGATACATCTAGGGTCTGGACAGGGTGTGCCATTTACCCATTCAGAGCGGTTAGGGATGAGGGCTGAATATTTTCTGCCGAAGCAAAGCTCCGTGATCATGTAATCTGATCTCAAGCAGATCTGCACGTCAGGAATTTGATTCAGAATGCTCATGTGACCGCTTTCTTCACTACGCACGTCGGAAGTTAGACGAAGTCTAAGAGCATTTAGAGCTGCTGATTCTTGAATGAATATATGCAACGGAGTAAGTCCAATAATCGCCTCCAGGGCTGGCGTAGGACAAGTGCGCATAGCTCCAGTGATGCCAAGGCAGGCAAGACGTTGAAGTTATTGCACTTCAGTAAGACAGAAGATTGCTGAGTTTTCGGCCACCACACAAGCGCTGCGTAGGTCACCATAGGCCGCACCAGCATGGTGTATAACCACTCAATTATCTTTGGGGTGAGCCCCCATGTCCGTCCGAAGAAACTTCTGCAAGCCCACATTGTGCGTGTGGCTTTGCCAAGTACATTATCTATGTGAGTATTCCAGGTGAGTTTCGAGTCTAGAGTTACCCCGAGACATTTAACTTCAGTGGAATAATCTAAGGTCGTGCCGCCTAACGAAATTGGATCTAAAGTTATATTTCGTTTTCGTGTGAACGGCACAACGACAGTTTTCTGTGGGTTTATTTATGTAAGCCCACAGCCACACACCAGCGTAGAACTATGTCAAGGGCCGACCTCATCACCTCAGTGATGGTAGATTCGAATTTGCCCCTGACTATGATAGTTAAATCATCCGCGTATCCGATAGTGAGATAACCGCGCTCATTAAGCATGGAAATCAGTTCGTCTACGACAAGGGACCACAAAAGGGGTGACAGAACGCCACCTTGTGGACAACCCTTTACGGCATTCACGCAAATGGATGTACTGCCTAGAGTTGAGTAAATATCCCGTCCACGGATCATGGCGTCTATCCATGCAATGGTAGCGGACGGGATGTCCCTGAGTTCCAGTGCTCTGGAAATGCACTCGTAGCCAGTATTATCGAAAGCCCCCTCAATGTCAAGAAACGCGCACAGCGCGATTTCCTTTTCACTGAGGGACTTTTCGATTGCACTGACAAGGCTATGCAAGGCGGTTACTGTTGACTTACCCTTCGTGTACGCGAATTGCATACGATGTAGGGGGATTGACAGTTCCATCTTGTGCCTGATATGCAAATCAAGCAACTTTTCCATGGTTTTAAGGAAGAAGGAAGTAAGGCTAATCGGTCTATAGGATTTGGGCATATGTTCCGGCTTATTGCCCGCTTTGGGTATGAAGACCACATTAACTTTCCCCCAAGGTTGTGGTATGTACCCTAGGGTGTAACTTGCCCTAAAAAGTTCGATTAGCGGAGTTATTATGATCTCCAAGCTGTTTTGTAACAGAGCGGGGAAGATGCCGTCTACACCGGGAGCTTTAAATGGCTCAAAGGATTCTATCGCCCATTTTACTCTGTCCATGTCAAAGATGACCCCCGATAAACTGCGAGCCCGGCTTACGGGAACCCGTTGGGGCCTCGCAGTTGGGCAGGGGTCACCATCAGACAGTACGGACCCAGGGAAATGGGTCTGAAGAAGCAACTTTAATGTTTCTTCTGGACCTTCGGTATACGAACCGTCTGGTCTCAATAGAAGGCCGACGCCGTTAGCTGAGTCTTTGGAAAGGGCTTTGTGAAGGCGCGCCGCTTCCAGTAGCGACTGAATGCTTTCACAATGTCTTTTCCAGCATTCTCGTTTGGAATGCCTAATGAGTTTGTTCTACACGGTGAGAGCAGTTCTGTACTCATCCCACCTATTGAAGCGCTTGGCTTTGTTGAAGATCCTCCTAACTTTAGATCGCTTGCGGGCCAATTCCTCGTTCCACCAGGGTACTTTACGCCCCGACTCCACCGAACGTGAAACGGTACTATCTCTGTAGGAGGAAGGTAAAATTTCATTGAGCTCCTCAGCTGCAATCTCAATTTCCCCTGTAGTGCTTATGGGGCTGACCAGTAGTTCCGCTTTGGAGCTAACTAGTTCACGGAATTTAATCCAGTTAGTTTTCCTTGGACAAAAAGTATCCGAGCGAATGTCAGATTGTCCTAGGATGTCAAATCTGATGTGTCTATGATCTGAAAGAGACACTTCGTCCGACACGTGCCAGTTCGCAATGAACCTGGAGAAGAAACCGCTAGCAAGGGTGATGTCGAGTACCTCTGCCCTTGCCGCAGTGACAAAGGTAGGTTTGCACCCCCTGTTCAGGACATTCACATGTTTACACATAAGATAGTCAAGAAGGCGGTTACCTCTATCGTTGATGTCGCTGCTACCCCACACCGTGTGGTGTGCGTTTGCATCGCAACCGATCACATAATGCCGGTTTGTACGTCGACAGAAGTCAACGAGCTGCTGGACCTCGAGTGGTGGAATCTCAACATTGTCAGATGGGAAGTAGGCAGAAGCAACCACCACCTTCTGACGACCGTTGAGCGTGGATACCTCCACCAATGCTGCAGCTAGATCTATAGAAATAAAATTGGTTAGTGGCAAGTAGTTGACGCATTTGTCGATCAGAAGCGCCGCACGCGGACAACCCGCTAACCTGTCATATATCAACTTACCAGTTGTTGTGTTTAGACCGCAAATTCGGCCACGGGCCACCCATGGCTCTTGAATAAGCGCAATGGTGGCCTGTTTAGATAGAATGTGTTTAGCGGTATCACAACGAACCCAGTGTGGTTTGAATTCAATCATTGATTTTCTACCTGGCGTAACACCTCCCATTTTTCAGAGTCTTCTAAGGCCTTTCGCTTGAAGTTAAACTAGTCGTCAAACTTCGCATGTACTCGAAATATTCAGAGAGATCTAATCTATTTTCTTTTTTCAATAAAATCACACTGATTTCACAAAATGTATTTATTTATTTTTCCAAATGTATATTCGTGTGACATTGTGTGTATGTATTTGTGTAAGCATTTGATAAAAGCAATTATAAATGATTTATTTAATTCACATTCAACATGACTTAAATTGAGCCGCCAGCTGACGACTTCAAAGACTCTTCACACTTGAAAAAGATAAAATCATCTTCAATTAATGCCTTTTTTGTTTAAATTTTCTCTACATCATTTCTGTTTGATTCCTGGTGTCCAGTGTATTTGTGTTATATTAAAAGCATTCTTTTACAATATCAATATATCAAATTAATTTAAATGTATTATAATCATTAAATTTTGTTTTTAAATTGTTTTGTATCTAAAGAAAATTCAGTAAAAACCCTAACCTAATTCAGACAAAACTGAATCTAAATCTCGTTGCAATTCGGCCGATTGTTCGCGCATTTTATTGATATCGTCCAGTAGACGATCGACGTTGGTCTGCAACAGATAATTACCCTTTTTGAGTGCATTGAGCCGTCCCTCGTGCTTCTTGACGCGTGGCTCCAAGTTGGCTTTCTTGTCCTCATCGTCGGCGTCCTGTGCAAGAAAAAGATTGTATTGATTATCTACTACGGACATTTTGAAGTATATTGAGATTAACCTCATCTTCTGATTCGCTCTCCGTATCAGATCCACTCTCATCTTCAGATTCTTCGGTCTCTGTTTCCTCTTCGCTCTCGGTTTCTTCCTCTTCCTCCTCTTCCTCGGCCTCCTCCTCTTCTTCTTCGTCCTTTTCTTCGTCTTCTTCGTCGCCTTCTTCCAAATCTTTAAGCATTTTAGCTGTTTTGTCGACTTCTTTCTGTAGCTTTTTGTATCGTTTCGTTTCATCCCTAGAGGGTGTGGATAGTAGAATATCTTAAAGAATTGGGTTTGAGTACTTAGATTAGATTAGATTGTGAGAGGGACTGCGGGCGCCAAAAGGCCCACTAGCACCGAGGCCAAATGGTCTATTGTGCTGTAGCCCCAGGTCTGGCAACAGGCTTAGGCCTGTCGATCAACTTTGATCGCGCTAATGAATTTGCTTAGAAGGGTGAGCGACATGGAAGCAATGTCGTCTGCTTCAGGGAAGTCGATGCCGAAGTGTACTAGGCGACGTTGGGCCAGTGCATCACATTCGCAAAGAACGTGCAGTGACGTTTCACCATCGGCCTCGCAGAAACGACAGCCAGCGTCCGATACTATGCCCATGATCTTTAAGTGACCCCTTAGGCAAGAATGTCCAGTTAGAAGGCCACAAATACTTCTAACCCTGCTGCGGTTCATTTTTAAACGTTCAAATGTCCTGCTGCGCGAGTAACCAGATATGAACATCTTGGCATGCCTCAGGCCCATTGGACGGTGGCCTCAGTACGCTCTGATGCATTTACTGACGGAACTTAGAGAAATCCCGCAGAAGGGCTCAGGTCCACAAAAGGGCGTGTCCGAGGCCATCCTGGCCAACTCATCAGCCTGTTCATTCCCAGAAATCCCGACGTGGCCAGGAACCCAGTATACCGTTACCATGTTCGAGGAGCCAACTTTTTGTAATGTATTCTGGCAGCTGCGCATTAACTTGGACGAGACAGACCGGTTGCTTAGCGCCTGTATGGCTGCCTGGCTGTCAGTAAATATAGCTATATTCTTGCTACGGAATTCGGCTTTCAGGCAGAGCTCCGCACATGACTCGATGGCATGTACTTCTGCCTGGAATACTGTTGCGAACTTACCCATTGGTATAGAAATACCCTGGTTAGGGCCCACTATTCCGGCACCTGTACCATTAACCGTCTTTGATCCATCCGTGAACCACTTGATGGTATCTTTTTTTTTTTTTTTTATGTTTATACCAAAGCTTAGGGGGTAACCCTTTGATGCGAGAGCACAGCATTGGCGGTAAGGGATTAAGGTAGTGGGGAGATGGGTTGAGTTTGAATAAGGTGACGGTGTACATTCCGTTTAAATTTTTGTAGGTCATAGTTGCGGGGGAAAACAAAAGATGGTAGATCGTTCCACATTCGTGTTGTCCTAGATACAAACGAGTCATGGAATTTGGCGGTGCGACTATTGCTGAGTTCTAGAAGATGACGATGGACACGACTGGCTAGTCGGGTGTTACGTAAAGGAAAAGTACGCTCAGGAATGAGGTTGGCTATTTCATCAGAGCAACGGCGGTTGTAGTAGCGATAGAAGAGTGAGAGACAGCCGACACTTCGCCGGTGTTCAAGCGGTTCGGTTTTAGATGTTATGGGTTCCTCGCCAATAAGCTTGAAGGCTTTCCGTTGTACTTTGTCTAACGCGGATAATGCGGTTCTACCTGCGCCTGCCCATATGTGGGAATTAAATTCAAGTCTCGGTCTTATATGAGCCTTGTAAATTTGAGCCAGATCAGATGGTGAAAAGTATCTTTTACAGCGATTCAGAAAGCCCAGACACTTCATTGCGTTTTTTGCAACGCAAAAAATGTGGTCGGACCAATTTAGTTTACTGGAGATGTTAATACCTAGTATGTTCAGTATGGGCGAATCAGGAATGCTGACCCCATCGACAAGAATGGGTTGGGCGGTAGGTGGAGCACATCGCTTATTGGAAAGTAGACAACATTGAGTTTTTGAGGCGTTAAACTCTACTCGATTCGCTTTCCCCCATGCAATAATTTTTGAAATGTCTTCATTTAGTGAGTCAAACATGCGATCTCTGTTGATAGATGTTGAATTTCGGCGAGAGTCAGCTACAGAGTTGAAAGAGTAAGTGTAGTCAAGGGTGCTATCGTCTGCAAAGCTATGGATTGAGTTGGAAGTCACGCTGAGAAGATCGTTGATGAAGAGAAGGAAGAGTGTTGGTGAAAGGACAGTACCTTGGGGGACCCCTGCGTTGGTGGTATGGCAATTTGATTTAAGTCCATCTAGGACGACCTGAAGCGAACGGTCGCGAAGGAAACTTTCGATCCATTTAACTAATTTTGGGTCCAAACCAAAAGCCTGGAGCTTAGCTAGAAGAGCCGGATGCCAGACTCTATCAAAAGCTTTCGAAATGTCGAGGGCAATGATTTTAGCTTCGCCAAATTGGTGGATACAGCGATTCCATCTTTCGGTGAGGTATGTCATTAGGTCACCGGTGGAGCGCGAAGACCGGAAACCATATTGCCGATCATTGATGAGATGATGTGAGTCAAGGTAGCTCATTAGTTGGTTGTTAACCAGGGTTTCGAGGACTTTTGATAGGGTCGAAGTTAGTGCTATTGGTCGGTAGTTAGATGGATCACATGCTTCTCCTTTCTTGGGGATTGGTTGGACATGAGCTAGTTTCCACGATGATGGGAACACTCCTGTTGCGTAGGACAGGTAAAAGAGTTTTCGGAGAGGTTTGGCTAGCGAGGAAGCGCAGTGTCTGAGAACTAAGGGGGAGATGCCATCTGGAAGAAGAGTGAGTTTTCTCTGCTCCAGATTATAGTTTTGAAGAGCTTGTTGCTGGATGGTTCTTTCACCAGATGGTCCGATGGCATACAGGTTATGCAGCTCTCACTGAGCCAACTTTCCTGTTCCGGATTCAGCTTAGTGAGGGCATCGCATGCCTTCAATCTGAGGATCGTCAGCTTTGCTTGTGCTATTACATGAACGTGCAATGGTGGAAGGTGATGGTTTGAGTACTTAGATGAAGTACTTAGATTAGAGTGCAGGATTAAATCCGAAACCATCTAAACAAAAACAAGGCCGAAAGCGAATTGAAAACTCTCCAACTACGTTCGTTCCGGTGTTTCGGCGAGTAGCTACCAAAAAGTTAGGTCACCAGTTCTGACTTTGGATGGAACTCTAATGGTAGCGGCCAATGCGTCGCGAATGTTGTCCGGGAGGTTCTATTTCTGGTATAGCACTGGTGCCTGAGAGCCCTGGAGAGGCACTACTTGGTAGAGGTTGGTCCCCATGTGGAAGCGGCATGCTGGCTGTGGTTTACAACCCGTAATTGCACTTACAGCCAGGTGTGGGGGTACCCAAAGTCCCAGTGAGGTGTTAGATGGGCCTCACATCCAGGACAAAACATCAGTCCTGTAGATTGATGTGTACTGTTACCTTCATGATCTGCATGACGTTACAGAATCAGTCCGCACCTGCAGAAAGCAGATCTGCACGTTAAATCCCCCCTCGGGCTTAACTTTTAATTTACGCAGTATAGTACGAACCTACCGTGTATACAGATATACGAGGGTCAGTCAGAAAGTTAGTTTAAGGGTGGCAGCGCTCCGCGTGGTGAAAAGATAAACTAACGAAATTTTAGGAGGTTGTTCTCTCATCTATCCTAACCAATTTGGCGCATTGCTGAGCCCGATAAGTCTATTTTTGTGTTTTTTACAACGATTTAAAATGGAGACTCCGATAGAAGTAGCGTCCAAATGTGAACCGCGTAGTGTGATACGTTTTTTGACCGCAAAAAAATTATCCGCTAGTGAAATTTATCGAGAATTATCGTCTGTATACGGTGAGCATGTGTATGAGCCTTCAAATGGTTACGCGTTGGCGAACAGCGTACCTAAACGGAAGAAAAGAACTCCATGACGAAGCGCGCCAAAGCAGACCAACGAGCGCAGTGAACAAGGGGAACGTTGCGCTTGTTAAACAGCTGATCGAGGAGGATTCCCGGTATACACTCGATGAGTTGGCGGAAAAGGTACGATGTACGAGTAAGATCGACTGCAGCCGAATCGTTTACCAAAAGCAATCAAAAACAAACCAGCCAGATTTGTTGTGTCGGAAAGTCTTTTTCATTCACGATAATGCTCGTCCGCATTCTGCCCGTTTAACCCAAGAAAAATTGGCCTCATTTAAATGGGACGTTTTTGAGCATCCTCCTTATTCCCCTGACTTGGCCCCAAGTGATTTCCACCTTTTGCCGGCGATGAAAACAGCGTTTGGCGGCATACGATTCGACACGACAGATGACATCACCGAAGCAGTCACAGCGTACTTTAAAAATTTGGACGCAAAACATTTCGACGTCGGAATTACGAAATTAGTTTGTAGATACAAAAAATGTATTGAGAGAGATGGCGACTTTGTAGAAAAATAAAAAAATGTCTGAATTTTCCGAAAATGGCCTTGTTTTTTGTTTTGACCACTCCTCCCCCCCCCTAATCGGACCCTTAAACTTACTTTCTGACTGACCCTCGTAGATCATAACAATACCTTAACCCCGATTAATTTAGGATCATACTACCTAAAGCTGATATTTTCTCGGCCTATAGTTAACTTCCGCATTAGGCAGTACGAACCTCTGTGTACCTGAAATGGAAATATGTAGCTTCACACCGAAACACGGCTAAGCTAACAAATCTTCACCTTTCACAAATATGGTGTTTAGGCTTGTCAGCCTTGCGAGAAAGTGAATAGAATATCATTCCAATGTATCAAGCTGCTCTTCAGGGAGATGTTGTTCTTGCAGATGCGAAACGATGACTTTTTTTTAGATAACTCCGTCGGCTACCACAGCCTTGTTTATGCTCAAGCTTAGCAGATTCGTAGCTAGATTGCCCGATTAACCTGAGCTGAACTACTTAGCCTGTGCCAGGAAGAGTCTCCCATTGTACCGTGTACTAATAATAGACAGTAGCAGCACTTACTGACCCTAATAGTAGGCACGACCATAGAAGATGTATTGTGCCATAGCATTTCAAAAATTCTAGAGAGATCATTCTTACGTACCGCGCACTTATGCTCACTGCTTATAGAACAAAAGATTCATGTTCGTAGTGCTTGTGGTTGTTAATGGACCCTGGTACACCTCCTAGTCTATCGTGTACTTACTTCAACAGCACTTGATTCTTCTTCATAGCTTCCTTGAGGGTCTTTCGTTCCTTCTTAGCAGCATGTTGTTTGTCCTTAAGTTTGCTCAGTTTTGTTTCTAGCAATTTAACTTCACGAGCCAGACGTCTGGCCGCACGTTCGGCTTTCTTTTCTTCATCTTCTTCACTGTCGCTCTCGGACTCATCTGGTTCGGGTTCAGGAGAACTGTCCTTACCGGGTGTTGCTTCACTGGGTCGTCGTGAATCCGTACTGCCCTGTAGGATATTTAAGGACGTTATTATTTTGATTTCATAGTGAATAACAGTAACGGTATTATGATCAACTGCAGACAACACAGATATGAGTCAATGTTAATTCAATAACGAAAATTAAGGGGAATAAAAGATCTTAAGCCGTTTTTACTATTTGCCCTGTCAACTCCTATTGGGGCATAGCGCATCAACTGGCTCAGCTGATGTTTCCTTACCAACTGGTTTCCGACTGTATATGTTGTCACCGGTTCGGTCACCGCTCTACGATACTAATCTAGAGCTCGGAGTTCAAATCTTGGCGCAATCAAAAACTGCCTGTGACTACTAATAGAACTCTCACAGTGCTCCGAGCTTGTCAGTATAAAGACGGCGCGAATAGGAGGTGCATGCTAGCAACTACACTTCCGAAAAATAGATATGCTATCGAAACGTCAACAAGGCATAGAAATGCTAGAGATGTTGACGCGGCATGAATGGCATGTCATGTTTCAGTTTGTTGAAATTGTTTGGGTTGACAGTGGATATCTCGTAAACGGTCGCATGAATTATACGTCCTGTGGTGTAGCGCGATGACTGTGCGTCGATTAATCTCTTGTGTTTGAGGTCAATCGACAGTTCAAAGTTTGTGAGGAAGTCCGCTCCGATAATTGGCGTTTCCCACCACGAGGGAAGTCCCACGGAAAAAGACGATCGAAACCCAATTGGACTTGTAGGTGATGTTTTCCTGTTTTAACTGTATTTACAAGATGTTATAAAGATACAGGTTGGCCGTGTAAACGGCTTGAGACACGTAACTCGACTGACTACGGAATTTGAATCGATGGTGAAATTCAAGTGACGCTTGTTTAACTCCTCCTGTTAACGATGTCAACGCCACGGTGTTGAGTTACAGAAAATCAGGTGTTGACAGCGGATTGCTATACTACCGCCCCCCCCCCCCCCCCCCCCCCGGTCGGTGGTCGCGCGTGTGCTTTTCGTGTGCTGTCTAGAATTGTGTTACTTGTTACTTTTTACGGCGTCACCAATATAGCCTAAAAGTGTATTCCGGACTAAAATTTAATGGCGCACCCCACCATTAACAGGTGACCACATGAAACGTGTGCCATGTTTGAGACGCGGACCTTGACCGACTACGGAATTTGAATCGATGGTGAAATTCAAGTGACGCTCCTTGTTAACGACGCCAACGCCACGGTGGGTTGAGTTGCGGAAACTCAGGCGTTGACAACTGATCATCGCTATATCCACAACGCGACACGAAGTGGACGGGATTCGAACCCGAAACGGTCGGTGTGGCGCGACATCAGACTGTCCATGAATTTTCACTCCTGTCGCGTAACTCTGTACGTACATTTCGTTAGACATGGATATGTCTTTTGACTGTGTGTCAGACAAATTTTTGCGTCATGTTTAATATTTGAATGGACCCGACAGAACTTGATGCTTAAGGACTATCGACAATAGGGGGATGATTTCGAGTCAACAACTATGTAGTTAGTCACTAATATACAATCAGCTCACAAAGTGTCATTTACACTTTACCTGTTCATAGTAAATCTCTGAATCATTGGAATCTTCATACGAATAGCAAAATCCAAATTGTGATCTACTACTACTGCTATGCATGAAGCCCTTTATTAAGCAAGCATTAAAATAAAATTTTATTAGTTAGCAAAAGCAAATAGCTCATCGTATAGATATCCTTCCCAACTGCTTCGAGCCTCCAAAAATTACCCAATCACAAATCACTCACCTGTGCCAATTTCTTTTCTAAATTTGAAATAGTCCTCTTGTGTTCCTCAATTTCCGACCTGGCACTATCCAATTGTTCGGCTGATTGTTGATATTTCTTTTCCAAATCCTTACAAGTTTTACGCGCCTCCTCGGCATCCTTTTTCAACGAATTGACAAGCGCCTCATCCGCAGCAGAAGTGGTTGTCGATGATGGTTTGCTCGTACTATTCGGTGCCGTCGTCGTCGTGCCGTTGCTATCAGTTGTGCTCGATTTGGACTTTTCACGTTCCAATTCGGCCTCGAGATTAGCAATTTTCGCAAGAAGAAGTTTATTTTCGCGCTCCTTCGCTTCCTTGTTTCTTAGTTCTAGGGCAAGCATTTGTTTTGTACTCTGTAAGTCATCACGAAGTTTATCGATATCGTCCATCTCGTCTTCAGTCTCCTCCTCTTCCTGACCGGTGTGTGTGTGTGTGCCGATGTTCGGATTACGGTGGTGTATGGGTCGGATACGCCGAAGAGATGAACCGGAGAAAAAAAATCAATGATAAACTGTTGCTTGTACAAGACGAATCTCAAATTGGGGGATGGAGTAGACAGGAAATTGAAACTGATTGGATATCAACGGATATTCGATTTGAAATAAAATCGTAGGATCAATCTTGCCAATATTTCTGTACTAGGTCTATGCATAAATCCGTGATTTGTTTTCCAATTTGAGTGATTTGATTATTAAATTGCCTGTCGTCACCGATTCATGCATAGACTGCCCATTACCCCTATACCTTTTTTGTGTTTTTGACCCTGTTTCGTTATTCTCACCTTGTCAACACCTACCTCATTATTGAGAGCGGCTTTTGATTCAGATTTTTGTATTTGCTCCTCTATGGTCATTTGTCGACGGAACTTACGTAATCCTTCTAAGAATGGTTTACTTCTGTCGTTAGTTTTGGTCGGCTTCAGTCTGATACCACCCTGGATTTGTTGCAGCAGCTTATTGTGGACGTTGGCCTTCTCTGTTTCGTAGACAAATTGACCGCTCACTTTTGTCATGGATTTTGTAGTAAGGATTGGTTTTGATCTGAAAAAATAAATGCGGTGTTAAATTGTAAATTAAGAATCATTCTAGTAGAGGGTTATAATCTGGAGGTGACCAATGAACGGAGTTGCGTTCGGACCATCAATGTTGGAGGCTAGGGAAGGTTAAGGTAGGTCAAAGTTCTGTCGTTACTATACCACAGCACATTAAGGTCACAAAAGAGCGCGCTGCAACACCTTCCGGATTTCATATCACCTCAACACAACTTTCTCAACTAGCGTAAGCATATTTCACTTAGATCCTTTGAGGTGTGACCTGGAAATACCCTCTCCCTTTTAGACTAAGTCAGGACAAGAACAAAGAAAGTTAAAAGTACTCTCCTCCTCGTCGACATCAGCTTTGCTGAGGGCGAGGAGCTCGCAGCTCCTTGTGATTTTGCATCCATTTTCTCAGAGGAAAAAAATCGGTGGGCTTTATCAAGCTTCGAACCTTTCGAGACAGCTGGACCTGAGGGCATCATTCCGGCAGATTTACAGCATGTTTTGAATATTGCTTATCCATAGGTGGAGACCATCCTCAGGGTCTGCTTGTAACTGGTCTACATTCATCATGTATGGTCAGTGACCGATGTTATCTTTATTCCCAAAGTGGGTAAAACCTCGCATGCTCATGCGAACGACCTGAGACCAAGTAGCCTATCTCATTGAGGGCGCTTTCAATTAGCACCTACCGCTATAATCAATTCTCTCTCTGGTCTCGGTGTGGAGGGATCGCTCTGTGTTCTTATAGGTCAATTACTAACACCTAGGGTTACCAGTACTCGCTTAGGTGTAGCGTTTGAGCGCAGACAGGTATTCCCCAGCGTGGTGTATTCCTCATTATCTGTAATGTTGGCTGCGAACCTACCTTTATCAGCAGATGTAGGCTTCGATATCTTCAGTTTGGCCTGGATGAGCGACCTGAACCGAACCCAGTAATCGTGAATCGCAAAAGAACTGACTGGGGCAAGTACAGGGGATATCTTGTGAATATGCTATCCCCTCTACCAAGTCAACCAGCCTAACGGGGGCACTGAGGATATCTGCTGTTGAATAATGCCTTGCTAGTAAGCAAAGAGGTAGTACTAAGCCGGCGTGGTGGGAAGCTCAGCTCAATGAGCTTAGGGCAGAAGAAGCAGAACAGAGTTCCTCGTGATCTGATATGGGTGGCCCTAAGAGCACCTAAGGTCCCCGAGGCATATGTCAAGATGATACAAGACATGTATGATGGGGCAACCAATAAAGTTATATGCACAACTGGTGAGTTTGAAGAATTTTCGGTTAAAGTCGGAGTTCACCAAGGCAGTGTATTGAGTCCCTTGCTTTTCAACATCATCATGCTCTATTTATTAACACTCATTTCTGACGGCCTGGAAATATCCTTCTTTTCGTCGATGACATTGTCCGGTAGCAAAGACATCGCTGCTTTGCAGGCTGCACTGACCAAGTGGTTTCAGATACTGGAGGATCATGGAATGAGGATTAGCATACCAAAGACTGAGTATCTTTGCTGTCCTTTCTCAGATCTAGAGAGACCGATACCAGATATCTATATTAAGGAAGAGCAGCTGAAGTCCTGTACAAGGTTCAAATACCTGGGCTCGATGGTCAACAAGGAAGCTACCTGCGATGATGACATCAAACATCGCATCAGTGTCGGTTGGATGAAGTGGCGAGAAAACTCTGGAGGTTTTTGCGACAGGAAGATGCGACGAAAGCTTAAGGGCAAGTTTTACAAAACGGTCGTACGTCCCGCACTCATGTATGCGTCTGGGTGCTGGACTATGTACAAGACATACGAAAGTAAAATGACTGCGACCGAGATGAAAATGCTACGGATGTCAGCCGGTGTGACCAAAAAGGATCGTATCAAAAGTACCTACATCCGAGGCAACTTGTTTGTTGAGCAACCGATCGCTGAAAAGTTCGAAGATCGTCGTGTGGATTGGTATTGCCATGTTCTAAGGCGTCCACCTGAGAACCCAGTCATGAAGGAACTATCAATGAATGTTTCATCTGATGGACCCAAACCCCGAGGCAGACGGAAACACACGTGGATTGATCAGTTGAAAAAGCAACAACGCGCTAATCTTGGCGATGATACGATCCAAGATCGAGCTGCCTGCAGAAGGAAGCTGAGATTATACCGCCAGAATGGGCGAAGTGCCAACACCACAGGCAGAGCAACGCGTAGCCGCAGAGTGGTATGAAAGGGCAAGGAAGAAAAAAAGTTCCACTCATGATTTCGCTCATCATGGATATAAACTTTTTCGGGACCTGAATTACCACATCGACTGCGTATGTGATTACCCTGGCTCCTGACCCCTCTAGTCAATTGCCTTAACCCCTCCAGGGGCACTTCTCCATATGCTTTCCTCTCCGGCAAAATATGTACGAACAACTGTCAATTTTTGAATCTGAATACTTTTCAGATCCGGAGGGGAATATTTTCAGATCCAAAAATTGACAGTTGTCCGTACATATTTTGCCGGAGGGGAAAGCATATGGAGGAGAAATCTGTTCCTGATCCGCTCGTAGGACCGCAGCCTTTCTCATAGTCTCATAGACATCATCCTTCTTTCAAGGACTGTCCACTTAAGAAATAAGAATGCCGCCATAAATTATGAGAAATGGTGTTTCGTGACGACCCTCCTCTCCTCCCTCTGGCGGAAACATTAATATTTTTATACCCTAGACTTATAGTATAGGGTATATTGTTTTTGTACCGACGGAAATATGTAACACCTTAAAGGAGGCTCCGGAGGTATAGCAATGTATATATATAAATGATCAGGGTCGCCTCCTGATTCGATTTAGCCATGTCTGTCTGTCTGTCTGTCCGTCTGTCTGTCCGTTCGCACGATAACTTTCGATAAAATGAAGCTAGAGCCTTGAAATTTTGGTCAAATGTTGGAAGCGTGATCTAGTTGGATGGTATTGAAAATGGGCATGATCAGGCCAAGAGAACGCCTACCTCCCCTACATATGTAAAATACATAAATGTATCTATAACTCCCGATTAAAGAAACACGAAAAGCTCTAGCTTTATTAGATTACTCATGAGGGTAATCTCATACTCTCCTGGGAAAATGAAACTGATAAGTTGAAAACTAACGGTAATTTTCTTACAAAGAACCCCGTACTACCCTACTTTTCAGGTTTTTTGTCTATAACTCCTGAACCAATTGACGTAGACACCTGATTTTTGGCGTGTAACCTTGAAATGAGAAGCTGCTTAAGATTATGTAAGTTGGGCATAATCAGACCAAAGGAACGCCTACCTCCCCTACAAATTTCCAAAAATTAAATATTTCTTTAATTACGATAACTTTCGAAAAAATGATACTAGCAAGTTGAAAATTTGAAGGAATGTTGCTAATAAGACCTACTTTGTTGGTATTGAAAATGGGCAAGATCCGACTCAAGGAACCCCCACCTCCCCTACAAATGAAACTTCAAATAAGCGATAAATTTTGATAGAATGAAGCCAGCAATTTGAAATTTTGGTAAAATGTTGAAAGTGAGATTGAGTTAGTTGGCATTAAAGATGGATAAGATCCGACCTAAGGAACCCCTACCTCCCCTAGAAATGAAACTTAATAAGCGATAACTTACGACAAAATAAAGCTAGCGACTTGAAATTTTGGTCAAATGTTTGTAGTATGATCCAGTCGACTAATATTGAAAATACGTAAAATCCGACCATCGAAACCCCTACTTCCCCTACAAAAGAAAATTCAAATAAGCGATAACTTTCGATAGAATGAAGCTAGAGACTTGAAATTTTGTTTAAATGTTTGTAGGGGATCTAATTGGTTGATGGAAATGCTGGGCAAGATCCGACTCAAGGAACCCCCACCTCCCCTACAAGTGAAACTTCAAATAAGCGTTAATTTTCGATAGAATGAACCTAGCGACTTGAAAAATTGGATAAATATTTGTAAAATGGGTTAGTTCATTGATTTTGAGAATGGTCAAGATCCCACTGAATGAGTGCCAACCTCCCCTATGAACTGGCCATATAAGAGACCCACTTTTAATGCGTATGGTCGTTGTCAATTGGGACTTTTGGTATCACCACTAGGTCTGTACAAGTCTAGGGTATATACGCTTCGGACTTTTGTTTTATAAATGACTTTCAATTGTCATTTGCATATAAACCCTCCTGCGCATATTTAACACCTGCAATCCTTCTCGAAATGATGAAAAGTGGAATTTCTTATTTCCACCTCAAGTGCTTTATCTTCAAGTTCCTCTTAACTGAACAAGGACTTTTCCGGACTTCCTATTCCTGAGTTTTTTTGGCCCAATGTCCGGTTCCTCTGACAAATGAATAATAAAAAACAACAAGTCCATAAATTTTATAATAATTTTCTCTCTCCTAGTCAAGATAGCGATCTGAATTTAATTCATCTCGCCTTTGTCCTACAAATCGGGTCAAACATATTCCCAAACGGGTGGTGCTTAAATGGATGAACATTATCGTCTCGATGGTGTGCTTATCCCCTGAGGTCCTGTTACGAATTTAAAATATTTAGAAGACTTTTTTTCTCCTACTGGCCTCGTCAGTTTTTTCTCTCTTTAGACGACGGTCCACTCTGGCACGATGAATGGATGTTGGGAGCTTGGAGAGAGGAAGGGAATATAGGACTCCGCTGGGGATAGCAAAGGATATGATGGGATGACTGGTACGATGAACTGCTCGACGGACTATCTCATCTTTCATTAATATTATTTCAACTCACCTGTCGTTACATTGAACATGTCGTAATTTTCTACCACTATCTTCAACTTCTTTCATCATCTCGGACCAGTCCGGTCGTCTTCTCGGTCGTGCTCTGTGTTAACCATTGAATATGATTTTTTTCCGGTAGGGTAGCGTTGAAAGCGAAACATGAAAAAAGAAGGAAAAAAGGAGACGTTAGAAAAAAAGTCGGTTTTTTTTACGTTCTACGAGTACGAGTACATCCAATTTTTTTTTGGTTTAACTTACTTGAGCTTTTCCAGCACTTGTTTTTGCTTATCGGAAAGGGGTTTCTTCTCGAAATCGGGTGGTGGTGGGATTCCTGGCATGGGCGGTGGTGGTGGTGGCGCTCCATTGGGTGGCGGTGGAGGTGGTGCGGGAACTAGAATGATTATTTTAAATTCGTATATATGTACTGTTTGTCGTCGTTCTCTTTTTTTTTTGTTATAAAGTAATTGGATTTTTCTCTTTGCAATGGTGCAAAAGACATAAGTCAGGAAGTGTGATTGTTATGGCTGTTCGGTCAGAGTCCTAGAGAGAAAGTCTAATAAAAATGCGTGCCTAGAAATATTGCATGCGTTGTGGAAATTACTTAGAAGATTGAAAAAAATAAATTTAGGTTGTTTGTGTAATATTGTATCATGCTGATGATGAATTGGATGGAAGACTATAAATGACGAAACTTTTTTTTCTATCTCTACGTACATTTCCTGTCTACTCTACTATTGTTCTTACCTTGAAATTATGAATAGAGTCGATTGATAGCCAAACTTATTGAAACTCTTCATTGTCATCTATTCACCTATATACGAACTTTCGATTCACCGAAAGACGATTTTCATACAAAACGACAGACCCATTTTAATCCAGGTCTCTTATGGGATCTTATCGGATCAAAGTTGAAATTCAATTCGTTGAACGTCAACTTATTTCGCCTCTAAGTGTGTGCTGAGTCTGCAATTCGCCCCCACGACGGCGAAGTATGGTGGCTGTACCGACGCGAAGTTAGCCCCCCCAATCTTACGGAATACGAATTTTTCAGTTCAGATCGTTTGTCGGTCGTTTGTCGGTGATTGTCGGTCACTTTAAAACGTTTGTCGGTCCGTAGTTACTGACTTATAGACGTATCAAATATTTGCGTTAAGTTGGCCCCTCCTGAACTTAAAAATCGTCGTTATGGAAAACAACTTGTTGGATTTCGATGCAAAATCGTTTGTCGGTCACGTTTTTCGTTTGTCGGTTCTGAAAAATGAGTATTTACCTATATATAAGAAATTAGTAATTAAAGTTTTGCTTACGAGCTGTCATACTGTCTCCCGTTTGTAGAGCTTCTCTGTAAACGGAGCATGGTTCGGATCTGTGCTATGGAGGATTTTATTTGCGTAAATGTGCAACCAGCTGATTTTGACGATCAGATGGTTTGCACCATAGCCAAATATCTTGTTGGATTTGTTGGAAGCCAATAAAAAAGAAGAAGAAGAATGGTTTCTGAAATGGGAAATATCTTGTTGGATTTCAGTTTGGAATAAACGTTCATCGGATTTGATATGTTTGAGGAGCCAAATCGTTACAATCAGACCTCATCAAATCAACTGTACAACTTAAGCGATGCTATTCCGGAATATGTGAAAGCAGCGGCAGCAACAACAACAGGTAGATCTGTTTTCGCCGCTGTCGCTGCCGCTGTATTCAATCTAGGTAGGTTAAGGGAAATGCATATCTAACTTTGTATTTCGCTGCCGCTGCTGCTGCATTCTGCGTTCAATCTGATTCAGGCATTTTAAACTGTCGAATCGTTTCTGTCCGCAAAATTTTAAACTGAACCCAGGTAATTAAGAAACCGAGTGCGAAAAAGTCATTAGTGGAGCAAATACGCAATAGACGAAAGGATCTTTTTGTAACCATGTGCTCATTAAGGAATGCGGGTACAAAGTAACGCAACAGTCACAAAGTTCAATTAAAAAAACCCATACAAGGAGTAATCAGAAGGATGTTTTGTTGTGTACATTATGTTCGTAAAGCATGTGGTCTGGCCAGACCCATATGCGTTTTGTGTAAAAAACGATGCCATTAAACCCCTTTACCTCGAATTTTTAGTCTCTTCCTATTTTAACCAATATGAACAAACAGACATATGCGTTCAAATAAATACATGAGCTTGTATACATTTTTTAAGCCCCAGAATGTAAAGCATATATTGTTTTCTGTCGCTGGGGTCGTAACCTTCCGCAATCCCCACAGTAAAATGACGAAAGTTCACAACTTTACAACACGGCGTTTACGGCGTGATGAATCTGCTTCTTCTTTTTCCTTTTGGTTCAGATTTTAGAAATACAAGATATTGGTGACGCAAATCATCTGATCGTCAAATCAGCTGGTCGCAGGTCTACACCGAGCATATGAAATTCTCCATAGCACAGATCCAAACCATGCTGCGTTTACAGAGAAGCTCTACGGGGAACCGCTTGACAGCTCGTAAGCAAAACTTTAATTACTAATTTCTTATATAAATACTCATTTTTCAGAACCGACAAACGAGAAACGTGACCGACAAACGATTTTGCATCGAAATCCAACAAGTTGTTTTCCCTAACGGCGATTTTTAAGTTCAGGAGGGGCCAACTTAACGCAAATATTTGATACGTCTATAAGTCAGTAACTACGGACCGACAAACGCTTTAAAGTGACCGACAATCACCGACAAACGACCGACAAACGACCGACAAACGATCTGAACTGAAAAATTCGTATTCCGTAAGATTGGGAGGGCTAACTTCGCGTCGGTGGTGGCTGTTTCAGTTCGCTCGTTGTCTTTCGGAAACAAACATTTGTTTCCGCTTAATACCTGGTCATTTTATGTAAAATTTTGCAGATTATGGACGTCGTGGTTGCAAATACAATTTTGTCTGTATCCAACACACACCAAACGGAACAAGACAAGAAAACGTTTTGTTTTGTTTCACTGTGTTTCGCTTGGTGTGTGCTGCAATGAAAAACGTTTTCTTGTCTTATGAGACAAAACCGTTTTGCGGTGTGTTTTCACACTTAGAGCGCAGATTAGAGCAAAAAGCAGCTGTGATAACTCGTCACCCAGATAGTGGCATAAATGAAAACTGGGATGCCATAAAAATGCGTAAGTTGACAGTGCAGATTGATTGTCGGAATAAGCCCCCTGAATGTTCGACGCTTCATGGCAGCAGACTGTTGAAAGAAGAGAGCTGAAGGTTCGTTTGGCTGCACCATCAGACGACAGTTCGAAGCAGCATCGAGCTCCTTCGCCACCAGAAAGCTCGTGAAGTTCAGCGTAGTGTGCGACGCGATAAAAGAGTTTATGCGAACTCTTTTAGCCTCTGCAGAAGAAGCCGCAAGAAGCAACAACTTAAATACCGTACACGGTGTCACCAAGGAGTTTACAGGTGGTCGTAACTCCTGCCAACATCCGGTGAAGAATAGCGATGGGAAGCTACTTATCTTGGAGGAAGATCTAATGAGGCGGTGGAATGAACACTTCGTCACGGCCTTGAACCGTATAACCTCTGGTGAAATCCCCCCCTTAAATAGAGAAAATAAAGAAAACCATCAAAATATGCGTATACGGTCCACTGGCCCGACTAAAGAGGAATTAGTCGCTGCAATTATTGCACTAAAACGAGGAAAGGCCGCCGGACTCGATGGTATCCCTGCCGAACTTTATCAAGCAGCGCCAAGCGTAACTGCCGAGCTGCTGCACCCACTTGTTATAAAGCGTGGAATACAGATACCTTTCCCATTGAGTGGAAGGGTGGATTGATCATTAAACTTTCAAAGAAGGGTAGCCTTACAGACTGTAATATTTGGAGAGGCATTTGCGTGCTTTCTGCCGTTGCCAGATAATAGCCAAAATCGTCCTGGATAGACTACAGGCTCACTAAGAAAGCACAATTGATGAAGAGCAGGCTGGCTTTCGATCCGTATTTTCCTGTGTCGATCACATTAACACCTTCCGAATCATAATTGGTATATGATGGCCACTGGTATATGATGGCAAAATATACAGTGAACCGCAAGACAAGGCCAACCTGTTGGCCGAAACTTTTGTTGCAAACTCTTGCCTACTACCCACTACTCAGAGTCCACCAGCCATACCCTTATGTGATTCACACCAGAGACCTTTGCATTTCCGCACTAGGGAAGTATTTAAAGTACTCTCAAAACTCGATGTATCAAAATCGGCTGGACCTGATGGCATCTCCCCCTTAGTTCTCAGACACTGCGCTTCCTCGCTAGCCAAACCTCTCCGAAAACTCTTTTACCTGTCCTACGCAACAGGAGTGTTCCCATCATCGTGGAAACTAGCTCATGTCCAACCAATCCCCAAGAAAGGAGAAGCATGTGATCCATCTAACTACCGACCAATAGCACTAACTTCGACCCTATCAAAAGTCTTCGAAACCCTGGTTAACAACCAACTAATGAGCTACCTTGACTCACATCATCTCATCAATGATCGGCAATATGGTTTCCGGTTTTCGCGCTCCACCGGCGACCTAATGACATACCTCACCGAAAGATGGAATCGCTGTATCCACCAATTTGGCGAAGCTAAAATCATTGCCCTCGACATTTCGAAAGCTTTTGATAGAGTCTGGCATCCGGCTCTTCTAGCTAAGCTCCAGGCTTTTGGTTTGGACCCAAAATTAGTTAAATGGATCGAAAGTTTCCTTCACGACCGTTCGCTTCAGGTCGTCCTTGATGGAGTTAAATCAAATTGCCATACCACCAACGCAGGGGTCCCCCAAGGTACTGTCCTTTCACCAACACTCTTCCTTCTCTTCATCAACGATCTTCTCAGCGTGACTTCCAACTCAATCCATAGCTTTGCAGACGATAGCACCCTTGACTACACTTACTCTTTCAACTCTGTAGCTGACTCTCGCCGAAATTCAGCATCTATCAACAGAGATCGCATGTTTGACTCACTAAATGAAGACATTTCAAAAATTATTGCATGGGGGAAAGCGAATCGAGTAGAGTTTAACGCCTCAAAAACTCAATGTTGTCTACTTTCCAATAAGCGATGTGCTCCACCTACCGCCCAACCCATTCTTTTCGATGGGGTCAGCATTCCTGATTCGCCCATACTGAACATACTAGGTATTAACATCTCCAGTAAACTGAATTGGTCCCACCACATTTTTTGCGTTGCAAAAAACGCAATGAAGTGTCTGGGCTTTCTGAATCGCTGTAAAAGATATTTTTCACCATCTGATCTGGCTCAAATTTACAAGGCTCATATAAGACCGAGACTTGAATTTAATTCCCACATATGGGCAGGCGCAGGTAGAACCGCATTATCCGCGTTAGACAAAGTTCAACGGAAAGCCTTCAAGCTTATTGGCGAGGAACCCATAACATCTAAAATCGAACCGCTTGAACACCGGCGAAGTGTCGGCTGGCTACAACCGCCGTTGCTCTGATGAAATAGCCAACCTCATTCCTGAGCGTACTTTTCCTTTACGTAACACCCGACTAGCCAGTCGTGCCCATCCTCATCTTCTAGAACTCAGCAATAGTCGCACCGCCAAATTCCATGACTCGTTTGTATCTAGGACAACACGAATGTGGAACGATCTACCATCTTTTGTTTTCCTCCGCAACTATGACCTACAAAAATTTAAACGGAATGTACACCGTCACCTTATTCAAACTCAACCCATCTCCCCACTACCTAAATCCCTTACCGCCAACGCTGTGCTCTCGCATCAAAGGGTTACCCCCTAAGCTTTGGTATAAACATAAAAAAAAAAAAAAATAATTGAGCAATGCACTGAGCACAATTCTCCGAAGGTTTTCGATAGTGGAATCGGGATTCTATATGGTCGGCCTTGCGCAGGAGAAGCGTCCCTGAGAAGCTTAGGGCTATTATTTAGGCAACCTACGATGGCTCGAAATGTCGGGTGATCCGCGATGTTGCATGCAACCCTATCCGAACTAGACAGAGGAATTCAATGGACTTTAACATCTTACCTACAACATCTTGACTACGCTGGCGACATATGCCTACTTTTCCACAAAATCATGGACCTGTTCGCCGTGGCGCTATGAGAGGTAGGCAAACAGAGTTAGGCTAAAGATCAAGGTTTATTAGCCTGCCATTTCGATAAAGACATCCTACACCTGCTGCCATCAGTATTAATGGGCCGCCTGTAGAGAAGGTGGACAACTTCGTTTACCTGGAATACATCTGGAAGGCTTTACATAGGAGAGGTATACCAGATAAAATTATATCCATCATCAAGGAGTCCTACAGCGGAGCCCAATGTCAAGTCTTAGACAAGGGTAAGCGTTCAGGTCCCTTCGTGGTACTTAGCGGAGTGAGACAGGGCTGCTTTTTTCACCTGAGTATATTGTTTTTCGTTGCCATTAATGACGTACTCTACAGCGCGCTTCATGAACACCAGAGCAAAGGTATCAGATGGAATCTGTTTGAATTCCTTCAGCACTTGGATTACGCTGACGATATTTGTCTTCTTTCAAATATATCGGATCATCTAGTTCAAATGACGGATGCCCTGCACCGCGAAAGTCGCAACTCGGGGCTTAGAATCAATGCTGTCAAAACTAAGTACTTGAGCTTGGATCCAGGAAGACAGAGCGAAATTTGTGTTTCGGGGCAGACTGTGGAAAAAGTGGACAATTTTTGCTACCTCGGAAGCGTATAGTTACAGCAGATGGTGGAGCGGATGCTGATGTACTGTCTCGAATCAGTTTTTTCAGTTTGACTCCTTTCTGGCAAAACAACAACATCTTCAGACGTACTAAAACTCAGGATCTTCGAAACCAGTGTAAAATCTGTTCTTCATTATGGCTGTTCAACTTGGAAAGTGACCAAGGCGATAACAATTAAATTGCAAACTTTCGTGAACCAGTGTCTACGGCGCATCCTACGCATACGCTGGCCGCGAGGTCGTTTCTGACGACGACCTCCTGTTCATTACTGGCCAGGACAGGATAGACACCTCCATAAAAAGGCGAAAGAGGCAATGGATAGGTCACACACTTCGAAAAGGGGCGGAAAACATTGATAAACAGGCCCTCGATTGGAACCCACAGGGAACCGATGCAAGTGGCTGCGTTGGACGACCTAGAAACACCTGGAGAAGATCAGTTGAGATCGAGGGTAAGTCAATAGGCAAGTCGTGGAGTCAGTTGACGGCGATGGCGGCGAACCGGACGAGGTGGAAAGTCGGCGTGGTTAATGCCCTATGCTCCACAAGGAGTTGACAGGATCCAGAGAGAGAGTATCTGAATCCAGGAATCATAAAATAAAGACTGAAAACTTTCTAGACAAAAAATGAATACAACGTAGATTAATTAGATTAGTAAACCAGCTCCTAGGGGAACACGTGCCCCTGTGACCTCCCTGTGAATACTCCACTGGTTCCAACAAGACATCGCGTCGCTACGTGGACACCTACAATGAATTTTCTGATTATGAACGACAAATTCTAGCTAGGGCTGGCGCCCTTAATGGTGACTGTTTACGAATTGGTTATATTTCGTTTAGTTTCCGAGTTATTAAGATTTGAGTGTATGTTACTCCCAATCCACTAAATATGTTTGTTGTTTTTTTTTATCCAGTATCTGCGCATTTCATCCCCTTTCTTTTCAGCACATATTTTATGGGTGACAAAACGTACATACGACAATGTTTATCCGTCACGACTGTAAATACTCTCTATGTATGTAAATATTACTCGTATATACGAATACAAGCAAATAATTTAAAATTATTATAAACATTTATAGCAAAACGTCCGCCGCCCACTGTTTATATATTTCTTGCCAAAAAATCCACAATAAAATCGGCGGAAAATGAGTTCGAGGCGACCTACCAAGCGAGGTGTAGAATGTGGGGGTTTGGGGCAAGATTTTTGGCAATCTTGTTGATTTGAAACATATATTGAAAATATGCACAAAATATTGAAATTTTATTTCGATTAATTCGACCGAAGGCATTGCATTTTTATAGCAATTGACATTGAATGCAACGAAGATGATGCGGTCGAATGGCTGCCACCACCATATTCCGCGTTATTCGGATTCTTTGAAGTGAATCAGAAGCATAGTTTGTGAGTAATTTGTTGACGATGTGAAAAACCAAATTGTGAAAATACTAAGGGCTAAGTGACTCATAAAACAACAAATGGTACACACAGTAGGAAATCGGGTGTAGATGAAGCACCGAATCGGATTGGAGTCCAGATCCTTTCGGTATAATCTATACTCCGAAAAAGGGTGTTAATATAAAAAATTTCAGTAACAGAAAGTAAATCGTTTCGGTATTACGTTGTAGGTGTAGTCCGGATGGCGCAACGGTTAGCACGTTCGCCTTGAACGCACTGGGCCCCGGTTCGATTCCGGGGATTTACGTGTCGGACTATGAGCCCACTCAGCTGTTAAATGAGTACCCATTTATGGGGTAAATAACTTGGTTGAGCGTGTTGCTGATCACATACCTCTGCACAAAAACCGTCACGATCTAGAAAATGAGATGATGCTAACTCATCTCGAGGCCGTGGTTCAAATTGGACTGTTGCGCCAGTTATTTATTTATTACGTTTTACCTCTTTTATGACAATTTGAATTGACAATTTTTTTGGACCCCTGTCAAAAGATGACATGAATTCATGTTGGTGCCAAGACCGCATAGAGGACTTCCCTTTAAGATTAAGATTAGTTTGTGGGCAGTGGGCCCGAAGGGCCCACGAGCACTGCGACCATAGGGTCTATTGTGCTAATAGCCCTGTAAATCTAGAGTGGGCGATCGAGTTTGATCGATCCCACAAATCTGCTCAGCTGCCCAAGTTTGAAAGAGGCGATCGTTTCCGCTTCAGGGAATGCCTCACCGAGACTCTCTAAGCGCCGACGGGCGAGTGCCTCACACTCACAGAGGATGTGCTGAGAAGTCTTATCATCGCTTTCGCAAAAACGACAGTTGGGGTTAGAGACAATCCCCATTCTGTATAAGTGACCCCTGAGAGTGGAATGCCCTGAAAGGAGACCGCAAATGATTCTCACTCTGCTTCTGTCAAGGCACACCAATTCCAGGGAGCGCTTGGGTGAGTGAGCTGAAATAAACAATTTCGATTGTCTCAGGCCAGGGAGGTTTTCCCAATGTGCAGTGGTTTCTAACTGTTCCTGCTCTCTTATGTGTGATTTTACCCTACATAGAGGGATACCACAGAAGGGTTCAGGCCCTGTAAACGGACTTGCAGAAGCCGCCCTGGCTAGCTCATCAGCGGTTTCGTTACCCGCAATACCAACATGTCCAGGGACCCAATAGATGGTAACAATATTAGCAATGCCAATTCTTTGCAGAGCTTCAAAGCAGTTCAGAACCAGTTTCGATGAAAAGGAGAATTTGCTAAGCGCCTTGACTGCAGCTTGACTATCAGTGAAGATTGCAATCCTACTGTTACGGTAGCCAGCTTCCAGACAAAAGTTCGCACATACCTCAATCGCGTGAACTTCAGCCTGGAAAACCGTGGTGTACTTCCCCATAGGAATAGACACTCTAATTGAGGGGCCTGCGATACCCGCCCCTGAGCCTTCTTCAGTTTTGGAGCCATCCGTAAACCATTTAACGGTACTGGAAGGACTTCCCTTAGTGCTGACATTATAAGAGAAGCCGAACATTTTTCCATAGAAAGTATCACAATTTTTTTTTTGGCCACAGTGGGATTTGAACTCATGCCAGAAGTGATAACAACGCACTAAGGTACAGCTGCGCTTAGTGGTGTTATTTCTAATATTCCGGCAAGTCTTGAAATAAACAAGATTGTTTACAAATAGAAGTATTCTTCGATTTTGAGTTTTTTTCGTTATCCAGTCAACTCAACAGCCGCGGTAGCTTGATGGGTAGAGCGTTGATTTACCAAGAGAGTGTTAGAGCGCGTCAACATCTCTAGCATTTCTATGCCTTGTTGACGTTTCGATAGCATATCTACATTTCGGAAGTGCAGTTGCTAGCATGCACCTCTTATTCGCGCTGTCTTTATACTGACAAGCTCGGAGTACTGTGAGAGTTCTATTAGTACTCATAGGCAGTTTTTGATCGCGCCATGATTTGAACTCCGAGCTCGAGGTTAGTATCGTAGAGCGGTGACCGAACGACTACGGCCACTGAGCGCGTCAACCAAGCGAGTGGTCGCAGATTCAATACCTGACACGAACATATTCAAACAGTTGTTTTTTTTTCTCGCCTGCTTTCAGTCGACTCAGCTGTGAATGATTTGATAAAAATTAATGGAGTAAAAGCGGAACGTGCGTCAGTGTTGTACAATAGATAGCTTTCAGTAGGGGATTTGTTGCCGGCACTATGTTTTTAGTGCTGGGGCAGAATTTGAACCCCTCACCTCTTGAAATAAAATCAACGCCTACCATAACTGGTCTTTTTAGATAAAAATTGAGTAAATATCAAACCATCCACCTGGTAGTTAGCTAATCACATTTTACAGTATATCTTCGAAGCAGAACGACTAGCTGATGAAATATTCGATGAGTGTCATTAACAAAGTCATTAAGTGATTGGTTGATGATATTCTTGATGAGTGAAGATTTAAAAACTTCGATGAGCTGAAGAGATCAATTTTACCAAGGGACTAATCTGGAGCACATCAAACAGGTCTGGAATTGACCAATTTTTGTCGTGGAGGAGTAGCGAGGGTAGGAAAACTGTATTGTTATTGTATATTTCAAAAGAATTTAAGTGACATTTTATTCCATCGCAAAAACTACTGATACTAACCTTGTCTCTATATGTTCAAGTCATAGAGCCACTCCTAATCCAAGCTGCCCACTATGAATGAGTCAGCGCTTTATTTGACATGAACGCCATGATGGATCAACCCATCAAGTGCTGCCTTGGTTCATCCGGGGAAGCAGTGACATTCGTTAAGGACTTATCAGGTCAATGATAATATGTTTCATCTGTACATAGCAGTTAGCACCAGGTTCGGCTTTGCTACATACGCATAGACAGTGCATTTGTCATTATGAAGGGGCGCAAAATCTCTTTCCTAATTGAAAAATATGCTACATGTTAAAAATCGGCTCCTGCGTCTCGCGACTAACGGTACCAGGGAGTCTATTCGATTGTTCACTTCGATTTCTTTGACTAGATAAAATCAGGCTGACCTCACATTGGGCGCCGAATATGTTCAAGCTTTTTCGACTATGATATTTTAAAAAAAGAGTGTGGCTTGAAATCATGTCCTGTCGCACCGTTAAGTCTTTTGTCTCCTTTTTAGCCCGCTCAATAAGTATGTGGAACAGTGTATCGTCTACTGTATTCCTCAATAATTATAACCTGCAAAAGTGAATGTGTACTTCCTAATCACTCAACCTCTCTCCATCCTTTGCCTTGATTACCTTTCGGCCAAGGCTATGCTTACATCAAAGGGTTACTCCTAAAGCCTTGGTATACACATAAAAAACGTTTTGATGTCAACAACACAAAGAGTGACCAATTTAAAATGTATGCGCGTCTTGTTATTATATATAAAGGGGGAGGGGGCTTCATCCCCCCCCCCCTTATCTACGCCACTGATGTGTGTGAAACCGAGCATGTCGCCTTCTAGTTACCGTCTTGCCGTTCACCCTTTTGTGAAATTATTGTTATGGTATTTTTTTAATTCATTGACTATTCACCACCCTCCGCCCCGGATACACACTTCGCCCGGAGGGGGTAAGTATGAGTGTACGAAGAGTTTATGGAGGGGGGGTCCCATAATCCCTTCGTACACTTATACTTACTGGGGCGACCGGTAGCGCAGTGTGCTGAGGCATCAGTCTCATGTTTGACTACCGGCGTTTCGGGTTCGAGTCCCGTCCGCGACGACGTTCGTGGCCATGAATGTGCAGGAGGTGCATGCTGGCAACTGCATTCTCCGAAACCAGTTTATGCCAACGAAACGCCAACTGGGCCTCATGGAACAGCTGACGCGCTATGCCCCCAAGGGGTTAGGGCATTGAGTATACACACTTTGTGGAGAAGAGTTTATAGGGGGGGGGGGGGGTGCTTCCTAAACCCTTCGTACGTAATCCGGATGAGAGAAAGTACCTTTAGATTTTGATGCCATCGATCCTGGATAGGAGCCCCACCTGTGGACTTCTATAATACAGCGGTGACATCAGGAACAAAGCCTTATCTGGATCACAGGAGGAAGAAGAAGAAGATTTTGATACATGCTCCTGAAGTTCAGAGTGAGAGTGGTTTTTATTTCCAGAATGGGTAATAGACTCTTGGATGACCTTTAATAATATCGGCCAATTAGTCTAATCTCATTCCTGATAAAGGCTATAGGGAAAATCTTTGCTCTCTCTCTCTTTTTGCGGCAAATCCACTACACCTCACACGGTTTGTCTATCAACAATAATTTTTGTTTAATGATTCAAGAAGTGATATGACCACAATGGACTTCGGGTTAGCCCGACGAAAGTCGTGATTGTTCCATTTATGAATGATTAATCTTTGTCGATGCAGGTTGGTAAATACCATGGATAACCCAACGGAACCATTTGTAGTCTAAGTGAGCTGCGACAATTTATGGCAGCCCCTCTAACCTAACCTGTGATCAGCAACACGCTCAACCGAATTATTTACCCCAACCAAATAGGTACTCATTTAACAGCTGAGTGGGCTCATAGTCCGACATGTAAATCTCCTTTAAGACTACTGCATTCAGTAGGAATCGAACTGGTCTGGTGACCTAGTTACGTCAGTCGTCATTTGGTACTATGACGCACTAAAAAATACCATAAATGCCAGAAAACCATAGAATTTAGAATTTAGTCTTGGATTCCGGCCTTAGGCAGCACCTATCTGTATCTACCGTTTAAAAATATAAACAATAGAAATAGCTTCTAAGTGAGAAACGGCTAGGCACATACCGTTTGAAATAAAGTCAAAATTCACTTGAGTGTGGACCTATAGTGGAGTTTGGAGTTCACCGAAGGATCTCCGCTTTAGGTAGTACGAAGGTTTTGTATACGAGTACGTACATAACAAAATAGCTTCATACCGAAGTATTTGGATTCGTTTTGTCTAAATCCGTAATCCACTTGAGGATTTGCCTCTTAAATTGGTAATCCATTTCACAATTTGCTTGAAGTGGACTTCTGATTTGGGCAGTACGTATATGCAGTATAGCTTCACACCGACAAACAGCTAACCTAGCTACAGTGTGAGTTAGCAGCATCCTCAGTAGTTCTTTGGTAAGAATTCAGACTTGTACTTCTTAAATTGGTAATCCATTTCACAATTTGCTTGGAGTGGACTTCTGCTTTGGGCAGCACGTATATGCAGTATAGCTTCACACCGACAAACAGCTAACCTAGCTACAGTGTGAGTTAGCAGCATCCTCAGTAGTTCTTTGGTAAGAATTCAGACTTGTACTTCTTAAATTTTTAATCCATTTCACAATTTGCTTGGAGTGGACTTCTGCTTTGGGCAGTACGTATATGCAGTATAGCTTCACACCGACAAACAGCTAACCTAGCTACAGTGTGAGTTAGCAGCATCCTCAGTAGCTCTTTGGTAACAATTCAGACTTGTACTTCTTAAATTGGTAATCCATTTCACAATTTGCTTGGAGTGGACTTCTGCTTTGGGCAGTACGTATATGCAGTATAGCTTCACACCGACAAACAGCTAACCTAGCTACAGTGTGAGTTAGCAGCATCCTCAGTAGCTCTTTGGTAACAAATTAGACTTGTACTTCTTAAATTGGTAATCCATTTCACAATTTGCTTGAAGTGGACTTCCGCTTTGGGCAGTACTTATATGCAGTATAGCTTCACACCGACAAACAGCTAACCTAGCTATAGTGTGAATTAGCAGCATCCTCAGTAGTTCTTTGGTAACAATTCAGACTTGTACTTCTTAAATTCGTAATCCATTTCACAATTTGCTTGGAGTGGACTTCTGCTTTGGGCAGTACGTATATGCAGTATAGCTTCACACCGACAAACAGCTAACCTAGCTATAGTGTGAATTAGCAGCATCCTCAGTAGTTCTTTGGAACAATTCAAACTCGTACTTCTTAAATTGGTAATCCACTTCACAATTTGCTTGAAGTGGACTTCTGCTTTGGGCAGTACTTATATGAAGTATAGCTTCACACCGACAAACAGCTAACCTAGCTATAGTGTGAATTAGCAGCATCCTCAGTAGCTCTTTGGTAACAAATTAGACTTGTACTTCTTAAATTGGTAATCCATTTCACAATTTGCTTGAAGTGGACTTCTGCTTTGGGCAGTACTTATATGCAGTATAGCTTCACACCGACAAACAGCTAACCTAGCTATAGTGTGAATTAGCAGCATCCTCAGTAGTTCTTTGGAACAATTCAAACTCGTACTTCTTAAATTGGTAATCCATTTCACAATTTGCTTGAAGTGGACTTCTGCTTTGGGCAGTACTTATATGCAGTATAGCTTCACACCGACAAACAGCTAACCTAGCTATAGTGTGAATTAGCAGCATCCTCAGTAGCTCTTTGGTAACAAATTAGACTTGTACTTCTTAAATTGGTAACCCATTTCACAATTTGCTTGAAGTGGACTTCTGCTTTGGGCAGTACTTATATGCAGTATAGCTTCACACCGACAAACAGCTAACCTAGCTATAGTGTGAATTAGCAGCATCCTCAGTAGCTCTTTGGTAACAAATTAGACTTGTACTTCTTAAATTGGTAATCCATTTCACAATTTGCTTGGAGTGGACTTCTGTTTTTGGGCAGTATGTACAATATATGCAGTATAGCTTCACACCGACAAACAGCTAATTAATTGAATTAGCAGCATCCTCATTAGTTGTTTGGTAACAACGATCTAACATAAAGTCACCTACATAAGTCCACTTACAGATGTTTCCCATGCAACAGTCATGTTGTATACGAGAATCTACTATGCATTTAAAAACGCTGAAATGCTAAAACTCTTTACTTACTTTTTCGATCAGCAGCCGATGATAGTTTACGTTCAAACGGCACCTTTGGTTTCTCTTCGATTGTCTTTTGCCTCTCGGGCACCGGTTTCAATTTCGGCTGTTCCGGGAGTTTATTGGGAGTTTTCGTCTTCTCTTTGGGCGTTGTATCAACCGGTCGCAGCTTGGGCTTCTCCAACAAAAATCCCTTTTTCGTCGGTTGGTCCTTTTCGGCGGCAGGCGGCGATGGCTCACTGTCTGAACTTACATTACTGTCGCGTCGCTCCTCCTTGGGCTTGAGCGGTGGCGGTACAGGCTTCAATTTTGTCGTCATAATGGGCACCTTTATTTCACGTGATTGCAATTTACTTTCGCGGACAGCAGGTTGACCGTTTACTTTTGGGATGGCCGTTCCGGCGGCTGCTGTCTCTGTGGCAGGTGTGGCTTTTTTTGCCCACGGCGCCTTATTTCTTACAGCCGGTGTGGATTCTGTTGACTCCTTAACCCATGGCGGACGAAATGTTGTTCGCCCACCACCACCGGGACCTCGTTCCTGTCCGGCACTATTGGTTCCGGTCACTGGCATGTTGTCGGATTGCAAGTTCTACCGATGTGTGATGAATTGTTAAATTTGTCGCTATGTCGATTGGAATTTTACGAGGCTTTAGGCTTTATGACACAAACAAACGAATAGAGCGGAAAAAAAGGGTCATTTTTGGAGGGCGGTTGCAAAAAAAAGAGACGATACGCACAGTTTGTGCCTTTGTCGCACTAAATTTCTCGCACTACTGTCGTGAAGAAAATCCAAAAATACACATAAAATTGGGACACGCGTTTTTGGAACAGCACTTTCACAAAGACAACACTTGGATCACGACCACTCTCACGATGTTTTAAGATTCGATAGCGGGATAGGATATATGAAAATTTTGTCGTCTTTATTGTCCAGGACAATACGCGTATGGCACTATGCAGCAGTTGAACGTTTTTCTATCTTAAGACACTACTTCTTTGCTATATCCTTCTCTCCTATATCCTTCTCGCCAAGTTGCCAAGGGATGATGTACGATTTGGCCGACCACCGTCACGGCCACCAAATAAATTGCAATTTTTTTTCCAAATTTATTTTTATAATCGAATCAAGCAGCTGCGAGCTTACGTTTCGACGAGATTCGATCAGGCATCAAGAAAATCTCCCTCATCCATGCGGGCGAATTTTCTTGGGAACATTAGCAGCATCGGTGGCGTCTTATATGTGTGGACGGCTGAATCAAATATATCCAATGAATTCAAACACCACAAGAACAACAACAACACGTTTCTTGGATGCTATTTTATTTCTTATTTGTTGAAAATTTCTCCGTCGTGTTTCTTGTCCAATATATTCTGTGTAGTTCGCCCGCGATACTGCTGTGTCGGTTCGTCGTGTTGTTGTTGGTTTTGTTGTTAATAATGCCAAAAATACTCAGATACTCAAAAGAAAATTCACTTTCTTGAATTGAATATTCGATTCGAAGACGGCGGAAAATTATTTCACATTATCTGAAAAGTGCACACACGTTTTAGAGACATAGGCGTGCAGATATTAGTCACAATCTAGGTGATTTGCATGAAGTTGTGCGAGAACAGAACAAAAAAAAGATACAATCAATAGAATTAATAGAAGAAACAAAACGGAAGATGCACAAGAAAATTTCTATTTGATAGATATGTGTGTGCACTTGAATCACATAGAGAATCTGACGAATGGCAAAAGTACCATGAGCTGATAAAGATGAACACAAGAAAAAAAAGATTGTTTATAGATTTATCACACAAAATTTTCCTTAATGATTACTTCTGCGATTCAGGAACGAACTCATCTACGAGTAGAAGAAGATATTCAAAAATTTTCAACTAAACAAGAAACCAGAATAAAAAAAAAACACCGAATGGAGTCAGCTCAGATGCAAACGCAGCGGCCGGAAAATTTTAATTACGCGAAAATGACGACGCGAATCCGAACTGCCCGACCGAACTTTTACCGAACTGCGTGTAGGCGCACGATTTCAATTTTCTTTTTAAAATTGTTTCTCTCCTACGCGAAAGAAAATTCTAATTAATTATTTTAAATATTTCAATATCTCCAGAATCACTGGGCCGGAAAATGTGTCAAGTTTTTTTTTGGCCACCAGAAAGACAAATTCTCAAATTGAAACTATTCCGCACTTTCTATACGATTTCTCAGAAACTTTTACACAAAATATTTATTACTACGTTCTCGTTCAAGTAAAACTTTACATTTATCTTTTACTCCTCCCGATTTCGGCAAAAGTATCTGAGAACTAATTAGCGTATTCGTTCAGATATTTATTACAAGTATTCGCGTAGAAAGTACATATCGTACGTACATAGGGAAATGGAAATCACGTCGTTGACTAGCTTAGCTGTAGAACTGGCTGTCGAGATGATTTTAATTTTACGAAAATCCTCCCCAACAACATTTAAATAAAATCGAAAATTTTCAATCTTCTCTTGAATGCCTACATGTGTATCTGTGTTTTTCAAAATACGTATTTTCTCAGTATTCGTATTTTTGGCAAACGTGAGATATTTTTAGTATTGTGCCACGACGACGTCAATGTGTAAAACGGATCGGTCGAGAAGCAGCAAATACGCAGATACAGATTTCGAGTAATACGCCGATGATCTGTAGTTGAGAGAGAGAGAGAGAGAGAGAGCGAGCGAGTGAGAGTGGGGAAAATGAGAAAATCGCGATCGACTCGGAGCATTGATTTTCCCCGAGAAGAGATACTGTGTTGGCGCAATTTTCCTCATTGATGATGACGATGTTTTGGATTTCTGGATCAAGCTGATCAGCAGCTTGATACTTGTTCGTGGTCTTTGCTTCGGCTACCTACGAGTGGTTGATTTTTCGATTTAGGTTTTTCTTGGCGGATGCATATTTTAACAATAAAATCAACACATTGTCCATTTGTTTTTTATTTTTGTTTTATAAATTGTGTGCGTTAATTGGGATTATTGGGAGATAATAGGTTATGCGACTAAGTTGTTCCTCATGTTCGTTTCTAAGTGGTCAGATACGTCACAAAATAGTGGCTAATTTTTTTTTGACAACATTAAAATCATGAATCAGGTTGTCTTTTTTTGCACAAATTTATTGAAATTGATTTTAATTGACAGATAAACCTAAAAAGAACATGACATGAAAATATAATTAAATATTGGGCTCATTCACAAAACATTGAGCAGCTACGTAGCGACATCTCCCCTCCATGTCACACGGAGCGACTGCTCCCTGTCACAACCGTCACACACCTGTTTTGTGAATACACCGGCTACATATCGAATTTGACACAATCAGCTGACATGGCAAATGTCTAACAAACGGCTATTATTATTATTATATACTCTGGGGGATAGCCGAAGCAGACCACTAACGTTTGGGTCCCTTTTCGCCTCCTCCCGGTCATCAGTGGCTTCCAGATGTCGACTGATAATTGTCGACCTCTTTCTTCATCACTGAGTCCCGTGTTATTGCTAGCATTTGTTTGAAGCTGAGTTCACTCATGGCTTCTACACTTATCGTGTGCCTGCCTGTGATCCTCAACCTCGTGCTAGCCAGTGCTGGACATTCGCACACAATGTGTGCTGCCGTCTCGGCCTCCTCCAGGCATAGCCTGCAAACGTCATCTTCCCCGATTTTCATCTTGGCCAGATGAGCCTTAAAATTACCATGCCCTGTGACCAAGGCAGTTATCCAGCTTAGAGTACTCCGTTTATAACTAAGTACCTTTCTCGCTTCCCTGCCTAAAGGGCTGGTCATTGCATTCCGAGCTTGTTTGCAAGTGACTAGCTCCTGCCATCTTTGTTGATGCATGGAGTCCATCCACTTCCCAACCTTCGCTCCAATCATGCCGTTCCCCAGAGCAGCTCTGGGTTCTGGGCCAATGAAAGTTGCCGCAGATCCCTGTTTGGCTAGGGCATCCGCCGCCTCATTTCCTGTTGTACCTATGTGTCCTTTTACCCACATCAGCGTAACCTCATTTTCTGAGGCACACGTGTTGAGCTTCCGGACACACTCTAGTACCAGTTTAGAGTTTATGTTCGTCTGCTGCATGCGTCTGATCACCGATTGGTTGTCCAGTGCAATAAGGATTTTCTTCCCCCGCACCTGACCTTCAAGCAAGTGGTCCAACGCATGCAACAAGCCAAGCATCTCTGCCTGGTATACGGACACATACTCTCCTAGACTAAGCGCACATGCTAGGTTTAGCTCTTCAGAGTAAACCCCCGCCCCCGCTTTACCGTCCATTAAAGAGCCATCAGTAAAAATGCTGATGTCATTGTACATACACTCATTATGTATGTTTCCATCTGCAATGTGAGTCTTGTGTAGTCTTTCAACTACCCTACGTCTACTCATGCCTTAGAGTCATTAGAGTCTCCCTGACCTCATCATGAATAATGTCTAGGATGCTCTTATGACCGCTGCTAGTTCCAAAGCGATGCCACATGGCATCCCTTTCCATGCGTATTGCCGAAAGCGCCGCCGTTTTCTTTATAAATAAGTCCAACGGCGGCAGTCCCAGCAATGCCTCCATTGCTCGCGTTGGTGTGGTGCGCATTGCACCACATATGCTTACGCAAGCTATCCTTTGTACTCCATCTAGCTTCTGCTTTGTGGTATTCTGCATGGCTTTTGGCCACCATACCACTGATGCATAGGCTAGAATAGGTCTTACCATCATTGTGTAAATTCAGTGTGTCGCTTTAGGTGAAATTCCCCACCTACGAGCACACACTCTCTTACATTGATGCAAAATCCTTTTCGCTTTTTGGATCTTTTCATCAACGTGAACATTCCAAGTTAGTTTCGCATCTAAGGTAACTCCTAGATGCTTCACTACCTTGGACACCTTGATTTCCGAACCAAAAAGCCATAAGGGAGTTATCTCTATATCTTTCCTCTTACGAGTAAAAATCATAGTGTTTGATTTACTAGCGTTTATGGTTAGCTCTTGCTCATTACACCATTCTTCGGTTACTTTGAGAGCTTGTCCTATGCAACCTAGAATTGTGTCCATGAACTTTCCACTGACCGTGAGTGCCAAGTCATCGGCGTATCCTACAGTGTGTACGCCCATCGAGTCCAGCTTCCAGAGAAGACTGTCCACGGTGATGTTCCACAGTAGAGGCGAAAGAACACCTCCTTGTGGGCATCCTCGGACTACCTCACCCCGTATTCTGTCACATCCACTGCTAAGATTTACCGCCCTCTGCTTAAGCATAGAGTCGATCCACTTAATTACAATGTAATCAACCCCCCGCTCAATCAGGGCGTTCCTTAGTTTGGTAAAGGAGATTTTATCAAAAGCACCCTCTATATCCATAAAAGTAGACATAGCGATCCCGCCATTGTTAATCTCTCTCTCTGCAACTCTAACAAGTTCATGTAGAGCGGTTTCCGTAGATCTGCCTGCTCTATAAGCATGTTGGCACCTACTCAGAGGACTATACATTAGCGTGGTGTTCTCCAGGTAGTCCACTAACACCTTTTCCATTGTTTTCAACAGGAATGATGTAAGGCTAACCGGCCTGAAGGACTTTGCCTCTGTATAGTCTTTCTTTCCCGGTTTAGGCAGGAAGACCACTTTAGCCTCCCTCCATGCCTTCGGGATGTAGCCTGCTGAAAGACAGGCGACGAATATATTCCGGATCCTATCTAGTAGAAACAACAAACGGCTGTCTGTTTAAATTGTTTGATTTGGCCGGGTTATACAAATATACAATTAATGAAAACACCACTCACCTTTTAATTGTAATTTTGCTGCAAAATTCCCGTAAAATAACACGCAGGACGTTGTGTTGTCAAACACTCAAACACTCAACACTCAATCAAATGACATATGACGCGCGCACCATCTGTGATGCGAATTGTGAAAACAAAAATGTATCACGCTCCAAGTCAAGGGAGCGTGGAAAATTTTCGCTCAAAAGGAGAAGTAGCCGCTCAGCAACGGCTCCATGGAGCGATTGCATTCACCAGACATTGGGACAGTAGCACTCCACAGCGCTGAAGAGGGGAAGGACCGCTCAGGGAGCGATGATGATTCCTGAATGCAGGCATTGTAAAAGAAAGAGCTTACCGAAGGCTTGATACTCTTTACAGATAGCTAATAGCAGGCCTTTTATTAAATAATTACAATAATAACAGTTAAAATACCTACTGCAGGTAAATGGTAAAAAAAAAATCATAATATGAATATAAGATAGCCTCATGCAAATCGGCGCTGTGATAGATGAAGCAAAATGATCCTCACACCGGTGCAAAAAAAATCGCAGCGCGAAAATTCGTCACATTTTTTTAGAATACCCACACCGGCGCAGAAAAATTTGCCATCGGAAAACGTCAGTCATAAATACATTTTGCTACTTTTCACCTTCTCTAATAAAAATCACTGTTCGTTGTGCATTTTGGTATTTCTCATTGGTCCATATGTAACGAATTTGCCGATTGAGCTGTGCTCGGAATGAGGACGGAGGCCGAGGGGCATGGTCGTTCAGACCAGTTGTGACATCTCAGTGTGAAGACCTCCTCAGAAATGACCAGAGGTGACGCGTGCTCGATAACTAGCTCAGCTATCGGTAGTGTGGGCGGGGTTTTACTAGGTCAATCTGCCTCTCATCGCTACAAAAAAAAAAAAAATTATCACGCGTCGTCGGCCCGAATGCCGAAACAAACGGGTATGTCCCTCATAAGATTCAAACGAACACGAACTAACCGGCGAAATCCTCAACCATCTCTGGAACTAGCACGTGAGCCCCCTGATGGCGATGGGGCTCCGCGCTCCCTCCACGACCTTGGGTTGAGTCGCGCAACATTCCTCAACCACCTTAGCGAAATTTTTTATTTGACCGCGACGAAAACGAAAGAATGGAGGGTCCTTGGGAGTTCAGGAAGCTATAATAACGTTTAGCACGACTTCATGATTGCTAGTTTATTCATTTCTCTTTTCTTCTTTTGTTCATTATAACTATTTTTTGTTTAGGTAAAGAGAATCTTTCAGAATCCTGCGTAGAGTTAAACGGAAGTGCTTGTACTCCAAATTTTGGCGTCAATAGCGCAGGACCAGCCGATATCCTTTGAATTCTTCTTCATCTTCGAGTAGAAGTCAAAGCCCGGGAAAAGCGTCCCGTTTAATTTTTCCCACATTTTTTTGGATCAGCATCAAAAGTATATTTCCCCACTTTCCTTCAATTTTTTAAAATGCTCTTATGTAGTATGGTAATAAAATTCTAACGGGACTTAAGTTTTGAGATTATCTATATCTATAAAAGTGAATGTGGGTTTTAACATACTGTTAATGCACTATCAACATACTGTTAATACCACTTTGCCTTAACCCCTAGCGGGGCATAGCGCGTCAACTACTCCTGCGCGCCATCGTACTCTGTTCTGGGCAATGGGGCGCAACTCCCCAAAAGACTTACCCAGTACCTGACACTCCTTTGCCACAGATCGACGCCATGTGATTCGAGGACCCCCTCTTGGTCGGCCTTGGTTGGAAATGGGGTTCCATTTCATGGCATGGAAAGCAATGCAGTTATCACTCTTCCGCAATGTGTGACCTATCCACTGCCATTTTCGCCTGCGTATCAATTCGTCGATTGGCATCTGACCCGTACGCCGACTTAGCTCTTCATTTGTTAATGAATATTGTTAACATTCTGTTAACATACTGTTAACACAGTGGCGCTCTCAAAACCAAACAAAATATTGACAATCCTGTCGGGCAGGCTTTTTTTAATGATTGATTTCCAGAACTTTTTTGACAGAATGTATATGACGTGTATTAAATATTGCTGATAATCCGACCTTTTCCCACCATACCCTCAGTCCCAAAGATGACGGAATAGGGGGGTTCTACTGTAATGGCAACATGGTCGATCTGGTTTTGTGTTCTGTACCGATCAACAGAGAACCAACTGATTTTGTAGTGGTCCTTATGTTCGAACATAGTACCACCGATGAAGAGACTGTGAAAGTTGCAGAACTCTACAAATCTTTCACCGCTGTCGTTACGATCCCCAAGACCGTGTCGGTCATGATTCTGTGGGAGACCCGTTCCCAGGATAAGTGACAGTTTCGTGTGACTTTGGTTATGACCACCGGTAGTTCTACCGGAGTACGACATTACAGTGCCCGTTGGCGACGTAAATTCTCCGCTGTTCCACCATCTTATCTCACTAACTCCTAAGATATTTAATTTATACCTCAGAAATTTACTCTCTATTTGAAGAAATTCTGCGTTCTGTGGACCTTCTGATCCATTTGTCCAGGAGAGTACGCACATTCCAAAATCCAATCTTTGTCATTGTACGATAGCCAAAAGTCGTAACCGTTGAGTCAGTCATAAGTCCTTACCCGAGGCATAGTTGACGTTTCGTTAGCATATACCTAGTCTAGCCATAAATACTGTTACAAACTTTTTGAAGCACTGTTCAATGAAAGAGGTGTTATATGTTAAGAAATCATTGTTTATTTATTAAATGCATTGTCAACAACGGAAATTGCAACAAGTTGTTCGAAGTGATTGCCTTTTGCCTTTACACAAGCCTTTAATCGAGCTGACCACTTATCTATGGAAGCACGCACGACTTCAATCGGAAAGTTGGCGACTGCATGTGTAAGAGACTTCTTTAAGGATTCGATATTAGAATGTCTTTTAGAGCACATCATTTGCTCTAAGACAGACCATAATTCGTAATCCAACGGATTCAGGTCTGGGCTAGAGGAAGGCCAATCTTCAGCTTTAATAAAATCTGGAACATTTTCTTCAAGCCATTTTTGGGTTGACTTCGCCTTATGACCTGGTGCAGAATCTTGCTGGAAACTCCAAGGCTGATTTTTGAATAATGACGTGTTGAGAGGTTTCACTACACTTTCAAGGACACTTTCTTGATAAATTTTGGCAGACGTTTTGACGCCCTTCTCACAAAAATGCAACTTTGTCACCCCGTTGTAGCTAACACCCCACCAAACCATTACTGAGGCTGGATGATGACCTCTTTGAACCTTTTGGGCAACTTGAGAAGCTTCTCTGGCACTGCGAGCATAAACCCTATCGTTTTGTTTATTAAATGTTTCTTCGACAGTAAAAATGTTTTCGTCCGTAAACAAAATTTTACGGTGTTCTTGGTTTGCGTACCGGCAAAGTAATCGTTTTGATTTTTCCACTCTATTTTTTTTAACGAATCTGTTAGTAAATGCCCGGTAGATCTACGATAAGCACCCAACCCCAAGTCACTTTTGATGATACGTGAAATTGTTCTTTGGGGTATTTTCATCTCACGCGATAAAATTGTTTGTTTCCGAAGAGGATTACGGCGAATTCTCTCGCGCACGGCTTTAACCGCTTGAGGTGTTCGAGTAGTTCGCGGACGGCCACTTCTTTCACGGTCACTTACTCCAGACGTATCATTAAATCTTTCAATAGCCCGATATACAAACATTCGGCTTATACCAAGGGTATGCAGAGTCTTAAAAATATCACTTGGTTGCATTCCTACTTTATGAAGTGCAATTACAGCAATTCTATTTTCTTTGTCACCCCAATCCATGTTCACTACACTAAAAATTAAACTGAAATGATGACAAATGCATCAAGCACAAGCGTACTATAGCGATTAGCTCAATTTTTAAGAAATGCAATATAACGGTTCCTTTCTGCAGGGTTGCCAAACCTTGTAACAATATTTATGGCTAGACTAGGTAGAATGGCGGCATCGTGTGCAGATCTAAGGCCACAGTGGATGGCGGACAGTCACACGTCCCAGTCCCGCTTGTCTAGATATATATGTACGTCCGAATCGCTGAAACGATAGATCGCTCAAGCTCTCTCAGAAGCATTAGCTGGTGGTAAGTAAAGAGCTCTTTGTATAGGTTGTTCACACGTGAAACCGAGGCCCTTTAACTTCACGCCATCATCCGTCACCAAAGTCTCTGGCATCCCAAATATGAAATATCCGAGTTCTCAAGTCAATTGTTTAGAAACTCGGCGGTACATTTCCTGATTGGCTCCTCAAAAGTGAAACTGGCTTTTGATCTCGGGAAAGCGCATAGCTGATCCATCTACGAGTATAACCTCTGTAATAGCAGATCGGAGCAGCGTTGCCAGATAGTGAAGATGACATTGTCGTACTAAGCTTATAAAATTATCGTACACGACACAAAATTGTCGTACAATTTTAAAATACAATGTAAATATTTGAAAAATCGATAATTTTATATACACAAGGCCCACGCACACAGTTTTAGGGTGTGAACAAGATGAAATTGAATAAAAAGGTTATCTAGAGCCTCTTTTCATGTTGACAGGACTTGGTTAGCGTGCACAGAGCTTGCATAGGCTCAGCATTTCCGCTGCAGTCGGGGAGATCACCTGCTCCGAACTTGGCTCGCTGGAAGTTATTTCAGCTATGAATACTACAGTACATTCCACTATATTTTTAATAATGCGATATACTGCATTTAAAAAAAGAATATTACTACATTGGCTTAGTATCAGAAACAGAACGCTCAAAAAAATTCATATGTGATCTGCTAGAATTGAGGGGGGACGACCATTTGGTCGAAATATTATCATCGTGGATTTCAAATAAAAAATTAATAAATAATGTTAAATGTAAAATAATTGTTTTATTTTTTATTAATTCTCATAAGAATAAATTACGTTATGCTAGCCATCTTCCTCGTCGCTTCGGCACAATGTGATTGTAGGGCACAGGCTTGCAATAGACGAGGCTGTTGCCGCCGCTTGCTGTGGTTTAGGTGGGTACAACTGAAGATCATGCGGTCTAAAATTGTTTTCGTTGGCTGAAATCCAGAACAACATGACCCTGAACGACGTATCAGCTCCGAAGTGAGAATAAGGCCTTTCATCGTTTTAGTATCGAGACGATTTCTCAGGTCAGTCTTCTCGTTATTCATTTTGCTGAAAATTCGCGTTAAGAGCAAACTGAGGCAGAACCTGATACTTTGGAGTCCCATCAGAATCCGTTAGCTGAGAAACCTGCAAAAACGATTATGAAAATGCATTCAACCAAAGGCAAACAAATATTATTGTTTTGATATAATAATAGCCGATTATAATCAGTACCTTATGCCAGAAAACGTCTGCTTCTTTTTCTTCGATCACCTCCTTCGGTAGAACGTCGATCGGGAGCCGTCTCCATTGGTCGTCCAATTGTTGAACCGAGCTGGGATCACTGGGCTTTGCTCTCGGAATTATATTCACCAGTGGAAGCAGAGACGGATGAATGAATGCTCAATGCTTTCTTCGGATCAAGAAGTGCAAGCATTTGTAGCAACTCAGAGTTGAAATCATATCTGGCCTGGATCTCCCGGCACGATGTCAATAGAAACTGCCGACAGCTCTTTCGAAAGTGTTCTATAAGATCGGGCCTTGTTTGAACGGCAGGATTTTGTATTCCCTCCATGACAGCAACTCCAAGGTACAGATTGTCAAGCCGTTGGAAATGCGACTCATTGTCCACCACAATAGTTGCCAGGTTTGATCTAACGACATAATCATGATTGAGGTAAGTCAGCAGCAGTTTTTTAAAGCAAGTTTCCATTTTCACATGCAGAGAAGTGACAACTACATGAGCGGACTGAAAATATGCGTTTATAATGGCGACTTTCGGTAGAACCCAGTCTAAAAACTGAAAGTAAAGTTTCAAGACGGGATCATTCAACCACACTTGGGTACTGTCCACGGAATGCAGTTTTTCACTGAGAGCCACACTGTCAAAATACAGTCGCAGCGCGTCCCACTGCTTTAACATTCTCTGCACCACAGTGTGGAGTGAAAGTCATCTCGTCTGCGCAAGTCGAAGCATTTGATGAGGATCTACCTCCATAAACGCCTGAAAAGCCTCTAGCTTTTGACTTCTGATGAAAGAAGCTAAATACATTTTTAGCAAGGTCCTCACAAGAGCGCGGTAAGCATTTGCATGCTTCATTTGAAGCAATATGCATAGACTGACATATGCAGCGCATTAATATTATTCCTTAAAAAATAATCAAATAATTATTTGAAAAGGAAACAAAACCTCACATGCAAACTTAAGCAGGGTTAGTTAGAGTACTTACCAGGGCACATCAATTTCAAGCGACTGAATATGGAATTGTTAACACCAAAATTGACACTAGCATTATCGTAAGCGAAACCAATCAAATTGTCATGAGGCACTTCCTTAGTTTCCAAAGTTTTAATCAAAAGTTCAAACAAACGTGCACCTGTGGCTCCTTCCTCTGCAGCCGCAGCGTCTCCTTTAGGAAAAATATCCAGTAGATCAAAAAACCTTTAGAAAACAAACAAGAGTATGCAATATATCGATATGATTTAGGAAGTTCAACTGATGCTTACTCGCTAACTATACGCCCTAGGGACGGATCATGGTACCGTACTAATACGCAGGCAACTTTGCATGAAAAAGTGGTGGTGTTATCTGCTAGAACTGAAAATTTCACTGTTTTCAATTTGTTGGCAGTGTCATTCTGTTGAGATTCGCCGGTCACATTTTTGAAAATCTGCGTTCATTTTGTTCTGCCTAATTGCAGCTTCTTACAAATTTTAGAGTCTGGAAAGCAAGACTTGAGGCAAGGCACTAGATGGTCCATTAAATGGAAAGCAACGTTGTGTGTTGAAGCCACTAAGTTTAAGTTCAGCGCTGCAGTATAAATCACTGGACACGAAATTGCATTAGCAAATAGCACTTGACACCATAAATGCGTATTTTGACTACGGCGACCGCATTGCATTTGAATCTGGCTTCTGTGTGGCTGTGCCACCTCGGTCTTGCAATGATGGGGAACCGGGTAAATAAAACAAACAAAGCCAGCTGTAGTGGAAAGTGAGAGCAGGACAAGACTACATACTCTGAAGTGGCACAGAGCGAACAATCAATACGTATAGTAGTGCCAGAGAGACAAGAAACTGCAACTGTATATTTTTTGAATGTTTTCGTTTGGTTTTGGTAAAATTATCGTACGATCGCGACGCTGTGATCGTACATCGTACAAAAGGTCAAATTATCGTACGCGTACGTTAATTATCGTGCGTCTGGCAACGCTGGATCGGAGGTGAATGGTCCTCCTATTGGAGGCTGAAGTCTCTGATTAGGAGCTTTGATGGACTTACAAGACTTTGCATGAAGAAATGTTTTCGTTGAACTGCTTAGCCATTTTAGATTGAAAGAATAAGGCTCGAAGGTATGTGAGCGTCTTATTAGCACCCCCATTAGCGCTCAAGGGGATGATCATACACTCTTCAGCAAGCGTTGTGCTACACTATACTTTATCTAGGATAGTCAGGTTTTCCGTTAGGTTTTTTTCCGGATGGTTTTGTTATGGGGGGACCCCAGTCTTATATCAAGATCCCATTAGCCTTGATGGTATCTACCACCCGACCCAAACGTTTTTCATGATTCTAGAATCCAGACGTGGATTCCGATAAGTGAATATACAATATAGAAACCTTGCATAATATACTAACCCTCTCCTCTCTCCTTTTCTAAATCTTCCAAATTGATTGGCTGAAATGAAACGAACAACTGTGCTCTCCTTGAATGCTGATGTTCTTTTGCTCGTCTACGTTGAAAAAAAAAATAAATCTGAAAGAAATTGTAATAAATTTTCACATTTTTTTGCCTTGAGAAATAAATAATTTTTTGTTTCTGTCTATGGCGTCACAGATACATTTAAATATTGAAATTATATATTCTACAGAGTATATTTGTCGGAGCTTGAAATGTATTCATGGATTATCTACATATATCTGTATTTGTTGCATGTTGTACAGATTTATATAATACGAGTAATAACAGGATGACGGCAACATTATGGCGTCTCCACAATTTCGGCGAATAATTGCCACGAAAAAATTATCGACTGGTTTGGTTCCAGCTGATATAAGCTTTATAAGGTTGAAATACGAACCTAACTTTCCGGATCCGAATCGAACTAGAGAATTTATATCTCTAGTAATAAAAATAGTTTCCGAATTAATTAAATGAATTTCCACATCTCTCTCTCACTTGCCCTAACCCCTTGTGGGGCATAGCGCGTCGATTTTTCCATGTGGCCCCGTTGACGTTTCGTCGGCATAAACTGGTTTCAGAGAATGCAGTTGCCAGCATGCACCTCCTACACATCCGTGGCTACGAGCGTCGTCGTGGGCGGGATTCGAACCCGAAATGCCGGTAGTCAAACGTGAGACTGATGCCTCAACACACTGCGCTAACGGTCGCCCCATATGTATGTAAAAAGCCGATTTCCTACTGACACGAACAATCTAAAAAACTTGGAATTTATTTAATTTGCTTCGTTAATCCATTTTTAAGGTCTGGCAGTTTCTTGTTTCAATAATAAGTCTATGCACTTTTTTCATATTACTCGCTGATATTAATTTATTTGATCTGTACATTTATTAATTTGTTGTAGAATATTCTTTATTTGATTTGGAAATTTCTTTATTTCATTCGAGCTTTTATTTATTTGATCCGGATATTTGTTTATATGAATTGGAAATTATTTCTGTATGATGTTGAATATTTTTGGTGAAAAACTGGTGGCAAACACGGCTTTGCGTCATCGCGAGGCCGGCCAGTGGCGTGCACTGAGTGCGGGATCTTTGCTTTAATCTCTTTTTCTCAGAATGAGAAATCAGTTGCAATTTGTACTTGTATTTTTTTCCATGGTCAAAGCTGTAAAGTGTGGACGGCACAAAAATCCACCAATAGCTGGCCCATGCTGGTCGTATACGATATTTACCATTCAGATTTTGCCACATATGACGAGGCCGCTTTAGAACTTTCTTCCATTGTGTCGCAAAGTTGTTGCGACCTACATACTCGTATGTAATTGAATATTATTTGCATCTTTGCTAAATTTCAAATGAATGAAAATTTTCCGAGATACATACATTTTGTAAACATGCCGTAGACAACAGACATCTTGTTAGTACATATTTATTTACATTGGTCCACTAAAGAGGACAGATACTTATGTAGATGCATCTAATACATTTCTGCCATTTTGTGGATTAGACTGTGTGTGGATTAGCCCACGTTTCGGCAGTATGAATGCGGATGATGCTTGTTTTTGCATTAGCATACGTTCTCATCTCTCAAATTCATTGCTGAAATTAAAACGCCTTTAAAATATGAAATTTTCAAATTTGTTGGGGATTTATAGGGTGACAACAGACGGACAGATGGATCAGTTTGGAATTGTATAAACTGAGATTCAACATTTAGCAAATGGTCTTTAGACGAATTTCTGTTATGTAATTGTTTGTCAAAATAGGGGGTGGTTTTTGTGACGAGCAAATATTGTCTGTTTGTTTGTCTTTATTTTTTTCCAGAGTGGTTATGGAAATTTGAAACCGTTGGTAGAGACAGGAATTTTTTTTTGTATAAAAGTTTTCAGGAAAAGAAAATTATTTTTGTAACAATGAAAACTTTATTCTATGGAGAAACTTAATTCTAAGGGAAAAAATTTATAATCGTATTAAATATGTAGAAACAAGAAAAAATGATACAAAGTATCTACACTGCATGCAGATACATCGGAACATGGATATGTCTTTGGCTACCGACTGCGTGGAACCTGTTGTGTTGAAGATATCGACGTAAGTTTTGTAAAGATCCCAGTATAGTTATACTGGATGAATTCATTCGACAAAACACGTCCCACGCTTTCGGTAGGCATAAGATGTACCGATGTATCTGCATGCAGTGTAGATACTTTGTATCATTTTCAAGACATACCGTCCCGCATAGTGTACAGGAGAATACAAATTAACCCAACCGTTGCCCCGTGTGTGGATCAAGCGATCATACACTCTACATATTTATATGCGCCTGTGCTTCGTTAGTACGTCAATCCGCGATCGATCGCGTCAAGCCGCGGTCTAGCTAAACACACTTACTATTAGATACTTAGATAGTACTCGTCTAAGTCTAAAGACGGTAAGCGCGACAACACAATTTTATTGCATTAACGTTTACGTTATCCGCGCTGCACAAACTGAATCATTTGCACTATTCTCCTCACTAAATCAGAATTGTGCACTGTTAGTTGATATATCATCGATCGTGATAGTACGCGGTATGCGCGATACAAGTACGGTCGTAAGTTCCTTATATCCACGGAAAAAACACGTTGGTGACCTTGGTGACACTGATTTCAGGCCATCACAAGAAAGGGGTGCATCCGCCGCGGAAGTGTAGTCCAAGGTCCGTGGAGCAAGCATCTCTTTCGCACTGTCGCCGATGACGAAACAACGCCCATCCATTGAACTTCGACTCAACCGTCTCTCCATTGCCTGCATACGAGTGTGTGTGTATGTGTGTGTGTGTGTGAAGTTGAAGCTATTTCCCGACCTACCCCAACGATTTTCTTACTGAGTCAGGTTAGTGACTAATTGATGAAAACAAAAAGATTGCTGTGAAGGAGGAGCCATAGCGCTGTGCACGAGTGAGGGAGACAGGTTGTCTGGATGTGGCTGGTGTTGTGAGCAGATTTGAATCACGAGGGGATGGCAGTTGAATGATGTTGACTTGTTTTATGGGTGCCTGGTTGTTTAGTCAGTTCATGATGCGAAGTTTTTCGATTTTCGTGAGTTCCCTTTGATGACTGACTCGGATTGACTGAGGATCGGCCACTACATTCATAGAACTCGGAAAAATTTTCAATGGGCTTGTTTCCTCTTCTGACCCCCGAGTAGAAAAACAGACATTTCGTGTGACGGACAGATTTTTAGGATGACCCCCAGCTATAAGACATATCCATGTCAAAAAAATGAGACCGAGTCTGCAGCTTGGATTCTCTAGGCCTGTGCAAACCTGGTGGTGATACGAATTGGGAACGGCCATATTCATTAAAATTGTATTTCATTTATGGTTAATTTGATCAGGAGTTAGCCGATGAGGCCATGAAGGATGGAACCTTTATAGGAACGGAGGTAGGCTTCATTTTGATTTGACTGTCAAAATCAACTAACCCACACTACGAACAATTAACCAAAAATTTCAAAGAACTAAGCTAGTTCTTTCGAAAGTTAACGAACGGACAGACAGGCAACCTGGACAGATAGACAGACGTGGTTGAATCGATTGAGGAGGTGACCGTCATCATTTATATACCTACGGACGTGTTACATATTTTCGTTGTAAAAAGAAAGAAACAATACCCAAGATATAGGGTCTAGGGGATACTAGTGCGGGCCACCAAAAAAAAAATTTAAGTTTATGCAGGCTGCCGAAAAGTGAAACTTCAAAATGTCTGGTTTCAAATTCATTTCTTATGGTCGCCACACACGACAACCATTTTGGTCGCGAGTCACCATCGATTCACGTGGAAATCAAGGAGAATATTTTGTTTCGGCACGTTCTAAATGCTGCTGGGAGACTTTAACCGCGAAATTCGGAAATGAAAGCTGGCACCGGGGGATCACTGGAGGCGACAGTCTCCATGAAGAATGTAACGACAACGGTCAGCGACTTATCGACTTCGCCTGTCGTAAGCTCTACGTGTTTCCCGCATCGACACATTCACAAGCAGATCTGGAAATCTCTAGACACACATACCGTCAACCAAATTGATCACGTCCTCATTTGCAGGAGATGGGCGTCTAGTGGCATGGATGCCCGCTCTTATCGAGGAGCAAACTGCGATTCAGATCATCACTTGGTGAGGACGACCTACAGATATACAATAGAATTTCCTCAGTGCACCAATCGAGAATCAGCCCTCCCAAAATCTTTGCGGTTGATTAGCTTCTGAGCGATGCCACGGCGGTGGCGTATACTACCACCCTTGAGGAAAGACTATCACCTATGCTACACAATATCAGCAACACAGGTGTCAAGGGCACCATCAGGGATGTATGTCGCAGAGAAAGTCGTGGGAGGTAAAGCCCGGCGAGCGCGAAATGACTGGTTCGACGAAGAATGCAAAAATTCACTTGACGCGAAAAACGAGGCCTATAGACAGTGGATTTAACGAGGAACCTGAGCCAAAGGAGAAAAATATGACGAATTATGAATAGAATAATTAGACGTAGGTTAGGTTAGGTGCAGGGGCTGCCATGATGTGTCACAGCACACTTAGACCACCATTGGGTCCATTGTGTTACCACCAGGAATCACCTCCAACCGACCTACGTATCAAACCAGCCTGTGCTAGCGATAGGCATATTCCTGAGGTCATCCAGATCATAGAAGACCCAGGAGCCTAACAATTTTTTTCTTCTTCCGGCCAAGGCCGGACAGTGACAGAGAAGGTGGAGAACACTCTCCTCCTCCTCTACATCACCACAACTCCTACAGAAATCGTGATGAGGAATCCGGAGCCTCCAGGCGAGCTCCCCGATTTGGCAGTGCCCCGTGATAACCCCTACTACCCTGCCAATGTGCTTTCTATTGAGCGACAACAGTGTGGCAGAGCGACTGGGGTCAAAAATCGGCCAAATCATCCTCGTTGTTTGGCATGTGTTGCCGCTGACCCATCTTATGTTAGCCCTGTCCACAGCAGCTGTCTTGATCAACAATTTGCACATGCTTAGTGGCATTTTAATGTCTCTGCGTCTTTCGTCACCCCAGTTGTATCTTCCCGAGCCAGTTCATCCGCCTTTGCCCACAAAACCACTAAATATCTTCGCATGGATGTCTACTGCTTATCCAATTCGTTTAAGAAGTGAATTGGATTGATTCATTTTATGAATGGTGGTGTGTAATACAATATCATTGGCGTATGTAATTGCAATATGTTACCCGGGTGAGGGCCGCGGGCCGCAAAATTGTTCGTCCGGCGAGTTTGACACCTTTGGTCTAGGCTAGGGTATAGCAAGAAAAGGAAACAATTTTTTATCTTTTTCTATTTTATTTAACAATTTGTCTAAACTAATAAATTATGTACATACTTAACCCTACATGAATGTAAATTTAATGTAAATATCAAGGAACATTGTAAAAAATCCTTAAGCTACCTATTTTCAAGTACATAGTTCTGTATTCATCTCACAGCGAGCTAGCTTTCTTATTACTCGCTGGAAGAGCTGACCAATGTGGCCAAGTTGTAATTTCTTCAAAAAGTCGATCGCCAGGACATTCCGTATCGCGTACTTGTCGATGACCCAGCAGTTTAAAATCTTTGGTGATGTACTCTTTCGACACGCCATAGTCGATGAGATCGTGGACAGCTTCCAACATATTTGGCGGTGGGAGTTCAGCTGGAAATAACAGAATGGAATATGAAAAAATGTTAATCCAGAAACATGTACTCGTAATAAGATTAAATCATCGATTCGGTTTAGCTGTTTGCCATCGATTGTCCCGGAAACCGAATCGATAGATGTGTTGAGTTAGAAGGAGGTACCAGTTTATGATTCGTTCAAATGGTTCTACTGATTTCGAAAACTATTTCGGATACGAAAATTATTAATTTATTTATTTCCTGGTGTTCTTTTAGTTTGTCTCGGAATATTTTTCGCTAGAGTAAACCGTTTTCAAAATATTTTAAAATGACAAAAACAGTCCAATTTTGTTGTGCTGTCTTTCGAGATTCTGCCGAAAGTTTACTTTATATTCACGAGCACTTCCAATATAATCTTCCCTGAACCTCACTTCAAAAATAGAAACTAAAATCAGAGCATAGGTACGATAGGGCTTATAGTTATTTTGACTGGGGTAGATTGAAGGGTGGGCGTAGAACCCCCTAAGGGTTCAGAGCACAGAGGCCGAGTGGCCCATTGTGACTGGGGTAAAAGGTTTTCCCCGTCTGGCACCCACTTTCCACCCTCCAAAAAGTCTGTTTTTTTGAAGATGTATTTACCGATATAAAATTAGATTCAGCCATGTTACTTATAATGTAAATGGGGTCGTCTTTTAGGTCACTTTAACCCAGTCTGGCGCCCACTTTTCAACCTTCCAAAAGTCTGGCGATTTTTCTTTCGATTATTTTATTATCTATAAGCAGCGACAGCCTTGTTAAAGTTACGCAGTTTTAATGTTTTTTTTGCACATTTTAACCCTCTACAGCCGCCAACCCACCTTCGGAGGCTTGCCAGACTTGTCATTGTCATATTCCTGCATTACAAAAAACCGATAGTAAAAGTTCTCGCCATATTATTTATAGCATAACAAAAACGTCGCGGGCTCCCTATCTACTATATGCACATTATATTTTGTCCAGGCATGGCTCTGCTTGATTGACGCAAAGCTAACCTTCGAAGAGCATCTCAGGTATGTACGTGGAAAGTGGCGAATGTCACAGTAGCGCTGACAAGAATGATTTCAGACATTGGTGACCGCACCGGCCCGGAGGTTATTACTGCCCAGAGTAATTTCCTCAGTCCTGCTGTAAGCGCGACCGGTGTGGGACGGGGCCCTTGATTAAGCATGCAACGACAAAAAAGTCAGTTTGGTATATCGTAGTACCACTCGCCGGATTGTTCGGAATATCCAGGAGTAGCTAAACTCCCAGAACACATTCTGCTCCATGTTCCCGCATCGCGAAGTAATACTTAACAGTGGTTCGATGGGGCATTCGGGCAATATAGGCCATAAAATAAATAACTGGCGCAACAGTCCAATTTGAACCACGGCCTCGAGATGAGTTAGCATCATCTCATTTTCTAGATCGTGACGGTTTTTGTGCAGAGGTATGTGATCAGCAACACGCTCAACCGAGTTATTTACCCCATAATGGGTACTCATTTAACAGCTGAGTGGGCTCATAGTCCGACGCGTAAATCCCCGGAATCGAACCGGGGCCCAGTGCGTTGAAGGCGAACGTGCTAACCGTTGCGCCATCCGGACTACCTATAGGCCATAGGGACATGTTTTTACCATGGATAGTAGTCACAATAGTAGAATGAAAACTCTTGGTCGTTGCGCTCGTTAATGATGCCTGTGCTTGGCTGGTAGTACCCTGCTGGAGATACGGAGCGTGACGTTGTCGTCAGCGGTGGTGTTCGGCTCGATTACTTCAAAGTGCTAGGACAATCCTGTCTGAAACTAGGGAAATAAAAAAGAAAACCCGGCTCTGCTCTGCCAACTGATCATTCGAACAGGGTGTCGTTATGTAGGGTGCTGACCCCACATTGGGCGCCGAATATTTTCCGACTTTTTTTTTACCATGTTGATCTATTTTCTACTGTCAATTTTCATTAATTTGGGATAGGCTTAAGGTAAGGCCTTACAAATTTTCGGTTTTTGTGTCTTGCGACTAATGGTATCGCGCTCCAATTTGATTGCCCATTTCAGTTTCTTTTATTGCATAAAATCACATGGACCTCATATTGGGCGCTGAATATTTTCGGACTTTTTTTTTACCATTTTTCTACGTTGGGCGCCGAATATTTCTTAACTTTTTCATCCGTTTTTTTGATTATATTCTTCTGTAAAATTTAATTGGTCTCAAGGACTATTCAGAAATGTTGAACGGAAGATCCTTCGAAGAAGAAATGGCTCAGTTAATGCAGGTGCAGAAAAACTACTAGGCTTTTAGATGGCCTAGGTCCGATGACGGGCTGTTGCGCCACAATGATGATGATGTTAGAATGTTGCGAGCCATTTCTTAACAGGGCGCTAAAATCGTTAAGGCCCGTCACTGATTATGTCAAACAAAAACAGACTCGGAATGTCCTTCATTAAACATTCACCTCTACTTGATTAAAAAAAAAGAAGCAAGAAACGAGTACTCAAAACATATTACAACAACACAATAATACTCACTGCGCCAATCACCAATCACACATATGCCAACACTTCGATTATTATATCCCGGGGCATGGGCTCCGACCACATTGAATCCACGTCCTTCATAAATATTACCGTCTCCACCCACGGCAAATGTATATCCAATATCATTCCAACCGCGTCCATTCTGATGAAATTCCTGCATAGATCGCATCGCTGCCATACAATCGTCGGTGCTGAAACATGCTCCCGGCTGATACGAATGGTGAATGATAACGTACGGTGCAGGTCCTTTGAATTTTTCGACTAGTTTTGATGGTTTCGCACCCCATTCCTCACGTGCCACATATCCCATCATCGTGTTGGGCAACATCACTACCAAGAATAGAACCAAAGTGGGAACTGAAAGAAATGGTCGGGTGCCATGTTGTTGTTTTTTTTTTGTTGTCGAGCGGCCACCGGGTTAGTAGGGTTAGTTTGGGTTAGTACAGTAAAAGTAATAGATGCTAAAGTGGCAAATAGATGAACCCTTTCGGGAGTATGATATGGTATGGTCTAGAGAGTGGTTGTGGCGGTGGTATATTAATCGGGTTAGATTTGTGGTTATGTAGCCACGTGCAAATGAAAATGACAGGAGGAAAAGTTTTCCGGTACTGATGGATATTAATGACGGAGTGATGGGGAAGGTGGGAGTGGCTGAAAATGATGCGGAGTAGGGTCGATTGATTGATGTTGGCTTAAAAAAGTCGTTTTATTTAAAATATTTAAATTTCACAGTCTTGGGAAATATCCAGCATTAGCTGAACTTGAAAAGGAGTTAAGTGATTTCGAAAGAGCGTTAATTTAATTTGAATAAGGGTTAATTTGATTTGGACACGTGTCAATTTGGTTTGTGAAACAGAACCGACAGACTTCATGAAACACTACTGGCTATCCAACTAGAGCGGAATAGTGTGTCGAAGATGTGACTTGATGATTTTCACCAATGGCTCGAAAATGCCTTGTGGAGTCGGTGCAGGATTCTTCTCTGAAAATCTCCCAGTGTCTAAGTCATTCTGCCTCCCTGATTTTGTTAGTGTATTTCAGGTGGAAGTGCTGGCAATTAGGGAGGCCTGCCGGATGTTTGGGCTTACCACAGTTGCCATAAAGGATATCACAGTTTTCATGGATAGCCAGGCTGCCATAATGGCCTTAGAGGCGGCGACAATGTCATTAAAAATAGTAAAACAATGCCGTCGAAAGCTGAACGCTCTGGCTACCCTTCACAGAGTCACCTTCCTCTGGGTTACTGGTCACAGGTGTATAGCAGGAAATGATCGGGCCGATCAGCTGGCGCGGCTGGGGTCTGCCCTTGACGCCACTTAGTGCCACTAAGAGGGAAGTACATAAATCCTATATAAACTTAGCTAACAATAGATGGGGCGCACAAGGACCGGCATCACCTCTAGGAAAATATGGCCATTCTTTTGAATAGGACCCGTCCATAGGTGGCCAGGATTGTCGCGGTAACGACGGGTCACTGGTCAGTGGGAGAGTACGAAGCCAGACTTGGTATTCCCTACTACGAGTGCAAGGATAGTGCGGAGAAGGAGACTCCCAGTACACTTTCTTTATAAATGTCCAGCACTAGCTAGGGCGCGCGACCGAGCTTTGGGCAGTGCATTTCTCACAGACATAACCGAGGTCTCTCACAGGGTAGATCTGCCCCGGTTAACCCTCTAGACAGACTTAACTTCAGTGGTTTTCCTTTTACTAGGCTTGTGCCATCAAAACGGCACACACCAGCGCTAATTGGGTGTTCCAATCTTTTTGGGGGTTCTGCCGCCACTTTAATCAACCAACCAACCAAAGATGCGGATACTACCACTACAAATTGGGTGAAAGAAATGCTTTTCTCAGATTAGTAAAAACTACTATTGGAGACTGCCTTAACAGCTAATGTTACAAGTGGCTGCCCGCAAGGAGGGGGTCTTATCTCCCCTGCGATGGTGCATAGTGGTGGATGAGTTGTTGTGGGAACTTACAACAAAAAAATTTTCTGTTCAAGCTTACGCAGACGTTTCGGTGAATACGTTTAAAGGCAAATTTGATGAGGTCCTTCCCGATATCCCTCAATAAATGCTGCGCTTTGTGAAAGACTAGTGCGACGCCAACGGACTTCTAGTCAATCCATCCAAGACCGTTATCGTACCAATCTCTAATAAAAGAAAGCTCAGACATGTCAGGTGCCCTATAATGTACAACTCTCCAGTAGTCTTTGCAGATAAGGCAAAATACCTAGGTGTCATCCTCGACCAAAAACTTCTTTGTAAGGATAATGTTAGGGCTATCACTGATGCTGGCAGCAGTATTCTCCGAAACTACTTTATGTCAACGAAACGTCAACTGGACCACATGGAACAATTGACGGCCTATGCCACACAAGGGGTTAGAGCAATTGAGTATGAACTTAATGTGGGGATCCAGCCCTGCACATTGCAATCTGGATTTATTGTGTGTGTTAATTTGATTTGAACAAGCGTTAATTTGGTTTGAGAAAGCGTTAACTTGTGTTTAAATCGATATAGCATTTAGCAGCAATTTTCCGAGAGAGAGAATATTCCTTAAGAGTTCTCTTTCTTCAGTCAACAACTCATCTGACAATGTCCTTGAATTGGATAATATCTGAGTATTATTCTAACAAAAAACCAAGAGTTTCACAGAATTTTCACTTGAAACCTGTGCTCTTTAAGAATGATACCGATGGAAACACTTCCCATTAACAATAAATCAAATTTCAAGTATTTTTTTTTTAACTTCTTTATTATTTTCACAGTATACGCGTACTTTCTGTTGTAATTCTATTCACCAAATTTCGTCGAGGCGAAGGTGTCCAATGGGACCATGTCATAATTTCATTGAACAATCTGTCGCCTGGACATTCGGTCGCCTTAACTTGTCTATGTCCTATGAGTTTATAGTCGTTGGCAATATGTCCATTCGAAATGCCGTATTCGATTAATTCACGTGTAGCCTCGAGCATTTTGTTTGACGGTAGTTCGGCTGTAAGGAAATATGCGACAATGTTGTATGAACTAAATTTTAGGAAATTACTGCTGAAGATATAAAGGAGGTATTCTTGATTTTATGATGATTGTATTACTTTCATTCTGCAATCTGTTTCCGGGTACATCACTTCGTCGAAACACTAGACCCTGGTTCAGGCTCGACTAGTGTATGGTAAATTGATTTCAGCCCGTCTGCTATGTAAGCGAAGAAGTTTGAGGTCCAATTGCGCTCAGATGCGCGATAGGTCCAGTTTGTTGAGGAATCAAGTGAATTACTAGTGATCCATAAACGAATGTTAAAAGCTACGATAGGTTAGGCTACGTTCTTCATAACAACAAGTCGCAGTCGTACCTGCCTTAGCCATGCCTTACCAGGTGATGATGACCTGGTTGAACCTGTCCATCACCAACAAGAAGAATACCTCCTTCAATCCAATCTAAACTGTAAGTCACTTACTTCGCCAATCTCCAATCAAACAGATTCCAACACTCCTATCATTATAGCCCGGTGCATGGGCTCCGACCACATTAAAGCCGCGTCCTTCATAGATATTCCCATCGCCTCCGATTAAAAACGAATAGCCGATATCACTCCAACCGCGGACATTTTGATGCATATCCTGCACTGCTAGAACGGCTCCTTGGCAATCTTTAGCCGTGTAACAAGCAGCCGGCTCATAGGTATGGTGTATGACGACATACGGAGCCGATCCGTTGAACATGGCTCGATCCTTGGGCGGTTGAGCGCCCCACTCTTCTCGGGACACTATCGTCATTGACTCCGGCAAGAATATTATGATTGGGATAATGACGAGTGGAACTATAATGAAGTTTTAATTTTTCATTTTTTTTTTACAGGATTCGCCTTATCGAACTGACTGATTAGTGTTTTCGACAAACCGAAGTGTGCACAGATACAGAACTCTTCACATCGGACACGAATAAAAGCAGGTGAGTTTCTAGTGTTGTTTGTTTGATTGTTTGTATGCTTGGTCCATTATTGTATGTTTTATTTATTGGATAAACGTTTAATTGAATTGGTTGATTTATGTGAAATGGCGTGGCTTAATGGAGCGTGGCGGATATGTTCGTGTTGATAAGTATTTTGATGTCAATCGGAAGAACAGTGTTGACACATATACGAGTAAATACGTGGACTTCGGTCTTTGCATTTAGTTGATTCTGATGAGCCTAATTTTACAATAAAATAAAACGAGAATGGAGAAGTCTTGGCAGCCTGTTCTACAGCGTCTTCATCGAACTCAAACCCAGAACACTACATTATACTATCATCTCTATAAAAAAAAACCAGGCCCGGAGTCCGAAGCGTATATACCCTAGACTTGTACAGACCTAGTGGTGATACCAAAAGTACCAATTGGCAACGACCATATGCATTAAAAGTGAGTTTCCTATATGGCCAGTTTATAGGGGAGGTTTTGCACACATTCATGAGGATCTTGGCCATTCTAAAAATCAATTAACTAACCAATTCTTCAAATATTTGTCGAATTTTTCAAGTTGCTAGCTTCATTCTATCGAAAGTTATTGCTTATTTGAAGTCTCACTTGTAGGGGTGGTAGAAGTTCCTTGGATCGAATCTTGCCCATCATAGCCACCAACCAATTTGATCATAATACAAACATTAAAAAAAAGATGTCAGTTGTCTAGCTTCACTCTATCGAAAGTTATCGCTTATTTGAAGTTTCATTTGAAGGGGAAGCAGGGGTTTCATTGGTCGGATTTTACGTATTTTCAGTATTAGCCAACTGGATCCTACTACAAATATTTGACCAAAATTTCAAGTCGCTAGTTTTATTTTGTCGTAAGTTATCGCTTATTTAAAATTTAATTTCTAGGGGAGGTAGGGGTTCCATAGGTCGGATCTAACCCATCCTTAATGCCAACTAACTCAATCTCACTTCAAACATTCGACCAAAATTTCAAGTCGCTGGCTTCATTCTCTCAAAAGTTATCGCTTATTTGAAGTTTCATTTGTATGGGAGGTAGGGGTTCCTTAGGTCGGGTCTTGCCCATTTTCAATACCAACTAACAAGAAGTTACTACCAACGTTCTGCCAAATTTTCAATTCGCTAGTGTCATTCTATCGAAAGTTATCGTAATTAAAGTAATATTTAATTTTTCAAAATTTTGTAGGGGAGGTAGGCGTTCCTTTGATCTGATTATTCCCAACTTACCAAAACCCAAGCAGCTTCTCACCTCAGGGTTACATACCAAAAATCAGATGTCTACGTCAATTTGATCAAGAGTTATGGACAAAAAACCTGAAAAGTAGGGTAGTACGGGGCTCTTTGTAAGAAAATTGCCGTTAGTTTTCATCTGATCGATTTTATTTTTCCAAGAGAGTATAAGATCACCCTCACGAGCAATCTACCAAAGCTAGAGCTTTTCATGCTTATTTAATCGGGAGTTATGGATACATTTAAGTATTTTACATATGTAGGGGAGGTAGGCGTTCTCTTGGCCTGATCATGCCCATTTTCAATACCAACAAACTAGATCATACTTCCAACATCTGACCAAAATTTCAAGGCTCTAGCTTCATTCTATCGAAAGTTATCGTGCGAACGGACAGACAGACAGACAGACATGGCTAAATCGAATCAGGAGGTGACCCTGATCATTTATATATATACATTGCTATACCTCCGGAGCCTCCTTTAAGGTGTTACATATTTCCGTCGTGACAAAAACAATATACCCTATACTAAAAGTCTAGGGTATAAAAATGGGGAATGATAAAAAGTGACGGCTCCGCGTCTAATTTTACATAAATACTCGTAGTGGCGATATTTATCGGTACTTTAGGCCCGTGCTATGCAAATACGATTTTCTTTGAGCAAATCTACGAGTAGACATAGATCAGGACCCTCCAGAATTTAAGCTTAAGTTGGTTGTTCTGGTGCTTTTTATGTAGTCCATGGTGTTGTTAGGGGTAATTCTTAAATCGTCGTTATCGTGTGATCCGCTGACGCCATTGTAATGACTACCAGCGTGTCCAGCCCACATTGGGCTTTCATGATGTGATACAAATCGAGGACAAACTTGGTGAGTGATGCTAATCATAAGTGCAACAGCAAACTCTCTCGAATACTGAATGCAAATGTACAAATGCATGGCTCTGTGAATTTATCTCCCGAATGAACGATAACACAAGTCCCCCACCCATTTTTGAGGGAGCTCTTCACCGTGACACATCCGCACTTCCCCCTTAAAAAGAAATCACCTTGCCGTTTCTATCGAGAAGCTGGCTAAATGAAAAGGTTCAGCCGACTCTTCTCGATAAATTGACTGATCTGGCAAGGTTTAATAGAAGAGATGTCCTCGGCCAAGGAAAATGTTATGCCGAAGCATTCGGTACGTCTTTCAGCAAGCCTCTCGCACTCGCAAAGGATGTGCTGTGAGGTTTCATCATCGGCCTCGCAAAAGCGGCAGCTAGCGTCACATACAATATGCATGGTTTTAAGGTGACCCCTCAGACGCGAGTGTCCCGTTAAAATCCCACAAATTATTCTGACCCTGTTCTTGCTCAACCGCAGCAATTCCAAAGGTACGACCGCGTGAGTGGCCGGAAATAAACAGTTTGGCCTGCCTTAGGCCTGGGAGGGCCTCCCACTTACTGGGCACGTATGCTCTCCCAGTCGCTTATGTGGTTTTTGCAGTAGCAGAGTGGTATCCCGAAAAACGGTTCTGGGCCATAGATGGGGACGGCGGATGCTCGGTTTGCTAGCCTATCTGCTAGCTCATTGCCCTCGATGCCCGAATGACCAGGGGCCCAGTAAAGTGTGAGTTTATTCATTGAACCGGCATTATGGAGGACCTCCTGACAAGCCAGTACCAGCTTAGAATTGTTAGTGATATTAGTAAGCGGTTTGATAGCTGGCTGACTGTCGGTGAATAATGCTATGTCCCTGTTAAAATAGCCGGCGGTTTGACATAGTCTAGCACACACATCGATGGCGTATATTGCCGCTTGGAACACGGACGGCATTTTACCCAATGGAATGTAGGCTCTGTGTTCAGGACCGACAATGCCTGCGCCGGAACTTAGTATATTTTAGGAGGAACTACTCGTACGAAGGGCTAAGCGTATTTCTTGGGGACTTTTCTACCTGTGGATCTTGGAAGTGAGACCTCTAGACTGCGTAAGGTCCTCGCTTCTAAGCTTGTTGCTCTCAGTTATTTAATGAAGCATGATCGTTCCTGGACCACTACGGGTCGTATTTTGTTTGATACCCACTTCCCAGACAGCACAGCTGACTTTTCCCTGGAGGTCACTTCTCTAGAAGTCACTACTCCTTGTGACTGGGCTTCCATTAAATCGACTGAAAAGATTCTATGGGCTATTGGAAGTTTTGATGCGTTCAGATCGCCTGGATGTGATGGCATCATACCAGCCGAATTACAACACACATCTGATCATATATTCCCGTGGATCGGAAAAATATTTAGGGCCTTTTGGGAACTGGTCTATATTCCGCGCGCCCAAAGGATTTTAGACCTATAAAACTATCATCTAATCTGGTGAAGGTGTTTGAGAGGCTAATTGATTAAAAATTATAAGAAATTAGAATTTGCCAGGACTTTTCTTTTTTAATTTTTGAGCTGGTACTGTATTTGGTTTGAAAAGTAATCAATTTGAAGAGGAAAATCTATATGTGTATATCATTGCAGCCTATGCAGTACCATGTGAAGTGAATCAGCAGTTCATGCTGCATAAAAAAATAATAAGGAGCTTCACTGGTTGTCACCCGTCAGACTACTAATTCACTTTTCTGTCAATTCAAAATTTGTGTGACTCATTTCTAGATTCTGCTCGTAAACTATGAATACGCTTGTTTCCTGGAATATCTTGGCATTCAAGGCAACGAGCTAGCCGATGACTTTGTCAAGATCGAGTCCAACTCAAAAACACGGGGGGAATTATCGCAATAGATTGAATGATGCCAGTTTTTCTGCATCGACGGACCCATGGTCCAAATTCAATTTTTTTCTCAACTAACTTCGTTTCGTCAGCTTTTCCGCAAATGTTTCTTAAGAGTTTATGTGTTTATTGTCAAACTTTTGATCAACAAATTATTGCTATTACACAATTAGTAGTCACAAAAAGTGGTCAAATATTTGACTGTATAATGGCCGCTTTAGAACTTATATTGACATGTTTCGACGGCTCAAAAAAAAAAAGGTCTATTCATGAATATATATTATTAATGAATTTATCCACTCTTTAGACTTACTTGACTTTTATTAGTGCACGCAGCTTCACCAGCACAATAACTGATAACACAAATCAAAACTTAGCGCACTGATAACAATATTATTGTTTAATACAACACAACAAAATCGAAATGCAACAAACAAAAAGCTTCTTCGTTTGTGCGATGGCAAATAAACTTTAATATAATCGTCGAATCAAAGTAAATCGAAAACGAAGAGCAACACCTTGTACTCGTATCGCTCCAACTACTATTCGGTTTTATCTTTTTTGGAACGCTGTAATTTCAAGACATAACGTCACTACTACTGATTATAGCCGATGACCTGAGCTGCAGGGTTGAACATTTTGTCTGGAAGTATCGATGACTAACAGAGAGATAAGAGTCGAGTTAGTGATGTGAAATGTATGGATTTTCTTATTTCATATTTCTGCGAGCTTCACATGAGAGCCTTGTTGACACTCACAATTAAAAAGCGTTAGTAAATATATATAATATGTACCAGACAGATTTCGAGACCAGAAGATCGTAATATTTGTTTCATTAGTCTAAATCCAACCTTATAAAATATCGTCTTTGCATATGGAACAGAGGTGGGCTAACAGCCGAGAGGTCTGTGGCTTGACACTTGTCCTGGGCATGCTCGAGTTGCTTGCGATTCGTTAGGCCTTAGGTTAGGTTAGGTAACAGGGTTGCTGAAAACAGCACACTTAGACCAGAAAACATAGGTCCATTGTGATACCCTAGGAGAACCAAACAGCAACGTATTAGAACCACCCGGAGCCGCTGACGAAACGAAGTTGTCCCACCTCCACCTCCGCCAGCTCCCCAAGATGGTTGTAAAAATATTTACCAAGAGTTGACCTTCTCAATTGCGCAAAAGCAGGGCACTCGCAGAGCAGATGAGTAATACTTTCCTCTTCCTCCTCGTCCCCACAGCTTCTGCAGTAATCAAAGAAAGGAAGCCGTAGCCTCCTTGCATGTTCGCCGATAAGGCAGTGTCCAGTAACGGAGCCGACCACCAGGCTGATCTGGTATTTAGTCAGCGACAGTAGTTTAGTAGTGCGGTTGATATTCTGCCTCGGCCAGATTAGCTTGGCATTATAGCAGGAAGCGCCATCAGTCCACCTAAGGTGGGATTCCCTGATCGCAGCTGATTTCATTCTGGATTTTACCAGGGCAATCGGTGTAGCGATATCGCTGCTAAGCTGCAGAGCCACGTCGGTGGCACCCCTCCAGGCGAGCTCATCAGCCCTGCAATTACCAGAAAAGCCATGATGGCCAGGTATCCAGCACAGGATAATATCGAAGAAATCACCCATCTCCGCTAGCCTCCCCCTGCACTCCGATAGGCTTTTCGAAGTGCAGAACCCTGAATCGAGGGATTTTATTGCGGCTTGACAATCCGTAAAGATTGTGATTTTCGTCGTGGAGATCGCGTGAAGACTCAGCCAAGTCACCGCTTCCTTAATCGCAAAAATTTCCGCCTGGAAAGCACTGCAGTATTCCGGTAGCCGGAAGGATAGGTGAAGGTTCAGCTCCTCAGAGAATACCCCAGCACCCACACCTTCGGCAGTTTTCGACCCGTCCGTGTAAATTTCCAGCGAGTGCGGTATAGATGGACCACCACTTTCCCACAGACTCCGCGATGGAATCAGGTTTATGTGATTCTTCATGAACCATCGCTTTGGTGAGATGTAATCAATCGACTCAGGAATCTCTGCGTCGTTCAAGATCGTTGAGTGACCGGTTCCCAAGGTTATCCACTGGTAGGTCTCTCTAATTCTAATGGCTGAGTTCGCCGCCATGAGCTTCGCCTGAATATCCAACGGCGACAGGTTGAGCATCATATCCAAAGCAGCAGATGGGGTTGATCGTAGAGCACCACTGATCGCCAGACAATCTGTTCTCTGCACCTTGGCTAATAATTGAAAGTTAGCTGCCTTTTGAAGGGCATTCCACCAGACTACGACTCCATACAGCAGTATGGGGCGAAGCACTGCCACATAGAGCCAGTACAGAACTTTGGGTTTCAAACCCCATGTTTTGCCTATAGCCCGCCTACAGCAATAAAGAGCAGTAGTAGCCTTGTCCGTGCGCTTCTGGATATTCAGTCTCCAATTTAGCTTACTATCCAAAATAAGGCCAAGGAAGTTAGCACTCTCCGCGAAAGCAAGTCTCACCCCCTCCAGAACAGGAGGCATCACTGGTGGAATGCTGCGTTTCCTGGTGAAAAGGACTAAGTTGGTCTTACTGGGGTTAATACCCAGGCCACATCTATTAGTCCAATTAATCAACAGAGATAGCGCATGCTGCGTTACTTCGCTAAGAGTTCCTAGGAACTTACCAGAGACAGCAATGGAGATATCATCGGCATATGCGGTCACCTTACAACCCAATTCCTCCAGGTCTAAGAGCAGCCTGTTGACCGTAACGTTCCAAAGAAGCCGTGAAAGCACACCGCCTTGAGGAGGCCGTTAGGCCTTACCAAAGGAGTCAAAATGCCTTCAACAGTAGTGCATTGATCCCATCACCCTATATCAGGAGATACCCATTTCTGGCAGGTTTCATCATCATCGTGGCGCGACAGACCGACGTCGGGCCTTGGCCGCCTGGTCTGCCAGGTTTAGTTTCTGCATAATTTTATGATCAAGAGAGTCCTTTTGTCCTGGCATGCATACCTACAGCAAGACCAAAATATTACCATGTGGTACACTTAATAAAACCCAAGGAAGCGGCGTACCAAATTTGACTGAAATCAGACTGCGGGAAATGCCGGGAGGAGCGATCTTTGAAAAAAAAACTAATTCGAGGAACTCTGGTTTGAACACCACAAAATATACCGCCACTCCAGTCGATGATCAAAATTACGGTCTCCGATTTGTGCTCAGGGTGACACAAGGAATATACAGGGTGGGCCATCTAGTGGTTTCTTTTTAAATCATAGGTTATTTTGACTGTGAAAGCTGTTTCCCGCTCGAAATCTTAACAGAAAGTCAGTATCATACCTCCGCAGCACGAAATGAGTCGCTTTACACTTGAACAACGTTGGGAAATATTGAAAACTTACATATGTCCAAAGTGAGTGCTGTGTAGCCCAAACAGTGCGTTTTTTGAAAAGAAGTTTTGGCCGAAATGAAGCCCCCACCGCGCCTGCTGTACGCAAGTTTGTGCAAAAAGTTCGTGAGACGGGTATGCTAGCGGACAACACTCATGGTTCCCGTCGTCGTACGGTGCGCACAGACGAGAATGTGGCTGCTGTAGCCGAGAGTGTGAGACTCACTCCACGAACATCAACTCGTCATCGATCTCAACAGCTCAACATTTCACGCACTAGCCTGAGGAGAATTCTGCACAAAGATCTCGGATTATTCGCTTACAAGGTCCAATTAACTCAGCAATTGAAGGTGCACGACCATCCGCTTCGGTTATCGCTTCGCAGTTTGGGCCTTAGAGCAGCTTGAATTGGACAACGATTTTGGACGAAAAATCATCTTTTCTAACGAGGCGCATTTTCATCTCAGAGGCTACGTTAACAAACAAAATTGCCGCATCTGGGGCTCGGAATACCCGCACGTTATTGTCGAGAAGCCAATGCATCCACAGAGAGTGACAGTTTGGTGCGGATTGTGGAGTGGTGGCATCATTGGACAATTTTTGTTTTCGAAAATGAAGCTGGGAACAACGTTTCGGTCAACGGTGAACGTTACAGAGCCATGTTATCCGACTTTTTTTTTACTGAAATTGAAGACATCGATTTGGACGACCTCTGGTTCATGCAGGATGGCGCGCCATGCCACACAGCCCATGCCGCAATCGATCTTTTACGCATCAAATTCCCAAATCGTGTTATCAGCTGTCTTGGTGATGTCAATTGGTCGCCTCGGAGCTGCGATTTGATCCCTTTGGACTTTTTTTTTGGGGAACCATGAAGGACCGATGTTATGCCAACAATCCAGAAACGATTCAAGCACTTAAGGCCAATATCATCCAAGCAATTCGTGAGCTACAGCCCGAAACCATCGACATGGTCTTGGAAAATTGGAATAACAGAATGCGCTACTGCGAAGCCAGCCGAGGCAGCCACTTGAACGAAGTTGTGTTTCATCATTAATGGGAATGTTTGCTCTTACTAATGAAGCCATAATACATGGAAAAAAATTAAATTTTGTTCATTTTATTGGATTTTTTAAAAGAAACTTGTACTTGGCACATACAAAATTTGGTTACGATCAGAAGTCGGGAAGTGCCCGCACAAACGAACTGACCAACTAACGGACTAACGAAGTAACGAACTAATGAACCGACGAACTAATGAGCTTACGAACGAACGAACTAATGAACTAACGAACATACAGCATGCATCAGACTATATGCGCGTCCATTATTGTGCCAGGCTAAAAAAGAATGTTCTCTAGCACAATTTATACTACATATTTCAAAATGGACTGATCAATGACTAGACTAGACGATTCGTTACAAAAAATCGACCAGTCAAAATTATATGGGACGATTATTCAAATAGTCTACAATAGACAAACACGATGCACTCTATCGGACGATCTCAATATCGGCCGACGAATCGGTGACAAGTCTTGCGTATTGCTTGTTCTCTTTCAGAAAGGCAAAAGTATCGATTCCAAACTTATTACCCAATCATCATGCATACGAATGATTTGTTGATTTTTTTTACACAATATCCACCAATCGAACTGAGGGCTATACATTCACTTCTCGCTGTGACTCCCCGTCAGTGGGCGCCTGTTTTCCAATTTTCCAAGAAAAACTGAGAAAAGAAAAAAAAATCACCGAAGAAAGAAAGAAGTGGGAGAAATGTGACTCTTTCATTCAATCATTTATGTTATGCCATTCATGCAAACCACGATTTATTTTTCATTCAGTCAGTCAGTCAGTCTGTCACTAAGTTGGCTGACTCTCATTTCACCGCCAGCCACCAAAGGTTGACGTTTTTTTTTTCAATGAAATTCTACTGGAGGATGTGGTGACTATCTCTTCTGGAATCTCTACGGGGCAACCACCGCACACCGGTTAGATGCATAATGTGACTTGTCCATAAAATTTGTATAATTTTTTTTTATGTTTTTTTTTTGGTTGTTTACCATTTACTTTATTAACATTCTTGGTCAGTGTCGTTGAAACTTTCCGTTGATTGTTGGTACTTGTCGAATGAGGAGAGTTTGGTGATGAAGTTGTACGTGAAATTCGTTGTTATAGAATATAATTTCGAGCTAATTTGAAGGAAAGACTTCTTCCTTTCAAAAACTCTCTGAAAAAATCGGTGAAGTTAAATCTTAACCATCCACAAAAAAAAAACCAAAAGCCCACATCAAAAATAATCAGGTTTCACTGACTCACTGTCTTTTACTAAAATTAGGTTTACCCTCGACAGAGTTCTGCTGCTGCTGCTGCTGATTGGGGTACCATTTAAATTTTAAACTCATCTTAGGCAAACTGTTTTCAGATTTTACAACGGCCCTATCATACTCGTATACACCCTACACTACATGCGATTGCGATAATTGTTTTCGCATGCGACTGACCCTTCTGTTGTCGATGTCCTTGTTCCCCCTCCAATCACATTTGGCTTAACGCACACAGATCAACTCGTGGCTTAAAAGTGTTCGACTCGACAACGAAGCGACTGCGACTCAACATCGAAGCGTCTGCGCCTCGACGTCGTAGTGACTGCGACTCGACATCGATATACTTTTCTCGGCAGACAGGTGGACTCGTATTCGAAGTATCTGCGATTTGGATTCCATATCATCTATTTAAGATCACGCTACGTGATGATACTCTTCTCAGTTCTCGATTCGGTTGGCTATATATAGAGCACTAAAAAGGAAGGTACACTCGACGCCATCTTGTTGCCAACCAATGGAGAGTGACAGGCATGTAAAAATGACAGCTCCCAGTTAACAACATTAGTGTTGTCTCTCTCTCTCTCATATGTCTATTCGATGGGCACAAATCTCCATTCGATGTCAACAAAATGGCCGCGAGCGTACACTCCTTTTTAGAGCCTTACTATATAGTGAATCAACGCAAACTTAAAACGTCTGGCGATGAGAATTTATGTTTCATATTTTTAGATAAAAAGATTTGAGAAAAATTTCGCGGTCCCAAGATAGAGTACACCTGCCTCACTTATCAAAATGAGTCAGGTGAGTTGTTATGTGTCTTTGAAGACCTTTGCTCGGTTGTTTTCAGTTGAAGCGTTGCTTTTTGCCATTGCGTTAGTAGCGCTGCCTCTCTGCACACTATAATGTGTGATGTAATTCTGGGGATCCCCTTTAATTGTTTACACCTTAGCCGCGTTCTTTTCGCTGGATCAAAAGCTCATTCCCATACAACACCACTGACCGTCGTCCGTCGATGATCTGGGTCTCGTATTGGGTCAAAGTTAAAAGTCAATTAGTTAAAAATCAGCTTACTTCGCCCCTATACTTTTGCATACTGAGTTCATTCGCCCCCAGGCAGCGTGTGATTTGTGTGATGGCTGCTTGAATTCGCTCGTCGTATGATCCGCGCCGTTCTTTTCACTCTTCATCTTTGTTCGAATGAAAAGAACGGGCGTATTGCTATTACAACTCCCGAGGCTTTGCTGTAATTGCGATTCGATTATTTTCAGTTATTATCAGATGAATGAAATACTTTATTATGTTTGCACAATCAAAGAATAATTAATGATTATGCGTACATACTCGTAGCAGTAAGAATATCTTTTTTTATAAGTGCACAGCACTTTTGGATTGTATATTACGAGTACTCAAACTCTACTACACTTTGTTTTGTAGATAATAGTTGATTGAAATCTATTAATATAAAAATGAAAAATATGAAAATAAGTAAAAAAAAACTTAAATCGATTGATGTGATTATTGACGACGGACTAAGCCATTGCGCTGCGCAGATTATAATGTGATTGATGGTCAAATTATGATAAAAATTTTTATCTGAATGTCAATGTCGATTAGGAGAACTTTAAACGTTTTAAAGCTACGGAAAATTTTGCATCGAGCGCCAAACGCTGCGCTGTTTTGAATGTGTTCAGTTTTCTATTTTTTTTTGTGGATCGTGAACGATATTCATAAAATATAATTTTCAAAAAAAGATTTGTCTTACGCGGCTATTACACTATAAAATGTTTTTTACAAATATCTTTTATAAGTACTTTCTTACAAGCATCCGTACCTTCCCCCCGGAGGCGGCTAATATCATTCATAAAAGTTCTTTTAAAATATCGTTCGTAAAAGATATTTGTAAAAGAACGTTTATAGTGTAATAACCGCTTTATGCTCGCTGCATACGGTGGATCATTATGTGTAAAGCAAATCCTGAAAAAACGAAAATTTTAGGATCTGGTGTTATTATATTAACCGTAAACAAAAATTTACTAGTCTGAGGTTTGCTTAAGTCATGTTATAAAAAACAATAATACGAATACTTCTCTGCACTTTACAACACCGCAAAAAAGAAATCCTAAATGTATCAAAATGAAGTGTTTCACTGGAAAGGTGGAGAGAGAGAGATAATTGTGTGACCTAGACTCGGTGACCATTATCAATGTTTCATCAAGATAAAGCGTAAAGATAACGAACGATTTGTTATCTACTACAAGTTTGCCTTAACCCCTAGTGGGGCCATAGCGCGCCAACTACTCTTGCGTGCCATCGTACTCGGTTCTGGTCATTGGGACGCATCTGCTTCCAAGACTTCCCCAGCGACGCACGCCCTTTCGTCACAGATCAGCGCCATGTGTTTTTAGAACGCGCCCTTGGTCGGCCTTCATTGAGAATGGGGTCCCATTTCATGGCCATGTCCAGCAATGCAGTATTATCACCCTTCCGCAATGTGTGCCATTTTCGCCTTCGTATCATTAAGCCCCGGTGCCCATGACGCTAAACACCGCGTCATTTAAACTATTCCCTTTTGACATGGATATGTCTTATAGCTGGGGGTCATCCTAAAAATCTGTCCGTCACACAAAATGTCTGTTTTCTACTCGGGGGTCAGAAGAGGAAACAAGCCCATTGAAAATTTTTCTTTTCTGGTTGTGCATGTCTTTTGAGTGAAGTGGTCATTGTGCATGGCTGTTGCTTGAAGATCCGCGCGGGCGGTGCGCTTGCGGGGATCCTGTGTGTACATGTTGGGATGTTGATTTGATAGCGATAAAGGTTGACGTTGTGGATGGCAAGAAATAACATAGTGTACGGGTGAACGGGCGGACTTTCAATGACCTTCAATTTCCGCCAATTCCCATTCATCATTTAATAAAATAGCCCGTGTTGTACTATCTGAATCACTAGGGTCCCAGAAAAGGTAGCAAGTAGTCAGTTCGACTAACATTTGGACATGCGCAGACGCAATTTGAGAGAGTGTACATAGTTCCCGCCCCCCGAAGATGAGCGAGAGCGGATGAAGTTCATTCGAGCCAAATCGGGTGATCCAGCGACTGTGTTTGTGCATTTGCAATGGCGGCGATTTGAGGTCTGACTGGTCCACAATGTGGGCCCCCACCACACGTGCAATAAACAAATAGAACAAAATGGCGGATTTATACTAGGCGAGTTAGAATCTCTCAAGTCCCGAAATAAAGAAATATTCGTCGCAGGATGTTATAGTTCCGGGCAGCTCATCGTGACATGATGTACATTCAAAAGTCTGCAGAAGATCAAATGCCCCCCCCCCCCCTTCTGCAAAAATTCCAAAATTTTTCTTGTGCATTCTCTTTGTGCGTGTGTTGGAATGTTTTGTTTACTTTTGTTAGTTTCCCTTTCTGTTTGCCGGACACAATCGCATAGAGTCGCACGCGTTACTTGAGAAACGGATTGTGTGTGCCGGACCCGGACTGTTGATTAAAGGGGCGGGATGAGACGGATAGTGTGGGAGCGATTTTGCAATCGATACACAAACTCAATACACGTCCGATTGGGAAAAAATGGTGGGAAGCGTGATTGCGATTAGCAGAAACGTACTCTGAGAAATGTCGATAGGCTGCAGTCTGCAAACTGTACCGAACGGGTAGATGGAACAGGGTGCACGAGAGGAGGTGAATATAGCACACACGCGATGCAAACGAAAACGAAACGATCCCGCGAGAGAAAGGAGCCCAAGCGGACAGGACAAAGCAAGGCAGAATTTATGACGAGTATCTACACTGCCACCAGATACATGGGTACATGGATATGTCTTATGCCTACCGAAAACGTGGGACGTGTTTTTTCGAAGATTTCATCCAGTATAACTATACTGGGATCTTTATAAAACTTACGTCGATATCTTCAACACAACAGGTTCCACGCAGTCGGTAGTCATAGACATATCCATGTTCCGATGTATCTGCATGCAGTGTAGATACTTTGTATCTTTTTGATATTTATCTATGTTTCAATTCACATTATATGTGATAGGACGCAGCGTCACTCTGTATTAAATAAGGCGGGCCACACAACGTCGAACACGGACTTGGAATTTATGTGAAGTATCTTGAATCATTCGGAGGAAATTTCAAAGCATCGCTTGAGTAAAAGTGATCCTCAGGCGAATGGCTCAAGAAACTTCACACAAATAACACATTGTGGCCGTGTTCGTGATAGATAATAACTAAATTGAAAGTCTTATGCCTGCTACAGACAATGGCCCATCGCGATGGTGACTTTGATGGCCGCCATCACACACCAAATGTCAATTCGAATATTGTTCGTCCACACAATGGTCTTCGATGGGCCATCAGGAAATTGCGCGAAAATGGACCATTGAAATTGAAAGCTGTCGCTTTGTGCGTCAAATTTAGCACTGCGGTAAGGCTACTGCAGTTCAGCTGTTCAAAGTTGTTATAGCTGCGTACGCGATGGGCCATCGCATGGACGAAAATGACTCTCGAAGCCATTTGTGGCCATCCCATGGCCCATCGCTGTTGACAGTAATGACGGTTACGCGCCATTGGCCACTGACCGCCATCCACCCGTTCACACAATGGTGATGGCTTCAAATAATCGGGGAGGAGCCATTGTCTGCAGCAAGCTTTAGAATAACTCTTATCGAAATACTAACGAGAAACTGAAACGTAACATATTATTCTTATCATCCGAAAACATGTTAATCATAATCAAATGATTAATTGTATTGACTCAAGTACGCATGGTTTTGGGGGGATAGTGTTACTCGTATCAGTTGGTTCGGTAACAGAATATTTTTTGGAATGCGAATGTACGAATATGTTAACACGTTTTAGGTGGCCCAATTAAGCTACTACATACCAAAAATGGAATTACGATTTGATTTTTTTTTTTAAGCGTTTAACAATGAGATTGGATATTCATTAAACGGAACATGAATCTATCCTCAGTCATAATGTATCAATTAGCCTTATCCCAAAATTGTAATACATAATCAATTTTAAAGTTCACTCCGCCATTAGCTATCTTGGCAGATAGCGATATAGGTGCCACGAGCTTAGGGGCCGTGGACAAATTACGGAAGACGCTTAAGAAAAGGGGGATCTTATGGAATCTTACACGGGGGGAGGGGGGTCACCGTACGCAGAACGAATTATTGGCGAATATCAAAGCGGTTTCAGACCTGGTCGCTTCACAGCCGATCAGCTTTTTACGGTCAAACTGATACTCCAGAAGTCCTGGGAATACAACGTAAACGTATACTAAATCTTTGTCGACTTCAAGCAGGTATACGACAGTATCGATCGTGGAGTACTGTACAACATCATGCTGCAATTTAGTATACCGGTCAAATTAGTGACTGACAAAGATGACGATGTCCAACTCCGTCTCACAAGGCAGGATCCATAAGTGGGACTACACACCTTCAGTTTATCGCTCAGTTTATCACGTGTGACATCATGTCTGAACGATAATCCGTGTGAACTACACAGTTGTGGCAGATGTTTACGCAGATCCGAGATCTGTGCATTCAAACCCTGTTTTGCAACGATAATCTGCTCAGATTACACAGTTTATCGTTCAGTTTTATCAGTTTTCTACCAAATTTCACAATGACCATGAAGCAATACCACACAGGGCACAGTTAGGGCCTTCGTCCACTGATGCAACGCGACTCCAACGCGACTGAAAGAGGCAAATGTACTCTGGGGTGGGCAACCTCAAATTTTTTTTTCTTTTTTGACTTCAGATTCGGAATCAGCGACCCAAAATTACCTTGTAGATCGAACCATGGCGATGGGCCATTGTCTGTAGCAGACTTGATACGTGCTTTTACGCGAGTGGCACTCGCGGTCATCGCATAATGTGTAGTTTCACTATAATGTGAACTTTGCGGGAGTATGTTTCAAGTGAAGATAATTTTGATGGGAAGCACTCTTCCGACCTGGCTGTTTTCATGGGGAAATACTCGTCCGATCGGGCTGGTTCGAACTACAAGGTAATTTTGGGTCGCTAATTCCGAATCTGAAGTCAAAAAAAAAATTGGGGTTGCCCACCTCAGAATGTCCACCCTGTTTTCGTGGGGAAATACTCGTCCGATCGGGCTGGATACCAATCTTTGCACCACTTCCCACGGCGTTTTCTCCTCTTTCTTTCTTCTTCTTCTAGCAACAAAATTACAATTATACAACAAAGTGCGGCTCTCTTTTCTCTATCGTCCATTGTTAAACAGCCACGTACGATGTGCACACTTCGTCAAAACTGATAGAACTGAAAAAAATATCGGAACTAATTTAGCGAAAATCGTATGTAGCCTAAATCCTACACACCTTCAGTTCAAATAACTGCACAGATTTTTCCACAGATATTTAGCACAGATATCTGCGCATCTACCTACTGATCTTATTTAAAACACGCACTGGTCTGAAACAGGGCGATGGACTGGCATCGACGCTCTTCAACCTAGCAGTGGAATACGCTATTCGGGAAATGAATATGGACAACAGCAAGACGGTGCTCATCAAGTCGACACAATTAGCAGCGTATGCCGACGACATCAACATCATGTCCCGAAGATTGGCCGACGCAGAAGAACTTCTGCATACGCTCGATGCCGCTGCAGAAGAAGTTGGATTACGTATCAACGAGGGTAAAACTAAAATAATGATGTAATCGATCGACGACAAAGACACCTGCACAACCGATCATCAATGTGGGGGACCTCAACATCGAGTTCGTGAACGACTCCATATACCTGGGTTGCAACCTATCAAGGGACGCCAACAAAACTAACGAAATCAAGCGACGGTTTTTTTTATGCTAAGGCTTAGGGGATACCCTTTGATGCGAGAGCACTGCCTTGGCGGGAAGGAAATTAGGGTAGTGGGGCTGGGATGGGTTGAGTTTGAATGAGGTACCGATGTACGTTTCGTTTAAATTTTTTCAGATCATAACTGAAGGGGAAAACAAAAGATGGTAGGTTGTTCCACATTCGTGTTGTTCTGGGTACAAATGAATCATAGAATTTAACGGTACGACTACTACTGAGTTCAAGAAAATGAGGATGGGCACGGCAGGCTAGCCGGGTGTTACGCGAAGGAAGAGCAAGCTCAGGAATCAGTTAGCTAATAAGACTTTTTTCTCGGTTCTCCCCATAATGAAATCGAAGCATGCGCACAGAAACACGAAGCTCCGCGTGTACAAAACCATTATACGTCCAGTGCTATGCTATGGCTGCGAAACATGGACCCTAACTCAAGCCTCCGAAAACATACTAGACACGTTTGAACGTAAGGTTCTACGGCGAATTTTCGGGGCTGTTTGCGATCGACATGGATGGCGCATCCGGTACAACCATGAGTTGTATGAACTGTACGATAAGCTGGAAGTTTCGAAAATCGTCAAACTACATCGACTTCAATGGGCAGCGAAACTGCGTGGGCGACCGAGAGCTTGTTGGGAGAGCTCAGCATATGCGGACGCCGAGCAGCTACTGGGCTTCCAAGATTTGAGGACGCGATCACATGGCCGAGATAATTGGAGGACAACAATCCAGGCGGCCAAGGCCCGACGTCGGGCTGTAGTGCCACGATCATCGTGATGAGAAATAAGCCCCACAAAATTCAGCAGATGAAAGGCATCGTTTAATGAGGGCAGTATCAGAGCATACATCCTGTAAAAGAAAATCTGCTTCCAGTGCTCTTTTTTTAAAAGCTGACACTGTGCTCATTTAAGCGAGTGATATTATTTTTAATTATGCAATAAAAAAAATCTAAAAAACAAAATCTGGGGCATTCTACGAGTATATATGGGACAATAGTTACTGAGCCCGGATTTTCTCTCGACGGCCCTGCGTGTCTCCTTCTCTCTTACGGGTACACTATGCTTTTCATCTTTGTCGCATCGGTCCACATTTTAAACATGTTTCCATTTCTAGGAACCTGCTCATTTTAGCACGAAATTCTTTAGTATTAACCTTTACCAAACAAATGGACATAGCGCTTCTATCGCTGAGGGAAAAAACTTATCACTCAAAAATCGTACTATATATTGATCGTTGATAAGATTAAGTAAATCGAGATAAACATAACTAACTGTTAACCAACGTTTCAGAAAGCAAAGTAAAGTTCACGTTAACGCACTCGTCGCACTTTTGAATTCAGAATACGATTCACAAGTATCTTTTCTGGAGCATTTTTCAACTGTTCTTCGCTCGAGGACTTGTCAATCGATTATCGATTTTTATGAAGGATAATCCATTTAATCATTAATTAGCTTAAAGCTAAATTTTTATCAGACAAATTTCCTAATAGATACATTTCTTATCTCTAATGTTTTGCGTGCATCTTTCAAACGTAGTACGCAATAATAAATCAATCTGAGATTAAATCCGGATTAAGGGGATTTTTGCACAGAAATCGTGTAAAAAATCAATTCATTATCATTGCCGACATTTAGCAATGAAAATTAGTTGATTTTCCATGTAATGAAACGTGTTTTTCCTGACGTGATTGTGACGGTAGTGTAGACAATATGTCGTAATGCGAGTGCAAGCATGAAAGCATACAAAAAGTTACATAGTATCATATTTACCACATACTACAGCAATTATTCCAATTGTTTTATACATTTTTGCAAACCCCTGTAAAAAGTTTGCTCCTTGTTGTAATATGTATGCAACCGAAACACTATTTCCAACTTTTCCTATTCGTCCGTTTACAATTACTATCCGTATTTCCAAAAAACCAGCTAAGGACTCTACACACGCTCTCCAGCTTACTATGCCAGCTCTATGTTGTCGGTGGACTAAAAGTAAGCGCTTTTTTCCGTATTCGCGCCCTCGTTATCACACACCGTTCACACTAATTGTACGCTTTCGTTACACATTTGTATGTTTGTATTAACTCGTATCGGTCGAAAATGGAAATGATAGTTAAACCGATTGATAAAAACCCATTTATACGACTTTGTATCTACATATCAATCCCGAAGTGCGCTCGAATGGTCGTATGGTCGATGTTCGAGCAGTTGCCGCACATCGCGGCCTTATACACATACACGTAACATATGTTGAAGAAGCAGCGAAAAAATCAGCCGTTACACCTGACTAAAATTTTTTTAAATTGTTCTGCTACCGATAAAAACAACAACAATACTACACAAAATTGCAACTTTTTTTTCGCACATTTATCTGAAACTTTGCAGAAGTTTTGCACGTTGGTATACTCGTATCTCCGGGAAAAAACGGACACACTTTGGGATGCTTTTCCGTCATCCGGCATAGTGGGTACTGGGTAGATGGATTGGGTGGATGAATGGCAGAGCTACACTGTGCTGAGATTGCTCGGTTGCACAAATAAAAGTTGTTGGGGGTGGTGGTCTATCTATCTATGCATGTAGTATCTATATGCATACTGTTGACACTGACTATAATACAGTTAGCAAGTTAGCACCTATAATGTCGATTTTTGGACTATAGTCTGACCAGAGGTGTACCTATAGATAGGTAGATTAAATCGTGAAAAAAAAACTTCAATAGGTTAGTTTTGGCAAAGCTCTTCACTATGCCAGCTGTTTGAGCGATTTAAGGTCATTCTGTCGGTGGTTCCACTGAATTTACCTTGTCGTATCTTTCGCGTAAAACGTGTGAAATTGCGTATATAGATAGAGTCTATGGGAACTATATTAATGATTTTGTCATGTTTTTTTTTTCGGTCAGCTGGCAAGGCAGTTAGTACAGGCAGCCATCCAACTAGCTTCATGTTGGGAAGCAACCGTTTTGTTTGTCCACTTTTTTCCAGGTGTGTATTCGAATTTGGGACACACAGAGTCGGGGATTTTCTCTTTTACATGAAATATCTGTTTGAACTTTGAGTTTTTTTTTATCAGTTTTTAGAACTTTTAGTGTTTTTTTTTACTTTTTTTTCTTTATTTGAGTTGATTTTGTTCAGTTCTGTTTGAATAAAGTTTTTATTGATGACTGGGCATGATTTGCATTGTTCTTTTGTGGTATTATTAGAAATCTTTTCGCTTTTACACTAGTATTTTGTTGTGGGTGATTTTCTGTTGGTCTATTTATAAATTGTAGAGATGATCATCATTTCTCTTCAATTTGTGGATTTTTTTTTTACTTTCCCTGACTGAAAATACAAAAGTTTCAAATTTCATACGAGTATGTATTATATATTATCGATACCTTCAGTTCAGCCTTGCTGAGTGTCCTGGAGCAATTTAGCATACTATTAATCGCCGAAGGATAAATTGGCCTATGGTATAAGCGGTGGCTGAAGCACAGCTTGCCAGAGTCCAATTATGCAACGATGCCTAGATCGAACCGGAGGAGTTCAGGAAGTATGGCAGCTCCCCGATCTTCACCCCCGATACATCCCCTAGGTTAACAAGAAAGGCCTCACCCAATGCTCGATGTCTGGCCCTAGCAAGGGCCGGGCATTCGCAGAGGAAGTGAGTGCGAGTTTTTTTTCTCATCCTCATTTCCGCAGCTGCAGCAGTGCGGATTATAAGGGATGCCAAGCCTTATTGCATGTTCTCCGATAGGTCATTGTCCTGTAATGACCGCTGTGAGCCTGGCGACATCTTTACGGGACTTGATTAATAGCTCAGATGTTTTCTTTCTGTCATAGGAGGGCCATATTTTCCTTGGTACGGCGCAGGTGAGCAGATTCCGCCATTTGGAATCCGCAACATTGAGGTAGTAAGAGCAGATCTTGCTCTTAATAGTCCTCAGCGAAATACAAACAGATGCACGAGAGCTTTCTAGGACGGCCTCCCTCCTGGCCAGCTTGTCGGCTTTTTCGTTTCCCTCAATGTCTCTATGACCAGGCACCCAGAGCAGGGTGATATTGAGCCGTCTGCCAAGGCGAGTTAACTCTTCCCCACACCGCTCGACCAGTTTGCAGGAAGTGCTCACCGAGTTCCATGCGTTGATAGCGGCCTGTCTGTCTGAGCAAATGGCGATGTTCTGGTTATCTGGTATATCTTTGAGAGTGAGACACGCCTTCATAATTGCAAGAGTTTCCGCCTGGAAAATGCTGGCATAGTTCAGGAGGCGATAACTCTCCGAGATATTCAGTGCTTCAGAAAAGATTCCTGCATCGATGCCGCAATCCATTTTCGACCCGTCGTCGGCGAAAATCGTGATGTCAAAGTCCTTCACCATTTCGTCCCTCCGCCCCCGCCATTCAGCCCTGGTGGGGAAATTGGTAGAGAAGCTTCTGTTAACCCTCAGTTTGGGCACAGTGAAGTCTGTTTTACGTTGACCACATCTCGTGGCAATTGGTTGAGGATGTTGCTATGGCCGTACGGCTTGGCTCCCAAGTCTCTGAGCCTGAAGAATGGAAGATGCAGGATCACGTTTAACGCTTTCCTCGGGCAAGTTCGCATGACCCTGTTGTGTAGTGTAAAATAAAACCAGTCCGAAGCTTCGCTTCGGCCCGGAGTCCGAAGCGTATATACCCTAGACTTGTACAGACCTAGTGGTGATACCAAAAGTACCAATTGGTAACAACCATATGCATTAAAATTGAGTTTCCCATATGGCCAGTTTATAGGGGAGGTTGCAGCAATCATTCAGGAGGATCTTGATCTTGATCAATTAACTAACCCATTCTACAAATATTTGTCGAATTTTTCAAGTCAAGTCTATCGAAAGTTATTGCTTATTTGAAGTTTCACTTGTAGGGGAGGTAGGGGTTCCTTGGGTCGGATCTTTTCCATCATTGCCACCAACAAATAAGATCATGCAACAAATATTTAAACAAAATTTCAAGTTTCTAGCTTCACTTTATCGAAAGTTATCGCTTATTTGAAGTTTAATTTGTAGGGGAAGTAGGGGTTTCGTTGGTCGGATTTTACGTATTTTTAATATTAGCCAACTGGATCCTATTACAAACATTTGACCAAAATTTTAAGTCGCTAGCATTATTTTGTCTTAAGTTATTGCTTATTTTAAGTTTCATTTCAAGGGGAGGTAGGGGTTTCTTAGGTCGGATCTCACCCATTTTGAATACCAACTAACCCAACCTCACTTCAAACATTTGACCAAAATTTCAAGTCGCTGGCTTGATTCTGTCAAAAGTTATCGCTTATTTGAAGTTGCATTTGTAGGGGAGGTAGGGGTTGATTGGGTCGGATCTTACCCATTTTCAATACCAATCAAGTAGATCCTACTAGCAAAATTTTGTCAAATTTTCAACTCGCTAGTGTTATTCTATCGAAAGTTATCGTAATTAAAAGAATATTTAATTTTTTGATATTTGTAGGGGAGGTAGGCGTTCCTTTTATCCGATTATGCCCAACTTACTAGAACTTAAGCATCTTCCTATCCCAGGGTCACATGCCAAAAATCAGGTGTCTACGTCAATTGATTCAAGAGTTATAGACAAAAAACCCGAAAAGTAGGGCTGTACGGCGCTCTTTGTAAGAAAATTTCCGTTAGTTTTCCACCGATCGGTTTTATTTTCCCAGGGAAGTAGAAGATTATCCTCACAAGCAATCTACCAAAGCTAGAGCTTTTTAGGTTTATTTAATCGGGAGTTATAGATACATTTAATTATTTTACATAAATAGGGGAGTTAGGCGTTCTCTTGGCCTGATCATGCCCATTTTCAATACCAACCAACTATTGTAGATTATACTTCCAACATTTTACCAAAATTTCAAGTCTCTAGCTTTATTCTATCGAAAGTTATCGTGCGAAAGGACAGACAGACAGACAGACAGACAGACATGGCTAAATCGAATCAGGAGGTGACCCTGATCATTTATATATTCCATTGCTATACCTCCGGAGCCTCCTTTAAGGTGTTACATATTTCCGTCGTCACAAAAACAATATACCCTATACTAAAAGTCTAGGGTATAATGAAATAAATCGTTTTCTCACAAGATTTGTGGCGTCTCGACTCCAGTGTCTTCCGGCTGGTATCATCAAAAAGACTTAACTTACGTTGGGTCATTTTCTTTGATAAAATTATCCAAAAACATCGTTATTTACCTTTTGCTTGTTTGTTTGTTTAGCGTAATTGCATAACAATCATTAATAGATAATCAACAGAGTCGTATCGCACCATAACAATTAATTGTACTGTTCATGCAATAGACAAATTAAATATATATATGACAGTTGTATAGAATTTGTTTTGTCTACTCAGGTGATATTATTTGCCGATTCATAAAAAGTCTACAATTATTTTTATGGTGCTAATTGTCATTTTATAAGAACATCTACCTATATAATATAAAAATGGACTGTTTGTTTGCTCGTTTTTTTTTTCGCGCCAAATGGCTTGATCGACTTGCATGGAAATTTCAAAAACAAATTCGTTATGATCCAGAATAGGTTCTAGCGTTTTGAATTTCTCGATGAGCGTCAAAAACATATTCTCGAAAATGACCGAGATTTGTGTCAAAACATTGGTTTTCGTTGTCGCTGAGATGATTGGTGACTCTCCCAAAACTCTCCAACCCCCGGGGCTAAGTGACTCTTAAAAAAATGTCCAAAATTACCAAAATTTGTGCCGAATTAATAGTTTTCGGGTCGCTGAGATGTATGGTGACACTCCTGTAAACTAAGAGACAATAAAAATGGCTGCTGCGAGAAACGCTGCGAGATCATATCAAAGGAGACATTTCGTGATGGCTGCATTCAAATGTGACAAGAATTTAAATTAGCACCCCTGCCCAGGGATGAGTGGCCGTGAAAAAATGTCCAAAACATTCCTAAGCTTGAAGTAAGCCAGTCATACTTGAAGCCTCGAAATGTTCCTATATATATAGTAGTATTAAGTCCCACCCTGAATTCTAATATCTCGAAGTATTTATATCCTGGTGGACTACTACTTTGCCTTAACCCCTAGCGGGGCATAGCGCGTCAACTACTCCTGCACGCCATCGTACTCTGTTCTGGGCAATGGGGCGCAACTCCCTAAAAGACTTACCCAGTACCTGACACTCCTTTGCCACAGATCGACGCCATGTGATTCGAGGACCCCCTCTTGGTCGGCCTTGGTTGGAAATGGGGTTCCATTTCATGGCATGCAAAGCAATGCAGTTATCACTCTTCCGCAATGTGTGACCTATCCACTGCCATTTTCGCCTGCGTATCAATTCATCGATTGGCATCTGACCCGTACGCCGACTTAGCTCTTCATTTGATATTGTTTCGGGCCAGAAAATTCTTAAAATTCGACGAAGACATGAGTTGACGAAAACTTGCAGCTTTCTGGTAACTTCTACGGAAACTTTCCATGTACTGCTCCCATACAAAAGCACTGATAGTACCAGGGAGCGAAACAGGCCCAGCTTGGTCTTGATGCTGAGATAACTGCCCTGCCAGATTTTGGACAGCATGCCGTATGCGCGTTTAGCCTGGTTGATACGACGAGCGATGTCCTGCTCCATACCACCATTTTCGGCAACAATGCTACCCAGGTAGACGAAGTTGTCCACCTTCTCTACAGGCTGCCCATTAATATTGATGCCAATAGGTGTCGGATTTATTTTTCGCAACGGCGGGCTAAGCACCTTGGTCTTGTTGGTATTAATCTTTAGCCCAACCTTGCTTGCCTACCTCTCGAGATCTAACGCCATTGCGGACAGATCCATGATTTTGTGGGAGAGTAGGCATATGTCGTCAGCGTAGTCAAGATGTTGTAGATAAGATGTCAAAGTCCATTGAATTCCTCTGTCGAGTCCGGATAGGGCTGCATGCAACACATCGCCGATCACAATGAGGAATAGGATCGGTGAGAGGATGCACCCCTGCCGAACTCCACTGCGAATCTCAAAGTCCCCCGACACCTTACCCTTATGCAGAACGCGACATTTCGCGCCGTCATAGGTTGCCTTAATAATAGCCACAAGCTTTTCAGGGATGCCTCTCCTGCGCAAGGCCGCCCATATAGAATCCCGGTTCACACTATCGAAAGCCTTTTCGAAATCGATGAAAAGCAAGTGAAGCGGAGAATCGTATTCAGCGCATTGCTCGATGATGATTCGCAAGGTGTTAATGTGATCGACACAGGAGAATCCGGATCGAAAGCCAGCCTGCTCTTCATCAATTGTGCTTTCTAAGTGGGCCTTTAGTCTTTCCAGGACGATTTTAGCTATTATCTTGGCAACGGCAGGAAGCACACAAATGCCTCTCCAATTATTACAGTCTGTGAGGCTACCCTTCTTTGGAAGTTTGATGATCAAACCTTCCTTCCACTCAGTGGGAAAGGTCTCTGTATTCCACGCTTTATCAACAAGTGGGTGCAGCAAATCGGCAGTTACGCTTGGCGCTGCTTGATAAAGTTCGGCAGGGATACCGTCGAGTCCGGCGGCCTTTCCTCGTTTTAGTGCAATAATTGCAGTGACTATTTCCTCTTTAGTCGGGGCAGTGGACCGTATACGCACATTTTGATGGTTAGCTAAATTATCTATATGGGGGGGAACTTCACCAGAGGTTACACGGTTCAAGACCGCGGCGAAGTGTTCTTTCCACCGCCTCATTTGATCTTCTTCCAAGATAAGTAGCTTTCCATCACTATCTTTCACCGGATGTTGGCAGGAGTTACGACCACCTGTAAACTCCTTGATGACACCGTATACGGCGTTTAAGTTGTTACTTCTAGCGGCTTCTTCTGCTGACGCTAAAAGAGAATTGGCATAAACTCTTTTATCGCGTCGCACACTACGCTGAACTTCTCGAGCTTTCTGACGGTAAAGGAGTTCGATGCTGCTTCGATTGTCGTCTGATGCTGCAGCCAAACGAACTTTCAGTTCCTTTCTTTCAACAATCCGCTGCCATGAAGCGTCGGACATCCAGGGCTTATTCCGGCAATCCGGTTTTGGGCCAAGGATGGTATCTGCGCTATCAATGTACGCATTTTTTATGGCATCCCAGTTTTCGTTTATGTCACTATCTGGGTGACTAGTTATCTCAGCCGCTTTTTGCGCAAGATGGTCATTATATTGTTGTAAGACAGCTGGATTTTTTAGTCGAGCGGTGTTGGATTTGCGGGGCCTGGATCTTTCGTCGCTGGGGCGGCGCACGGCTGCAATACGCAATCGAACATTAGCGATCATAAGATAATGGTCTCTTCCCATCCCAATATCGGCACCCTTCTTGTTTCGCACGTCCAGGAGGCAACTCTTGAATCTTTTACTAATGGCAAAATGGTCGATCTGATTTTGTGTTCTGCGCCGATCAACAGAGGACCAACTGATTTTGTGGTGGTCCTTATGCTCAAACATAGTACCACCGATGAAGAGACTGTGAAAGTTGCAGAACTCTACAAATCTTTCACCGTTGTCATTACGATCACCAAGACCGTGTCTCCCCATCACATGTCTGAGCCCATAGTTATCAGCGCCAACTTTCGCATTCAAATCACCCATAACCATTACAAAGTCACCTTTAGGTGTTCTGCTCTGAACGGCGTTTAGTTCTTCGTAGAAGGAGTCTTTTGCCAAGACATTGTCGGGTTCAGTAGGGGCATAACATTGTATTATTGAGATGTTCCTCATTTTGGTCCGGAACCTGGCGGTCAAGACCCTGTCAGAGACCGGTTCCCAGGATAAGAGACAGTTTCGCGCGGCTCTGGTTAAAAGGAGCCCCACACCTGACTCACGGCGACTACCGGTAACTTTACCGGAGTACAACATTACAATGCTGCCCGTTGGAGAGATGAATTCTCCGCTGTTCCACCATCTTATCTCACTAACTCCTAAGATATTTAATTTGTACCTCAGAAATTCACTCTCTGCGTGCGTTCTGGGGACCTTCTGATCCATTGTTCAGGAGAGTACGCACATTCCAGAATCCAATCTTTGTCATTGTACGATAGCTAAAAGTCGTAACCGTTGAGTCAGTCCTTATCCGAGGCATAGTTGACGTTTCGTTAGCATATAAAGATTTCGGATAGTGCAAGTTCCTGTCCTTTGATTGTCGGTTTTAACGACAGGCCCTCAAAGGGAAAGGCCGTGGTATTTTTTTTTTCACACCCCACACCACAGGAGTACCTCAACCAAATCATCGCACCGCCATCACTGGCGGCTTGACGTTGGTTGGCAATGGTCAGTGACCACTGCCGTTCCAAGGGGCGCCCACGCGGAGGAGTATGGAAGAGGAGTTTTTGCCCCCTGGTGTACATTATATTATAATATTTTGTAGTTGCCCTTGGCATCCAATACAGCCATGAACTTCACCTTGAATTGTCATGTAATCGTTGTGCGCTAGCTAGTGGAGCTGATCACATAATTTAGCCTTATCGAGACCAGGATTACTCCTCCGACGGAATAAATTTTCCCACATTTCAAATTCTCTATTTTCTTCCGAGAATAAAAAGTGAGAGAGAATTTAAATCGTTTGAAATTAGTCCCGTGAGGAGGCGAAACTTCAAGCAAACTCAATTAGGAAACTCGAGGAGATTGGTACTAATAGGGCTTTCCTACGCAACAATGTGTATGGGTTCGAATGGCAACTATTTTATGTATTTTAACGATACCTTTCCTGATATGTAGATGTCAGATTGAAATAAATTAAATCTTAGGTTGGGCTAGACTAGGTTAGGTCAAAGAGGCTGCCGGGAGTGAAACAGCATGCATAGGCCTTTAAAAGGGCGCGTTGTGGTAACCACCTAAATACCTATCCCATTGAAATTAAAATTAAATTCTACTTACCTGGAGACGATTTTTTCCCGAATAAACTTTGTTCAACAATTTGATAGTCATGCGCAATGTATCCTTTTTCAATGCCGTATTCAATTAGGGTTTTCAGTCTCTCCAGCATGAATTTAGTGTGCCGTTGATCTGGAAATAATTTAGATATTAAACACATTTCAAATTGTTTGTTACTTATCATATCCTTTCAACATTTTTCTTTATTGTTTGAAGTTATGAAATGCGGTAAATAATTCAGTTGGAAGAAAATGGGATATCAAAAGTAGAATTATAAGCCTTTTTTTGAGAATTCATGTGAAATATCGCACCAAATTTGGGGGAATATGTCATCCTTTTTGGTGTGAAAATTCCTCTTTTCTGGGGTGTTCGGCTATTTTTTATTGGGGTGATATGTCACGATGACATATCATCCCAAAAATGCGGTATTCTCTCATCTGTTTTTTCGGGCGATAGTTCATTGGGGCGATAATTCATAGCGCCGGTTGGATCGACCATACCCTCAGCCTTCGTCTTCACTTTAGCTCGATATCCGTTACAAATGATGCCCAATGTGTAGTCGGTGCAATTTTTATCTAATCAATAAAAACGAAATCTGCCATCGATTGGGTGCGGCACAAGACACAAAAACCGAATCAAGCTATCCTGATCTACCTTAAAACCGCCATAAGCTACAGTAGAAAAAAGGCACGCGAATAGGTGCCGCTAGTGACAAGACACGAAAACCGCAACTTTCTTGGACCGTACCTTCAGGCTACCTTAGTATACCTTAGATTTACGGTGAAAAATATTCGTAAAAGCTTGAGAGTATGCGTCCGGATGGCGCAACGGTTAGCACGTTCGCCTTCAACGCACTGGGCCCCGGTTCGATTCCGGGGATTTACGTGTCGGACTATGAGCCCACTCAGCTGTTAAATGAGTACCCATTATGGGGTAAATAACTCGGTTGAGCGTGTTGCTGATCACATATCTCTGCACAAAAAACCGTTACGATCTATTTTAGAAAATGAGATGATGCTAACTCATCTCGAGGCCGTGGTTCAAATTGGACTGTTGCGCCAGTAATTTTTTTTTTTTTATTTTGAGAGTATGCGGCGCGCCCAACGTGGTATCAGTGTCATTTTATCCAATCAATAAAACACTCAAGGGGTGAAGGATCTGAATCCTTCCCCGAGCACAAAATTTTTTTAGTGCCGATGACATATTCCCTCCCTCCGCGAAATGCTATATACGGCGCTGGAATAGTTGACGCACTATGCTCCACTAGTAGTAGTAGGAGTGTGGTGGACAACCTTAAAGTTGGTGGCTCTGCAAATTGTTAGGTAAGGTGCATTAAATGCAGAAATGGGATGATTCTTGGAGAGGGGCTAGCATGTTTAACGAACTAAATACTATGCTGTCATTACGACTGCCGATTAATGCAGTCGTTAAAGTCTCGAGTGATTAGGAAAGGACTATCTAATTTGAGCGGGATCGGGAAAATAGTTTTCATCTCCTTTGCCCTGGGTTGCCTTAGATAAAAGTTTAAAGATTACTGCTTCGGCGATATGAGGGATCCAGTGGAGATCTACTACGGTCTAGACCGTTTTGCCACCCTATCGCTGTAGTAGAGGTAAGGACTGTACACAGAAAAGACATTATTAAAAAGTTTCGCGATCTTTTCTGAAATTTAAAAAAGAAAATGGGTACCATTTGAAGGAGTTCTATTAAAAAAATGTTGGCTCCTGGTTTTCTGTCTGCGCAAAATAAAAAAAAAAAAACTACTTTACAAAATAAGCGTCCAAAGACGTAACCATATTTTCTGACAAGTTGGCTTCTTCCCAAAATAAGTTGTCTATAAATTTTCGACAAGTGACAGGACAATATGTCGCCAGGGCTTTATAATTATCAACATCACTAGCTTTGTGGTCTACAAATTGAACAAAAGCGATAGTCTCCCTTATAAAGACACGAACTTAACACCTCAACTAAACGCACACCCTCCACTAACCATCGTAGACGAAACATCTTCCAGTTGAATACCACCATTATGTCAGTCTAAGATTAAGCTATCATCGCTCATGTTCTCTAGAATTTCATCCTTCAGCTTCGCCTATTAGTTTATGAAATCTCCCCATGTCAAATATGAATGCCTTTCACCAGACATTATATGCGATACGCATACGACGATGATGCCTAACGCCTATTTTCATATGAGACTTACCAATGTCCTTGCAGCCAAGGTCTTTTGTAAGTTAATACCAACCAGTAGCTAATACTTGCCATGTCTAGGCAAGCAAAGGCGAATGTATCTGAAAGAAGTAATTTTTGTGTATTGTGAATGCAACGAAAGTGTCGTCGACCTTGATACTTCGTATATTTCTTTATGCTGTCTATTCGGTATACAGAGGGGGTGGTCGATCAAACGGGGGTTGCAAGTGGACTGGGCAATATTGGAGATGTGAAAACAAGAAATTGGACATGACTCGTGTTGTGTCAGAAGAAATTAAGACTCGTCAAACGTGCAGGACGTGACATCGTTATACAAGTGGAGAATTCACAGGCGCATCTTTAGAAGATACGAAATATTTCGGTTTTGGATGTCTGTATCTCATGAGGCTCATATGAGCATAATGATTTGATGAAAACTCATTCAAAGTCATATTTATTGTAATTATGATGGTAGGTTAGAAAATGGAATATTTGGACGTGATAGAGTGCTTTTATGGTACGCGTTCATCGCTGCGATTATTGCGATCATCGCTCAGTGATCATCGTTGAGTACTATTTGGTATGACGCGGAGCTGTGTTTCATCGCGCTTAAAAATAAAAACTCAGTGATCTTCATAGAGCTATCATCGCAATGCATTGCTCCGTGAAACACATAGCTTTTTTTACGTAAATCTCGTGGAATTTGCAAAGCGACGATAGAGAATTTGCCGGGAACCCAGCCGGGTACCTCCAAAAACGGGGCAAATGCAGGAACGCCAGCTCTTGAAGAACAACACGCATTATATGCGTGGAAGAGTGTGGCGAATATCAAATAAAATCAGAATTCTGCAAAGGAGCGGGTACCAACCACAATGCGTTCCAATGCCACGGCGACATCCGTCCATAAATCGCGCTCGGTGGCCGTGGTCGTTCGGGCATCGCTCTACGATACTAATCTAGCTCGGAGTTTAAATTTCGGTGCGATCAAAAACTGCCTGTGAGTACTAATAGAACTCTCACAGTGCTCCGATGAATAGGAAGGTACCATCCATGAACGCGATACGGGGGATCGCTCAAGCGGTGGTGGATTAAAATAACCGTCACATCGAAAATAGAAAATTAACATTGAATCCGCAAGGGACGTCTGAAAGAAACCGGTCTCAGGATGCAAGTGAAGTAAGCCGCCAACGAGCGTCCCATCTATCAAACCCCACGCTACGACAGGTAGACCCTTCAGCGACGTGGTAAAGGACCATCTGTCAGTGGGCGACCTGTCACTCAGTGCGTAGAGGCATCAGTCTTATTTCTGAATACCGGCGTTTCGGGTTCGAATCCCGTCCACGACGACGTTCGTTGTCATGGATGTTTGTGTTGTTTTCCCCCCTGTGGTGCGGGACGTAATAATAAACCACAGCATCAATCGACTTGCCGTAAGTAGGCGGCTAAATGAAAGAGCAGGAGGTGCATGCTGGCAACTGCATTCTCCGAAACTAGTTTTTGCCAACGAAACGTTAACTGGGCCACAGTTGACGTGCTATGCCCCACAAGGAGTTATGGAATGAGCTACCCACGAATGGTTAGCCGGAAGCGGGCAAAATTGAGTCTAAATTTGTCAGGGATAGTGCTAGACCACCTAGACTAGGGCACATCGGACCTGCGTTTCGACAGCGACATCACCATTCGGGGTTTCCGTGTTATAAGATGTGAGAATCGGTTCGTTCTGGACTTTCTAAGAACGTGCGCCACTAGGGTCAGTGGCACAATGGATGCCTTGAGACTTAAGTTCATTCCGGCAGGAGAAATCCTGGAGAAGCCGAGGGCTACCACAATAATACACAAACAACTAATGGGCTTCTGATAAGGACCTGTCCAGGGGTAGCAAGGATTGTCGCCGTTACAACGGCTCACTGGCCTGTGGGAGAGCACGCAGCTAGACTTGGTATTCCCTACAACGAGTGCTGTCGTTGTTGCAAAGGCAGTGGGGAGAAGGAGACTCTTTTAGACTTTCCTAAATTCCACAGGGTGGATTTAAGGAAATACGCCGCCTGACCCCTCTGATAGACTTAATAGCATCGGTTGTCCTTTTATGAGGTTTGTGGGATCAATACGGAATTGGGTATTTCCCTTTTGGGGGCCCTACAGCCACCTAAACCAACCAACTACCTAACGTTGTGGGGATTTAATTAGCGCAAGGACCATCTTAGTTTGAAAGGCACTGGGTAATAGTTGAATCTCTCTTTGTGCCTACTTTGTTCTGAGCGAAAATTGAGAGGCCAACATTCACTCTTCCAACAATTATTGAATTCCTAGAACCCATTAGGTAAATACCCAGACTACGAGTACATCCGAACATTAAGCGGATTGCAATAAAACTCGAAACACTCTAGACACCCGTAAAGCGCTTCCATCTAAAACTTAAGTCATCCTCCCATTAAATCCCTTTACAATCACTGAATCCCTCTCCCAGATTACTGGGTCTGCTACCCAAATTAATGCATTCCGAGTACATTGAAATTTTCATTTTCGACCAATTCGCAGGACTAAAGTAAATTCATTGAGGCAATTACCGAGACTAATGTCCATCACAAATCGTCTGTTATCGAATTTACCTGACGAATTTCCAATCATGCAAATGCTAACACTTCGTACGGGCTGCGACTGGTCATAGCGTTGTGGTGTGGTGGCGTATGATGACCCATCCTGGTGAAATCCTCGACCTTCATGAATGCTCCCATCGATGTCGATTAGAAAATTGTACTCGATATCGTTCCATCCATTATTTGACATATGTTCATTTCGTGTTGAACGAATCGCATTCGATGTTCTTGTAAATTTGGGGTTGTAACCTTCTCGTGTTGCTGATAGTCGTCCTTGTCCTCCTTCGCCTGCTGCAACTCTCCTCAGCACTCGGGTTCGGACCATTGCTGTATTTGACATGTGATGAATTACAACGTAATTTACCGGGTTCCGAGATGTAATACGTTCGAAAGGCAATTTTGGTGTTGTACTCGTGTGTGTGGCACGTGAAGCTACTTGTAAATTGGCAACTGTTGATGCGGGCATCGATGCTGTATCTGAAGGATGAGATTCAACGTACGTCTACGTGTAAATTGAACGATATTGGTAGGGGATTTCAGTTCAATTACCGAAACACCTTAGCACAATGACCAGCAGCCCTAGCGCTGACTCCTTCATGTTGCGCCCTCTTAAGCCAATCAAAACTCACTTGGCAAATCTTTAATTTGAAAGTAACGAAAACTGGCACTTTAATGGTTCGGACCAAATGCTAGCGATTATCTTTATACGATGTTTATAGATGTTGTTGTTGACTGTATGTTGATAAACTTTTCGGGGGATTCACAGAGAATGGAAGACCAGCCCGGCAAGTAAAGATAGATGGGCATTGCCTCTGCAACACATTCTGCCACTTGGAGGCAAGAAATCACGATGAGAAAGTATTTTTGTAAATTTCCGATATACTAAAATAGCATTAACAATTTAACGAATTTTGGGGAATCACTCGTTGGATTTAGTTCAATGTAATACCTGTGGGTAAGAATTATGTGTGACCTACCCACTGCTATTTGCGCATGCGTATCAATTCGTCGACTAACATCTTACCCGAACGTCAACTCAGCTCTTTATTTGATAATGTTTCAGGCTAGAAAATTCTTAAAATTCGACGAAGATTTGAGTTGACGAAAACTTGCTTTCCCTTCCGCAATGTGTGGCCTATCCACTGCCATTTTCGCCTGCGAATGAATATATCGATTGGTACGATTGACCCGTGCGCCGACTTAGCTCTTCATTTGATATTGTTTCGGACCAAATTTTTTTTGGAATTTGACAAAGACATCGGCTACGCAGGGGCTACCATGATGTATCCCGGCACACTTAAACCACCAGTGGGTCGGTTGTGTTGGGTCTGAGAGCCCGGAAATATCTTTCTCCTGCCAGCTAAGGGCGTACAATGGCAGAGAAGGTGGAGAAAGCTGTCTTCCTCATCCACATTACCACAGCTCCGACAGAAGCCGTGATGAGGAATACGGAGCCTCCATGCAAGCTCCCCGACTAAGCAATGCCCCGTGCTAAGCCCTACTACCCTGCCGATGTGCTTTCTGTTCAGCGACAACAGCATGGCCGAGCGGCCAGGATCGAAAATCGGCCAAATCATTCCTGTTGTTTGACATGTGTTGCCGCTGAGCTATCTTATATAAGTCCTGTTCACAGCAGCGGTCTTTATTGCCACGTTGCACGATAAATACCATTTTGATGTCCTCGCGTCAACTACGCCAGTTGTACCCTCCCGAGCCAGCTCATCCGCTTTGCAGTTACCAATAAAACCACTATGGTTTGAGATTCAACAGAGGGTGATATAAAAGAAGCCACCCATGTGTGCGAGGGCTGAGCGGCAGTTTTCTATGGTTTTGGATGTCGTCAAGATGGATTCAAGTGAGTGAATCGCCGCTTGACTGTTGGTGTAAATAATGATGTCCCTCACAGTGATGACATGAATGCCCAGTAAAGACAGGACTTCAGAGATCGCCGAAACTTTCGCCTCTCTCTCTCTCAATTGCCCTAACCCCTTGTGGGGCATAGCGCGTCAACTGTTCCATGTGGCCCAGTTGACGTTTCGACTGCATAAACTGGTTTCGGAGAATGCAGTTGCCAGCATGCACCTCCTGCACATCCATGCCCACGAACGTCGCTTAATTTGCTTCCCTTGAACATCTTGGCCGAACAGTTGGCTGCAATCACGGCCATTCGTCTTCGGGAAACGGGACAGTGGAAAATGACTACTATTGGCCACTCGACTATAGTGGACAATCTTGATATTCCAGAAGAAACAGATTACACCTCTCCAGTGTACTCCTTCGACAAAGGCTATATCCGCCTAATACCCTCTCGACAAGAGTGGGGCGTAAACGGTACTCCAGAGTCGGAAGCTATAAGCTTTTTTACGGATGGCTCGAAAACAGAAGAAGGTGTAGGCGCTGGTATCTTTTCAGAGGGACTGGATTTTGGCTTGTCACTCCGTCTTCCAGCATTCTGTAGTGTCATCCAGGCGGAGACCACTGCAATTACCGAAGTTTTGGCTTGGTTGGGCTGCAATGTCGTATCTGCTAGGACTATTACTATCTATACCGATAGTCAGGCGGCGATAAAATCCCTGGACGCTGCACTTTCTACTTCGAAAACCGTGGTGATGTGCCGCTCTGCTCTCAAGGAACTCAGCGACTTTTTCAACATCACTTTGTGCTGGATACCAGGGCATAGTGGTTTCAGCGGTAACTGCCGGGCAGACGAGCTGGCTCGGGTAGGTACCACCAGTGTGGACATAGAGTGTTTTCGCCCCGTCAAAATACCGATGGCAGCTTGTAAGAAGGTGATCAAGACAAACGCACTAAACCGTGCTAATATCGAATGGATAATGGAACTACATGCAATGTTACAAGACAAATTTGGCCGGCCTTTAATCATAGCGGCTCTTTAGGGCTGCAGATGCTAGAGAGAAGGCATCTAAGGAAGGTTGTGGGGATCATTACAGGACATTGCTTGATAGGTGAGCATGCCAGGCGTCTTCGGCTTCCGTATAATGATCACTGCAGAAGCTGTGGAGACGAGGAGGAGGAGGAGACAATAGCTCACTTCCTGTGCTATTGCCCTGCTCTGGCCGGTAGAAGAAAGGACACTCTAGGTTCCCTTTACTTCCTTGACCTGGATGACTTGAAGGACGTAAGTGCTGGTCATCTACATCGCTTTATTGATAGATCCGGGTGGTTTGACGACTAGGCTCTTATGGCGTTGAGGTATCACAACGGACCCATGGGTGGTCTATGTGTGCTGTGTTCTATACAGCAGCCTTTTTAACCTAACCTAACCTAACGTCGTCGTGGACGGGATTCGAATCCGAAACGCCAGTAGTCAAACATGAGACTGATGCCTCAACACACTGCGCTACCGGTTGCCCCAATAATAATATGTAATAATCGGAAAGACGAAATGAAAGATCAATCCCCAGTAGCTCCGAAGGACAAAACGATATTTTGGAAAAATGTAGTCGGTCTCCCTGGGGAGATCCAGGTTATTCTGTATAGAAGTGTCCCGCACTCAGTCCACGACACTGTCCCGTCTTGCGAAGGCGCAAGGCCGTGTTTGCTGCGAGTTGTTCACCCAAAACGGTAGCAAGTCGAGTATCATATCTAGGCCTGCTAACAGAGTGGTACTAAAAGCCCAAGTTACGGCCAACGCAGCTAGCCTTTGTACCTTGCCCATCAGACCACAGTAGGCCGCTACTCTGAGTGCTGTCCACCACACAACAGCAGCTGTGTATATCCAATATGCCGTTTTCGACTGCAAGCCCCAGTTTTTACCAATGGCCCTCCTGCACGAGTAAAACGCAACAGTAGCATTTCTTACCGGTTCTTGAATATTAACCTTCCACCTTAGCTTCCTGTCGAAGATAAAACTGAAAAATTTAGCTTTAGCAGTCAAAACCAATTTAGTGCCCTCCAGTGTAGGGGGTTCGATTGGAGGGATCGTGTGCCTTCTAGTGAAAAGTACAAGTTGCGTGTTATCTGGGTTTGCCTTAAGGCCGCACCGGTTTGCCCACTCCGTTAGAATAGATAGGGCTTTCTGCAGCACTCCTCTTAGGGTATCTGGAAACCTGCCCGTGACTGCGATGGTGATGCAACCTGCATAAGCATGCATGGTTTTACATGGCAAACTTTTTAGTTCGCAGAAAAACTAAATAGCTTAGTCAGAAAAATAGAACACACGGCGGTTTAAGAGAACGCACACAGCAGACTCAACTATTTAGTTATCGCTGTGTACGCGGACTCATAAAACACCGTGTGTTCTATTTTCCTAACTAAATTATTTAGTTTTTCTGCGAACTTAAAAGTTTGCCTGGATTAAAACCGCTCTGCCGGTTTGTATGAAAATGATCTGAGATCCAGTGAATCAGAAGCTGCTATTGACCTTAATTTGCGTCCTTTAATAAATCATAATTTTATCTGAAAATAGACAGTCCTAATTGCACATCAGATTCAGTATTACAGCAAAACATTGCTGAGGTTTTCCCCCGGAGGGTTACCAATTCATCCACTTTCATTCAGCAAAATGCTTTTGAGGCTATAATAATCACCGTTGTGACTATCGAATCGTTCAATTCATTTGCAATTACCTCGCAATAACGGCCGGAAAAATCCCCGATTAAAATGACCTTTACGGTCATTTTAACCTCGAATAAACTACATCAATAAAACTAAAACTTGTTTTAAAATATTAGGCGACAGTTGTGGTGGATATAGTGTATACATGTCAATGTCTCTTTTCCGAATGAAAGCTATCCTAGATGTGAGCTATAAAAAATAGTTTGTAGCTGGAAAAACTGGAGTTTATAACACTTGAAAGAGTTGACGTGTTAGTAAACGTAGGTTGAAGTGAGTGTTTTCAAGAAAAGGTTTTCCCCGGAAAGAGGGATCGATTGTGGTCGACCAAGCTGGTAAAAAACTATTAAAAAATATTTGCCAAACGCTCAGTTTGGTTGTTATTCTTTAATTTTTTTTTAAGTAGCACTAAGCCTACTATATTGGCTTAAATAAATCCTGTTTGCGGTTAGAATTTATACTGATGCTGGATTGACTCGGGGTTCAAAGTCATTGCAACAATCAGATTAATGGAAAAATCCCCTGTAGAGAAGATCATGGTTTTTACCCATACTCTGGTTTACCTACTCCTCTCTTTATCTTCAAAAGAGACATGATAAAAAAAAGTTACAGTTGAGATACGAGTATATCTCGCCTAATATTAAGGTATACGCCTTTCAGGTAAAGTCACTCTTACGATAAAATAATCAATTTCGCATTACCAAATTGATTGCCCATCCAAAATATTGTACAAACATATCCGTGTGTTAGAAACCTATAAAATATTTCCAAAAGTTCCTAAAAATTCGGAAAAATATTAAATTAAAATTCTGCATCTTCCCATTTCGTACACTTAATTTTTTTACCATTGCAAGGGGTGCAAATTACGAGTGAAAGGCCAAGGAGTAAAACAAAATTAAAGCGCTCCGTGAATTGTTTTTACTTGAAGACCCTGGCATTCTGAGATGGAAAGTTTTGCAGTCCTTTTGATTTCTGTGTACCTTTGTGTATTCTGGGCTGTTGAATACGTCCCTAAAAAATTATAATCATCCCTCCCCATTCATTCTAATTTTATAGACCAATGAAAACGCAATGCCTTCAGGCCGCTTTCGCTCGGCGGCGTCGCGAAGCCGATTTTGCGCGAATCGAAAAAACTGCTGCCGTCAATAAATATTTTGATCATTGGTCAAAAGTCACGAGTCGGTTTGAATTCTGGACCGATCCTGAATATTACCAACAAGCTGAGAAAAAGGCCGTTTGTTGGCCGTCAGCGGTTTGACCAACTGCCGTTACCCGGGGGCGCCCGTGAGGGGGAGTATGGAAAAGGTCTATTGCTCCCAAAAATATGATGGGGCGCCAAAATGTACTTGCCTGAGCCGTAAATTACTGTTGGACCGGCCCTGAATTGATGTGGAAATTGGTATAATGCCGAGCATTCTAACTTTTCAACAAACTATTGGAGCGGCTAATCGATACCCATCTTCGAAATACCATTCCGCCTCTGTTATTTTACTATCTTCATCGCAACATGCCTACTGGAAAGGTAGATCAGTGGACACTGCTCTGTACTCTCTAGTCAGTTGTATTGAGAAATCATTTGAATACAAGGAATACACCATGGTTGCGTTTTTAGACATCGAGGGAGCGTTTAATAATATTAAACCTAGTGCGATCATCGAAGCGCTCTTAAAAATGCAGGTTGAGGAATCGCTCTGCAAACTCATCAGTCTCCTGTTAACATCTAGGATTATTAGTACCACTATGGGTACTGGTATGGCATCGTACCCAGTTCGCCTACGTAAAAGGTAAGTCGACAGTGGTTGCCTTACACAATCTCGTAGGAACGATTGAAAAAACCCTCAATGACAAGGAAATTGCCTTGTGCGCCTTCATTGACATCGAGGGAGCTTTCGACAATACTGGCTACAGCTGCATATCTAGAGCACTTGAGCTCAGAGATATACCCACAGCCACTATTATGTGGATCGATGCCATGCTTCGCGGGCGCGAGATCTACTCAACGTTGAGTGGCGCCTTCTCCTGTGTTAATGCTGTTAAAGGTTGTCCTCAGGGAGGAGTTCTTTCCCCACTTCTCTGGTCACTAGTCGTAGACGAGTTACTAGCTAGGCTATGTGATTATGGTTATCATGCTATTGGATATGCCGATGATATAACTATTATAATCAGAGGAAAGTTTGAAACGACCGTCACTGAGGTGATGGGTGCTGCACTTGACTTAGTCCTTCGTTGGTGCACTGAAGTTGGCCTGAGTGTTAACCCTCAAAAGACCGTCTTGGTCCCATTCACACGGAGGAAAATTCTTAACTTAAGCTCGGTCAGTCTAGGCAGGACGGTACTTCAGTTCTCCACTGAAGTCAAGTGTCTGGGCATTACGTTGGACTGGAGGCTCAACTGGAGCAATCACGTCGAGACTGTCATTAATAAGGCCACTCGAATCATGTGGGCTTGCAGATCGCTCTTTGGTAAAACCTGGGGCCTCACCCCTAAAATGACTAAGTGGCTATATTTGATGCTGGTACGACCAGTCGTGACATATGCTGCGCTAGTGTGGTGGCCCAAAACGCAGCAGCGTTGCACCATACAGTTGTGTACCAAACTACAACGTCTTGCATGCCTTGGTATGGCAGGATCCATCCGTACATGTCCGACATCGGCCATTGAGGCGATTGTTGGTCTTACTCCGCTGCATATTTTTATACAGGAATCTGCGGCTCTTAGCGCTCTTCGAGTGCGTTTAACTTATGATGCTCATGTGTACAATCAGGGCCACATGAGCATCCTGGAGCGGATTCCGGGTTTGCAGATCTGTTCGAGATCAGATTACATGACTACGGAATTTTGCTTCGATAGAAAATTCTCGGTCTCAATTCCATGCCGCTCGGAATGGGATAGTGCCAACCTCTGTCCTGACGCTAGCTGTACCATGTGGTTTACGGATGGGTCAAAGACTGATCAGGGAGTTGGTGCTGGGGTCTTTGGACCGAGCACCAGGATTTCAATCGCCATGGGCGTCTGGCCCAGCATATTTCAAGCAGAGATCCATGCCATTGAGACCTGCGCCAGAGAAATTCTGCTCAAGAAACTTAATGGCGCAAACATTGCTATCTGCACGGACAGCCAGGCAGCTATTAAGGCTCTTTCTTCATACAAATTTTCTTCAAAATGAGTGAAAGAGTGTTTTGATACCCTTCAGTGTCTCACAAACACCAATCGGGTAACTCTATGTTGGGTACCAGGCCATCAGGGCATTCAAGGTAACGAAGCTGCGGATGAACTCGCTAGGCAGAGCTCATCTGTGAAATTTATCGGGCCTGATCCGTACTGTGGTCTGAGCTGGGCTACAACCAGACAGCTGGTTAAGCAATGGTCCGCAAATGAAAGGTTGCGTCACTGGAATGATCTCGCTGGTCTTCGTCAGTCGAAAGATCTTATAAGCCCATACGGTATCAAAGAAACTAGCCGCCTGGGCAGAGCGGACCTGAGGTTAATCGTTGGTTACCTCACGGGACACCACTGGGTAAGATATCACCTCAACAAAATGGGTCTGGCTACTGAAACGGAATGCAGACTTTGCCTGGAGGACACTGAGTCAACCAAACACCTTCTCTGCGAATGCCCGGCGGTTGCTCGTTCGAGGTTCTTGTTTCTTGGAGATTCCATCGTGAGCTCCGCGGTCGTTAAGAGCGCTCCTACAAAGGACCTACTGGCCTTCATCCGGCTGATTGAGAGTCTTTAAGGCTATAAGGCACAATAGATCTCATGGTCGCAGTGCCCACCTTTGGGTACCTTAGCCTGTCCTTATTTATTATTATTATTATTATGGGTACTTCATCCGTAAGTAGATATGTATGCCGGGGTACCCCACAAGGGGGCATATTGTCCCCTCTTCTCTGGAACCTGGCGGTCAATGGACTGCTTTTGAGATTGGAAGAGCTTGGTTTCAGGGTGACGGCTTACGCTGACGATGTTGCCATTGCTGTTTCCGGAAGATTCCCGGGAGTCCTTAGTGAGTTGATGCAGAGTGCTCTATGCATACTCACCGAATGGGCAGGCCACTGTGGCCTTGGTGTCAACCCTCACAAGACCGAACTTGTGCTCTTTACTAGAAGACAGGAGCTGCCTCCTGTTGAGCCTCCATCATTGGATGGCAAGCAACTGGCCTTCAGTGATAGAGCGAAGTTCCTGGGCCTTATCTTTGATAGGAAATTGACGTGGAAGCCCAACATCCTTGAGCGGGTGAATAAAGCCACTACTGCGCTCTATTCGTGCAGGAGGGCGGTTGGTAAGAACTGGGGCCTGCAACCGAAGGTGGTTTACTGGCTATACACAGCGGTTGTGCGGCCAATTTCTACTTCACGGCATTTGTGTTTGGTGGGCGGCACTAAGAGTGGCGTCCTATTGTCGCCTGTTAAGTAAAGTGCAAAGACTAGCAGCGATTGCCACGACGGGGGCCTTTAGAACAACTCCGTCAGCCAGCTTGGACACGCTGCTGCACTTGCTCCCACTTGACATATTTGGCGAACAGCTGGCGGGGAATACGGCCCTGCGTCTTCGAGAAACAGGCCAATGGCGTACTTCGAGAAACAGGCCAATGGCGTACTTCGAGCACTGGCCACGCGGCTATCCTGTGCAACCTGGATCTCCCTCCGGAGACTGATTACACGTCTCCTAAACACGTTTTCGGTAGGAACTATACCAGGCTCATTCCGTCAAGAAGCCTATGGGCTGATAATGTACCCCTTATCTCCAACTCCTTGACTATCTACACGGATGGCTCTAAGACCGAGAATGGAGTTGGGATTGGTATACACTCGGAGGTACTGGGAATTAACTTATCCTACCGTCTTCCCGACTTTTGTAGTGTCCTGCAGGCCGAGGTTTCGGCGATCTCGGAAGCACTGACCTGGTTGAGGAATCATGTCGTGACTGCAAGAGACATTACTATCTATACGGACAGTCAGGCTGCGATTCGCTCACTTGACTCTGTTCTCACCACATCGAAAACTATTCTGGAGTGCCGCTCGGCCCTTATGGAGATGAGTTAGTTTTTCAACATTACCCTCTGCTGGATACCGAGTCACAGTGGCTTTGCGGGCAACTGCAGGGCGGACGATCTTGCGCACGAGGGGGCCACCGGTGTCGTCGATGGACACCGCAATGACATTAGAATGCCAATTGCATCATGCAAAGTGGCAATTAAATCTGTGGCAGTGGATAGGGCAAATACCAGATGGCTCAATAGTCGTACTTGCCAAACGACGAGAATGATTTGGCAGAAATTCGACCTTAGCCGATCTGCCTCTTTGCTGGCACTGAATAGAAAGCACATTGGTAGAGTGGTGGGGGCTATCACAGAGCACTGCCCCATTGGTGAGCTCGCATGGAGGCTCCGTCTTCCTCATCATGACTACTGCCGGAGTTGTGAGGATGTGGATGAGGAGGAGAGTGTCTTGCACCTTCTATGCCGCTGTCCGGTACTAGCCATCAGGAGGAAGAAATTCCTGGGCTCCTGGTTCTACTTTGATATGGAGGACCTCAAGGATATGAGTGTGATACAGCTCAATCGCTACATTGCCAGCACAGGCTGGTTCGGAACCTTGGTTTCTTAGAGAGGTGTTTTTGTTACTGGTGGTATCACAATGGACCCATGAGAGGTCTAAGTGTGCTGTGTTGTTTCATGGCAGCCCCTTAACCTAACCTAACCTAACTTTTCAACTATGAAACGTATAAATAGAACAAATATTCCTACTCCAGAATACCTTCCAGAACAATTTGTTAGTGTAATACGGCAAATGTTTCAGAACAAAGTACAAAGAAACGCGGCGCCTATTGTCTACGCAAATCGTAGATCATGTATCGAGTTCAAAAACATACCCATATTTAAAACAAAAGTTAAAAGTACGTGTTTACACAACTTACTTCTTCTGTGCTACCTGCCGAGGAGGTTGTTTCAAAGGACCTGTATAAAAGTGTCACAAATTGGCTCTCCCGTATAATAAACTATGCCGATACAACGTGTAATGGACAAAGCCTTACTTATATAGGTATACTACTCAAAACAAAATAAGGGCCACCCGAATATTTTTGCTTCGATAACTAATTTTTATGAATGCCGTTAGTTTTCAAGTGTTTTGTTAACGATAACAGTGAATGGGGCATGGAGGAATGGCGTGAGGTGCTTTTCACGGATGAGTGTAAAGTGAAGTTTTTTTTAATGACAATCGACGTACGAGAGTATGGAGAACCACAAAAAACCATCGGAAAATTATTAGTGGCCCTTATTTTGTTTTGAGGAGTATACATACGTTCCTTTGTCTGTGAAAAAGCAAACAATCTTTTACAATCATTTTAATTAACTCTTTATGTGCATTCTGCAAAAAAAAATACTTCAAAAGCCTTTTCTCCCTTTTTCCTGCCTTTCAATTATGATATGGCAGTAAGTGACACACGCAATACATTAAATTAAATATCTCGTCCTTTGTTCTTTACGCACTTTTCCGGTTTTGTTTTGTAGAGACTCTGAGTTCAAGTCTTCCGTATATTTCATATCCGGATCCTTTCAACGACCCCGCTGGCACAAAAAAAAGAGACACAAAAACAAATTATACTCGTATATCTGTTCTAAAACTATATTTCCGTGCTCGTTGTACGAGTATATTGCCCCATGCATTGTCGTCATGTCGTCAGTACATTCTATCTGAAAATCTGAAAAGCAAAGGAACAATCAAAGAGATACTCGTACAAGGAAATTGGAATTGTGCTCACAGATAAAAAAAGGAATACGAAAGGGACTGTAATGTGTATAGTACGAATATTCGTATTCGCACTTATCGCCCTGGGAGCATACAGTGTAGCTGAAGTATCCTTTTGGCTGTTTCACCAAAAAGGGCAAATAGGACGAAAAAGGGAGTTGAAAAAAAATTCATATTTTAAAATAAAATAAACTTGAGTAGTTATTGTGGTGGGAGGATGATATGTAGGAAGGGATTAGATTGTAGGGTGGGCGTTGAACCCCTGAGAGCTCAGAGCACAGAGGCCGAGTGGCCCATTGTGCTGTAGGAAGGGATACATAATACATATTCATTGAAGTGTTTCCCTTTTTTGCCTTTTGTCCTCGGGAGTAGTTCCATTTCAAAATATTATGGTCGGATATAAATGAAAGGCCTTATTTGTTTTAGTTCTTGTTATGGAAGAAAGGATTCGGAGTCGAAGCGTTCCTAAAGGCTAGGCACATGCTAGACTGTTGAGCTGTTAATTAATTGATTCCTATAGTTGTTCATAATAGAATTTGAAAAGTATGTTTTTCTTTTTTTAAATACGTTCGTGTACTGAACGTTGAAGTTGATGGCGGGCATAAATTGGAATGAGTCATATACAGCAGCTTATTATAAGGGCTGTGTTAATGGCCGAAGGTAGCCGGCTACGGTGGAGGGAAGTTGCAGGAATCAACGTACTGTGAAATCAAAGTATGTTCTTATAATTATTGTGTATGCTTTGTTAAAGGGTTAATGCAGCTAAATCTGTGACCTCATTCCGGGCATGCGTGTATTTTGCTAGGATGCACCCTCCTTACCCTTTTCATACTACTCTGTGGCCTGCCTGTGGTGTAGGCACTTCGACTATTCTGTCGATATAATCTTAGCTTCTTTCTGCAAGCAGCTCGGTCTTGGAGCTTATCTGAGAAGGCTAATGCCGGACAGGTGTAGAGTAGGTGAAAGATGTTTTCCTCCTCATCTACGTCTTTGCAGCTTCTGCAGAAGTCATGGTGCGGAAGTCAGAGCCTCTTCGCGTGTTCGCCTATAGCATAATGATTATTATTTATTTGCTCCACGTTGCGTAACGTGGAGTGGTTTTTACAAGGACGAGTTGTCAGCACATCGCTTAACCCCATTCAGGGGATGGCCTCGGAGATAGCTGCTTCAGATGGTTTAATAAACATGCTGGAGTTGACACAACTATGTTGCAGGTCCAACTACATAAATCATTCCATCCTACTAAATCTGATCTGGGGCGACCGGTAGCGCAGTGTGTTGAGGCATCAGTCTCATGTTTGACTACCGGCGTTTCGAGTTCGAATCCCGTCCACGACGACGTTCGTGGCCATGGATGTGCAGGAGGTGCATGCTGGCAACTGCATTCTCTGAAACCAATTTATGCCAACGAAACGTCAACTGGGCCACATGGAACAGTTGACGCGCTATGCCCCACAAGGGGTTAGGGCAATTGAGTAAATCTGAGACGCTTAGGTGTTGGTCAGCCATTCAGGCTACAGCTATCCTTCTTCCAAACTGTCTTATCGCTAAAACTTGGCCGTCAGCGGTTTGACCCGCGGCCGTTATCAGGGGGGCGCTCACGAGGAGGACGATTGAAAAGGTCTTTTGCCAGGCAATTCGTCGCACCGTGGAGAAGTTTGAGCGTGAGTACTCTATTTTGGACTTTAAGCCACCAACCAGACAGAGATTGGTGCGAAGTGAAGAAAACATAGCCGCCGGAGCGGCCAGTGTCGATGAAAACCCAGAAATGTCGATTCGCCGCCGATCAGCTGAATCGGGCATCGCCAGAGAGTAAACCAGGCTTTTTTTACGGTTGGATTTGCATCCGTATAAGATGACACTGAGTTCGCCAATTGGGCGCTGCAAATGTTGGCCGAAGATCCAGCTTTTGGCTAAAAAAAAATCATCTTCTCGGACGAGGCCCATTTTTGGCTCAGCGGCTATGTCAACAAGCAAAATTGCCGTTATTGAGCGACCACAATCCAAGCATCATTGCATCCACAAAGATTAATTGTCTGGTGCGGTTTATGACACGGTGGCATCATCAGACCTTATTTCTTTCGAAATAAAGAAGGAGACACCGTTACCGTCAATGGTCCACGGTATAGAACGACGTTATCCGACTTTCTGTGGCCAGAGCTCGACAATATCGATATATCCGAGGTTGTGGTTCCAACAAGACGGCGCTACATGCCATACAAGCGACGCAACGTTCGAAGTTGTGAAGGAGAAATTTGACGACTGGATCATTTCACGGCCAGCGTACATCCATTGGACGCCGCGATCATTCGACTTGACACCCCTCGATTGTTTCGTCTGGGGCTACGTCAAGTTCTTAGTCTACGATAACAAGCCAACCACTTTGGACGAGCTTGAGGCCTACATTCGAGACGCTATTGCCGACCGAGTCATCAAAAATTGGACCGACCACTTGAAGCACTGCCAGCGAAGCCGAGACTGCCATTTGAATGATGTGCTTTTCCATACATAATGGCATGAATGTGGCTTCAAAATAAAGCCAGAATCGATTTGATATCTCACATCGTTGTTGTTTTATTCAAATTTCTTTTCCTATCGTTCTTATCTGGTCAAAATGTAAAATGATATAAATAAAATATTCTTTAGCAAAGAAGCTAATAAAGTATAAAATAATAAATAAATCTGGAATCGTTCAGGTTGATAGCCTTATCCCAAAAGACTTCTAGTAGACCGTGTGCGAAGACCCTCAGAGCTCAAGCAATCTAGATGGCGAAGATTCGAGTACTGAATTGTTAAATTTCATGCATTTGTTCCCATGAATTTTTGTCGTAGTCGCTACGATTTTGAGTCGACGCGTGTGTGGAGGCGCTTAGAGCTCAAGGGACCTAGTTTGCGAAGGTTTGTGTACCGAATTGTCAAATCTGAAGCAATAGTATACCCTGCGAAAGGTAAGAGCCTGATAATTCGTTCATACAACTGAAATTCGTGCTAACCGACGTGAAGGAAGTCTACGACTTTCGGAAACTGTGTTCGATCGAGAGAAAATTTGCCGGAGAAAAGTCACAAGACCCTTTATAGGCTAAATTAAATCTTCAACCTAATTCATTCGTGAAAAGAAATCCTTAAAAAATTATAATCATCCCCTCCCCATTCATTCTATTTTTACAGACCAATGAAAACGCAACGCCTGCAGGCCGCTTTCGCTCGGCGTCGCGAAGCCGATTTTGCGCGAATCGAAAAAACTGCTGCCGTCAATAAATATTTTGATCATTGGTCAAAAGTCACGAGTCGTTTTGAATCCTGGACCGATCCCGAATATTATCAACAAGCTGAGGATACGATGCGAAAAGATCGCGAAAAGAAGCAGCGAGAGGTGAGGCTCGAAGATCGTCGCGATAAATTGCGAAAACTTCTCAATGCAGAGAATACCGAATACGAAGAAGAACTTCGATTGATGAATAAGCCAAAACCGCGAAAAGTTTCAACCGAAGTGCTGGAAGGGATATCGAAGAATCAAAAGTATTTATGTGAGGAGAAGCGTCGCTTGGACTTGGAATCGAAATTGTATGGAAAGTGGCGATACGGTATCAACGATGAGAATCTTCTGTTCGAGTCGAAGACGGATAATCAAACGTTGGCCAAATTGAATTGGTTGGATAAGCAGGTGAGTGAATATAGTTTGAATTATAGAAACTGAATAAATTGAAAACACAAAATATAAACCCATACTGGTGAATTACATGCAGACGGAACAAAATAATTGAGTAGTTATGACTTTTACGCCTAGTACGCACTGCGATTATTTGAATAGATTTATTTGCGTCTCGCCTACATCGGCTCATTGTCGCCGTTAATTGTGTATATATTTTCTGCATCTTGCGATGGGTCGAGGCAGGCGAAATTCTGGCGATACATTTGGTTTACTTTAATTCCTAGTTCTCGCTGACTTTATTGTCAAGCAAAGTGAAGAATGTACAATATGTATTCGTCTCTTTGAAATATTGGCATACCAAGGGTATATTCGATGTCCCACATCTATATTCGTTTGAATACGTTCTGTGGAGTGTATTAAAGCTTGCCAGAAAGTGCCAGTTGTGTTGCAAAAATATGAACATACATATTTGACATTCGCCGTTGCAATGAATCATATTCTGGTCTGGTAGTGCTGCTTCCACTGACAGATCGATGGCAGCACTTGATGAGTAGTGATCAGTCGGTCGCACGAAACCATAGGCCGAGGGTCTTTTACTGACTTACCAACTCCTGCTGACGTGTGCGTGGCAGAACGCAATGTAAGACGCATACTCCAGGAAGCGGCTACAATGTTTATTCCAGCTGGTCGCATACCCAAGGTTCGGCCAAATTTTCCTACTTCAGTATCCAGATTAGCAAACGAACGAGACCAAACACGCAGCACAAACCCGGATGATCCTCGCATCAAAGAATTAAACCTTGATATTTACAACCAAGTAGCACAGTTCACAGGAAATGAAACTTTCACCTTGAAAATTGCAATCTAACAACCGGCGTTAATAAGCTCTGGTCGACAGTAAGAGCCCTTACAAACCCAACTAAGCACGAAGGGCATGTTGCAATCCAGTTCGGGAACACCACGGTCAAGGATCCCAAGAAATGAGCAAACAGCTTCAATAAGCAGTTCGTCGAACATCCGTGACCTGATAGACTTAAGCGCATCATCACCAGGAGCATTCGCAACCGTTCAGTTGACCAGGCACTTTAATTTGAATCCGAAGAAGTTGGCACATATATTAAAAGGGCAAAGAGTTCTAAAGCCCTTGGACCGGATGGTATCTCGATGGTCATACTTAAACACCTTGATACGCCAGCAATTGACTATTTAACGACCACGATTAACCTCTCCATCTCATCGTCTATCATCCCCGAGTTTTGGAAGAAGAGAAGGTTGATCCCTATTCTAAAATCGGGGAAGAAACCAACGAAAGGCGAATCATACCGTCCCATTACACTATTGTCTCCGGTGGCCGAGACTCTTGAAGCGCTACTCCACCCATTAATTGCGATCTACAAATAATTAGCCGATCATCAACATGGCTTTAGAAGAATGCACAGCACAACCACGGCTTTGAATGCCATCACATCTCAAATACACAATGGCCTCAACCAAGCACGTCCATGTCAACGAACCATTCTAGTGGATTTAGACCTGTCAAAGGCATTCGACACTGTCAGCCACTCGTTTCTCCTGTCTGACATCTGCGGGTACATCTCTTCCGTTGGGAATAATCAAGTGGAACCACCCAAAAATTCTCGGTGTCACCCTTGACAGCATGGCCACCTCCTCGGCTCATGCGTCAACCATTTGTAACAGGATGAGAAGCAGGAACAAAATCCTCAAAGCTCTAGCTGGCAGTTCTTGGGGGAAAGCTAAGGAGACCCTATCCGCGAAATACAAATTCATCGGGAAATTTGTGGCTAGTTATGCGGCTCCCATATGGTCAGACAATTTATGTGATACTCAATGGAGAAACATACAGACCTGTTAGAACACTGCTCTTAGGACTGTCACAGGCTGCCTCCTGATGTCGTCACAGGACCATCTGCTTCAAGAGACCCTTAAAAAGCCACAACACTCTTCTCACCAAGCGGTATCTAGTTGGCTGTTATCGGAATAACCATCCCAACTCAAACCTGATGGGCGAAACCCCACCGCCGTGTCACGTTAGACGCAACATGAGGGACGGCGAAAGTGAAGTCCAAAGATTTAAAGGAGTTCCCTTCGATAATACCAGCTATAAGTCGGCCATCACCACGCTGCACAGTGAAGAAGTGCTTTCTTCGATCACGGAACTGAAACCGAACAAGGTATTGAATGCGTAACCACCTGCCTTACCTCCATACGAAGCCCCGGCTCCCAAGAGCAACCAGAACCACGTTAGCTCAACTTCGTTTTGGTTGGTGCTTGCGTCTGAATTCATACCTACCCCTCATCGACAGTGAAGTCCAAAACTCCTGCCCAGCATGTGGCCTCGCTCCACACGACGTTGAGCACATCTGTAATTGTCCAGCAGCCCCCACGCGCTTAACTCCTGTTGCGTTATGGGAGAACCCCATCGAGGCAGCTGCTTTTCTCCACCTGGACACTATGGATAGTCCGAATTTTTGACACACATCTTTATCTGAGCTCGACGCGCCGCTACAACAACCACAACAATTTCTGCACTGATAACTCAATACGCACATTTTTAGCTAAGTGTAAAGAATATTGAATAATAATTTAACTTCAATTTTGTCTTCGCCCTTCAGATCGAAAATCGCATGCTTCAGGAGGAGGAGACCCGCCACGACGAGGAGCGTCGACTCAAATTGCTCGAAGAAACACGAAAGCGCGAAGAAAATCTCAAGGAACAACAAAAAATACGCGAAGCTGAAATCAAAGAGCTACGTGGCATGCAAGAGTCCAATTTGGCCGAGTTGAAAACTCGCGAAATTCAAAGTAATCATCTTCGCGAAACCGAGATCAATCTTCGTCGCATCCTGGACAAGATCAACAAGGAGATCACCGATCTCACGGCTCGTCAAGCCAACCGACCCAACACTTCCGTTCCGCACAACATCAAGCGCATCAAAATGTTCATTCGTCAACGATCCGAGGAGATTCGCAGCGAGCTGCAAAACGACATTCACATTCTCAATCGTATTCTCAATTGTCGCGCGTGTGAAGATGCCCGTGATCTTCAATCTCAATTTGAACAATTCTACAAAGCCGAATTGCAAAAACAATCCGCCATCGAAGCCATGTATGAATCCGAAGCGAAGCAGAATCTTATCAAGTGGGAGACCGAATGGGAGACTATGTCGCAACGACGTCAACTTCAGATAACGCAAATTCTCCAAAAGATTCGAAAACGCCTGGAGCTCGAGCTTTCTGAAAATTTGGATGAGCAAAATCGTTTGGTCGAGATTCGTCAACAACATTTGGCTTTTATCGAGAATTCCAATGGACGATTGAAATCTATTGTTCGCGAAGAGGAGAATTATATTCAGGCTAACGATCTCGCGGATGTGGGAAGCAGTGAGGTGGGCGGGAGGAAGAAGGCGGATGGAACGGATGAGGCTTCCTTGAAAATGGGTGAATGCGCTGTTGATGGGGACGATGAGACACCACGACGACCACAATTCGGGCGCAAGAAGGTGGCATGGACGTAATTATTAATATTTTTTCAATGAACGAGAATTCTATGATCGTTTTTCATGAATCATCGATTTATAGTTTAACGTTTTTTTCTTGAAATCGTGTGATATTTGAATTATGTCATTTTGACTGTATTTTTCTCTATTTTTGACAGACACTGCTTTTTTCAATAAAATAAATATTATTCTTGATATAAGTTCGCGTTTGCCCTAACCCACACCACGGGGATAAGACAACACAAAAAACCATGACACTACGGTGAGATTCGAGCCCGCGATACCGGTATGATGAGACATGAGCCTGGCGCTTTAAAGCATTGAGCTAAAGGCTCCCCAGAGAAGAAATAGGTTAACAAGAAGAAAAGACCTTCAAATGATTTCACTGTAATTCAGAAAAACATCCAAAGTTTCCCCTAATTAAGCCTTTGTGATTTGCACTTAAAATGCCAGATTGACGGCTAATTCAATTTATCAATTTATTGTCCGACTGGACTACACCTACCACAGCCTTATCATTAATTCAGAATGCTGTTCCTGCTATCCGAATGCAAGAGTCCTCAATGAAATATACTTGTAAAACAAAAAATTATATCGCGAAAAAAGGACCGCATCAAATATTGACAGAATCTGCTAATGAGGCACTCGCTGAGTTGTTCTCAACACGCAACAAAAATCAATCGAATTACATGCATCTGTGCATTGACCGAGGATTTTGTTGCTTTTATCTTATTCGTGGTATATTTCGGGCTCGCCAGGATATCCATCCACAATTCTCAATGTAGAGGACGTTCATAAATTAATTCGATGAATCAATGTATGAATTATATTCGATTCGATTGGAATTTGACATTGATTAAGCCATTGGTTGCACGCGGTATTATAAAAAATGCAGCATATGTAAAACGGTGGCTAAATTAGCACTACATCCAACGGGCAAATAACGTTGATTTCTGCACTGATCATCCGGCAACCGGATAGAGTATAGAGTAGTATATGAATGCCAATGGAATTAATGCATTCAGAAAGCCATGAATGTCCGGCCACCGGAATGAGGTCGTGAATTAAAACAATCGGGGAGTTATATGGTCAAGGGCTGCTACCGATTTTCCACTCTAGTGGCATGGATGAGCATGAGACTATTTTTTGATCAACATTTGGAAAATTGCCAGGACAAAAATTTTTGCATCCGATGGGATGAATCCTCCATGCGGTCAACTGATATCTGACCTTTGTGCGAGACGAGGTGTCTTTGTGAGCGGCCGGCGGCATGATCCTGGGTTAGGTACTCTTCATTTGATCTTGGTCGTCAAGAAGTTGGCTATCTGATAAAAAAAAATGTTGGGTGATTCAAGGAGTTATGAAAAGAAGGCCTTTTCCTAAAATCGGCATCGGCTTTTTTCAGTCTCGGCGGTTTTATGAATACCGGTTTTTTTTCACTCGATTATTTGTGTACCGGTTGGTGTTTTCATCATCATCGTGGCGCAACAGCTCGACGTCGAGGCCTGGCCGCCTGGATCGTTGTCCTCCAATTATCTCGGTCACGTGACTGCGTCCTCCAATCCTGGAAGTCCAGTAGTTGCTAGTAGGCGTGGGCATATACTGAGCTCTTCCAACGAGTTCTCGGCCTTCATGGCAGTCTCCCTCCGTTGACTCGTCGTGCGTATCAGATTAATATCACGGGCTTAATGTGTGCAGCCTCGAAGGCTGTATATTTTACTTCCAACTGACAGTTTACATGGGTCTTCTCTAGTATGACTGTAAATGTCCGTTTATATGGGTAATGAGGTATTAAGTTACAAGTACGTTATACTTGACATCCCCTTTTCTTTATAAAAATTACTTCCAGATATTGGGAATGCAAAATTTGAAAGTAGACATTAAACTCAAAGATATGTACTTAAGCTTACTCAGATTTTTTGCAAAGACTACAGTTTCATAGTTTTTACATTCAGTCGGATAACTTTTCTTTAAATTCAAAAATATAAATCATAAATAATATTAAATCAATCTTGAAAAGACAACAATTTCATGGTTTATAAATTCAGTCGAGTAACTTTACATTAAATTCAAAAACATAGATCAGCTTTCGAAAATACTACAATTTCATGGTTTATAATTCAACCGAACAACCTTCTTCACTTCCCTTCCAGAACGGGTGAATCGGGAGCCATCGATCATCAGCCCGCCCCGCCAGCAGTTGTTTCGCCTTTTGAGCTGCCACCTAACGGCACCAGCACTTGTTGTCTTGTTGGTGTTGATGTTGCTTCTGCCATCGGAATGTCTGTTGTTGTTGTCGATGTCGGTGCTGTGTTTCTTGCCGATTGCCGACTGTGGTGTTGAATGGTCCAAAGCGTCTTGCATATGATGAAGGCGAATAGTGTGTTTCGCTGAAAAGTTTCTCCATTGTTGGTTTGCACCACGAAGGACCGCGGTTTGTCAGTCGAATTAAAGCCGCCATACATTATCCGATCCGTCGCCCGATCGATCGGCCGATGGATCGCCACAAAATGTCAGCTGATCAAAAATTATACGTATTGTGATTGCAGGCAATGAAAAGAGTAGATTGCTTTAGTAATGTAAAAAAGATACTTTATTTCGTAGGAGTCGAATTCGTGACAGTCGAATTGGTTGACAGAGCGAAAAAGTGACAAAGCGAAAAAGTGACAATTTAAAGATTAAAATAAAGTGTTGCCAACACCTCCCCTTTTTAGTATTAATGTAAATTTTGAAGATTTATGCTGGTGCGAATCGATCAACAGGCTTCCGGATACCCTTTGGCCTGGTGTATGGTACAGCGGCCATGTTACGATTCTCAGACTCCATGATTTGAGGTTCTTCGTTACGATGCAGATCTTCGTCGGTTTCGTGAGTTTGAAGTTGAGCTGCCGGTGACGCTGAATTTGTATTTTCATAATGTATTTCAACTGGCGTTGGACGCTGATGTATGATGTCTTCAAAGAGTCCAAATGCTTCAGCTAAGCACTTTTTGTTCGAAGTCCCTTCTGGAATTATCATTTCTGCAGTTTCTTCTAAAAGGTGTCGTCTTCGTATTTGATTGGCATGAGCACGTATAAGTCTACCAGTTTGTAGGCGTACGTTGTAAATGACATTACCAACGCGTTCTATGATTTTTCCTTCGGCCCACTCGAAATGGTTGCTGTTTTTATACACGCTGACGAAAACGAGCTCTTGACTGTTATAGAATTTTTGTTTGGTACCATGCTTCTTATCGAATTGTGTTTTCATTTTTAGCTGGTCGTCGGTTTTGATGGTGGACTCGGTACTTGGTGATGGCTTTAGAAGATCAAGTTTTAACCGGATTTTTCTACCAGTTAAAACCTCGGCCGGTGATTTGCTGTTTTCGTTCTGCTTATTTGGCGTGGCTCTGTAGATTTCTAGAAATACTTGGAGATTTTCTGCACTTACCCCCTCTCCGTTCAATTTTCGTAAAGCTCTTTTGAAAGTGTCTACAAACCTCTCTGCTTGGCCGTTTGACATGGGGTAGTAAGGGCTTGTTCGTATGTGTTCAATGCCACGCTCAGACAAGAATTTTTGGAATTGATCACTGGTAAATTGGGTACCGTTATCGGATACTATCGTTTTTGGTAACCCAAATCTGGCGAAAATTTCTTTTAAATGTGAAATTGTTTGCGATGCAGTAATTGATTTCGTTTGAATAATTTCTGGCCACTTCGAGAACGCGTCGATGACTACAAGATAATAGTATGAATCCATCGGTCCTGCATAATCTATGTGAAGGCGTTCCCACGGAGCAGATGGTCTTGGCCAGGGGTGTAAAGTTGTTTTTGTTGGTAGTTTAGAAGCTACAGCACAGCTTGAACAACTTTTTACCATTGTTTCGATGTCGGAATCGATGTTTGCCCAATAAACATAGTTGCGAGCGATGGCTTTTGTGCGACTTATTCCTGGATGACCACGATGTAGCTCTTTAAGTATGCGTTTGCGATAAATGCTTGGCACTATTATGCGTTGGCCAAACATTAAACATCCTTCGACTATGTTTATGTCGTCTTTTCTATTAAAATACGGTTTTAATTCGCTGTTGTTGCAGCTTGCAGGCCATCCTTCAGTTGTATATATAACGATTTGTTTCAATAATTTATCCTTAGTCGTTTCGAATGTTATCATTTTGCTAGTGAGCGGCATCTTACTGAGTGAATCATCCAAAATTTGTTTGATCTCGGATTCGAATTCAATTGCAGCGATGACGTAATCTTCTGAAGGATTAAGTGTATTGCTAATGAGTCGTGATAAAACGTCTGCATAACCAAAGCTATTGGTTGAGATAAACTTTAGCTCGAAATCGTATGCGAGCAGTTTTATTGCCCATCGCTGAAGTCTATTTGCTTGATGAGCGCTGATTCCTGTTTTGTTGCCGAATATAGCGAGTAATGGTTTATGATCGGTTTGAAGTTTAAATTTTCTGCCAAAAATCATTCGGTGAAATTTTGTAACAGCGAAAATTAGCGCTAGAGCTTCTCTTTCTATTTGGATGTACTGTTTTTCTGCTGGTGTAAGCGATCTTGCAGCATGGCAGACAACCTTTATAGAACCGTCACTAAATTCATGGAGAATGCAGGCTCCCAAACCATAGTTGGATGCGTCAGCAGCCACTATTATGTTTTTCGTTAGATCGTAGTGTGTTAGTAGTAGCTCGGATGATAGAATATCTTTCAGGGCAGCAAAACTGTTTTGGTGAACTTTAGTCCATTCCCACTGCTTTTTTTCTTGAAGTAGCTCATCCAATGGTGCTCTGAGTTCTCGCATATGGGGGACGAATTTACCATAAAAGTTGATTGCTCCTAAGAATGATCTTAGTTGTGACTGATTTGTTGGTTCTGGCATGAACTTGATTGCTTCGATGTGCTTCGGATCTGGCTGAATACCATCTTTGTTGACAACATATCCTAGATATGCCATTTCAGGAACAGAAAAGTTGCATTTTGCGAGCTTAAGCTTAAATCCGTATTGTTGAATACGTAGTAAAACTTCATGTAGATTTGCATCATGCTCTTTTTGGTTTATACCTGAAACGAAGATGTCGTCAATGTAAGCGGCTGCGTAATTTAAACCAGCAAGCATTTGATCCATTATCTGCTGGAAAATCGCAGGAAATATTTTAACGCCGAAGACCATGCGATTGTATCTGAATAGACCAATGTACGTGTTGATTGTTAGAAGTTCTTTGGATGAATCGTCGACCTCGATTTGTAGAAATGCGTTCGATAAGTCGATATGACTGAAAACTGTTGCGTTGCTCAGCTTTGCAAAAATATCCTCTGGTAGCGGTAGTGGATATTGATACGATTGAAGGGCGTCATTGAGACCGGTTGAGAAGTCTGCGCAAATTCGAACGTTTCCGTTGGCTTTTTTGGTGACTACTATTGGTGCGGCCCATTCGGAAAAAGTGACTGGTGAAATGACGTTGAGATTTTGCAGGCGCTGAAGTTCTGCTTCCACCAAATATTGAATTGCGTATGCGACAGGTCGCTTCGGCCGGAAAACAGGTTGATGCTTAGGCTTTACAACCAAATGCGCTTTGGTTTTATTGCAAAGGCCCAATGTGTCGTCAAAAAGTTCTGGGAATGTTTCTTGTGGACGTAAACTGCTTTTAGACCCATTAATTGAAACATTACTTGCCTGTTGCGTTGATGAAATTTTATTGCAGATGTCATTAAGCGTCATCTCCTCTAATTGAAAAGCGTAAATCCAATCTAATCCGAATATGTTGATGTTGATTTTTGTCACAAAACACGTAAGTGTTTTTGTTGTGCCTTTAAACTCCACTTCACATGTAAATTGCGTATAAAGTGGTAAATTTCCAGTAGCCTTCCTTGCAGAATGTGTAACATCGGTTGCATTTGTGATTTTTAATTTGTCAAAATTTGACTTTGAAATTAAGGTTATGTCAGACGCAGAATCAAATTGCAATTTCATTTGATAATTGTTGATTTTCACGTTGACATACTTACGTTGCGCCGAAGTTATGTTGTTTGTTGTGAATATGCTATTCGTTCGTGGCTGTTGTTTGGTTTTTGCTTTGCCTTTGCCGAAACTGCTGTTGTTGCTTTGAGTTGAATTGTGACTTTGTTTAGCGGCTGATTTTTGTTTATCTTTGCAGTACCCTTCCTTATGCCCTGTTGTGTGGCACTCTTTGCACTTATGATTTTTGAATGGACAATATTTAACGTAGTGCATAGCTCCACAAAACCAACAAGGTGATTTTGGCTTCATGCTTTTGTTCTCAGCAGCGTGCAGTCGATGCACCTGAGATTCGTATGCTTTATTTTCAAAAAGCGCTGTATCTGATTTCAAATTAATGATGCGCTGACATTCTGTTGCGATTTTGTCCAAGTTTATTGTGTCAGCTTCAGTGTCCAATTTAGTCAATATCCGGGTTCTTATTTCGAAGTCTGTCTCCGCCTTGAGTCCCATTACGAATATCAAGCACTTGAACTGGTCCAATGTCAGGCTGTTTAATTTGAAATTTTCACACTGTTTGTTGACTTCCGCTGCGTATGTCGTGAAATCAGTGTCTGGCGCTTTTGCAACTTGTAAACAACCGTAGCGTATGCTGAATTGTGATTTTTGCAGGCCAAAAAGTTGCTTCAATTTGTCCACTGTAGTTCGAAAATCGAATTCCCTTGGATGCATAGGCAAAATATAGTCAACATACTTGTTGTGAACGTTTGTGCTGAGTTTCCGTAGTAGAAGTCTAACTTTTGCTGCGTCATCGAGTTTATTCGCATCCACTAGAAATAAATCCTCGTAGCGAGCATACCACGCTTCAAATGTTAGGTTATGTTCTGGGTCGTGCACAAATTCGGTGATACTTGATGCCAATGTGTCCATCGTCAGCTCCGGTTGACTTTCCACTTTGGGGACGACTTCGTTCGCATTTTTCACTGTCATAAACTCCTTGAAAAGTTGTCGCATTGCCTCGTTGTCTTGCTCACGTTGTTTTTGCATGTTGTCAAAAAATGAGCGCACTTCGACTGGATCCATTTTTGCGTTGTTCTTTTTACTTAATACCGCGATTATAAAAAAAACTCTCACCTCCTCGTCGCCACTATTGTGATTGCAGGCAATGAAAAGAGTAGATTGCTTTAGTAATGTAAAAAAGATACTTTATTTCGTAGGAGTCGAATTCGTGACAGTCGAATTGGTTGACAGAGCGAAAAAGTGACAAAGCGAAAAAGTGACAATTTAAAGATTAAAATATAGTGTTGCCAACAATACGGAACTGTCAAGAAAATCATCAACGATAAGCGCATACACAGGCCGATCCATCGGCCGATATCGATATCGGGCGACGGATCGGCCGATCGATCGGTGTGTGTATGGCACGGTTTAATGATTGTTGCTCCGACCCATTCGTGTGAATTTTTCTGGACCCGAACTTTGTCGTCAACATGTGTTGCGATCGTAGTAACGTTTTTCGTTTTCAAGACGTTTTTTTTATAAACATATTCAACCGCTCTTGGCTTCAGATTGCCGATGTGCGTGGGAATCAGAGATCGTGTTGTGCGACTCATCAACCTTTGGTTCGGCGATCCACGATTTTCATTTCTCGGCGTGTTGCGTAAGTAGGGCGAGTTGGGTAGCAGATTTGTCGGCCTCACACTTAGGTTAGGTTAAAGAGGCAGCTGCGCACAAACACAGCACACATAGACCACCACTGGGTCCGTTGTGATATCTCATAGGCGCAAAGACGCCATGTGAGCCTAGTCGTCAAACCACCCGGATCTATCAATGAAACGATGCAGATGACCAGCATTTACGTCCTTCAGGTCATCGAGGTCAATAAAGTAGAGGGATCCTAAAATATCCTCTCTTCTACCGGCCAGAGCAGGGCAGGTGCACAGGAAGTGATGTACTGTCTCCTCCTCTTCTTCGTCCCCACAGCTTCTGCACGGCCTCACACTTACGTAATATATTTTTCGTAATTTGCACAAATCGTTCAGCGAGCCCATTGGATTTCGGATGGTACGGACTCGACGTTGAATGCTCAAAACTCCATGATTCTGCGAAGTGACGAATTCTCGTGACGAGTATTGCGAACCGTTGTCCGATTCCAATTTTGCTGGAATTCCATGTACATATTGCGAACCAAGTCTTTAAGTTTTCGATTACCTATTTCGATGTTATTTGCCGCAATTGACGAAAATCAAAGAACCCGCTGTAGGAGTCGACTATGATGAGGTATTCTCCACCGCCGTACGAAAACAAGTCTGTCGCCATAATTTGGAAATGGATAAGTTGGAATTTCTTTCAATATCAACGACTCCTTTGTGTTTGACCGATGAATTCTTTCACAGACAACGTGTGCGGTGATATCTTTGTCATCCCAATCTAAAAGACGTTGTTCCGCGCTGCCGACAGCGTACGCTGAATGCCCTGATGACCGGCGTGTAGTTGCTTGAGCGTGTTTGGAACCTCTGATTTCGGTATGATTACTTTTTGACCTTTGCAGATAAGACCTTCGTACTCAGAAATCTCATCATGAAAGTTCCAGTATTGGCTTAAAACGCTCGACGTCTCGTTCCTAACATTGGGCCAGCCATCACGAACATATTGCAGTAAAATCAGCAGGTCTGTGTCATTCCCAGTTGCTTTTTTCTAACGGCTGACTGCTTAGTCCGAAATTGATAGAAGAGTCAGGACCTCAAACTCCTCACCTTTCGTATCCACATCCTCGTTGGTGCAGTCTCTATTTAAAGTTAATGGGCTTGAAGTTAATAATGTGTTCACGATGAACGCAACTCTAAACTCCTTGTGTCCAGATGGTTTACCGCTTTTGAAAATTGTGTGCGAATTTTTGTTGTTGTCGTAGCGATGGTCAGAGTTGCAGTGTGTGTGTTATATGTTTAATTCCGTTTCAAGCTCCTCGGTTTAAAGGCCAAGGAATGTAGCTGCTTCGATGGGATTTTCCCACAACGACCTAGGGGTAAGCTCTGTGGGTGCATTTGGGCACGTGAAAATGTGGTGTACGTCATGAGCTATTCCGTTTCAAGCTGGACAAATGTTTTGGATGTTTTCATGAATACGGGAAAGATAAAAGTTGAGGCGTGAACACCAGCCTGATGGAAGTTGGTCAAGTGTCGTCCTGGTGGCCCTAGGAAGCTTCTTCGCTTCAGGTGCTATGGGTGGTGGTTGCGCCAAACGTACTGGATTTGGTTTCAATCCCGTAATTGACGAATCCACCTCTTGCTGATGGAGTAATACGATGACAGATTTGTAGGCGGCGTCGTCGAAAAGATTCCTTTTATATGGCTGGACATCGCACTTAAGGTCCCTCAGATTACGCCGAACATGTCATGGTAGCGGAGTCTTGTCCATTATTTGGAAGTTAGAATATTCCCTCCGGTAGCAGCCTACTAAATATTGCTTTGCAAGGAGCTTGCTTTGGTCTCTGATAGGCAACGTCTTTGTTTCCTGGTGTAGGTGGTCTTGGGGAGACATCAGAAGATATCCAGTTACGGCGCGGAGAGCGGCATTTTGGCAAGTCTGAATGTACTTCCACTGTGTGTCACATAGGTTCTGAGACCACACAGGAGCAGCATAGTTGGTCACAGATCTTCCGATCGCTTTGTAAATGACCAGTAGCGTTTCCTTGTCTTTTCCCCATGTGCTACCGGCCAAGGCTTTAAGGATTTTATTCCTGCCACGCCTTCTGTTGCATATAGTTGTGGCGTGGGCAGATGAGGTCGCCATGCTATCCAGGGTAATCCCAAGGATTTTCGGATGATTGGTGGTGAGAACAGGTGCCAGCAATACGAGTGGGAGTGTCATCATGTAGTGGGCAGAAATCTGAGTCATCAAGTTGTTCTGCTATTGATATATCTCTGGCGTCATTGTCAAAGTTGGAATGCCGAATGACGAATAAGAGTGGAGTTTTGTCTCCTGTATGGCTCCTGCCATGATGCTGTGTCTGTCCATGACCGATGTTAACTCAGCAATTTTGTTTTGTAGTCCATTACAGTTTAGCTGCACTAGTGAGAGCATGTCGAAGTTGGCGATGGGTGGTGCGGGCGTAAGGTTAGACATCGATATTCTATTATTTCTGGAACTGTTCGTTGGAGTTAGCGGGGATGACTGGAAGCTTGTCTGGGCGTTCACTGGTGTTGAAGAATGTGGTGTACTAGGATTCTTGTTGTTGTTCTGGTAGCGATGCTTCGAATACTGCAGTTCTTCTTGCATCGAGGGGGTTTGGCAGCTCTTGGCCGTTGAAAAACGGGTCGTTCCGGTACGAAGAATCGGCTGCCGCAGGAACGCTAGAATTTTTGTCGTTTATCTCGCTGCCAATCCAATTTGTTTCCTAGACTGCAGTGACGCTTAGTTTGTAATTCTCAACCTGTGAAGGAGGGCCTTCACGGCCCCCGGTTTGGGGATTATGAATTTGGGAGTTTTGTGTTTGGGGATTATGTATTTGGTGGTTTTTTTTTTGTGATTCTGTTTCTGGTGATTTCATTTTGGAGGATTTAGTATGCAACCCAATCGCCATCAGGGGGCTCCTATGCTAGACCTAGGGACGTGTTTTGAGTTTCGTTGGCCAGTTCTTCTTGTATTATGGATTTGTAGAGAAGTTCCCCTTTGTTTTCGGCATTCGAACATCGAGAGATTAGAATTTGTAATAAAGGTTGGACGCAGCAGTGACATCTCCCAGACCCCTTCTATTGCTACCGATAGCTGAGCTAGCTATCAAGCTCGCGAATATCTCTCACTCGCTGAGGAGGGTTTTTCACTTCGGTGTCCGGCATGGTCTGAACGACCAAAGCCTTGGCCTTCGTCCTCTTGTGAGACCACCTCAGAGAAAAGATTCGTTACAGACAGTACTTCTTATTACAAAAAAAGGTAGCTAGCCCATCATTGTAATGTGATGAGCCTCATTCAGAGTAAGCATTTGTTACGGATTTTCCTTTTCAAGTAGCAATCAGTAGATTAAAACAACAATCAGAAATGCAATTTTCTATGTCACTCCACATGCCCATTCCGGACAAAAAAAATTTTTTTTAACATGGATAAGTTTTTTCTGGGCTCAACGCACTGATGCATAATTTCCGATTTGGGCACACACTTTAGATAATCAAATACGGCATGCGGTGAGCATAAATAGTTTTCAGACAAGTTAGGCAATTCTGAAACTAAATTAAAGGTTTTTAACATGAATATGTTTAAAAATTGGTTATCCAGGTGAAGTATCTTAGTGAGGATAGTCATGAGTTACGTAATATACAGTTCGCACTGAATCGTAGGTAACTTGCTTGGTTCCTTAGCTTAGTTCCTAACGAACGTCGAATGGAAGCATATTTCCATCAGAATACCCTTTAGCCTCAATCTAAATACTTCTTCGATTTCAAACCTTTTCATTATCATATTATTCAATCAACTGGCAATTTCCAAAAGCCACTTCATTATACTCCGTATTGAAACTTTGTCGATGGAGTCACTTTATTCTCTTCAATTAAGCAAACCCCGCACAGCCGGCGCGGTTGGCGCGCGACCTCCCATATACTCGGATACGGACTCATCATCATTCATCAAATTACAGCACCTTTTCCGCCATCATCCGGCTTCCTCCATTCAATACGATTTAATTAATTATTTATTCGTGGGACATCATTTTCACCAGCATCATCAGCGTCATCGGGTCGCCTCTATACTCACTCAGTGTAAGAAGAGGTCATTATCAATTTTTCGATGGACAGATCCGAAGCAAATTCCAAAAATAAATCCACCTTTACTCTGTGCAAGGATATCCTGTCATTGTATAAATAATGGCTATGAGATACAAGAGTAGTATAGGAAGTCTAGGCATCAGCACTGAGAGGCTGAGAGAAGTAAGATTCCCACTTAAGAGGACAGACATGTACGGAGTATACGTAAAATCGAGAATCAAAGATCCGGAAAAGTCGCCCTAAACCGACTCTACAATGGCCAAAATAGTGGTCCTGGAACGGAACATTGTTTGAACGTGAACACACAATGGTTGGTAGAAATTTATATAACAGGAGAGAACGAGCAGTGGATGGACGCTATGGGAATGAATCTAATGATCCGTTAAGGATATCTTTACTTCTGAAATCTCAACGAGATGATTTATGTCGAAGCATTGAAACATGGGAAGTGGAGTCTGATTTCTTGTAGTATTCACCCGTGTCGGCTGCTCCGGTAAATTATGAAAGTAATGAACTGGAAGACATGCAATAATGCAAACTTTAGCCATTTTTCGATACGATTGCATTTTATGTAGGCGGTCCAGTATAGACGAGGATATGGGGAAGCGAGTTGGTATAAATCAAGTTTCAGGCGAAAGTTTTCAAGGGTCCTTGTTTGTTGTTGCGAAGTTTCAGTGAAATTGATAAGGACATTATCTAGTACGGACTGATATCATTTCAATAAATTTCGATGAAATTCCGTTTGAGGTCTTAATGGCAGGGCAGAAATGTGTCTGTGTAGTGTGTTAATTGCCTTGACCCTTCCAGGGGCATGGACGCATCGACATGTCTATGTCTTGTTGGGGTTTTGATAGCATATATACTTTTCGGAAGTGCAGTTCCTAGAATGCATTTTCTATCCGCGTCGTTTTTGTACTTATATGCTCGGAGCGCAGTCGGAGTTCTATTAGTACCCACAGGAAGGTTTTTTTTGTTTTGTTCGCTCTGAGGATTGAACCTTAATTTTTTAGATCAGGCGCCGACTAACTTTTCCAGCAGTGACGTCTCAAGCACCTAGTACAAGTTGGATGTTGAATTAAGGAAGCGAGCCAGTTTAAAGTGAATTTTTAACGACCAGTCTAATGTACACAACACAAACATATCAAAATACAATCAATTAGACCCTTAAAAAAACGTACATTAAGTTAACCATTTTTTTTTGCTTTACATGTCGGTCAATATTATTTATATTAGTAAATTTAACTAATTTAATAATAAACACGTTTTTCTGTTTCTACAATCTAATAACCATCTATCTATGAAATGCGGTAATTGATACAAAAATCACTCTTGTGTTGCGAGGGGACTCCCATCGAGCTAGTACTAAACCAATAGAGGAAAGCATATTAAATTAGCGTTTAATAAATACATACGAGTATAAAAAATAAAAATGTACAACAAGAAACTTATACGAGTAAACAGGGTGTACCGAAACTACTGCATAAGCGGTGTGCGGTAGCGGTAGTTTCAGAATGGCCTGTATATTCCAAATCATGAAAACTCGCGATACTTTCTTAAATTTATGTAGAGGGAATCCCTTGATGTAGGTAATGGCTACGATAATTTTTATGAATTAAATTTAAAGTAAATACGTAGATGAACAAGACATGTTGGGGTTTGTATTGTTAGAAGCGGCTGAACGACTGAAGCTTGACGAGGATCATAAAAGCGATCATCACGGAGCATCAATTCTGTGTATTTTAAAGGTTGTTGAGTCGCTTGTGCAAAAGCACCATCAAGCTCCGCATGAAATACACATTCTTCGTGATGGGTCGACTTTTTAATCGTCTCCATGCAATAAGCACACTTAGGCGAAATTCACACACACGACACCGCGCTGCACGACTGCTTGAAATTTCAGTCGAGATACACAGCATCAAATGGGCGGATTCACACTCATCGCTCAGCATGCGATACGATCGACTATGCTTGGTTATTGTGCGTTGCTGCGTCGGAGCTGAAAATGTAATATAGGTTAGGTTAGGTGGCGGCTTCACGGCTCCGCATAGACCACTTGGGTCCATAGCGATACCACAAAGAAAGACAACAGAGATCGTTAGGTGTTGTTATCAGTCGTAATCAACAAGTCCTTGTTGAGCTCGAAGGTTTTCATCGCGCCTGCGAATCTTAGAAGATTCATTATGTTAAGGTTTGCAATCGATTTAAGGTTGCGGGGAAAGTAGTCTCCAAGATATGTATGCCTTGTCCGAGTGTCGGGCATTCGCACAGGAGGTGCTCCAAAGTTTCCTTGGTATTTGGCAGCTTGCAGTTCCTGCAGCCGCTGTCTGTGATCAGTCCCAGTCTGTGTGCGTGCTCACCTATTAGGCAGTGACCCGTTAATAAGCCCACTAACATTGCACATTTACCCCTAGAGAGGCCTAAGAGTATATCGGTTTTCTTAGTGTTGTACGAGTTCCAGAGTTCTCTCGTAATTCTGGAGTTGACGGTTCTGTTCCAATTTTGGTTGGCCCGTTGCATCTGAGACTCAATTTTTGTTTTTAGTGTTTGTATTGGAATAGGAGTTGCTATTGCCATTGTGGCGTCCAATGCAGCTCCCTGCTTTGCGAGTCCATCCGCAATATCGTTGCCAAGGCAACCGCTGTGGCCTGGTATCCATCGGAGTTCCAGTTTCCTTGAAGTGCCCAGTCTCTGAAGAATTGAGAAACAGTTAAGCACTGTCTCTGATCTGATAGTGTCTGACTGCAGTGCTTTCAGCGCAGCTTGACTGTCTGAGTGAATGTAGATGTTGCCCATCCTGCGTGTTGTTGAGACTAGCTCCGCAGCTTTTTGTATCGCTACCACCTCCGCCTGGAAGATGCTGCACTCGTTCGGCAGTCGGAGCGATACATTGTGTAGGAGCTCCGGCGAATGAACCGCGGCTTCAACACCTGTTTCGGTCTTAGAGCCATCCGTATAGAGGTTTAGGGAATTCTTAGGTCTGCTCTCGCCTGTGGAGTAGAAATCCCTTTCTGGTATGGTTACCCGGAATTTTCTCTTGGAGTCAATTACCGGTTTAATGAGGTCTGTATTCTCGAGAGGCAGTTTGATGTTACGATGACCATAGGGCCTCGTACTAAATTGCCCCGTTTCCCTAAGTCTTAGTGCACATTTGGACGCTGCGTTCACTAGAAACAGGTCCAGTGGGGGTAGGTTCGTAAGCTAAATGTAGCTAATCTGAATATCGCCTAAGGTGCATTTTGCTAGGCACCACTCTGCGTTGGTCGCAGGCGACGGTGGAAAAGATACATATAAATAATGCCCCGTGCTTTATGAGTTGATCGCTAATTGCGAACAATGTGCGATGATCGTATGCCTTGCAAAACACACCTTTAGCTTTGGCTTCAAACATTGATCGGTTAAAGATTCCCCGTAGAGTGTTTTTTTCTTAGTTTTGCTTATCTTTACAGTCATCCGTCAAGAACCTGTATCAGTTAGTGTTTTTTTGAGCTGTTTGGAGCATGAACTTCAATAACGCAACACTTCGTTTCGGTGCTTTTTTCCATATCACAATGCATCAGTGGAAAAGCAGGTTTTGCAGAGGTTTGTCTTCATTTAAAGATTGGCTCTAGAAAAATTTGTAAAAATCAATGAGTTGTCTAATGGTGCGTTTTAATTAATTTTTTTTCAGGACAAATTTATACTTTGCTTAAGGGGGGACATCACAGTAAAATTTTGGAAAAATCTAAAAAAAATTTTTTGGCGTAAAAGGTGCTTTAGAGTCTTAAAAATAATATACCAAAAGATGGAATGCACCAAAGATGTCTAAATGCCCAAATTTTCCATTCTGCGGTAACGCTCCTCAGTTATGCTCCGAGCAGCTTTTGTGATCCCGGCGCACGCTGTAATTTATGAGTACGGGAGCCGGTATAACGGCAGCCGATGGAGACAGAACTGCCCTCCGAAAAGTTTATAGTATTTAAGAATGTCTATAGGGGTCACTATATATAATATACATTCAAAGAACACCTGTGTGGCGTCAGTAAACCGAATGTCGATCGTTGAAATGGACGCTTTTTCGCTTCGTGTATACATTTTACAATATTCAAATAATAGTGATAAAAAAGCAGTGATTATTGAAAACTATGAGTGACATAAAGAAGAGCCGTGAAAGGAAAGGTGTAAAAGGTGATAATTCGCACGAAAAAAAAAACCGAAAATGAAAAACAAACGACCGTTGAATCGCCATGAGATAGAAAAGCCGGAGGATTTGGACGTCAGTGCATCGGCAAAGAAATTAAAACAGCGAGATATTACAGACGTTGAAGTAGATCCTACGTTTGGCTATAATATCGTAAATTTTGTAGCGGTTTTTGCAGTCATTTCCAATGTCGTCGTATGTAAAGTGTGTCATTCTTCAGTGAGTTTCACGGAAAGCAGTAAACGAGGATTCTGATTTAAAATTGTTGTATCCTGTGAGAAATGTAATAAAACAGAAATACCGAGTTGCCCATATATCAACAATGCCTATGAAATTAATCGCAGAATTGTTCTTGCCATGCGATTACTTGGTGTTGGTTTGCAAGGCATAAGAAAATTTTGTGCATTTATGGAACTGCCCCGCCCGGTCTACCAATCCGTTTATGATACGATCATTCAAACCATTTCCAGTGCAACAGAAATCGTTTCCAAGAGTAGCCTGTCAAATGCAGTGGAAGAAGAAAAGAGAATTTCTGTCGAGAAAGGAGAAAAAAACGGAATCACGGAATCGGGCGATGGATCATGGCAAAAACGTGGCTTTTCATCTCTGTATGGTTTCGTTTCACTTATCGGTTGGCACACTGGAAATAATTATCGATGTCTTAGTGAAATCCAAATACTGCAAATCGTGCGAATACTGGGAAAAAAAGAAAGACACCGAAGAATACAGGGAATGGGCAGAAAATCACGCGAACAAATGCAAAGCAAACCACGAAGGGTCAGCTGGAAAAATGGAGGTGGAGGCAGCTATTGAAATGTTTCAACGCTCTGAAAAATTGCATGATGTGAGGTATGTGAGTTATGTCGGCGATGGAGACTCCAAAACCTTCAAAGGTCTCACAGATGCTAAACCGTACGGAAACGTGACGATAACAAAAAAAGAATGCGTAGATCACGTACAAAAACGCATGGGCACCTCCGTAATTTGAAGAAACGCACAAAAGGCTTGGGAGGAAAAGGGAAACTGACAGGCAAGCTGATTGACGAACTGTCAATATATTTCGGGGTAGCTATTCGTAGAAATTGCGAATCAGTCGAACAAATAAAGAAAGCTGTATGGGCCACATTGCTTCACAAAATATCTACGGATGACCATGCGCAACACGACGATTGCCCGACTGGAGAAAATTCATGGTGCTCGTGGCAAAGGGCGAAATCTTCGGACAATTTGGACACTTATACGCACAAATCACCAATGTCTAATGAAGTTTATGAAGCTATTAAGCCAGTTTATGAACAACTCACTACGGATGATCTTCTCATTCGCTGCATCGGGGGTTTCACTCAAAACAGCAATGAGAGCTTCAACTCTACAGTGTGGGCGATGGCTCCAAAAACTATGAATTCCGGCAAACCAATCCTCGACATTGCTACAGACATCGCTTCGTGTGTTTTTAATGACGGATTAATATCGATTTTACGTATAATCCAGGTCATGGACATGAAAATTGGCTTCAAAAGTCACCAACTATGCATGGACGTGGATGAGAAACGCATACAGAAGGCGGAACAATCACTGAGTATCGGCGTAAAACAGGCCCGCATCGCTTTGAAAGCAATTCGGAAGGACCAAAAAGAGGAGGAGATAGATTTTGAATGCCAGTTGTATGGTGCAGGCATCGCAGATTAGAGGTGTGTAAGAATATTATATGATTTTACAGTACTTGAAACTTTAAACGCGTTTTTCTCAAAACCACTTTTTTTGAAATGGGCGGACACATAACTCGGGCAAATTTTTACCGATCGATTTGACATTTTGACAGTATATTCCAAAAGCTTTTCCCTATCGATCCACGTAGGATTTTTTTTATATTACTTGGTTTTTTTTTATCAACAATCTTATGACGTTTTTTTTGTAAAATTATCAACTTATTCTTAAAACGTGCACCATTTCGTGAAAAATCAATATATCGAAAAAATCCTACGTGGCTCCATAGCTGTTGATATACAGAAACTAAAAAACTTTGATTATTTGTTCTAGGTCATAAATTACGGAGTCGATATGTCCGCCCACGGACCCCCTTCCAAAAATAGGCGCCTTGGGAAAAGTGCTGTACATCCGCCATTTTGTTTCAAAAAATGTTAAAAAAAATTATTTTTTTGTAGTTTTTTAATAGTACTATAAAACCTACTATACAAATTTTCGATTGATCATTTCATTGAGACAAAAAAAAAATAAATCCCGAAAATATGCCTCCTTATTCGTGCTCTACTGTGATGTCCCCCCTTAAGTTAAATTCATAATTTTCCATGCCATTTTCATGTTACTCCCAAGTCAAATTCATGATTTTTTTTTAATTCTTTCAATTCACGTTGAAAGGTTTCAATTCAAAATAATATTTTGAAGTGATTTTCTTTAATGCAACTTGTATATTTTTATATTAACAACAATTCATTGTCGCATAAGAATCCAGCAGCACTGTTTATGTTTCACCAAAAATTTGACTCAAATTTCTAGAATTTGATTTGAAAAAAATAACTTGGAAAAATTATCTGAATCTGCTTGAGCTAAGCATGACTTTGATTTGAAATTGACTTGAAAAGTTAGAAATTTGCATCGCAAATGGTCTATAACAAAGCCCCAAAACAAATAAATGGAGTTCGTTGCTATCTGTAGAACAGGTTATCATCAAAATAGCTAAATTGCACGTAGTTATCAGTCCAATGGATTTTCATGACCTCAAGAATCTTTTCTTGAAAATAAACATCAATGAAGAAAAAAAAACTAACCGAACTACGTATAAGACGCATCCAATTTAATCTCAGTCATTCACTCAGCTTTAGAACGTTCACTAAAATGGCTGGTTCTTTGAATAATCTCAAGCGAATTTTGGCTATTTCTGGTTTGTATCTTTTTATCGGATTGAACTAAACATTTTTAGTATAATTGTGAGCAATTATTGTAAAAATAATCAATTCTTACAGTTTTTGTGACTATCGTGTCGGCGGATTCCATCACACGCGCCCAGTGGGAGGCGAAACCAGCGAAATCAGAAAGAAAATTCAGCGGCACCATACCGTACGTTATTGTTCACCACTCCTACCAGCCGGGGGTTTGCACGACGACCGAAGATTGCAAGAAAGCTATGCGAAATATGCAAAAAATGCATATGGCTAAAGGTTGGCCCGACATTGGATATAGTTTCGCCGTTGGCGGTGATGGGAATATTTATGAAGGACGTGGGTGGAACACGGTGGGCACCCATGCTCCCCGATATAATTCACGAAGTGTTGGTCTCTTGATGATTGGCAACTTTATGGGTGAGTTTCTAATACAAGTCACTCTTAAACTTTTTTAATTCTTGGGTTCCCATTTCAACAGATTCTCTACCATCAACCACTATGATCAGTGCTGCCAAAAAGTTCATAGCTGACGGTGTAACAGAGGGGAAAATATCGGCCGATTACAAACTGCTTGGACATAGGCAAACTAAAGCAACCGCATGTCCTGGCGATAAGCTCTACGAGGAAATCAAATTATGGCCCAATTGGAGCTCTAATCCGTAGATTAAGATAGTGAGTGGGTGGTACTTAATTTTTTTTAATATACATAGAAATTAATTTATTAAAGCAACTATCTCATTGTCATGTCGTGACTGTAAGAGACATTCCTATCTATACGGACAGTCAGGCTGCGATTCGCTCGCTTGACTCTGTTCTCACTACATCGAAAACTATTCTGAAGTGCCGCTCGGCCCTCATGGAGATGAGTTACTTTTTCAACATTACCCTCTACTGGATACCGAGTCACAGTGGCTTTGCGGGCAACTGCAGGGCGGACGATCTTGCACACGAGGGGACAACCGGTGTCGTCGATGGGCACTGCAATGACATTAGAATGCCAATTGCATCATGCAAAGTGGCAATTAAGTCTGTGTCAGTGAATAGGGCGACTTGCTAATACCAGATGGCCCAATAGTCGCACTTGCTAAACGACGAGAATGATTTGGCAGAAATTCGATTCTAGCCGCTCTGCCTCTTTGGTGGCACTGAATAGAAAGCACATTAGTAGAGTGGTGGGGACTATCACAGGGCACTGCCCTATTTGTGAGCTCGCATGGAGGCTCCGTCTTCCTCATCATGACTACTGCAGGAGTTGTGAGGATGAGGATGAGAAAGAGAGTGTCTTGCGCCTTCTATGCCGCTGTTCGGCACTGGCCATCAGGAGGAAAAAATTCCTGGGCTCCTGGTTCTACTTTGACATGGAGGACCTCAAGGATATGAGTGTGATACAGCTCAATCGCTACATTGCCAGCACAGGCTGGTTCGGAACCTAAGTTTCCTAGCAAGGTGCTTTGTTACTGGTGGTATGACAATGGACCCATCAGAGGTCTAAGTGTGCTGTGTTGTATCATGGCAGCCCCTTAACCTAACCTAACCTAACTATCTCATTTCTTTAAGAGACAATATTTATTTTCCAAATGAACTGCCTTTGGCCGATTGCTTTCCACGGGCGGGATTCGAACCAACATGGTATCTCCAAAAAACCTTACCCGAACCAAGCAACCGCTGAGCATTCGCAGAGAAGATGTTTGGTGAATTCAACGTCTTCCTGGCATAACCGAAATTCTATCTCAGTGGACAGACCTATTTTATTGAGGTGATATCTCGCCCAGCTCGCACGCACGCCTTAACGACTTAGGCCTAACAGCCTATCATGTAATCTGCAGAAGATGTTTGAGAGGCTGATGGATATCTATCTACGGAGTAGTATTCCATCGCGGCTCTTATCTACATCCCAACAAAGGCAAAGGCAGGACGGTGTATTCAGCTTTGCACTCCTTAGTTAGTTACATCGAGAAATCTCTTAGCTACATAATATATATTGAGGCATCAGTCTCATGTTTGACAACCGGCGTTTCTGGTTCGAATCCTGTCCACGACGACGTTCATGGACATGGATCTGCAGGAGGTGCATGCTGGCAACTGCATTCTCCGAAACCAGTTTATGCCATCGAAACGCCAACTGGGCCACATGGAACAGTTGACGCGCTATGCCCCACAAGGGGTTAGGGCAATTGAGAGAGAGAGAGAGACATAATATACCATGGTCGTGTTTCTAGACACTGAAGACGCTTGTAGCTGCATCAAACCTGAAGCTGTCATCAACGTGCTTTCTGGATACACATGGTTCAGCTTGAACTGAGCCCGGCAAGTCGGTGTGTAAGAGGAGCTTTAGTGTTACCTTCGGACCTCCGATGAGGAAGCTGTCTCGCTCGTTTAGAAGGCCGATTCCGATAGCCTGCTTCCTGTGGACACGGCACTTCTGATAGCGGCTTTCGCAATACCTACTCAGCTCTCCCGCTTCGAACGTTTAAGGAGGATGTTATATCCAGTGTGCGAATATCTGTTCCCGTCACACTGGTTACTATTGTACATTTTGCCCTGTTGGACTTCCTCCTAATTTGAGGCCCGTTTTCTCAATGTCTGATTAAAATTTAAACTCCAGTTAAACAGACATTGAACGTACCCATCAGTCAAATTTTACAGAGAAAGCAAAACAACAACAAATTTTATATCGAGTTTAAATTTTAACTGGACATTGAGAAAACGGGCCTGAGTCCTCTTAGAACTAACCTTCAACTGATCACCTAACTAATCTTTGCCAAGAACACAAAATAAGCATATCTTTTCCACCAGCCTGCTGCAATCATTGAAGATTTCCTTAAGCTTTGGTTTCATAAAACAGGATACACATCCGTCCTGTGTGCCGATTTTCCAACTTCAAAGATATATTTCAAAAGCCTCGCAATACTACACAATCGTACACAACTTGAGTGCGTTTTTTGTAAACTCCGTACAAGTCTTATGCAGTTTTGCCCGCTCACTTCAGCATTAAGACATGCACCTTTTGCCGGGACATTTCAATTAAAAGCATTCCTTGGTCTCTCGACAAGAAAAAAGCCAGGTACAGGTATTACAGGCAAGTAATTTCAAGTATTATCGTAAATCTTAAAATCCTGTAATGCTGTGCCATTTTCTTCCTCTGTAATATCTTTCCCTCCTTCACCTTTTTCGTTTAGTGTGTGTATGTGTGCGACGCTCGTCTTCGACAATAATTACACATCCTAAAAGAAAACTTTTCTTCTCTCCCACGTATAGTTACTAACTTAAAACATTGCCATAACAGCCACCAGCTAACATATGTTACGGGTGTGCGCGACTCCAAACACAAGTGCCAGGACCCAGCACTATCGTCCTGGCGTAGAAGAACCAAGAAAAAAAAAGAAAGAAAAAACAAAGATTTTTAAAACTAAGGAACTTATGCTCGTAAAGAGTTTTTAATGCCGAGAAAGTGCTCAGCAAGTGCATTTACTTGTGGCTTGACTTGAAATAACTACAAAAGAGGCGTACACGTACTGGCATAGTGTCGAATCCTTATGCAGCCCTTTATATGTATAGGAAAACGATGGAAACTGCGGAAAAAATGAAAAGTTTATCGTTCGCTGCACATACATTAAAAAAAAGTTGAGGACGGTCGACGACAACTCGACTTAGAAAGTTGCCCTCTTCATCAATTTTCGCACTTTTACGCTAAGTTAAGTCTAGGGTGGATAATTTGAAGCGAATGTTTACTTGAGAGATGTATATTAAGGCATTTAAGTGTACTCGTGAAAGAAGAACTCAAGCAGCAGGTATGCTGCAGGTAAAACGATTGACGAGAGAGAAAGACTCGGAAGAAAGATGCTGCACCGATTGTGAGGAATAAGAGCGTAATGAAAACAATGGGTGTCAGGCCACGCTCAGGCTCTCGTTATTTCCGGTGAGGTTATTGAGGAGGATATGAAATCCATCACCTTTGATCCTATACTCAATTGTCCTAAGCCCCTACGGGGCATAGCGCGTCGCCTTTTCCATGTGGCCCAGCTGACATTTCGTTGGCTTAAACTAGTTTCGGAAAATGCAGTTGCGAACATGCACCTCCTGCTTCCCTATTTAGCCGCCTACCTGCGATAAGTCGGGAGATGCTGTGGCTTACTATTACGCCCCGCACCAAAGCACTACAATCGTTCAATAGAATAAAGCACAATGGTAAGTTGGATCTATATCGCTCCACACTGACCGAGTACAATGAAAAGATTAGAGCAGCTAAACACAATATCTGGACACACTTCTATGAAGGCGTACAGAACACCAATACGGCAGCTTGACTGCATCGCGTTCTGGCCGGGAGAGGCTCTAATACAGTAAGCACACTCAAGAGAAGGGCAGGTAGTATGATAGAAGACTCTGGAAGCACAGAAAAGCTTCTTCTTCAGACTCACTTCTCCGGGTGTATCATCGAACATGAAGATAGCAGAAATCTGGACAATCACTTTATGTCCCCCAGGGTCAACCGGTGTAATTGTGGGCAGCTGCAAGTGAAATATTTAAATATGAAAAAGTCTATTGGGTAGTTGGAACATTTGAGCCCTTCAAATTGCCTAGCACTGACGGAATTTTTCCAGCGCTTTCTGCAACAAGGACAACAGTCACTTGTTCCATTCCTCCTAAGCATCTTTCATCTACAGTTATACTTTGGCCTACATTCCCAAAACCTACAGGTCTGCGAGAGTGATCTTTATTCCTAAAATGGGCAACAGAACCATGGATGACTACAGACAGACCAATCAGCCTAACATCTTTTATGCTTAAGGCATTGGAAAACATCATTGATGCTCATATTAGGAGTTAGCTCCTCGTGAGTAACCCCCTTCAACCTAGACAAATTGCCAATCAATCTCTGCATAACCTTGTTGGTGATATTGAAGCGGCTTCGACAGCGAACGAAACGGTTCTATACGCGTTTCTTGATATCGAGAGTGCTTTTGACAACACCTCTTTTGATTCCATCGACAGCGTTCTCATAGCAACAGGTGCCGACATCAATACGACTGTCTGGGTGGAACGCATGCTCTCTTAGGAAGTATGCAGTTAGGACGTGGGACACCAAGCCCCGCATTGTCCTCTGGATTTACAAAGCTGTTATTCGGCCAATTATTGATTATGGAGCAGTCGCTGGTGGAAAAGAGCGACCACCTCAGTTGGTAGGGACACTTTCACCAAAATACAAAGGTTTGCATGACACATAATAATGGAAACCAAGAGCTCCTGTTCTACTGAGGCCCTTCAGGCTTTGTTTGACCTTCCGCTACTGCACATTCGTATTGAGGCAGAGGCGAAAATTGCAATAGCACAGCTTAAAGCCTTTAATGTACAAATCAGACTGAATCCGGAACAAAACTAGCTGGCGGCTAAGTCACAATACGCTCAGCATGCCATCTGATCACCTGACTAGGGAGCTGTGTGAGTAGTGAGCGGAGTCCTTCCGCTCTCTTCACCCTAACACAATAAAATGGTTAACCGACGGGTCCAAAACGGATGAAGGATCAGGTGCGAGCATCGTCGGCCCAGGCCACAGGCTTTTCATAACCATGGGAAATTTCCTCACCATCTTCCAAGCGGAAGTTCATGCCAGTGAGGTCTGTTCGCGACTGTGCCAGGCCACAACATAGGAATCTTTACCGATAGCCAGGCGGCCATCATGGCGCTGAATAGTATATCGGTTCAGTCAAGACTAGTGAAGTTTTCTCAAGATTTTCTCAGACGGGCTTGCCAGACGGGCATCTGAGGCCTCCTTCATTGGCCCAAACCCTTCCTGCGGTATTCCTATCTGCCTTGTCAGGCAGCGGATTAGGGAATGGAAGCGAGAGAGGGCTGCCTCGCTGTGCGAAGCTCTCCTCGGTACGAGACAATCCAAATTGTTCATTGCGGGCTACTCTCATAACCGATCCCTTGGTCTAGGCAACCTGAGCAGAAACAGGGTCAGAACTATATGTGGATTTCTCAAAGACATTCCCGTTTTCGAGGTTACCTTAAGACAATGCGCATCGTTTCGGATGCAAGCTGTCGTTTCTGTGAGGCCGACGACGAAATCCCAAAACATATCCCCTGTGAATGTGAAGCTATTGCTTGCCGTCCAACGGCAGGACGTAGCCTCGATTAAACTCGGCCATCTCAGACGATTTATAGAGATAGGCAAATTGTACACATAAATCTAGTCCTGCTTTCCAGGATCCAGGCATAGCAAAATGGACTTATTATCGCAGTGCTTGTGGTTCTTTTAATTATCTATCTATCGTCGAAGATTCAGACCAATTTCTGAAAACTCTGGCTCCTTGCCTGGTTTTCATCTCTTTTTGAGCCATTATTCGAGCAAAAGCCTGACACTCTCTGCAGAATAAGAGCAACTTATACTAACTACCGTAATTATGCACCAGTACCGATCTCATTTAAACAAAAGTCCTTCACCAAATCTAAACTCATGCTTGTCCTCTATCATCCAGCCATACCCGAGGCCAATTACACTTCCAAGTCCTGAAACTCGCCAAACCGGCAGAAAAATAAAAGCAAAAACACTTTTCTATGTTTACGAGCGAATTTTAATTACTCTAATATTTATCCTAATTAGACATCTCCGCGGAACTTTAGACACGAGTACCAGAGTTGACTAACGCACCTTGGCCTGAGTGTAGCAGGCCTCCCTCATAAATAAGGGCGATAAAAAAGAAGCCTAATTTTATTCATGCTCGGGCATAATTCGAATTTACCCAAGCTCGCGAATTACCTTAATGAAAGTGCCGAAAAGCGACTGACTGAAATTATTGTTTAAGTGCCGTATTTCAAGTGAGCTTTGAACTTAAGATTGAGGCTACTATGTAAATCGCCTCCCACTCCACTTTGAGAGACAGCGACATATTTCATTGAAATTTATTGAGGACAGCGGAACACTTCTAAATCGACTCGGTACCTTTTTCTGTCGAAAATGTGGCCCCAGACTTTCTACAATAGTTCGGGCCATTTCTTTTGTCGTCGGGACAATGACGTCGAGACTGTTGATGGCCATGTTGTCCCTTTTTCCAACTAACCGTTCAACTAATTGAAATTTGTTGTCAAACAATTGATTATTGAATTAAGGATGACTTTGATGTTTCGGAAGATTTCGCGACGGGAAACTGAAATTGCACACCGGACGAGAAAATCAATTTGTGTCAAAAGATTATGACAAGAGTATTCCCTCCTCTTTGTCGGACACGTCAAGGAGGAGAAGTGGCTCTTCGGATTTGTGTATACGGAAATGTGTCCCTTTAAATAATGCCGATGTTTCATTTGTCGGAAGGAATGCTTAATTTTGGAATACTCGTCATCTGTAATGGAGGAAGTAATTTTCAATATTTGCAGGCTAAGCGAACTATTCCCTCAATGAATAATTCCCTGCAACAAAAGTGCCATATCCCCCATAAATGTTGTATGGGATTGGGGGCTTTTTGGAAAGGACATGCCATGCCGCTGATTCTCCTAAAAAATCGATTTTGGTTTTGGGTGGAAATTCTTTATGACATCCTCGAATGAACTCTAGATTTACGGGAGGAGGTACGGTAAGGGTAATTGATTGTTTTTTTTTTAATATTGCCAATTGGGAGTCGTGCATTTCGAATGTGTCTCTCCCAATTGCCCTAGCCCCTTGTGAGGCATAGCGTATCAACTGTTCCCTGTGGCACAGTTGACGTTTCGACGGCATAAACTGGTTTCGGAGAATGCAGTTGTCAGCATGCATCTCTTGCACATCCATGGCCACGAACGTGGTCGTTTCATCCTTCTCGGTGCTACTTCGTCCCTGTGATCGTATCATCAGTTTTAACTTTCGTGTATTTTTGGGAGTGTCACCATACATCTTAGCGACCTCGAAACTATTAAATCGACACTAATTTATGGAATTTTGGATATTTTATTCCTTCTTGACCATTCACGGGGGAAGGAGGGAGTAGGAGTGAACGAGGGGCTTTGGGAATGCAGTCATTCATCTCAGCGACCCAAAAAGCTAATGGTTTTGATACTAATCGCGGTCAGATAAAAATAATAGGTAGTTTCCACGTATTGTCCGTAAATTTCGTAAACCGTGATGATGCCAGCCCGGCCACACACTGTCGAACACGAACTCGAACATGGTACAAATGTCCTCAGAATGGCTCAACACTCACACAATTCCCACAAATCTGAAGAAAATTGTCCACTTGTACCATGTTCGTGTTCGAGTTCGGATTCGACGGTGTGTGGCAGGGCTTAAATTGGATTTTATTGCATGTAAAAACATTATGCAGTCGCTAACCAACTTACTTTCATGCTCGCCTTCCCAAATATACTCGTATCAAATTTTATATATCTTCGTTCGGTTAATCGGGGTTCTACTGTATATTGTAACATTTTGGATTCCCAAATCACCTTATTTTCCTCCTCGGTTTCTCGACAGTACTTGTAAAAAATTTCGCTTTTTGAAATGATGTCGCCCTCTTTGGTTCGGTTAAATGGGGTTTTACTGTGTGTGGTCGCAAACCACTTTAACTATCTATTCCTTTTTAGAGAATCCCAATGCTGTCAGTCAATATGTAGTGTTCGATATTGTAATGAACCACCTGTAATGAACCATATTATGGTCTGGTAGTGCTGCTCCCACCAGCAGATCGAGGCAGCACCTGATGAGTAGTGATCTGTTGGTGGTACGAAACCATCGGCCGAGGGTCCCATTACACCCGGACCCAGGTGCGACCGTGTGGCGTCTGATCCGTCCGTCAACCATTCCATTCGTATCGACTATTTTTTTTTTATTCCCCATTTTTACCTCCCCTGTTTGTGTTGTCTTCCCCAGGCCTATGAATTTTTGTTAATACGTAAAGGACAGGGGCAACGAGCGGCGAAAACCCCGCCCACATCTCCCGAACTGAGCTACAGCAAGCATAGGCCGCTGCTTAGCTCGTTGAGGGGCCTTTTTCTTCGCCAGATGGCACGGCCCGACCTACACGGTCAATTATGCTACCTTAGGCTCCGTCCCCACGGGCATCTTCGGATGCCCACCAAACCGTCCGTTACAATATCTATAAAAGGAAAATATGCAATTTAAATTCATAAGATCGATGAGACTTTTAAGAGCTGCCCCCTGTGTAAATACGCCACTGTTCTGAGGCAATCTTAATTGTTTATCGCGGGCTGTTCCTGCAGTCAATTGGCTCAACTTGAACAGAAGCAGGGGAACCTCCCTATTTCGCGAATAATAGGATAATTGTCTTTAGAGAGAACTTTCACCAGATATTGCATTATTTTTATTCCAACGTTCAAGGAGGGCTTCTTACCGACCCCGGAACGAACCTCTGTGCATACTAATCGCATTTTCAGTTTAATTAAAAACCCAAAAATAAAAAGAAAACAATTATTGAAATCGTGATTTGACGTCGTCGATCTAAATCCAAAGTCAAAGACATACATAATTAATTTTACATAATCGGCCTAAATACCTCGTTCACAGGATGAGAGCTAAAACTGCTGAGCCCAGGACGAAAAGCTAAGCAAAGCAGAATTCAATTTGGCTGAATGAAAATTCCACAGTATCTTTTCCGTAAACAACAAATTCGTTGTTGATCTTATGAATCGACTTTTTCAACTTTCGATTTAATTAAACTCTTTCGGGGAAAGAATCTTTAGACGATAGTTTAAAACACGATAAAGATTTCGAGCGCCTGGTACCAGGAGCCGTGCGGTCGGGTTGAGTAATCGTTGTCCTGATCGATGTTTTTAATGGTAGGGCGGTTGAATGAATTCATTTCACGGAAACAAGAGACAAAGTAAAAGAAACTGAACACTATCGACTACTTGGAATTCCTGCCCTTGAATCTTGAAAGGATTCTATCCGGCCAAAGGCAAAGGGTTCATTAAATGAAAAAAAAAAACTTTGCTGGAATACAAACAATTTTAAGATAATAAGGTTAAATGAGATATTTCCAAGGCACGTCATGTTTTTCTTTCGTGAATTTGTAATTTTGCATGTTAAAGTAATTAAAATGTGCTGCTCGTGGTTGTATACTATAGGGCAAGGATAACGGTGCAGGAGGAGCGACGTAAAAGGTATACTTTCAATCGGTGGAACATAATGCTGAAACATTCTGGAAGAAATTGCCAGGCACTTAGTACGCCTTGACGGACGGTAAGTGGAAAAAGTATCGTGGAAGGGTTTTCTTGTATTATTGTGGAGTCCTTGTTGATTTTCAATTAGATATTTTTTTTATTTCATTTTTAGTCTGAGCTCCTGTACCTTTTTATACCCTAGACTTTTAGGATAGGGTATATTGTTTTTGCTATGATTGTCCACAGCACACATAGACCGCATCAGGGTCCGTTGTGATGCCCATCGGGATAAGTAGTCCCGACCCATTCTAAACTTCGAACCAGCCCGAGCCCACAACAAAACGTTGGAGCTGGCCAATATCAACGTCCTGCAAGTCACCCAGGTCGGCAAAGTAGTAGGCCCCAAGCAATGTATATATATAAATGATCAGGATCGATTTAGCCATGTCTGTCTGTCTGTCTGTCATATATATGTAAAATAATTAAATATATTTATAACTCCCGATTAAATAAACTTGAAAAGCTCTAGCTTTGGTAGATTGCTCGCGAGGGTAATCTTATACTCTCCTGGAAAAAGAAAATCGATCAGTTGAAAACTAACGATAAGAGTTTGAGTAAGTTGGGCATAATTAGATTGTCAAGCGAAAAATGAGGCGCAAGTAGTTGGTCGAGGTGCAATTTTTTTGATAATTAGATTGCCGATCACGAAAATGAAAAAAAGAAAGGATCAAAATCCGGGATTCGGAGCGGAGCGGAGCGCCGGAGCCGAGTGGAGCGGGCATGAAAAGCCGGAGCGAAGGAGCGAGCGTAGAGCGGTTTTAACAAAGAGGAGCGGAGCGGAGTGGAGCGATTTTTTTTGGTGAAATCGCTCCGCTCCGATTTTTTTTTCATTTTCATTTGTATGGCAGAGCCCTAGAATTTAAGCACTCTAAATTTTGTTTGTACGACATTATATCAAGAAATTTAATGTGCATTACATTAGAAGAAATTGAAAATTGAAAACTGGTGGGTAGTAGAGGACCGTTTCCATATAGCGCGGTTTTGATCACACTTCGTTCGTTCGTCTTATCAAGTAACGTATAGTAAATCGGAGATTAAATTGAAAATTGGGTGCAAAATTTTATACGAGGGGACTAAATCTCCGAAAATTGATTCGTTGTAATCCAGAATGTATCTTGTATCTTTAAATTTCTTATGTGCCAATATTGTAGGCACATCATGATCACGTGGCGACTTGATATGTGATGCAGCGATTGTTTATCTTGTAGATGTTTTCTTATTTGCGCACATGAGCAAAAACAACAAAGGGTCGTGGACGTGTCGGTCTTCTTAGTTTCAACTAGAAATTAATGACCACTTGGTTTATGGGGGAAATCATTAGAGAGATCTTCGATTTTCGATTCTTGAAAGCACTATAGTTCTAGCTCTAGGGTGTTTATTTGGGATAAACACATGCAATTGATAGACGCGTTTTTTTTTTTCAAGATTTATATAGAGCAGAGTAGGTTAAGACCACACAATTACACTAACAATTTGATCTGAGCTGCTCTCGATAGAAAGTTAGTCCAGGACTTTCACTCTGTTAAATAGTTCCACATTTGACGGCGCAGGAGGTGGAAGTTTTCGACGAGTTAGTTTGGGAAGCACTTATAGTTCATTTTAAGTCAATAAAATGTTCGTTTTGTGTAATTATTTGGAATAGTAAACATATAAAATAATTTTGCTGCCTAAAGGAAATTTGTCAGGTTGTATCTGCACCAAGGATTTAAGTTTCCTCTTGAAATTTGAGTTGACATTTGAATTTTAACTAAATCAAGACACACTCTCCCAAGCAAAGACATGCCCCGTTTTTGTCTCCGCTACCCAAACTTGCTCTCGATCGTTTTTTTTCACCGCTTAACCTGCTCTACTCTGCTCTGTATGAAAAAAACGCAGCTGATATGTCTAGAAGGGAACCACTTTCGCGGAACATTCGTTTCTGGCCAACATTCGTTTTTTGGTTTGCTGAGATTATCTCAGCAAACCAAAAAACGAATGTTGATTTTTTTTTATATGAATAGAACGCACCCTACTCTAGTTCTAAAACTATAGATACCTTATTGTATGGTATATGCGAACAAATGCTACACTCGAAATTTTCATTTGTCCGGAGCGGAGCGGAGCGAAACTATTTACCCGGAGCGGAGCGGTTTCCTGTATTGTGGAGCGGGAGCGGAGCGGAAAAATCGCATCGCTCCGAATCCCTGATCAAAATCGTTTCAGCCGAAAATGTTTGGTCCTCAGGGGGTTAGTTCGTACCTGGCCCGCATAGACTACGATATTCCGAATATATGGGCAGCCTGCAACGGTACATCTCACGATGTTGATCACCTCCCGAATTGCTCAGAAACTCCCCAAGATATAAACACCAACTGCTCTGTGAGATGCCACTGTCGAAGCTGCAATTTCCTTGACCTCGACACCGTAGGAGAGGATGCCGCTACTGTCATATAATTAATTTTAAGTTCACACACATATTGAATTCGACGACACGTGTTGTTAGTTGCCTTGACCTCTCCAATGACATGGGCGCGTCAACATCTCTAGCGTTTGAATGCCTTGTTGACGCTCTGACAGCACATCTATTTTTCGAACATCCAGTGGCGTGGATATGGAGGGGGGGGGGGGGGGGGGCGGTTAAGGAGATCAATCGCGCTCGGTGGCCGTGGTCGTTCGGTCACCGCTTTACGATACTAATCTAGAGCTCGGAGTTCAAATCAAAATGTGTTAATTGCGGTGAACATCTCTAGTATTTCTATGCCGTGTTGATGTTTCGATAGCATATCTGCCTTTTGAAAGTGCAGCTGCTAGCATGCACCTTCTACCCGCGTCGTCTTTATACTGACAAGCTCGGAGCGCAGTGGGAGTTCTACTCGTTACCACAGGCCGATTTGTTTGCGCCGATGCTCGAACCTCCATTCTATAGATCGTAAAGCGGTGACCGAACAAACACAGCCACCGAGCGCTTATGAGTAATTAACACGCCTATGCCCCACTATGTAAACAACAAAACAAATTATCTCGAAATTACGTCAACAATATTACTAATCATCTCTATTGTTTGTGACTTTACCAATTAATTTATGACCCTATCTTTTGTAGCTTAGAAAATTGTAAACTGTAATTAATTGGTTTTCCTGAAGGAAGATAAATATTGTATTTATTTTAAGCTAATCCCTTTTTTACCTACAAAAAAAATTAGATAAGGCGCAAAACTGTGATTTTAATTTGTGATACTAATTTTCGGGGACTTAAGACATTATCGAATCAGCAATAATAATCCACTGATAACAGGTACAAAACGAAAAAAAGAGCACAGCTGTTTTGTTTTGGGAATTAGATAGAAATCCACACAAGTGGATAGAGGTATGAAAGATTTTTTTTTAAGAATTTAGCAATAATTCTATCGTAGTATACCAGGATATTTTAATAAATCAAAAGAGTATGTAATGAACCATAGTCTGGTCTGGTAGTGCTGCTTACACCGGCAGATCGAAGGCAGCACTTGATGGGGGTCCCGTTACACCTGGACCCCGATGCTAGCACAAGGGCTACTGAGCCGTCCGCCAATCATCCCATCCCTATCTCCTCATTGTTTTTATTCCCCATTTTTAGCTCCCCTGTTTGTGTTGTCTACCCCAGGCCTATGCATTTTTGTTAATACGTAAAGGACAGGGGCAACGAGCGACGAAAACCCCGCCCACGTCTCCCGAACTGAGCTACAGCAATCATAGGCCGCTGCTTAGCTCGTTGAGGGGCATTTTTCTTCGCCAGATGGCACAGCCCGACCTTCACGGTCGTTATGCTGTCTTAGGCTCCGTCCCCACGGGCTTCTTTGGATGCCCACCAAACTGTCCATTACATGTGACACAAAAACTTTTCTTTAAATGACTGTCAAATTGCCTTGTTGTGTAGACTTTTTGCCTTGGTATTTTGACAGTAAACGGATCCTTTCTTAAAGCAAATAACAATTAACTTATACGGTATGGGTGGCGGCATGTTAAGAGCCATAAAAGTTGTATGGCATCAATGGCTATCATCAGGGCTGGTCCAAGTCTAACTAAAGGCGCGGGCAAGCAAAGCAGCTTGGAGAAAACCGGTTGTGAGAGTGGCTTTTTGTCCGGGCGGTTTTGCTTGGTACTAATTATCGTCGGTAAGCCACTATCCCACTGAAGAATGAAACCCAAGATTCAAAATTGAATCATTCGCGCGTGTTAATTTCAACGGTGAGAATCACATTCATTATGAATTAAATTATGATCAGCTCTAAATTGATAAAATTCACTCTCAAACCTGGCTTCCCTCTTGGTGCACTCATTGACGCCCCATCTGCATCGGCGCCCTAGGCGATCGCTTGTTTTGCCTTAGCCTTTGACCGGCACTGGCTGCCATCCGAACAAATATCTGTGTATAGATGGCTTTGGCAGCTAGTCAGGATCACTATCATATTGTTAAGCTCAATATCAATGGTAGCTTCTTTGCTAAGATATGATTCGCCTCCCTTTTCTGCCAAACCATGCTCTGCTCCTTTGTTTCAGGGGTCGTATGGTGTACCCACGTCTACAGTCACTATACGGTCAAAAATGGTATCCCTCTCCTCCTGAGGCATTTCCAGGAATTTTTGAGCAAATTCAATACAGTTTGTTTTATGGTCGTCGCGCTCGGTGGCCGTGGTCGTTCGTTCAGCGCTCTACGATACTATATCTAGAGCTCAGAGTTCAAATCTCGGTGCGATCAAAAACTGCCTGTGGGTACTTATATAAATCCTACAGTGCTCCGAGCTTGTCAGTGTAAAGATTGCCGGATAGAAGGTGCATGCTAGCAACTACACTTCCGAAAAGTAGATATGCTATCGAAACGTCAACAAGGCATAGAAATGCTAGAGATGTTGACGCGCCCATGCCCTTGGAGGGGTCAAGGCAATTAACAACAACATTTAGTCATCCGCAACTTCTCATTAATGCTGTGTTTTGCTAGACAGCGGCTGGGCGATTTGCGTCTGCGGCTCGAGAGCAATTGATTCATCATTCAATGTCGGGGTTTTGTATGAAAATAGTACCAGTATGTTGGGCAGGTTGTCTATGCAATCAAGGATTTTTATATGTACGTGAGGAGAATGGATGGAAAGAGACGAATGTACTGTAGATGTAGAGTCCTTCGGTGGCAGCAAGGACATTCGAGAAAGGATATTTTTTGCAGTGAAGCGATATATGGGGATTATGGGTGTCATATGAACCGGGATGAAGAGGTGAATGTCCAGGAGTAGTGTAGATGGAATTCCGGATCCTTCGGTGGCGACAAGGATATTCGAAAAAGGATACTTTTGGCAGTGAAGCGAAATACGGTCAATATGGGTGTCATATGAATCGGGGTGGACACCCGAATATCCAGGAGTAGTGCGGATGGCATTTCGAGTCCTTTGGAGCGAAAAGGACATTCACGAAAGTCGAATGAAAAATGGGCAATATGGGTGTCATATGAACCAGGGTGAGGAGGCGAATGTCTAGGAGTACTATGGACGGCATTTCGAGTCCTTCGGTGCCGATAAGGATATTCGAAAAAGGATGCTTTTGGCTGTGAAGCGAAATACGGTCAATATGGGTGTCATATGAATCGGGGTGAACACCCGAATATCCAGAAGTAGTGCAGATGGCATTTCGAGTCCTTTGGAGCGAAAAGGACATTCACGAAAGTTGAATGAAAAATGGACAATATGCGTGTCATATGAACCGGGGTGAAGAGGCGAATGTCCGGGAACACTATAAATGGCACTTAGCGTCCTTCGGTGGCGACAAGGACATTCGAAACAGGATATTTTTGCTGGTAAGGCGAAATATGGGCAATATGGGTGTCGTATGAATCGGGGTGAAAAGACGAATGTCCAGGAGTAGTGTAGATGGCATTTCAACTCCTTCGGTGGCGAAAAGGACATTCACGAAAGTCAAGTGAAAAATGGGCAATATGGGTGTTATATGAACCGGGGTGAAGAGGCGTAGATGTAGATAACATTTCGAGTCCTTCGTCTACTTGCACAGCATTTACTCAAAAATGGTGGTGCGGACCAGAACAACGCTCGTTCTATCAACCAGGCTAAATGCGCATACGGCATGCTCTCCAAAATCTAGCAAAGGAGTTATCTCAGCACCAAGACCAAGCTGGGTCTGTTTCGCTCCCTGGCAATTTCTGCGTTTGCGTATGGTAGCGATACATGGAAAGTTCCAGTAAGAGTTACCAGAAAGCTGCAAGTATTCGTCAACTCATATCTTCGTCGAATTATAAGAATTTTCTGGCCCGAAACAATATCAAATGAAGAGCTAAGTCGGCGTACGGGGCAGATGCCAATCGACGAATTGATATGCAGGCGAAAATAGCAGTGGGTAGGTCACACATGTCGGAAGAGTGATAAATGCACTGCTTTGCACGTCATGAAATAGAACCCCGTTTCCAACCAAGGCCGACCAAGAAGGGGTCCTAGAATCACATGGCCACGATCTGTGGCAAAGGAGTGTAGCGCGCTGGTATTCTCCAGAACAGAGTACGATGGCGCGCAGAAGTGCAGCTTTCTGGTAACTCCTACGGAAATTTTCCATGTACTGCACCCATACAAAACTACAGACAGTACCCGAGAGCGAAAAAATATCAGCTTGATGTTGATGCTGAGACAACTGCTCTGCCAGATTTTCGACAGCATGCCGTATGCGCATTTAGCCTGGTTGATAGAACGGGCGTTGTCCTGGTCCGCACCACAATTTTCGAGGAAATGCTGCGCAAGTAGATGAAGGACTCGAAATGCCATCTACATCTACGCCTCTTCACTCACTACACCCATACGTTTGGCGAGAGACAAAAATAACTGATGCGTGTGGCTTAGCTGACGTTTCGTTGACGTAAAGCAGTTTCGGACGATATACGTTACCACCATGCAAGTCCTGTTCCCATTTAGCCGCCTACCTGTGAAAATCGGGAGATGTTGTGGCTTATTTTTATGTCGCGCACTACAGTGGGAAGACAACACAAATATTCATGGCCACGAATGCCGTGGACGGGACTTGAACGTGTAACGACCGTAGTTAGACATGAGCTGAACTACCGGTCGCCCCAATTTTCATAATTTCGATTTCAAACTCTGCTGCTCAAACCTTAAAGCTCTGCAGAAAAGCTTGAAAATACCGAAATTCGACCTAAAGATCACTACCCTCGACGAACTTGAATCTAGATTAAAAATTAATACTTTTCGTTCTTCAAAATTTTATTCACCATTACGAACAGAACAGTTTGGCTTAGTCATCATTTAAGGATTAGCGGTAAAACGGGCCCAGGTCTTGATTTCATTGAACAACCTATCGCCGGGGCAAGTAGTGGCGACAGCTTGTCTGTGGCCAATCAACTTGTATGAGGACGAAAGCTTGCCAGATGAGACGGCCGAAGCAATGAAGTTCTTGGCAGCAGTGATCATGGTAGCTGGGGCATTAGCGCCTGTAAACAAAAATAAAACATATTAGGTGCTGTTCTGACCACCCTACCATCATTCTGTCAATATCACTACTCACTTCTGAAATCACCAATCATGAGCAAACCAATACTTTGGCTGTTGTATCCCGGGGCATGGGCACCAACCGTATTGTAGCCACGTCCTTCGTAAACATTGCCATCACCACCAACAGCAAAACTGTAACCGATATCGGCCCATCCGTTGGTGTTCATGTGATAGTTTTGCATGGAGCGCATGGCAGCCTTGCAGGCATCGGTGGTGGAGCAAACTCCGGGTGATTCAGAATGATGAACGACAACGTACGGGATGACACCGGAGAATTTGCTGCTGCCAGTTGGTGCACGGGCACCCCATGAGGCACGAGAAATCAAGGCTCCATAGGTTTGTGGAAGGGCCACTATGGAAATAGAAATTTGAATTTTAAATTTATCGAATTTCACAAAAACAATTATTTTTAAAACGGACCTCCCAAAATCAAGACTAATGCCAACTTGAACATCGTTTTCAGTTTGATCGAACTGCGTTGATCAAATTAACTAAAGAGACTCCCATCGGGCACTTTTATAGTTGGACCCTAGTGCAGATGTAGAATAAAAAAGAACATCTAATCAACAGCGTTGATAAAAATTTATCAGTCAGGATAATTGTTAAGTAAATTAAAGTACGATTACGATTTAAAGTAAATAATGTTTTTGATTTAACTAAAGCTGTACATACAGCTGTAGATAAAATTATTATGAGTTCTACTGATAAAGATAGAAAAAAAAATTGCTTTAAAGATGAGATTCTAATTTTTTTTTCCTTTCAGTCGCGACTGGTAACGCATTCCGTTGAGAGTATTGAACGTTCAGATAGGCCGTTGTCATTGGCAGTTTCATTATATATTTTCGGCAGCCCCTTCATAGAGCTTCATTGCAAAACATTTTTTCATATTCACAGCCTGCCTGGGGCGACCGGTAGCGCGGTGTGTTGAGGCATCAGTCTCATGTTTGACTACCGGCGTTTCGGGTTCGAATCCCGTCCACGACAACGTTCGTGGCCATGGATGTGCAGGAGGTGCATGCTGGCAACTGCATTCTCTGAAACCAATTTATGCCAATGAAACGTCAACTGGGCCACATGGAACAGTTGACGCGCTATGCCCCACAAGGGGTTAGGGCAATTGAGTAGTAGTGAGTACAGCCTGCACCAGCCACGAGATTTACGATGAGACCAGTCACTAAACATGCTGCGAGACTAGCCCCGAGACATTTTGTGAATTCTGCCGTCTGGGAAAGCTGGTGTGATAGAAGCCAACGTGACTGGCTTCGCAGCTGGTCAAGTGGCTGATCTCGTAGCAGGTCACGTGATTGATATCGCAGCAGGCCACGTGGTTGGCCTCGCAGCACGTCTCGTTGCTGATTTTTCAGCAGGTCTCCGCAGCAGGTCTCGTGGCTAGTCTTGCAGCAGGTCTTATGGCTAGCCATTCTTATGGCTGTTCTTGTAGCAAAGCCACTTTAATCGGACCATCGTAATGAAGCGCTGCCATTAACATGAACGCTTAATAAACAATCACATAATTTGAAACTTCCCTTATTTCTTTCCTGGGGGGCAAAAACTCCTCTTCCATAGTCCTCCGCGTGGGCGCCCCCTGGAACGGCAGTGGTCACTGACCATTGCCAACCAACGTCAAGCCGCCAGTGATGGCGGTGCGATGATTTGGTTGAGGTACCCCTGTGGTGTGGGGTGTGAAAAAAATACCACGGCCTTTCCCTTTGAGGGCCTGTCGTTAAAACCGACAATCAAAGGACAGGATGTGTATGCCAGCAACTTGTACTATCCGAAATCTTTATATGCTAACGAAACGTCAACTATGCCTCGGATAAGGACTGACTCAACGGTTACGACTTTTAGCTATCGTACAATGACAAAGATTGGATTCTGGAATGTGCGTACTCTCCTGGACAATGGATCAGAAGGTCCCCAGAACGCACGCAGAGAGTGAATTTCTGAGGTACAAATTAAATATCTTAGGAGTTAGTGAGATAAGATGGTGGAACAGCGAAGAATTCATCTCTCCAACGGGCAGCACTGTAATGTTGTATTCCGGTAAAGCTACCGGTAGTCGTCGTGAGTCAGGTGTGGGGCTCCTTTTAACCAGAGCCGCGCGAAACTGTCTCTTATCCTGGGAACCGGTCTCTGACAGGGTCTTGACCGCCAGGTTCCGGACCAAAATGAGGAACATCTCAATAATACAATGTTATGCCCCTACTGAACCCGACAATGTCTTGGCAAAAGACTCCTTCTACGAAGAACTAAACGCCGTTCAGAGCAGAACACCTAAAGGTGACATTATAATGGTTATGGGTGATTTGAATGCGAAAGTTGGCGCTGATAACTATGGGCTCAGACATGTGATGGGGAGACACGGTCTTGGTGATCGTAATGACAACGGTGAAAGATTTGTAGAGTTCTGCAACTTTCACAGTCTCTTCATCGGTGGTACTATGTTTGAGCATAAGGACCACCACAAAATCAGTTGGTCCTCTGTTGATCGGCGCAGAACACAAAATCAGATCGACCATTTTGCCATTAGTAAAAGATTCAAGAGTTGCCTCCTGGACGTGCGAAACAAGAAGGGTGCCGATATTGGGATGGGAAGAGACCATTATCTTATGATCGCTAATGTTCGATTGCGTATTGCAGCCGTGCGCCGCCTCAGCGACGAAAGATCCAGGCCCCGCAAATTCAACACCGCTCGACTTAAAAATCCAGCTGTCTTTCAACAATATAATGACCATCTTGCGCAAAAAGCAGCTGAGATAACTAGTCACCCAGATAGTGACATAAACGAAAACTGGGATGCCATAAAAAATGCGTACATTGATAGCGCAGATACCATCCTTGGCCCAAACCCGGATTGCCGGAATAAGCCCTGGATGTCCGACGCTTCATGGCAGCGGATTGTTGAAAGAAAGGAGCTGAAAGTTCGTTTGGCTGCAGCATCAGACGACAATCGAAGCAGCATCGAACTCCTTTACCGTCAGAAAGCTCGAGAAGTTCAGCGTAGTGTGCGACGCGATAAAAGAGTTTATGCCAATTCTCTTTTAGCGTCAGCAGAAGAAGCCGCTAGAAGTAACAACTTAAACGCCGTATACGGTGTCATCAAGGAGTTTACAGGTGATCGTAACTCCTGCCAACATCCGGTGAAAGATAGTGATGGAAAGCTACTTATCTTGGAAGAAGATCAAATGAGGCGATGGAAAGAACACTTCGCCGCGGTCTTGAACCGTGTAACCTCTGGTGAAGTTCCCACTCATATAGATAATTTAGCTAACCATCAAAATGTGCGTATACGGTATACTGCCCCGATTCAAGAGGAAATAGTCACTGCAATTATTGCACTAAAACGAGGAAAGGCCGCCGGACTTGACGGCATCCCTGCCGAACTTTATCAAGCAGCGCCAAGCGTAACTGCCGATTTGCTGCACCTACTTGTTGATAAAGCGTGGAATACAGAGACCTTTCCCACTGAGTGGAAGGAAGGTTTGATCATCAAACTTCCAAAGAAGGGTAGCCTCACAGACTGTAATAATTGGAGAGGCATTTGTGTGCTTCCTGCCGTTGCCAAGATAATAGCCAAAATCGTCCTGGAAAGACTAAAGGCCCACTTAGAAAGCTAGAAAGCACAGTTGATGAAGAGCAGGCTGGCTTTCGATCCGGATTCTCCTGTGTCGATCACATTAACACCTTGCGAATCATCATCGAGCAATGCGCTGAATACGATTCTCCGCTTCACTTGCTTTTCATCGATTTCGAAAAGGCTTTCGATAGTGTGAACCGGGATTCTATATGGGCAGCCTTGCGCAGGAGAGGCATCCCTGAGAAGCTTGTGGCTATTATTAAGGCAACCTATGACGGCGCGAAATGTCGCGTTCTGCATAAAGGTAAGGTGTCGGGGGACTTTGAGATTCGCAGTGGAGTTCGGCAGGGGTGCATCCTCTCACCGATCCTATTCCTCATTGTGATCGGCGATGTGTTACATGCAGCCCTATCCGGACTCGACAGAGGAATTCAATGGACTTTGACATCTTATCTACAACATCTTGACTACGCTGACGACATATGCCTACTCTCCCACAAAATCATGGATCTGTCCGCAATGGCGTTAGATCTCGAGAGGGAGGCAAGCAAGGTTGGGCTAAAGATTAATACCAACAAGACCAAGGTGCTTAGCCCGCCGTTGCGAAAAAGAAATCCGACACCTATTGCCATCAATATTAATGGGCAGACTGTGGAGAAGGTAGACAACTTCGTCTACCTGGGTAGCATTGTTGCCGAAAATGGTGGTACGGAGCAGGACATCGCTCGTCGTATCAACCAGGCTAAACGCGCATACGGCATGCTGTCCAAAATCTGGCAGAGCAGTTATCTCAGCATCAAGACCAAGCTGGGCCTGTTTCGCTCCCTGGTACTATCAGTGCTTTTGTATGGGAGCAGTACATGGAAAGTTTCCGTAGGAGTTACCAGAAAGCTGCAAGTTTTCGTCATCTCATGTCTTCGTCGAATTTTAAGAATTTTCTGGCCCGAAACAATATTAAATGAAGAGCTAAGTCGGCGCACGGGTCAGATGCCAATCGACGAATTGATACGCAGGCGAAAATGGCAGTGGATAGGTCACACATTGCGGAAGAGTGATAACTGCATTGCTATGCATGCCATGAAATGGAACCCCATTTCCAACCAAGGCCGACCAAGAGGGGGTCCTCGAATCACATGGCGTCGATCTGTGACAAAGGAGTGTCAGGTACTGGGTAAGTCTTTTGGGGAGTTGCGCCCCATTGCCCAGAACAGAGTACGATGGCGCGCAGGAGTAGTTGACGCGCTATGCCCCGCTAGGGGTTAAGGCAAAGTAGTTATTTCTCCAGAGCACAACGAACCTAGGTTCCTTTTGTTGTTTACCAATGTCATTTGCATAATGGTCTCACTTTCTTCTTCAACCGAATCCGAAACCCACCGTTAATGGGAAAGCAGCTTCAAACTTTTTGTTGTTTTTAATTCTCTCCTCACCTTCTACTTTCAACCTTTCGCTCGATTAGGTTTCCGTTCAGTCTAGTACGTTCCATTTAATTTCATTAATTTTTTTTGTGCCATTCATTAGACTAGAAAATTACATTCGTACGAATAGGGAAAGTTCATTTCACCTGCAAAAGAATGTAAAGCATGATGAGTTGAGAGCCCCTCCCACCTGCAAGCCAGGGATGCATGGGACTGTACGTATGGCTATAATGCACACTCTGATTGCATTTGAATATATAAGTGTGTTTGTTCGTAAATAGTGAGTATATTGCATGACTCGTGCAATGAGGCAACCGTAGAAAATGGTCTGCACATAAAATAGACTGAAACTCGGCCAACAGGATATAATCCAATCGAGACACAACCCTAGTGCAACTTGAAATACATTACGAGTACAACTTATCGCTGGACTTTACCTTGACCAAGTTGGCTTTGGACTTGTTGTGCCAGATGGAAAGAATGGAAGTTTCCGTTCAGTTAGATTCTGAAATATGTGAAAAAATTGTACCCACTTAGATATACGTAGGGTAGGTTTCCGGGTACATGTATCCATCCAATTACCAGCTGACTTGCATTGCGAACGAGGAGCCGTTGTAAACGTTTGAACGCTCATCCGATTCCATTACCTTTTTTGGAGGGGTTAAAACGCGCTCGTCCTACTTGAATTTTATATTTGGCCCGTCCCATATATTCATGGTTGGTATTAGTGGTGGCTGCGGCAAGACTACCTAGAACCCAATTAGCGTAGAAGGCACCATTTTGAAGCAACAAACCTCATGAAATTTTGTTATTAGAACATAGTGGGAAATTTAGGGGGTGCTAGGATGCCTAGATCCAACCGGAGGCATTAGGAAGTAACGCAACTCCCCAATCCTTACCCCCGACACTTCTTAACAAAAGCTTTGCCCAAAACATGGTATCTGGATCTGGCAAGGCCCGGACATTTGCAAAGGAACTGAGTGAGGGTTTCCTTTTCGTCTTCATTCCCGCAGCTTCGGTAATGCAGACTGTAGGGGAAAACCAGTCCGACTGCGTGATTCTCTATAGGCCGACGTTCCGTGATGACTGCCGTGAGTCTGGCGACATCTCTACGTGATTTTGTCAAAACCTCAGATGTCCCCCACTTTTCACAGTAGGTCCATTATGGGTGCATAATGGCTTGCCATTTGGAATTCACAACCGTGCGGTAATGAAATACTGCACTTGGCAGCCCTCAGCGGAATGCAAACAGGTTCCGCATGAGAGCTGTCTAGGGCGGCACCCTTTCTGGCCAGCTTTTTGGCCTTCTCGTTGCCCTCTATATTCCTGTGCCTAGGAAGCCAGAGCAAGAGGTAATGTTGAGCCACCTGCCAAGGCAGGTTAGCTCCTCTCCACACCGCTTGACAATCTTAGAGGATGTTTTTACCAAGTCCAGTGCTCTGATAGCGGCCTAGCTGTCCGAGCAATTGGCGATGTTGTGGCTATGTGGTATAACTCTGAGAGTGTGATAAGCCTTCATAATTGCCAGCGCTTGCGCCTGGAAAATGCGGTCATGATTTGGAAGGCTGTAACATTCTGAGATACTCAGTGCATTCGAAAAGATCCTTGCATCGACGCCGCAGTCAATTTTGGACCCGTCGGTGAAAATCGTGATGTCAAAATCCTTCAGTAGCTCGCCTCCTGCCCATTTAGCTCAGGTGGGAAACTTGGCGGAAAAGTTTCTCCTAAATCTTTGTTTGGGCACGCTGAAATCTGTTGTTACCATGGCCACATCTTTTATGGTAACTGGTTTAGAATGTCGCTATGGCCGTATGGTTTGGCATTACAGCCTGTCGACTCCTTGAGCATGATTGCACTGCTTGCCGCCAGTTGGTTGATAAAAAGCTCGATAGGGGGAAGATCATCATCATCATCGTGGCGCGACAGCCCGGCGTCGGGCCTTGGCCGCCTGGAAAAAATCCGAGGCTTTTGTTCCAGGTTTCTTGACATGGAGTGGTTTTTACAAGGACGAGTTGTCAGCACGTCGCTTAACCCCATTCGGGGGATGGCCTCGGAGATAGCTGCTTCAGATGGTTTAATAAACGTGCTGGAGCCCACACAACTATGTAGCAGGTCCAACTACGCAAGTCATTCCATCCTACTAGACCTGAGATGCTTAGGTGTTTGTCAGCCATTCAGGCTACAGCTATCTGCCTTTTCCAAACTGTCTTATCGCTAAGACATTGGCCGTCAGCGAATTGATACACTGCCGTTACCAGGGGGCGCCCACGCGGAGGACTATGGAAAAGGTCTTTGCCCCCCGATAGGGGGAAGATGCAGGATCACATTTAGCGCTCCCTTCGGGCTTGTTTGCGTGTACCTGTAGTACCAAAACATGCCGATTTTTGCACCCAATCAAGTTTTGTTACGTTGGATATTCTAGCAAGCGCTGACCACTAGACTAACCAGCCACAAGTAAGAATCGGAAGGACAACGGCTGTGTACAACCAAAGGACTAGTTTAGGCTTAAGGCGCCACCTTCTTCAGAACATTTTCTTACATGCTTTGCAGGCTTTTTTACCCGTCGTCGTACATATATTCATGATGCATGCTGTGTGTTTAAAGCGACCGGTAGCGCAGTGTGTTGAGGCATCAGTCTCATGTTTGACTACCGGCGTTTCGGGTTCGAATCCCGTCCACGACAACGTTCGTGGCCATGGATGTGCAGGAGGTGCATGTTGGCAACTGCATTCTCCGAAACCAGATTATGCCGACGAAACGTCAACTGGGCCACATGGAACAGTTGACGCGCTATGCCCCACAAGGGGTTAGGGCAATTGAGATGATGCTGTGTGTTTGAGTGTTTGTCTGGACACTTCATGTGGTCAGATCTCAACTAAATATGGTATGTAGATTAATTGGATGACCCAGCCCGCTGGCGTTTTTGTTTTCGATTATCGACTGGACTAACGGAACATTCTGTTGTGTTAAAATCAGTGGCCTAAATCTTTTCTATGTTCACTCCTCCGTGGCTTCCTTGCGTGGTTCTAAACATCTTCCTGTGATGTTTTGATGATGCTGCAAGTGAGGGCAATTGAGGAAGTGTGTATCAGGAGAAAATGACCCTTTTGGCAATGCATTAAAAGAGATACTAAACTAAGCGAATATTTCCTGAATTGGTGTGATAAGACCGATGCTCTGGAATACTGTTGGAAGCAATTTGAGTCCTTTGGTAATGACAACCGGACCTTTTTGGGCATTCTGTGAAATGGAAACCAAACCTGGCAAATAAAAGTGTTCTCGGAACAGAGTTGTTCTCGGAACAGAGTGCTGAGATCCATCCTCTGAACATAGGATATAAAGGACATGGCAGACATTAAAGACATAATAGACTTGAAGTTAACTCAAATTCAGCAAATCTTATCATGAATGGGATCGACTTAAAGTACTGATGAACATCGCTTTTGGTTAGGTTAGGGTAAAGGTCTATTATGCTTACCACAGCACACATTGACCGCAGCAGGCTTCGTTGTATTACCACCGGAGATTCATCACCCAACCATCATAATCGATCTATCCAGCGAGAGCTGACAAGCGATGGAGCTTGATAATATCAACATTAGCTAAGTCGTCGAATTTAGTGGAGAAGTGGACTCTCCAAAAAGTCTTCCTCTTTTTGCTGAAGCAGGACACACATTCCTGCTCCTTCTCGTCACCGCAGCTTCTACGGAAATAATTGTAGGGGAGAAGAAGCCTTCTGGCGTACATCAGAGGCTTGAAATTTTAATTTTTTTTTCCGACTTCTCGTTCGTCTAAATCTAAGCGTCAACGAGCGGAACTATGGGTTATCCTGACTTTACCCATATTCTCTGACCCACGTATGCCTTCGTAAATTTTCGGACACTTTTCCCACTGGTACACTTCTGCATTCTTTCTCTAAGGCATGAATAGCGTGTCCTGGCTGAATGGATAGAGCGACTATCACGAATATTTAATTACTTAAAATGCATTTTGTAGTTGTTTGACTATTCCAAAAACAGATTTACAAATAGCAATATGTTGTAAGTGGTTGTAACTGAATAGTCTACAACTACAACCTGGCACGTTGTAAATAACCAAAGCAAAGCGCAGCGATTAATTCACTGAAGCGCTCTGGATAAGGGCGAATGGATAGAGAATTTTCATACAGTTGTGCTATGCATCTAAATGAAATGCTCATAGCCACTATAGCATTGAGGGAACAAATGGAGTGGATGGTATTTTTTTTTTAAGATTCAAATTCATGATACTTTGAAGATTTACAGGTGTAATGTTGTGGAAATTAGGGACTACATGCAACGGCTGTGTTTAAGTTAACAAAGAGAACTTTTCTTTGATGGTATCTTGGAAAATTTTTCACGTCTTGCAGCAGAAGATAATTTGTTTTCGGAAGAACCTAAATGTATTGTCGCACGCAATGTACAAATGCTCGCAGCTCCTTTCACTGTGATGATTAAGATGTCCGCCAAATTTGTGCTATTTGGGTTTCTTATTTCTTCATTGAGTTTAGCCGGTTTAGCCAACCTATTAGCAGCTACATCCACTTTCCGGATGAGTGTCAATTAGCCACCGTGAACGAGCTTATCAAAACAGATTGTGATGTGGCAACTTTTATTGATATGGATACAGTGGTCAGCCGTAATGGTCAATTCTAAAGTTGCACTAGGAATCCCATCGTTAACTAGAATTTAACTAATTTCAAATACTAAGGATCATTGGCGTCATCCAGACGACCTGACTTCTCTCCAAAATATCATTGTATTTTGTAGCAAAGCCATTTAGTTGAATTTTCACTATTAACAATGGTAAAAAAAATTCACCTGTGTTGTAATGTCTCCTGTATCCGCATTAAATAAAAATTGTTCAACCGCCGATATATTCTACGTATATCATGCAATTATTAACGAGTGGCTGTTATCCTACTCAACTACCCCGCCAACGTTTTAACACCCCAGCAGCAGACGCTCGCACAAGACGCCATTATGGACAAAGTACTTGACGAAGAGACTGTCAACCCTGAGTTTGCAGGCATTTGCTTCAGGCCAGGGTACATCACTGTCGAGTGCGACAATCGCAAGGCAACAGAGTGGGTCATCTCCATTGTAGCCTCACTGACACCCTGGAAAGGAGCCTCACTACGGGGGATGAGATCCCCCGCCACAGGGTGGTAATCGCTCTAAATCATAATAATCTGCTTGATTGCTGCACATCAAGGTCAGCCAAATTCGGTAGATCAAAATTAATAAACTCAACTTCTATTATCTGAAGATAACATATCCATCGGCTGTACTAATATAAATTGCTTTCGAATTCTTCCTATTGTTTTGGGCGAAGGGAGAATCCTAAAAATACAGTGAGAATCACAGATAAGCCAAGTAGCCACGCGCTCAAATAGAGGTAAATAAAAACCGAACGTCAATGAAAATTATCTCAAAAGTTGATCAAACGCATTATTTACGATGGTATCTTAACTGGCATTAGCAGCTTTTTTGATCTGACAACATGCCTTAACAGATTTTTCGAATTGTTTGCATGTTTGATTTTTTAGAGAAAATAGAAAGAAACAAAATTGTTTTTGATATTGTCCGATATAAAATGTGAGATAAATCCCGACCCCATAGTAGCTCTTTATCGATCGTCTTGGGTTCGTGTGCAACATTGGCTACTATAAAAACGTTTTTTTTGCGACTCTCTCGTCACACATTGGTCTACCCAGTGAATCAATCATACAAAATGAAAATCGTTGCTTTGGCCCTGATTTTGGGAGGTTTGTATTGCATAATTTGGTATCCGCTAATCAGTAGATCCTAATCCGTATCTTTCGTTTTCGTTTTGCAGTTGTCCTTCCAGCTACCCATGGAGCTTTGATCACCCGTGCCGGTTGGGGTGCTAGGGCTGCCAAGAGCTCCAGCAAATTCTCTGGCGTCATCCCATACGTTGTCATCCATCACTCCCTCTCACCCGGAGTCTGCTCCACCACTGATGCTTGCAAGGCTGCCATGCGCTCCATGCAAAACTACCATATGGATAGCAACGGATGGGCCGATATCGGTTACAGTTTTGCTGTTGGTGGTGACGGTAATGTTTACGAAGGTCGTGGCTACAACACCGTTGGTGCCCACGCTCCAGGATACAACAGCCAAAGTATCGGCATTTTGATGATTGGTGATTTCAGAAGTGAGTAATCGAATGATTTCGGGAGGAGATTGGATTACTAATTGCATAAATTTAATTACAGCTAACAACGCTTCAGCCACCATGATCAACGCTGCCAAGAACTTCATCGCCTCTGCTGTCTCTTCTGGTAAGCTCTCATCCAGCTACAAATTGATTGGACACAGGCAAGCCGTTGCTACTGAATGCCCTGGAAATAGGTTGTTCACTGAAATCAAGACCTGGGCCCGCTTCACCGCTAATCCTTAAATTGTTAGCATGTCGAATCGTATTAATGAAAATAAATAAAGCTTCGCAGATATAGAAAAAAATCGTTCTTATTCCTGGAGCACTCTCGACGGAGTTGTGGGTTTCAGCTGCTGTAAATTGGCTTCCATTCAAAGTTGAACTCTTCCAATCAGCATTAATCACAATTCAAGTTCACTTAGAGAAAAAATCGTTCTTCCAAAAATCGTAATACAGACTTACGTCAGCATACACTTCCATTAATCGAAACTGGAAAACTACCCCAACGAACTACAACCAAATGAGAAAAAAACTCCTCAATTCAATTTGGCACTGTTTAGTATTCCGCGGTCCAGGATTAAATTTGCCAGCGAACGAGTGTAAATCAAAAAAATTAATCTTCGTTGTGGCATTTCAATTATCCGCTTTTTCGGATTTTACGATTCAATAGGATTAATCCTCTAGCCCTAATGCTGGTGAATCTGGCCACGAGTGCAACTGGTGGTTTAAAAACTACGGGTACGGTGTTTGACCGAGGGGTCATTTAGGAGTCGGTTTTGTAGGCGAATCAAAAAAATGTCGGGAACATTCTCGCACTATATAAACAGGACCTGGATTTCAACTGTTTCAAGAGAACTGCATACACTGGTTTTAAATTGTATCCAGTGCGGAAATTCACCCCAAAATCGACTGATCCATTGTCCTAACTTGACGTGGAAATTTCTGACTATTACGTTCGCTACCCTGCACTATGGGGTCGTCGCTTACCAGAAAAGTTGCAAGCGTTTTTTTTTTTGGTGCTCCTGTGAGCATGTGGAACACGGACAGTTTCATTAATTGCTCCATGCAAAAAGTGCAATGATGGTGTTGCGGATACGAGTGAAAATGCGGAAGGGCATAAAGTGTGCCATTGGAACCGGGTCACAATCAAGTTAAAATCAAAACCGTGGCTGCATGGACATCCGGATGATTTATCGACACCATTTTTGAACGGTCTGTATGTGAGTATGTGTGCCACTGGCACCCAGAATCGAGGAATCGAGACATCGGACAGCAGGCTGGACTATATGTCACGTCCAGCAAAAGTTTTTTTTTCTACCCTGCCCTATTCGTGGTCGCGTTTGTTATCCGGCATATATTAACGTGGGCGGGTGGCCTTCTCGTTTGGTCACGCTGCCCATCCCCAACCATGACATATGGGTTATTATAGCGGTGTATCCTTTATGGCTTATGTGTAACTGATTTCACGGTTGGATCATGTAATGTGTGTCGGATATTAAGGGTCGTTTAGTCTAATGGCGGTTATTTGTTGTAAATGAGATATCATAATCCTTATAAATTGGTTACGATGTATGACTTGAATGGTATTTATGTTGGGACTCCCTGACTGTACGATTATCGTTGTGATTGTGATGGTTGTTAATAGGGTTTTATATGTAACCCCACGGGTCGGAAGTGTTTGGTGTGACGAAAGATTATATGAAGTGTAAAATGTTCCGTGGTCTTGAACAGTAGCGGGTAATATAATTAGTGCTGAAATTTAGGAGAAGCGTGGAACATAGATTAGTTTTGAGAATAAAGTGGAGTGGGTCATTGCGAGTCGGAGCCGGAACGCATATTGCTCCCAAACAATTCACAAGCCAAGTGTCAAAATCGCATTTTACAACAACAGTGCCATGGAACTTGTGCGTGGATTGGGAGCAATATGCGTTCCTATCCCCCAAAAGGCAGTGCTGGTGTTGTTTTTTCTCTGGGTGATTTTCTATCGTGGTTAAGACATTTCGTCAAAAGGACAACTTTTGGAATTACCAGAATCGGAAGTTTACTTCCGATCTTCTATCCGGGTTCATCGAAAGTCCTGCCACCTTCCCGTGGTAGGTACTGACCTTTACTGGTTCTTCTTGCGTACACGACTAGTAGAACTTTCCCGCGAAGGGAGTGGCTAGGTCCGAAGCAACCCTGAATCATCGATCGACGGAATTCACGCCGTACGGGCCGGTGAAATTACTAACTTCCCACCGAATGAGTTAGAAGGTCGTGCCAGTCCCACACGGAATGGAGCAACAATCACCAGCGTGATTACCTTTAGGGTGTCCACCGAATTTTGATTTGGTCTCACTCTCCTAGTAAGCACCACGACTCCATCCACAGATACCACCATCTTATTTATAGACATCTATGACACACCCGGACGAACAAGGTGCAGCCATCTTGCCGCTTGCCGGGCAACCCGGCACGAAACACCACACTGCTGTAAAACGTTGAGGAGTCCCTAAAAGAATATATGTAGAGTAAGAATGCGCCAATGCCACAAGTGTGAAGATTTCGCGAACTGCGTCAGTAAAACGCCGAAACCAATCGGTAAGGAGGAAACCGACCACGTCTCCACTTTCTGAAGACGGTTTTGACATGGATATGTCTTATAGCTGGGGGTCATCCTAAAAATCTGTCCGTCACACGAAATGCCTGTTTTTCTACTCGGGGGTCAGAAGAGGAAACAAGCCCATTGAAAATTTTTCCGAGTTCTATGAATGTAGTGGCCGATCCTCAGTCAATCCGAGTCAGTCATCAAAGGGAACTCACGAAAATCGAAAAACTTCGCATCATGAACTGACTAAACAACCAGGCACCCATAAAACAAGTCAACATCATTCAACTGCCATCCCCTCGTGATTTAAATCTGCTCACAACACCAGCCACATCCAGACAACCTGTCTCCCTCACTCGTGCACAGCGCTATGGCTCCTCCTTCACAGCAATCTTTTTGTTTTCATCAATTAGTCACAAACCTGACTCAGTAAGAAAATCGTTGGGGTAGGTCGGGAAATAGCTTCAACTTCACACACACACACACATACACACACACTCGTATGCAGGCAATGGAGAGACGGTTGAGTCGAAGAAGTTCAATGGATGGGCGTTGTTTCGTCATCGGCGACAGTGCGAAAGAGATGCTTGCTCCACGGACCTTGGACTACACATCCGCGGCGGATCCACCCCTTTCTTGTGATGGCCAATCCCATCCAGCCGACTGAAATCAGTGTCACCAAGGTCACCAACGTGTTTTTCCCGTGAGATGTAAGGAACTTACGACCGTACTTGTATCGCGCATACCGCGTACTATCACGATCGATTATATATCAACTAACAGTGCACAATTCTGATTTAGTGAGGAGAATAGTGCAGATGATGCAGTTTGTGCAGCGCGGATAACGTAAACGTTAATGCAATAAAATTGTGTTGTCGCGTTTACCGTCTTTAGACTTAGACGAGTACTATCTAAGTATCTAATAGTAAGTGTGTTGAGCTAGACCGCGGCTTGACGCGATCGATCGCGGATTGACGTACTAACGAAGCACAGGCGCATATAAATATGTAGAGTGTATGATCGCTTGATCCACACACGGGGCAACTGTTGGGTTAATTTGTATTATCCTGTACACTATGCGGGACGGTATGTCCTGAAAATGATACAAAGTATCTACACTGCATGCAGATACATCGGTACATCTTATGCATACCGAAAGCGTGGGACGTGTTTTGTCGAATGAATTCATCCAGTATAACTATACTGGGATCTTTATAAAACTTACGTCGATTTCTTCAACACAACAGGTTCCACGCAGTCGGTAGCCAAAGACATATCCATGTTCCGATGTATCTGCATGCAGTGTAGATACTTTGTATCATTTTTAAATTAATTTTTTAAAGTGACTGCATTCGACGAATTTATTAGGCAGATGAAATGGATCACCGCACCAGGAGGGAATTTTGAACACAGTTACCTATATACCCACCTTTATCGTTTCGCCGCTTTTTGCAAGCTCGTCGAACCGATACATTTGGTCGACGTTGGCGCTCTGCCTTGGGTTATGAATTAAAGGAATGGTGCGACGACGAGGGTCTGATGAAAGAGAGGCGTCGTCGAAAGCAGAGAAAAAAGACAAGCAGCTAGACGATTTCTTTCAGGAACTTCATGAAAGCAACGATCGTATGCGGCATCCAGTCACGGACCGAGAGTTGACGAGGGTAGTGCGAAGGAACGTTCGCGAAAGTATTGAACGTCACCTTACTCTCACCGACCTAACCACCCTAGGAGATCTGAGACGTTGTGTTCGCAAAATCGAGAACTTTGAGGTGCGCATGACCCGGAGACGTCATTTTTCGCGACGACAAGTCGCTGAACTCGACGATCAAGATCACTCCACTGAATTAGAGTCAGATCATGTCGTTACAGAGTTGAACACACATTAATTCTGTTGGTACTATCGAAAGCCAGGACATTTCTACGCGGACTGTCTGGACGCACATAAGATGTTCTGTTATGGATTTGGAGCTCCTGACATGCTTAAGCCACAGTGTGAGCGATATGCGCTATCAAAAAACCAGCAAAGGAGACCTCAATTCCAGCCGAAATCCTGCCTGGACATGACCCATCCCGAGGCGCCACACTAAATATTGACGAGCAAGCATACCAAAAGATCCGCTCCAAAGCAGAGTGGTGTCGTGCCTCTTGCATAGTCCATGTTGGACTCTTATGACTTCCGGTCAGCTTTGACCTATTTTATACCGGATGTAGCTGTTAGGGGTAAATTGCAAACAATCCAATAAAGTATTTGGGTTTCATGAATCGCTGTAAAATCACTAGAAGCCACACGATCCCTCCAATCGAACCCTCCACCCTGGAGGGCACAAGATTGGCTTTCATTGATAAAGCAAAATTTCTAGATCTCATCTCTGACAGGAAGTTAAAGTGGAAGTTTAATATTGAAGAACGGATGAAAAGGCTACTTCTGCACTCTACTCGTGCAGGAAGGCCATAGTCAAGAACTGGGACCTGCAGCCGAAAGCGATATATTGGTTATATACAGCTGTGGTACGCCCTATATTATTGTAAGGTGTTAGTATTTGGTGGACTGCACTCAGAGTAGCGGCCTACTGTAAAGGCTGGCTGCGCTGGCCACGACGGGGGCTTTTAGAACCACTCCATCAGCCGGATTAGATATTATATGATACTCCCGTTGGATATCCGTGGCGAACAACTGGTGGCAAACATGGCTCTACGCCTTCGTGAGGTGGGCCAGTAACGCGCGCTGAGTGTGGGACACTCCACTGTATTGGACAATCAATTGATCCCTGCCGTTCTGTCAAATTGTTGACGCTGAACAGGAAACATATTGGCAGGGTAAGTGGAGTTATCACAGGGCATTGTCCAATAAGAGAGCATGCCAGGAGACTACATCTTCCTCACCACGATTTCTGCAGGAGTTGTGGCGATGTGGAGGAGGAGAAGAGCGTTTTACATCCTCTCTATCATTACCCGGCCTTGGCTGGTTGGAGAAGAAAGTGTTCGGGTGCACGGGTCTTCTACGATCTGGATGACCTTAAGGATATGACCGTCACACGGCTCAATCGTTACATCGATAGAACAGGCCGGTTTGATACGAGTACGTAGGTTCCAGTGAAGGTGACAGCGGTGATACCACAATGGACCCAATGTTGGTCTAAGTGTGCTGTGATATATCACGGCAGCCTCTGCACCTAACCTAACCTAACCTACCGGCGATAGCAACAGGGACATTATCTGCATAGGTTCTCCTCTTACAACCCAACCCCTCCAGATCTATGTGTAATCTGTTAACCGTGATGTTTCACAGGAGGGGTGAAAGCACAACGCCTTGTGGCGCATACGCTCCTAAATTCTGATGAAGCTCCTAATTTCGACGATGTGACCCTGGATGGTAACATCAGGTTTATAAGTGCAATCACAGAACCGTTCATGTTTAGTACGAATAAATAGAACGTTGTGGAAGAACTTAACCATAACAATGCGAAACTATAAATGAAATCATCTAGATGGAGAAAAACGTAAGGCTCTAAGTTACGATTCCTCAGAAGAACTTATAATTCGTCCTCAAATTCATATGACCGCTGCTCATTCACCCCACTCCCTTGTAACAGTGATGGTGGTATGGCACGTCATTGGCCCCAATGTCGAATTCCCTGGCAAAACACTCGAGGCAAAACAATTTTAATTACATTTGCCGGATCTAGTGAAGCAAATTCCGTAAGCAGCTCGTGTGAAACAACTTGAACGTCTTCCCGTCTTCATCCCGTCAAATCGATTCGTCGACATCGTAATCGTAACGATAGATAGATATGCATAGGGCATAGGGCAAATGACGTCTTCTGGAAAATTCTTCGCGTCAAGTATTTCGGTAACTTGTACGAGTCCCCCCATACATTTGATCTTAACCTGATATAAGCACTTTCGCCCTAGAGTCACGACCATACTCATTTCCTTATTGGCCAAGATTTCAGCGTCTAATGAGGTTTCTCTGCTTATCGAACTCAATTTAACTTGCAAGTAAGCAAAATCGATAGGCAATAACAGCGGGCCGACAGGACGAAGACGACGACGACGACGACGTGAAAGACGACAAGGACGATATTGTTGTTTTCATTAGAACCATTTACGGGAGTGTATAACAAGTGCCTGTTAGCCATACGACTACGGCGAGGATTGACATAGAGAAGTTTCGCTCGTTTGTCGGCTCCTTGCCATCATTATACGAGAATATTCCCTGGGAAATCATCAGTATGGTACGTGAGATGCGTGCTATGACCACGATAATGATGGCGGATGGCCAAAACGGAATGGATCAAATGTTTGTTTTTATGCATGTCTGCAATTGGTCATATGACATGGGTAGCACGGAATAGAACCTCAAAGGTCCAACTAGCCAAAATTTATGATGACTACGAGGGTGAAATGTTTGTGAAAGGTAATTAGGTTGAGAGTAAAGTTGACACAAAGGCTACTCTGGTTAGAGGTTGGTTGAAATTCTCGAATGACTTTTCTTCGTCCTTTTGACGGACTAATAATCCAAAAACGGGATATGACGTCAGTGAGAAGTATGCTCATTCTCATTCATCGAGGTTGGATTAATATTAGGCCTTCTGAATTATCCTTTCTGGACATCGCCATTCGTAAATGATTAATTATTGGGTGTCCTCTCTTATGCGGATGCGCTAGAGGAATAGACGGAATAGGCAATCCTGGTAAAAAGTGATGCTGACGGTAAAGCCACTCTGGAAAGCTGGAAGGAGATTGAGTGTTGTCTCACCTCAAACTTTCTTGATATTATGGTGAAGAATCCGAAACCTGTAGTCCGGATGGCGCAACGGTTAGCACGTTCGCCTTCTACGCACTGGGCCCCGGTTCGATTCCTACTAAATGCGGTAGTTTTCGATAAAAAGGGGATTTATGTGTCGGACTATGAGCCCGCTCAGCTGTTAAAAGAGTACCCATTTATGGGGTAAATAGCTCGGTTGAGCATGTTGTTGATCACACACCTCTGCACAAAACACGCTGTCATAATTTAGAAAATGAGATGATGCTAACTCATCTCGAGGCCATGGTCCAGATTGGACTGTGCGCCAGTTATTTTTTTTTATTTATTTTAATTTGTGTGGTTTCGCAGAGCCGTTAAATTTGGGGGCATATGCCATTTTTGGTGGAAGTGCATATCAATCTTTTTTTGAGGCATTTTGTAATTTTGGAGGGATATATAGAGATTAACACCCCCCCCCCCCCCCCCCCGAAGTCGGAGCTTATGTAATTTTTTGGAGGCTAATTCATAGTGCGCAGACTAGAGGACTTTACCCAAATGAAAATCCTCGCCTGCCTTAGGCCAGGTGAGGACAGCGCTTTCTGCTCGCGCCTATTGAAATTTCACAGAAGGTTTCTGGGCCATGGAAAGGAGTCACCGAAGCCGTCTGGCAAATTCGTCAGCCATTTCATTTCCGACGAAGCTGACGTGTCCAGGAAATAAATTATGGGAGCCCTGGTAAGATATGGCCGAGTACTTGTCTAGTGCCATAGTGGCCGCTTGACAATCTTTGAAGTCGCTATATTTCTATTTGTAACTAAATTGTGTAAACATCTGCCTGAAAGACGGCAGGAATCCGTGCCATAGGCATAGATGCTCGGTGGAATGGCCCGAAATGCCTGCAAGCCTCCGCTTTTGAACAACTTCAGGTTATGTTGCGTGAGGTTGGATCTTCAATTTTTATGCTCCCGGTTATTAATCATTATCAGTAGGTCGATAGACCGACTTCGGACCCTGGCCGGATAGTTGTCCTCCGATTGTCCTGGTCAAATGACCGCAGTCTCCAATTTCGGAAGCCCGGCTGTTGTTCGGTGTCGGCATCTACTGAGTTTTCCCAAAGAGCTCCTAGTCTGCGTATTTGTAACATACACTTAGGAATGAGGCTATCGACCACATTTTTTATATGAACTGTCCATTGAATCGTTGTTGCTTGGCAATTTACGAAACGTTCAGCTCGTTGCACAGTGCGTACGCCTCTTAGTTGTACTGAATGCGCCATCCACGCCTTCCGTACAAATGTATTCAGCAAATTGTCGGAGGATTGGGTTAGGGTCCATGTTTCGTAGCCATAGCATAGCATAGGCATATTACGCGGAGATTTCTTATTTCTGTTCACATGCTTCGATTTCATTATTGTAATAACCGAGAAAGATGGTTTATTTGCTAGCTGTATGTTTCGCTGGTTCTCATTGACAGGTTGCTTCCCATGTAATTGAACTTGTCTCCTAACCCGATACTAAGGTCCCCGATGTAGGGGTAGACTAGTTACATCTGTAGTTTTGCACTAGTTCATTGCTCTGAGATAATGTTCGGATGATGGTTCTTACTTTCTGCTAGTAGCTAGGTACTTTTACGTAGCTCGAGCCTATGTTCCAGCCACCACCCCCCCCCCCCCCCCTCCCCTTTATTTTAATAAACTGGATCCGCGCCTGATATACCATCATTACCAGCCTGGAGAATACAGAAATAAAAGATGGTTAGGTTAGGTAAAGGGGCTGCCATGCTAACGCACAGCACACATAGACCACCGCTGGGTCCGTTGTGATACCACTAAATCCACCTTAATAAAACCAAGGCATTAAAACCAGCCTGTGCTGGCAATATAGCGATTAAGCTGTATTATACTAGCTTCCTTAAGGTCCTCCAGTTCCCAGAAAAATCGGGAACCCAGAAACCTCCTCCGCCTCTCAGCCAGGGCCGGACAGTGACATAGGAAATGGAGAACGCTCTCCTCCTCATCCACGTCATCACAGCTCCTGCAGTAGTCATTGTGAGGAATGCGAAGCCTCCAGGCGAGCTCTCCAATAGGACAGTGCCCCGTAATAACCCCCACAACTCTGCCGATGTGTTTCCTGTTCAATGAAAGCAGTGTGGCGGAGCGGCTAGGGTCAAGTTTCGGCCAAATCGACCTCGTTGTTTGGCACGTAACGCCGTTTAACCATCTCATGTTCGCCCTGTCAACCGCAGTGGCTTTGATAGCAAGTTTGCACGATAAGGCTGGCATTTTGATGTTAGCGCGGTCCCCGTCAATAACTCCGGTTGTCCCCACCCGAGCCAGCTCATCCGCCACGCAGTTACCTGCGAGGCCACAATGGCTCGGTATCCAACAGAGCGTTATGTTGAAATAACCACCCATCACTCTGAGGGTTAAACGACAGTTCGCGATGGTCTTCGATGTAGTCAGGACGGATTCAAGTGATCGAATTGCAGCTTGACTGTCCGTGTAAATAGTGACGTCCCTCGTGGTCACAACATGATTTCCCAGCCAATTCAGAGCTTCCAGGATTGCAGAAACCTCCGCCTGTAGGACACTGCAGAAGTCTGGAAGACGGAAGGACAAGTAAATTCCCAATCCTTCCGAATAGATGCCAGCCCCGACTCCGCCGTCGGTCCTAGAGCCATCCGTGTAGATGACAATGGAGTCGGTGGTCATAAGGGTGTTAGCACACCATAGATCCCTTGACGGAATCAAGCTGGTGTGGTTCCGACCGAAAATGTATTTCGCGCAGGTATAGTCCGTTTCCACAGGGAGATCAAAGTTGCCCAGTACAGTCGAGTGCCCACCACTCAACGTGCGCCACTGGCCAGTTTCGCGAAGGCGTAGAGCCGCGTTAGCCGCCAACTGTTCGCCACAAATGTCCAGGGGGAGCAAGCCGAGCACCATGTCTAGCCCGGCTGACGGAGTTGTTCTGAAAGCCCCTGTTATAGCCAGCGCCGCTAGCCTTTGTACCTTACTTAGTAGGTTGCAATAGGCCGTTACTCGAAGTGCCGTCCACCATACACTTATTCCGTACAGTAGTATAGGACGTACTACAGCTGTGTATAACCAATATACAGCTTTAGGCTGCAGGCCCCAGTTCTTACCTACGGCCTTCCTGCACGAGTAGAGGGCAACAGTAGCTTTCTTGACCCGTTCTTCAATGTTGGGTTTCCACCCAAGTTTCCTGTCAAAGATGAGACCGAGGAACTTAGCTTTGTCGGTGAAAACCAGTTGAATGCCCTCCAGTGAGGGAGGTTCAATAGGGGGAATCACGCGTCTTCTGGTAAAGAGCACAAGCTCCGTCTTAAGCGGGTTAATTCCGACGCCGCAGAGGTTTGCCCACTCAGTTAGAAAATAAAGGGCGTTTTGCAATAGCCCGCAGAGAACACCAGGAAACTTACCTGTGACTGCGATGGCAACGTCATCCGCATACGCAATAACTTTGCACCCGACCTCTTCCAGTTTTAGAAGCAGTCTGTTGATCGCTACATTCCAAAGAAGGGGAGACAGCACTCCCCCTTGCGGGGTTCCTCTACAGACATCCCTACATACCGACGATGTACCAAGGGTAGTGTGTATGCGCCGAGATGTTAGTAGTATGTTAACGAGTTTACAAAGCGACTCGTCGACCTGGAGGCCCAGGAGTGCCTCAATTATCGCACTAGGTCTAATATTATTGAAAGCACCCTCGATGTCCAGGAATACAACCATCGTGTATTCCTTTTGATCAAGGGATTTCTCAATCTGACTGACCAAAGAGTGCAGAGCCGTGTCCACCGACTTACCTTTCCAATAGGCATGTTGCGACGTGGATAAAAGCCGTGACGGGATAGTGTCCCGCAAATGGATGTCAACCAGTCTCTCTAATAGTTTCAGATAAGTAGAAGAGAGGCTTATTGGTCGGAGATCGTTTGGGCGCGCATGTGAACTTCTACCCGTTTTCGGGATAAAAATCACCCGCACTTCCCTCCAACTGCGAGGAACGTACACCAGCTCCAGGCAGGCCATTAGGATACACTCTATCCAAGGATATATAATATCTACACAATGCTGCAAGTCCGCAGAAATGATGCCATCGGGTCCAGCCGATTTATAAGGTTCAAAGCTGGAAATTGCCCACAGAATCTTCTCATGAGATAAGATGGATGCACTATCACATGGCGCTATGCGACGCATGGAGGGGTCCCTCAGCGGGACTGCCGCCGAACTACCAGGGAAGTATGTGTCAAGTAGACACATAATGGTTTCCCTGCTCGAGGACGTCCAGGACCCGTCTTCCTTTTGTAGGAAACTTGGCATAGATGGACTTGACGCCAGGACTTTCCGAAATCTAGAGGTCTCACAAGATCCTTCGATACGTTCGCAAAAGCTCCTCCAAGCATTGCGCTTCGCTCCTCTTAAATAAAAGATACTGGTTAACTTCTGGGTACGGAGCACATGAGCTATTTAAAAGAAAGGGCTATGTTAATAAATCTGGGACAGCGGACATCAGAGCTCTGCAGCCAGCGATATTAAGGAGAGTAATGCATCACACGGTAGAAAGGGCACGTCTTTGCGAAGCAAGCAACGGACGTCATCTTAAAGACATCATTTTACAAATATAGTCTAAACAGATCTCCCATATGTATATTTTGTTGTTATTAAAGTTTATGCCCGGTTCACATTATTCCAGTAACCAATCCAGTCCAATAATCCAGTCCTGCGCTGGACTGCTACTGGAATAATGTGAACCGGCACTGGACAGCAATTCAATCCAGTCCAGCGATCCAGTCCAGTGACTGGATTGTCGGTCTACTTTTTGATTCCAGCTCTATAGTAACAATGATTTCTGGGCGAGCTGGAATCAAAAAGTAGACCGACAATCCAGTCACTGGACTGGATTACTGGACTGGATTGCTGGATTGAATTGCTGTCCAGTGCCGGTTCACATTATTCCAGTAGCAGTCCAGCGCTGGACTGGATTACTGGACTGGATTGGTTACTGGAATAATGTGAACCGGGCATTAAGTAAAATAAAATGAAAAACAAAAAATTATTATTATTTTAGTCCCTTAACCTGTTTTTGGCCCACCCGAGGAGGCAAATTCTTGGAGCATAATTCTTTGCCGAGCTAGCAGACTTGGAAAACGTTGATATACTTAGGCCGGCTCCAACGTTTATTCGTGTGCTCGGGCTGTTTCGAGCAAAGGATGACCGGGATAACATACCCGATGTGGTATCACAATGAACCTAGTCGTGGTTATCATGGCAGCCCTGTAACCTAACCTACAAAATATAACAACGTCTGGTGTGTGTAATCGACACCAATAGTAAGACGACAGAAGAGCCACCACATCCCGAAACCCTATTACCTCCCTAACATCCAGGGCAATACATCACAAAACTAGGCTAAAGGCAAACCACTTTGAATCCATTCACTTATTCTACATCATGAACTTACCCCACCCCCGCATCGTTTTTATGGAAAGTTCATGATGCGTTCAATGTGTAAATTCCAACATATGCGTCGCCGGGTAAAATATCCTCCTCGTCGACACCTCCTTTACTGTCGGCGACAAGTTTCTGAACAATAGGCGTCAACCTTCAATAAACCTATTCCAAAATACCATTCAAGCTATGTTTGTTAAACGTATGTATCTCTACCTGTGCGTCTTTGTTCGTACATACATTACAAAAGAGGGCACGTGTCTATCCTTTTTTGGACAACGAGCACTCACTAAAACTCCATCCCGATATTTCACTCCAAAATTGAATAGGTCAGGGATATTTCACTCTTAGCTTTACTGTGTATACTAGTAGTAGTTGACACGATAGAAATGGAGCTCATGTGGCTGCTTTTTCTCGCTGTTAAGCTCCTTTTTGGAATGGCATTATTTGTTTGAAGTGTTCAATGGTGTCTCTGCATAAATTTACATTAAGATGTCACTTGGTAAACATGAGATAGTGTGTTGTAGTACAAAGCATTTTCGTTTTGTAATAAATCAAACGGTGGTATGAATGGAGAAAGGGGGCCACAAGGCGCACCACATGTTTTCGGATGTGTGAAATTGGGAAGGCATTATAGAGTTAGTGATAAGTAGGCGACTTGAAGAAAATTCTGCGTAGAAAAGAGTCAGGTTTTAAGAATTTAATCATTTTTTCGGACTTTTACTAAATTAAATAAAAACTTGCGTGCTGCAAATATAAAGCATCCAACTCATCTCCAAAACGAACTTATCTGATAGCCTTCTGACCCTGGCTCCACGAACTATCGCTCTAATTAATAATTAACCCCCCCCCCCCCCCCCATGACTCCCTTAATTGATGACAGAAGCTCCTGAAATTATTGGATTGATTAGCGTGACATATCACCCCCACCCCTCATATGTATGAAAAATCTTCTCAAAATAGAGGGCAAGGGGAAATTCTTTGAGTTGGTGATGGATCACCTGCTACTGGTGAAAGAAGTGTAGCGACTGCCGTTCTTTGACAGCAGCATAGACATTAGAGGCTTCCGGGTAAATTAAGTGCGAAGATCGGTTTTCGCTTGATTTTCCGAGGAGCTGTGTTGCAACGATGTGCGACGCATGAAAGGTCATAAAGCTCAAGCTCATCCCAGCTTCAGAGATTCCGGAGAGGCCGAGAGACTGGAGTTGGTTGCCTAAGGTGGGCGGGGACGGCAAAAGGCAATGTCACCGCGTACATAATCCAACTATACCCATGCTGAACTGGGAGATTCTGAAGGTTGGGGAACTCCACTATAATGGCCTCACTTTTCTCCTCCTCATAAATGAGACGAGTTTTGAACTGTTTGAGAAGGCAGGCTAAAGACTCCGAGATGCAAGGTGTTGTCCAAGATTGACACCTTCGAGAAGGCCATGGACTCAGGGTACAAAATCTCTTGCCCTGCTGAGTATAGCAAGAAAGCCCCGCCCTCAGGTGGAAGAAGACCTTAACTGGAAATTGACGAGAGATATCTTTAATACTTGCTATAAGCATAAGTGCTGGCAAGCTTATAAAGACGGTCGAAACATTTACAAAAAGATATCAAATTAGCCAAAAGTTACTCTTGGAGGGATTATTGCAAATCGATTGAGGATACGAGCACCTCATCAAGATTTTACAAGTTCTGTCCAAGGGACACAGCTGTCCGTCTTTCAATACGAGGGCGGACGCTAGATGGACAAAAACTACTATTGAAACACTAGAACATTTTATAGCAAGGCTCTTCCCAAGCAGTGACTACCACTGTTAAGATACTGGCATGCCAAGTGAGCAGACGAAATCGCGTCGGTTATCATGGCCCAAACGACGGCGTGGCTCATCAATATCTTTCCACATTACACGTTACCGGGCCTAGATCATCATCATCATCGTGGCGCGACAGCCCGACGTCGGGCCTTGGCCGCCCGGGCTTAGATTGTATATGGTTATTTACGGTCATGTGACCCCATGACTAGCAGCCATTTTTATTGGCGGTATTTCGCTGAACTGCATCCCCATGTCATGGAGAAAAGTTCGCGTGACCTTCATCCCAAAGCATAGAAAACGCGGTCACGACTCCGCGATACCTTCGACCTATCAGCCTCACCTCCTGCGTCCGAAAGGTGTTGAAGCGAATCTTGGATAGCCACATACGACAACTACTGCGACAACAACTCGCCAATATCAGTATGCCGATAGGCCTACTTCAAGCGAAAGTCATCGGAATTGGCTCTCCACGAGGAAGTACGTTTGAACATGACTTAAACTACAAACAATACACCTTGGCGAATTTCGTAGAAATTGAAGCTGTCGTCGAGTTAGGCGTGGACGCCCATTTTCGCAGATGGATTAGAGCCATGCTGAGTACTAGAATGATCCAGTCTGGCCTGCGTGAGAGTGGGATTACTGTGCCCAGAAGAACGTCACAGGGTGATGTGATCTCGACTCTGCTATGGATTTTAGTATTGGTTGGCCTCCTCAGAAAACCGAAGAAGTCGGGAGCTAAAAGAGTCGCATACGAGAATGACATAGTAATCTTGATCTCAGGGAAATATTTACCCGTGTTGAACAACATCATGTAGAGATGACTGCCGGAGGATGAGGAGTATTGGTTGGCCGTGAAGGCTGAAAGGCACCAAAGGTGCAAAAATCCTCTTCAACTCACTGCACGTTAATGTGCGCTGGCAGACCAGCTCAGGTATAGGGAGTTGGACCCTGAAGATAGTAAGTAATTGGGCGGCAGAGTGCGGTCTAAGTGTGAACAACGAGAAAACCTTCTTCTTCTTCCTCCTGTGATCCAGATAAGGCTTTGTTCCTGATATCACCGCTGTATTACAGAAGTCCACAGGTGGGGCTCCTATCCAGGATCGAGAAAACCGAACTGGTGCGTTTCACTGCAAAAACTAAAATTGAGATGTTTCCGTTCCCACAATTAAACGGAGACTCACTGACCCTATCGACCAATGTAAGGTGCCTGCGAGTGATTCTCGACTCAAAAATCTCATGAAAACTGAACGTCAAACATCGCATCAAAAAAGCCCACATAACATTCTACGCTCGCGTTAGAGCTTGCGGCGAAAACTGGAGACTCAAACCAAGAATGTTCCCGGAATCTTCTTGTGGTAGTACACAGCGATTGTGCAACCGCAATATTCACATAGGGGTCGCTGGTCTGGTGGCTGGCAACTCACCGTATAGTTCGTACAACTCATGGTTGTATCGGATGTGCCATTCATTCCGGTCACAAACTGCTCCAAAAAATCGCGGAAGGACATTCCGTTCAAATGTGTTTAGCATGTTTTCAGAGGCTAAGCTATGGGTACGTAATATTGTTGAACAAATAAATGGAAGTATTTGCAACTGAATTTCATGTTGATACCACATTGCCTATCAAGCAATTTGCAATTTTCAGAACAGTCTCTCCCGTGTCGCTCTCAATGTCATTCGTCAGGTGAAAAAAATTGAAAAGCTTAAAATTTCCATTTCACATCAGGCAAATTACATTTCAGATGGCGAACAAATGCAAGATGCAAGCATCCTAAATAGTAATCTGTTTAGTGCAGCATTAAGCATGAAATGGAAAATTTTGCAATTTTCCAAAAGCGAACTTGCAGTCAGGCAAAGTTTGAATAAGCCGTATCATGCATACATGCGACGCTTTCACTTCATGTTGAAATGTTACAAGGAGTATGTTATACTAAGCGTTCAGGGTGGCATGTTTACTGCCCTGGTAAGGGCTAAAAGCCGGACGACACAAACGGGAACGCGAAAATGCATTAACGTATTTAGGGGAAGTCGAGTGTGAGTTGCGCCTCATATCAGAGGATAATTTCTATGCATTTCGGCTCACGTTGAATAGGGAAGAACGTTGAAAGAGTTTCGTCGGTAGCGCCACCCTGTATTCACTGAAAGGTTGTACGGTAAATCAATATGTTGCTAATCTGATTACAGAGTACTTCGTTATAGTCGGGTGAAATTTCCATATATTATTCTGCGGCCGATTACGCCGTGTTGTAATGAATGGTGTGGAGTTTAGCGTGAATTATGAAAATTAGGCAAGCTAAAGTTAATGATTGGTTGTTATATTTTGACATTCGGTAATAAAAGGGATGATGCTGATACATTTCAGCTGTCAACGTACAGGTGAACCGGTTTCTATTTTAACCTGGGAAGGTCCCCTATATCAAAGCTAAGGGGCCATACTGTTAAGTGAAGGGGATGCTGTGGTGTGTCACAGCATACATAGACCACATTTGTGTGGAGTTATTATTAAATATGTATAATATTTGAAAAAAGCTCTATTCCTCTTCCGAAGCACACATCAGTGAGTCAGTCCAATGTATTCATCCTTCCGTTCGAGGGTTCAAATTCAACTGTGGCATTGGTTGTTGTTCGTGCTTTTTCCGTATGGATAATTTGTGTTGTTGGTTAACTTAAGTAACTGATCAACTACCAGGGGGGGCAAAAACTCCTCTTCCATAGTCCTCCGCGTGGGCGCCCCCTGGAACGGCAGTGGTCACAGACCATTGCCAACCAACGTCAAGCCGCCAGTGATGGCGGTGCGATGATTTGGTTGAGGTACCCCTGTGGTGTGGGGTGTGAAAAAAAAATACCACGGCCTTTCCCTTTGAGGGCCTGTCGTTAAAACCGACAATCAAAGGACAGGATGTGTATGCCAGCAACTTGCACTATCCGAAATCTTTATATGCTAACGAAAAGTCAACTATGCCTCGGATAAGGACTGACTCAACGGTTACGACTTTTAGCTATCGTACAATGACAAAGATTGGATTCTGGAATGTGCGTACTCTCCTGGACAATAGATCAGAAGGTCCCCAGAACGCACGATTTCTTCAATTAGAGAGTGAATTTCTGAGGTACAAATTAAATATCTTAGGAGTTAGTGAGATAAGATGGTGGAACAGCCGAGAATTCATCTCTCCAACGGGCAGCACTGTAATGTTGTACTCCGGTAAAGCTACGGGTAGTCGTCGTGAGTCAGGTGGGGGGCTCCTTTTAACCAGAGCCGCGCGAAACTGTCTCTTATCCTGGGAACCGGTCTCTGACAGGGTCTTGACCGCCAGGTTCCGGACCAAAATGAGGAACATCTCAATAATACAATGTTATGCCCCTACTGAACCCGACAATATCTTGGCAAAAGACTCCTTCTACGAAGAACTAAACGCCGTTCAGAGCAGAACACCTAAAGGTGACATTATAATGGTTATGGGTGATTTGAATGCGAAAGTTGGCACTGATAACTATGGGCTCAGATATGTGATGGGGAGACACGGTCTTGGTGATCGTAATGACAACGGTGAAAGATTTGTAGAGTTCTGCAACTTTCACAGTCTCTTCATCGGTGGTACTATGTTTGAGCATAAGGACCACCACAAAATCAGTTGGTCCTCTGTTGATCGGCGCAGAACACAAAATCAGATCGACCATTTTGCCATTAGTAAAAGATTCAAGAGTTGCCTCCTGGACGTGCGAAACAAGAAGGGTGCCGATATTGGGATGGGAAGAGACCATTATCTTATGATCGCTAATGTTCGATTGCGTATTGCAGCCGTGCGCCGCCCCGGCGACGAAAGGTCCAGGCCCCGCAAATTCAACACCGCTCGACTAAAAAATCCAGCTGTCTTACAACAATATAATGACCATCTTGCGCAAAAAGCGGCTGAGATAACTAGTCACCCAGATAGTGACATAAACGAAAACTGGGATGCCATAAAAAATGCGTACATTGATAGCGCAAATACCATCCTTGGCCCAAACCCGGATTGCCGGAATAAGCCCTGGATGTCCGACGCTTCATGGCAGCGGATTGTTGAAAGAAAGGAGCTGAAAGTTCGTTTGGCTGCAGCATCAGACGACAATCGAAGCAGCATCGAACTCCTTTACCGTCAGAAAGCTCGAGAAGTTCAGCGTAGTGTGCGACGCGATAAAAGAGTTTATGCGAATTCTCTTTTAGCGTCAGCAGAAGAAGCCGCTAGAATTAACAACTTAAACGCCGTATACGGTGTCATCAAGGAGTTTACAGGTGGTCGTAACTCCTGCCAACATCCGGTGAAAGATAGTGATGGAAAGCTACTTATCTTGGAAGAAGATCAAATGAGGCGGTGGAAAGAACACTTCGCCGCGGTCTTGAACCGTGTAACCTCTGGTGAAGTTCCCTCTCATATAGATACAAGTAATTTAGCTAACCATCAAAATGTGCGTATACGGTCCACTGCCCCGACTAAAGAGGAAATAGCCACTGCAATTATTGCACTAAAACGAGGAAAGGCCGCCGGACTTGACGGCATCCCTGCCGAACTTTATCAAGCAGCGCCAAGCGTAACTGCCGATTTGCTGCACCCACTTGTTGATAAAGCGTGGAATACAGACACCCTTCCTACTGATTGTGAGTGGAAGGAAGGTTTGATCATCAAACTTCCAAAGAAGGGTAGCCTCACAGACTGTAATAATTGGAGAGGCATTTGTGTGCTTCCTGGCGTTGCCAAGATAATAGCTAAAATCGTCCTGGAAAGACTAAAGGCCCACTTAGAAAGCACAATTGATGAAGAGCAGGCTGGCTTTCGATCCGGATTCTCCTGTGTCGATCACATTAACACCTTGCGAATCATCATCGAGCAATGCGCTGAATACGATTCTCCGCTTCACTTGCTTTTCATCGATTTCGAAAAGGCTTTCGATAGTGTGAACCGGGATTCTATATGGGCGGCCTTGCGCAGGAGAGGCATCCCTGAGAAGCTTGTGGCTATTATTAAGGCAACCTATGACGGCGCGAAATGTCGCGTTCTGCATAAAGGTAAGGTGTCGGGGGACTTTGAGATTCGCAGTGGAGTTCGGCAGGGGTGCATCCTCTCACCGATCCTATTCCTCATTGTGATCGGCGATGTGTTACATGCAGCCCTATCCGGACTCGACAGAGGAATTCAATGGACTTTGACATCTTATCTACAACATCTTGACTACGCTGACGACATATGCCTACTCTCCCACAAAATCATGGATCTGTCCGCAATGGCGTTAGATCTCGAGAGGGAGGCAAGCAAGGTTGGGCTAAAGATTAATACCAACAAGACCAACGTTCTTAGCCCGCCGTCGCGAAAAAGAAATCGGACACCTATTGCCATCAATATTAATGGGCAGCCTGTGGAGAAGGTGGACAACTTCGTCTACCTGGGTAGCATTGTTGCCGAAAATGGTGGTACGGAGCAGGACATCGCTCGGCGTATCAACCAGGCTAAACGCGCATACGGCATGCTGTCCAAAATCTGGCAGGGCAGTTATCTCAGCATCAAGACCAAGCTGGGCCTGTTTCGCTCCCTGGTACTATCAGTACTTTTGTATGGGAGCAGTACATGGAAAGTTTCCGTAGGAGTTACCAGAAAGCTGCAAGTTTTCGTCAACTCATGTCTTCGTCGAATTTTAAGAATTTTCTGGCCCGAAACAATATCAAATGAAGAGCTAAGTCGGCGTACGGGTCAGATGCCAATCGACGAATTGATACGCAGGCGAAAATGGCAGTGGATAGGTCACACATTGCGGAAGAGTGATAACTGCATTGCTTTGCATGCCATGAAATGGAACCCCATTTCCAACCAAGGCCGACCAAGAGGGGTTCCTCGAATCACATGGCGTCGATCTGTGGCAACGGAGTGTCAGGTACTGGGTAAGTCTTTTGGGGAGTTGCGCCTGTTCTGGGCAGAACAGAGTACGATGGCGCGCAGGAGTAGTTGACGCGCTATGCCCCGCTAGGGGTTAAGGCAAAGTAGTAACTACCAGATCACAACCTTAAAGGGAGATGATGATGAGAACTCCAAGGTTATCGGAAGACTTAACTTTTATTGAAATATTCGTCCATATCTATACAAATCAATAATGCCATAAAATTGCAATAGTTACAGTAACAATAAATTGTGATTATGAATTATGTCTATGCAAGCATTTTTGGTTTTCCGGGAAGTGTGCAGCGGCCCGAGCGTTTCGTGCTTGGCGATCTGCTCGAGATTAGATTACATGACTACGGAACTCTGCTTCGGTAGGAAATTCTCGGTCTCTATCCCTAGTCAATCGGAATGGGATATTGGCAATATCTGTACTGACCCCGGATGTATCATGTGGTATACTGATGGGTCGAAAACGGGACAAGGTGTTGGCGTTGGGGTCTTTGGACCGAACACCAGGATCTCAATCGCTATGGGCACTTGGCCCAGCGTTTTCCAAGCCGAGATCCATGCAATTGAGGTTTGCGCCAAGGAAATTGTGTTCAAGAAGCTCACTGGCGCTAACATCATTATCTGCTCTGACAGTCAGGCAGCTATTAAGGCTCTTTCTTCACATAAGTTCTCATCGAAACTAGTGAAAGAGTGTTTTGATACCCTTCAATGTCTGGCAAACTCTAACCGGGTCACCCTTTGTTGGGTACCTGGGCATCGGGGCATTCATGGCAACGAAGCTGCAGGCAGGGATCATCGAGGGAATTTTTCGGACCTGATCCCTACTGCGGTCTAAGCTGGGCTACAGCCAGGGTGCTGGTGAGGGATTGGTCTGCGGGCGAAAGGCTGCGGCACTGGAATAGTCTCCCGGGACTACGACAGTCCAAAGATCTTATCAACCCCTACGGTCTCACAGAAGCCAGCCGATTGGGCAGAGCTGACCTGAGACTGGTCGTTGGTTTCCTCACGGGTCACCACTGGGTGAGATATCACTTAAACAAAATGGGCCTGTCCACTGAGACGGAATGCCGACTTTGCCTGGAGGATATTGAGTCCACCAAACACCTTCTCTGTGAATGCCCCGCGGTTACTCGCACCAGATTCTTGTTTCTTGGAGATTCCATCGTGAGCTCCGGTGTCATTAAGAGTACTGCTACAAAGGACCTACTGGCCTTTATCAGGTTGGTTGAGGGTCTTTTGGATTAGTTAAGGCTATTATGGCACAATAGATCTTATGGTCGCAGTGCCTACCAGTTGGGTACCTTAGCCTGCCTTTATTTATTATTATTATTCGAGCACAGAACATATGTCGCACGACGAGGCACGACAACCAACAATCACAATAGACACCGGACTACGACAAATTAGCACAAGAATACAGGACTTCACGCCGGCTACTAAAGTAGGCAATAAAAAAGAGCAAACGGAACTGTTTCAAGCAACTCTGCGAGGACGCAAATATTAATCATTGCGGAACGGCCTATAGGGTAGTTCTGAAAGAGCTGGTTAGCAAACACCCCAAGTGAAGTGCCCTCTTTTACTAAATCGGATAGTCTCAGTCCTGTTCCCCCAGCATGCTCTCTCAATTGCCTTAACCCCTTGTGGGGCATAGCGTGTCAACTGCTCCATGTGGCCCAGTTGACGTTTCGTCTGCATAAACTGGTTTCTGATAAATGCTCCAGTGGAGATGTTAAGGTAAAGGACCGGGAAGAAAAGTTGAATCAAACGTTACCTGGCCCCAGGACAGGACAACTGAATTTTTCATAAAATCTCATGACAACAAACCCGATTGGGTGGAAGCGACGACTTAAGCTGTATCGCTCTGAGGGTAAGTAGGCTATGGTAGAAGAATGTAAATTGTAAAATCCAACTTGCATTCGTGCACCCGTACCATGCACTCAGTACAAAGCTCTCCGCCTCGCCAAATTATCCATTAGATACATTTTGCAACTTCATAACTCCCCCCCCCCCTCACACTCCTATTCATTAATTCAACAGTAAAATAGTTCAACATGCGTCCCTATTGCATTCATGCCACGTCCTCGCGGATAGAGATCTTAATTCCTGTGCATGGTTGCAGCATCAACACAGGATCAGATTCATTTAAATTTCAAAACTCTGAGGAATTTTTGTCCTACCACCGTGATGCAACCTCCACGTCGATAATGGAATTCCACTTGTCGAGAACTCTCCTGTGGGAATATTTCAAATAGGTTCAAGCTTCGGGAATCCGACTGCTTTGCAGCTGTCCTGCTGTCGTCTTCTCAAGGGAATAGGCGTTGAGACGGTGAATGGTATGATAACCATCGGCTGGTATGATATTACCTCTGCGAAAATGTAAAGTAATAACCAACCGTAGTAGAGGCGCTGAATTAAGTTACGGGCTTAGAATTCAAGGAAGTGGTTCTATGGAAAGATACCAAGGATGTGCCCCCTTGCGGCCATGACCCGACTGCTTGATGCGGATGCCTTCGACCAATAATTCAAGCAAAAATCCATTTCAATGTTCATTCCATGACGCCACGGAGTATACTAAGCGGAAGTAAAAGAACGTCCAGACAGGATTTATGGCCATCTAAAGGATATGGAAACGTGCCTTCATCGGAACACGCTGACCTTGCAATATGTAGAAAAGGAATGCATGCGAATTGTGCAATTTATTAGGATTAAGTATGGAACTGGTACATTTTGAAATTCATGCACGCGTATGGCCAACTTTGTCGGTCCGTGTTAACACATAAACTTCAATTTCCTTGAAATCAAGTGACACTAGAACTCGGAAGAACTAGAGGAAGTCACGAATCCTCAGCGAGTGTAGGCACGTACGAAAGTTTTCCCATCAACATTGCTCTGATCGGATTCACTTGCAGGCTTAATGGCATTGATATGATTGGATACATGTTGATGACTCCTGGGAAGAATGCAGAAGTGAACCTAGGAGGTATCATCAATCTCAACACTTTTGACATTTGACCATTAAAGTATTCCAAAGATTTCAATTCAAATCTCATTGGAAAAACATGCGTATCCAATTTGTCTTCTTACGAAGCCCACGGGACATCCTATTGAATACGACATCGTCTACGTTAAAGAAAAAACTCCACAGCCTAATATCGATTGTATAGCTTCAGGTTGTTGTCATATTGTCACGCTTCTAAATGCCAGTTAGTTTCGTAGTCATCGTGAAATCCCTGCCTGCGGGCCATGTCATGACTCCATAGTGAACTAAAATCACTTCCACAAAGCACTCGTCCGGCCTCAGTGGAGCTTTTATCCGGACGGAGAATAAAAGGCACATCCTGGAGTAGACATGCGTAATTTCATGCCTGACACTTGCAGACGTGAAACCATCATCACGATATACGTACAGTGTCCTGATTCAGTTAGTTGAGGACGAGCAATCCGAACATCAATTGAACGGCGAGTACACTCTTCGTCGTGAAGCACACTTTGTCAGGTGTTACGTGTGTAATTTTTGCTAAGGACTTATGCCGCATGAGAGAGTGTTCGAGAAATAGGTTCAGTGGGATGGGGTATTGTTTGTATAGTCATCATGAGTCAACGTAGTGCCTGTATGCAACGTGATGTTTGGGACATTTTCACTATTGACTACAATAAGAACCACTTCAGCATAGTATGGTGCGATCGTAATGTCATGCAAACATTCGAAAAGGATCAAAAACACAATGTGGCATAAACGCCAGTGAAGATACTCTTAAGAAACTCAAGGGGCCATAATTGAAAGGATGGCGAAAGACTTGGTTGCAAATCTGAATAGAGTATGGATGTCGGTGGGAGGGACTTTTAATTTATATACATACATAGGTAATCCTGATGACACGGTATTGTATGTGACTGCAGTATGGTGTCGTACCTTGGGTTAGTGCCGAATGAAAATCGCCTTAGAAATGATTGATGCCATGCGGCATGCATTGTTGCGGGATTCTTGGTTATGTGCAGTAAACTGAAGAACATATGAACCATAATATCATTCGATGAATGATGCTGCGTGATGTTGTGAGAGAAAATAGGAGACTAATGGATTAGTATTTAGCAATTTCAAACGATGAACGCTTATTGAAGCTGACCATCTGAGGAATAATTGGCATCAGTTTGTAATCGTGCGGTCATTGTGATCAACAATGAATCTCTGGCTCCTCTGGCTAAGGCGAACCGAGTTATTGACAACAGTTTCACCCCGGTAACTCTTGATTGGAATAGATAGATAGAGGAAGAGGGCAGTGAATCCGAGGGGCTCACAAGCACCGCGACCATGAGAGGTCTATTGTGCTATGGCCCATATGGTCTAGTGAGGCCTTACACAGTTAAAAATCTCGGTATTTTTTTTAAACCTGGTCTTGGACTACCACCATTTTTAATAATTTTAATTCTATAATCTAAACCCTTCCAAAGTTTACTTCTATTTTAAACCAAATTTGTAATAAATTCTAATACAATTCAAAGTTTACTTCCATTTTAAAACAATTTGTAATAAATTCTAATACAAATCAAACCTTTTTGTGTTCTTTTTGTTCTCGCATTAGTTTCTAATCTAAGTTTAATTAAAAGGTAAACCCCACAAAGTATATTTTTTGAGTCTCAAGTCTCACTATAACTACTCGCAGTCAGCTCAAAATATTATGCTGCGTGGCCGAGTGGTCTAGGTCGCAACTCTACAACACGGAGTTCACAGGTTCGATGCTGCGTCATGGCGAAAAAAGTTAAAGATTAGCTGGCTAACCTGCGATGGGCTTAATAAAGGATTTGGAAGTTTAGAAAATTGAAAAAAAAAATAATGGAGAAAAAACTTAGAGGCGTTAAAAAAACGCAGTAAAATAAATATTTTTTCATAGATTATAATATCTGTAGATTAAATTTTAAGCCAACAATTTGATTAAAAAAATAATGCCAGAAAAGTTTAATATTTAAACCAGTGAAGTTTACGGAAGCAATTGTAATACTTTCATTTTATTAAAATCTAATACAATTTTGGTGTCGTCATATATGTAACCCGAATTAGCATTGATAATAGACCAGGATTTTTAACTGTGTAGGGCTGGCTATCAAGTTTGAACCTGCCAATAAAGTTATACGATTGTCTAAATTGGAGTGAAGCGACTTCATCCACCTCAGGGAAGCGATCTCCTAGGCATTCTAGGCGACGACGAGAAAGGACCTTACATTTACATAGAATGTTGCTGTGGTGTCTCATTGTCGGCCTCGCAAAAGCGACAGCTGGCGTCAGTGACAATGACCATTTTATGTAGGTGGTACCTCAGGGTCGAGTGCCCCGTGAGAAGGCCGACAAATGATTCTTACCCGGTTCCTGCTTAGATTTAGTAATTTCAATTTAATTGCGTTTGCGTGAGTGGCCTGGAATGAATAGATTGGACTGTCTCAAGCCAGGGAGACTCTCCCAGTATGCGACGGTATTGTAACGGACGGTTTGGCGGGCATCCTAAAATGCCCGTGTGGAGACGGAGCCTTAGGTAGCATAATGACCGTGAAGGTCGGGCCGTGCCATCTGGCGAAGAAAAAGGCTCCTCAATGAGCTAAGCAGCGGCCTATGCTTGCTGTAGCTCAGTTCGGGAGACTTGGGCGGGGTTTTTGCCGCTCGTTGCCCCTGTCCTTTACGTATTAACAAAAATTCATAGGCCTGGGGAAGACAACACAAACAAAGGAGGTAAAAATGGGGAATAAAAAAAATGAGGCGATAAGGATGGAATGGTTGGCAGATGGCTCGCTTGCCCTCGCGTTCGTATTGGGGTCCAGGTGTAATGGGACCCTCGGCCTCTGGTTTCGTACCACCGACAGACCCTTACTCATCAGGTGCTGCTTCGATCTGCCGGTGGGAGCAGCACAACCAGACCAGAATATGGTTCATTACAGTATCTATACATTCCTGTTCCCTAATATGGTGCATAGGTTTATACCACAAAAGGGTTCAGGTCCAATAAATGGAGTGGCAGATGCTTTCCTAGTCATCTCATCGGCAATCTTACTACCTGAGACGCCAATGTGGCCAAGGACCCAGTATATTGTGACTTTATTGTGCAAACCAAGTCTCTACAAAACCTCATTGCAATCAAGTACTGACCTAGACGTCAGTACTGTGTTATTGAGAGTTTTGACAGCAGCCTGGATATCAGTGAAGGTAGCAATATTCTTCCACGGTAGCAGCCATCTATGCATGCACTAGCACAGGCCCGAATTGCATGGATTTCAGCTTCGAAAACCGTCGGGTACTTCCCCATGAGGATTGATGGTCTTGTAGAAGGACCTAAAACTCCTGCAGTCTTGGAGCCATCAGTAAACCAGTTGATAGTATACGGAGGGAGTGACGAGTGCCTCAGATTCCATTCTTCTCTATTCCAAATTACGGTAGAGAAGAGTCGGTTGAAGCGTAGCTCCCTCGTTAAGTGATCACATGGTATACTTAGCTCATTGATTTCAAGAAGCCATCTCTTCTCCTCTGAACTCAGTTTCAGTTTCAGTTTCGTCCTGAAGATCTAAAGAACTATTCAAGGGCTTGTTCTCCATGTTTTCCCTACGAATTTTCTGCAGATCCATAGGGTTCTGGTGGCCTTATCCAAGATAGTCTTCAGGTGTTCCGTTCGAGGGTAACACCCAGGTATTTTATGGAAACGACTAGAAGTACTTGAGAGTTGTACATGGTAGGACATATCATCAGTCGTGAATTTCGTTTTCTTGTGAAGGGTACAACAGCCGCCTTGGAGGGATTAACCCGAAGGCCATTTTCATCACACCATTTAGAGCTATTTCAAGAATATCTGTTAAGACTTCCTCGAATTTTGCCTTAACAGTGATGACTAGATCGTCAGCATATCCTTGTGTTGAGTAGCCCATGGCGGTGAGTTTCCACATCAACCTGTCTACTATGATGCACCATAGAACAGGAGAAAGTACGACTCCTTGTGGGCAGCCTCGAGTGACGTTTGCGGTTAAAGTAGAGTCCCCAATCTCGGTGATGACCCATTTGGATGATGCTTTTCACTCAGGTGCTGGTGGTACCGTCAGCTTCCTTCGCTCCTAGCGCAGAGTCAGTGGAAGAGAAGGATGTGTTGTCAAAGGCTCCTTCGATGTCGATAAATGAACATGCGGCAGTCTCCTTATTTGACATAGCTGATTCGTTTTCTCCTACTAGCGAATGGAGAGCTGATTCAGTTGATCTGTCGGACTGGTATGCAAACTTCTTACGATGCAGCGGAAACTTGATAAGAAGCGTGTTTCCAATGGGCACATCGAGGATTTTTCCCATGGATTTGAGCATGACGGACATCAGGCTTATTAGCCTGTATGACTTAGGGTCATCTTTGGGTCGATTGCCCATTTACGGATAAAGACTACTTTAACTGGTCTCCAGGATTTTGGAAAGTATCCAAGAGCAAAGCTGTTACTGAATATACTAAGGAGGAACAGGATTAATATTTCTTTACCTTCCTGCAAAAGAGGTGGGAAGATTCCGTCAGTGCTGGGGGTTCGAATGATTTAATAGCCCATTTAACTTTTTCGTATGTAAATACGTTTGCTGCGGTTTTCCAGTCTGAATGATCGGCAAAGTAACGCACCTCCCGATCAGCTGAAATTATAGTGTCATCTGTAAGTGCTACGCATCCAGGAAAGTCAGTATCCAGCAGTAGTCTCTCAGTACTCTTGGCATCCTCTGTGATACTTTGGTTGGCATAAGTTGTAGCTGAAGAGCAACTTACCAGAACCCAATTATCGTGAATGCCCCGTTTTGTAACCACAAACCTCGACCAAAATGGTTATAAGAAGATTGTTGGACTAACAGGGGATGCAATAGGATGTCTAGATCCAACCGCAGGAGCTCAGGAAGTATAGCAGCTCCCCGATTTTCACCCCCGACACATCCCCTAGGTTATCAAGAAAGGCTTTACCCAATGCTCGATGTCTGGCCCTAGCAAGGGCCGGGCATTCGCAGAGAAAGCCAGTGGGGGTTTCTTTCTCATTCCCGCAGCTGCGGCAGTGCGGATTATAAGGGATGCCAAGCCTTATTGCTTGTTTTCCGATGGGCCAATGTCCTGTAATGACCACTGTGCACCGTGAGCCTGGCAACATCTCTACGGGACTTGGTCAACATCTCAAATGTTTTCCTTCTGTCATAGGAGAGCCATATATTCCTTGATACGGCGCAGGTGGGCAGATTCCGCCATTTTTAGCTCGCAACATTGAGGTAGTGAGAGCAGATCTTGCTCTTAACAGTCTTCAGCGGAATACAAACAGATTCCGCATTGGAGCTTTCTGGGACGGCCCCTCTCCTGGCCAGTTCGTCGGCTTTTTTGTTTCCCTCAATGTCTGTATGACCAGGCACCCAGGGCAGGGTGATATTGAACCGTCTGCCAAGGCGAGTTAACTCTTCATCACGCTGCTCGACCAGTTTGGAGGACGTACTCGCAGAGTTCAGTGCCTTTATAGCGGCTTGGCTGTCTGAGCAAATGGCAATGTTATGGTTATCTGGTATATTTCTGAGAGTGTGACACGCCTTCATACTACTTAAACCATCTTATTTATATCCCATGTCTACAATAATAGCCCTGATCATACCACAAGAGAAGTCTCGAACCCTTTATTAATTTTTTCCACGAACTAATTACGGATATTTTAACTGGCATCAAACTGTGTCCATCGCAAAACGCCAGTCCCCGTACCAAGTCAAATCGAACTCCACGAAAAATGTAATGAGGAAATATCCCAATAGTATCGTATCAATGCCCACAGGTCTACTTATCAAATTTCCTTCTTAAATATAATTAAGTGGACTCGTCCTACACGAATTCAATATGTAATTAACCAAAGATTTATCATCGGACTTCCGATGACTGATTAACACTCTATAAACTTTGCTTCGACAACAAGTATCTTTTGGTTGCTCCTTTTCCTCTTTCCGTATCCTGTATCTGTAGTCATATTCTCGAATATAGACATAGACTAGGCAACGTCCTGTGTATCGTCCCGTGTCCATTTCTACCCTTGTCGTCGTCCGATACGGACCCTTTTCTCCTCCCCATTCCTCAGTTTCCTGAAGACTTTCACCTCACTCTTTCTCGACTTACTTTTGCAGAATTCGCGCGTCTAATTAAATTAACGTCAACCGGATGCCAATGAAATATGATGCCATAATCCTATTAGGACGTTGTTACGAACGCGGACAGTGTAGGATGACGACAAAATTCCCTTATCGGAAGTAAGCATTTAACGCTCGAGCAAGGAATTAGTAAAAGTGATGTTAAGAGAGACAAGGACGATACTGTGGGAAAATCCAGGAAGTGTCCGGTAAGTATTTTACTTATTGCTGAGGTGATAGTCGTTATCGGCTAGGGCTTTTTGATGGTGTCTTTACGGAGAACTTTGACCCGTACTCAAGTCAAGTAAAACTTCGTTGTATGCATAATGTATGTCGTATGCACGTCGGGCGCTTGAAGTAAAACAAAACAAAATTTTAGCAAAAAATTTTACTCCCACTTAAATGGTGGGGGTTGCGCCGAACTTTCTGCCTTCATATTTTACAACGCTTTATAAGAAAGTTTTCTCGGGAATAGCCTTAAGCGAATCAGATTCGAAAATAGATTAGAAAGAAATTAGGCGTATACTATACTATACTCAATTGCCTTAACCCCCTGTGGGGCATAGCGCGTCAACTTTTCCATTTGGCCCAGCTGACGTTTCGCTGACATAAACTAGTTTCGGAGAATGCAGTTGCCGCCTACCTGCGACAAGTCGGGAGATGCTGTGGCTTACGAGTATTATTACGCCCCGCACCACAGGGGGAAGACAACACAAACATACATGACCACGAACGTCGTCGTGGACGGGATTCGAACCCGAAACGCCGGTAGTCAGACATGAGACTGATGCCTCTACGCACTGAACTACCTTTTCACATTTAATTTCTATGTTTTCAGATACTTTGCACATTTTCGATATGTTATCTACCCCAAAAGTAAATCAAAGTGGGGTCCGCTATAAACATTACACACAGTGATAAAAACAAGTCTTAAAAGGATACAATCTGCCTCATAGTTTCTAAGTTTCAGTTATCGTATCTCATCTGGCTCCATCTTTGGTTTTATTAGTTAGGGAGGCCTTATAATTGATAAGCCGAGCTGACGGAGCGTGTTTCATACGAGTTTTACGAGTTTATTCAATAATTCACTGGAGCGAAGCGAAATGTCCACCCAAGCAGTCATAAGTTTTGTAGAAAAAAAAACAGAACATGGAAAGAATCTTTTCGATCACACGGATAAGAATGACAGACAGACGACAGTAAATGATTAGTGTGAAAGAAAAGCCATTTTTCGGGAAATTTTTGTCGCGTGTCCGGCGGAAGGAATTCTATTCGAACATTCTATTTGAACATCTTTAATTTTTTTTTTTTCATGAAGGCGTATTAAGAGATTCAGTCAGAACTTGTGGTTTTAGGATGGGTAAAACGTGGCTTGTTAAAATAAATATAAATAACATTCCAACTAGGACCACGGTCTCGAGATGAGTTAGCAGCATTCCATTTAATGGATCGTGACGGCAGAGGTGTGGGCTCAGCAGCAAAATCAATGGCTATGGAAACCAGGTCCTTACTTTCAGGAACACTTGGCTGGCAATCCTTTCTTTTTACCCTTACCGGCTGGTAAAAATTCGTCCCAATTGAATGCTCCATATAAGGAGCGGCGCATTGCTCTTCGACTCTATAAGTTCGTCGAGAGAATCCCCTAAAACGACAGAGCGGAGAAGCAGAATGAGTTGGTTACGTGGGCGCGACGGATTATTGTAGGGATCCCTATTAAATCTAATATCTCGAAGAGACATAGGTCCGAGAGTGAATCTGGTTGGACCGAACTAGCGGTTTTGGACAAATGGAGTGCGGATGGTAGCATCACTCCCGAAAATTGGAAAGAGGTGGAGTGCTGCCATGCCTTGATCTTAGGTTTCCTCTTTGCTGAGTACCCTAGTGTAGGGATGGAGGCTGGCATCACGACCGTATAAAAGGACTGAAATTCGTAATTCAACGTTCGATTGACCTATTCAAAGGCGGTATTTACAAAAACTGAACTACGGCCGGGTGCAAAGTTGGAAGTTGCTAACAAGGACAACATTCCTTCGCGACCCAAAGGTTGCACCTGGTTGACAGCCAAACCGACAGGTGCGGTCGAGATTTTGTCGGTAATCAGGTCTTGCAACCCGCAACTCCCGACAGCCGTTTGACGGATTGACACGTTATATAAGGCGAAGGGCAAATATCGTAGCGCGGTGATCGTGCTTAACAAAGAATCGCTCACCCCATTGGCCAAAATAAATGGCGTAATAAATTATAGTTTTCAGACTAAAGAACTGCGGGTTTACCAAAAGGATAAAAAGGACAGCTCCTTGGCGGATTCCATTCCAAACGCTACACTGGAGAGAACGGATAAAAAAGAAGGCCACAACACTAATGCTACGTCCTCGTCTAGCAGCAGATCGAGGATGACGCCACTGTGACCCTCTCTTCTAATATCACTGATTTGAAGAGTGTTACAGTGCCCTCCATGTTTGCATCGGACTTTGAAGAGTATAATAAACCACCTGTAATGAATCATATTCTGGTAGTGCTGCTTCCACCGGCAGATCAAAGGCAGCACCTGATAGGTAGTGATCTGTCGGTGGTACGAAACCAGAGGCCAATGGTTCAAATAAAACCGGACCCCTATGCGAGCGCAAGGGCCTATAAATGTTTATTAATACATTAAGGGGCAAAGAGCGGCGAAAACCCCGCCTAGTTCTCCTGAACTGGTCTACAGCAAGCATAGGCGGCTGTTTAACTCGTTGAAGAGAATTTTTCTTCACCAGATTGCACGGCTCGACCTTCACGGTCATTATGCTAGCTTAGGCTCCGTCCGCACGGGCATCTTCAGATACCCACCAAACCATCCATTACATATTTGGCGCCCAACGTGGGGCCCAATTCTGGTAAATAACAGGACCAAAAAGGACCTGATCAGGTTCACCCCCACAAGCACATTAAGGCTACTCGCTCTAAATCTTAGGACTCTTCAGCGCCCTCATCATTTCTATAGAGTAGTTTTTCCTTTTAGATTCAGTTTAACAAGGTAGTCCTGGCTATGGGTTCGCCTTTTGTGGTTTAATTCCTCCATAAAGCTTTCAAATTGCTAGCATTGGGTGCCTCTTTGGTGACCGGATGATGTGCACAGGAGCCCTGGATCCCCTTTTGTTTACCAGGATTGTCCTTTTAAGTAACTTGAAATTTTTTCTTCATACAGTAGAAATTGCATTTTTCCATTATTTATTTGCTCAGCAGCTAATAGAGTTTATGAGTGAATTACGGCACGGAATGCAGTGTTTCGCCTCTGCTGGCCTCAGAACTCTCTGTAACCTGTTGATCATCTGAATAACGGAGAAATGTAGTTTTTTTTCTTTGCTAATTTTTCCCCTGTACAATGGTTGCTGGCTGACTGCGGTGCCCAGGTCGGCTTTTTTTTAACAGCATACTCTGACCTCAGCTTCTTCTTTTTGGCAGGCCTCGAAATAGAAGCTGCCTTGTAACGCACCATATTTTATTAGCACCTGATGAGTAATAACCTGTCGGTGGTACGAAACCAGAGGTCAACCTTCACGGTGATTATGCAGCCTTAGGCTCCGTCCCCACGGGCTTTTTCGGATGCCTACCAAATCGTCCGTTACAAGAGGACACTGACGTCACTGTCACCGCAGCCTCTGTTGCTTTTCTCTTACGGCTGGCACGTAGTGCAGAAAAAGTCATTTTGATTCTACAACTATGGGTCGTGAATGACCCCGTCAAGGGACTTAAGCCTCTGAACTATACTTCTACGTAAGAGATCAGGGCAAGTCACGGTCTTGTATTCTCATAAAGAATTTGTAATGAACCACCTGTAATGAACCATATTATGGTCTGGTAGTGCTGCTCCCACCGGCAGATCGAAGCAGCACCTGATGAGTAGTGATATGTTGGTGGTACGAAACCAGAGGCCGAGGGTTCCATTACACCCGGACCCAGGTGCGACCGCGTGGGCGTCTGATCTGTCCGTCAACCATTCCATCCTTATCGACTATTTTTTTTTATTCCCCATTTTTACCTCCCCTGTTTGTGTTGTCTTCCCCAGGCCTATGAATTGAAAACCACAAATGTTCATATCTTTAAGCAAATTTTGAACTTTAATTTCTAGTACTCGTACACTGGCTTAGACAAATCAACAGATATAGAGCTTATTCTCTAATTAAGTCACATCTGAAAGATCTTCTAAAAATAACATGCAAAAATCCGACAAGATGTATACACTCTGCAAGGAAATGTGTAAATAAAGATGTACAAAACACTAGATATTGTTGCCGTTCATGTACAGAGCACGACGACATTATCGCACACATTTATGAAATATGTGGTAATTGTCTTTTTTTTATCCAACAATCCTGTCCGCGATAAATCACTTTTATTGAACATTAAGGTTATTTACACACTGTAATATGACGATAAGCTGCTAATCGGATATTTTTTATGTTACACATTAATTTTGTCATTTTGTGGTTCACGTTGGTGTACGTTTTTTTCATCGTACTTCTTAAGTTCTGGTAATACTGAAATTCATAAGGGTTGAAGTTTGTCATCTTTACCGGTTGAGGTTTAGTACAAATTACTATTCGTTCCCCTTCTTGGGTTAGGTGACACATTTTGCCTAGCCCCCTAATTACCTTGATGTTAATTTGGGTACCCGCCGTAGTAGGGCCATGGAATTGAATTGAACTGATGCTCGGCTTCCAGTCTACTATGTCGATTTATAAGGCCAAATCCTCGTTCCACCAGGGAACGAGGATTTGGCCCGCAAGCGAGCCCAGGTTTGGAGGTCGTTCAACAAAGCCAAGAGCTTCAAAAGGTGGGAAGAGTACAGAACTGCTTTCACCGAGTACACAAAATTCATTAGGCATTCCAAACGAGAATGCTGGAAAGACTTTGGGAGCATTCAGTCGCTACCGGAGGCCTTCAGGAAGCTTTATCCAAAGACTCGGTCTCTGACAGGGTCTTGACCGCCAGGTTCCGGACCAAAATGAGGAACATCTCAATAATACAATGTTATGCCCCTACTGAACCCGACAATGTCTTGGCAAACGACTCCTTCTACGAAGAACTAAACGCCGTTCAGAGCAGAACACCTAAAGGTGACATTATAATGGTTATGGGTGATTTGAATGCGAAAGTTGGCGCTTGTAACTATGGGCTCAGACATGTGATGGGGAGACACGGTCTTGGTGATCGTAATGACAACGGTGAAAGATTTGTAGAGTTCTGCAACTTTCACAGTCTCTTCATCGGTGGTACTATGTTTGAGCATAAGGACCACCACAAAATTAGTTGGTCCTCTGTTGATCGGCGTAGAACACAAAATCAGATCGACCATTTTGCCATTAGTAAAAGATTCAAGAGTTGCCTCCTGGACGTGCGAAACAAGAAGGGTGCCGATATTGGGATGGGAAGAGACCATTATCTTATGATCGCTAATTTTCGATTGCGTATTGCAGCCGTGCGCCGCCCCAGCGACGAAAGATCCAGGCCCCGCAAATTCAACACCGCTCGACTAAAAAATCCAGCTGTCTTAAAACAATATAATGACCATCTTGCGCAAAAAGCGGCTGAGATAACTAGTCACCCAGATAGTGACATAAACGAAAACTGGGATGCCATAAAAAATGCGTACATTGATAGCGCAGATACCATCCTTGGCCCAAACCCGGATTGCCGGAATAAGCCCTGGATGTCCGACGCTTCATGGCAGCAGATTGTTGAAAGAAAGGAGCTGAAAGTTCGTTTGGCTGCAGCATCAGACGACAATCGAAGCAGCATCGAACTCCTTTACCGTCAGAAAGCTCGAGAAGTTCAGCGTAGTGTGCGACGCGATAAAAGAGTTTATGCGAATTCTCTTTTAGCGTCAGCAGAAGAAGCCGCTAGAAGTAACAACTTAAACGCCGTATACGGTGTCATCAAGGAGTTTACAGGTGGTCGTAACTCCTGCCAACATCCGGTGAAAGATAGTGATGGAAAGCTACTTATCTTGGAAGAAGATCAAATGAGGCGGTGGAAAGAACACTTCGCCGCGGTCTTGAACCGTGTAACCTCTGGTGAAGTTCCCCCTCATATAGATAATTTAGCTAACCATCAAAATGTGCGTATACGGTCCACTGCCCCGACTAAAGAGGAAATAGTCACTGCAATTATTGCACTAAAACGAGGAAAGGCCGCCGGACTTGACGGCATCCCTGCCGAACTTTATTAAGCAGCGCCAAGCGTAACTGCCGATTTGCTGCACCCACTTGTTGATAAAGCGTGGAATACAGAGACCTTTCCCACTGAGTGGAAGGAAGGTTTGATCATCAAACTTCCAAAGAAGGGTAGCCTCACAGACTGTAATAATTGGAGAGGCAGGAAGCACACAGCTTCCTGCCGTTGCCAAGATAATAGCCAAAATCGTCCTGGAAAGACTAAAGGCCCACTTAGAAAGCACAATTGATGAAGAGCAGGCTGGCTTTCGATCCGGATTCTCCTGTGTCGATCACATTAACACCTTGCGAATCATCATCGAGCAATGCGCTGAATACGATTCTCCGCTTCACTTGCTTTTCATCGATTTCGAAAAGGCTTTCGATAGTGTGAACCGGGATTCTATATGGGCGGCCTTGCGCAGGAGAGGCATCCCTGAGAAGCTTGTGGCTATTATTAAGGCAACCTATGACGGCGCGAAATGTCGCGTTCTGCATAAAGGTAAGGTGTCGGGGGACTTTGAGATTCGCAGTGGAGTTCGGCAGGGGTGCATCCTCTCACCGATCCTATTCCTCATTGTGATCGGCGATGTGTTGCATGCAGCCCTATCCGGACTCGACAGAGGAATTCAATGGACTTTGACATCTCATCTACAACATCTTGACTACGCTGACGACATATGCCTACTCTCCCACAAAATCATGGATCTGTCCGCAATGGCGTTAGATCTCGAGAGGCAGGCAAGCAAGGTTGGGCTAAAGATTAATACCAACAAGACCAAGGTTCTTAGCCCGCCGTTGCGAAAAAGAAATCCGACACCTATTGCCATCAATATTAATGGGCAGCCTGTGGAGAAGGTAGACAACTTCGTCTACCTGGGTAGCATTGTTGCCGAAAATGGTGGTACGGAGCAGGACATCGCTCGTCGTATCAACCAGGCTAAACGCGCATACGGCATGCTGTCCAAAATCTGGCAGAGCAGTTATCTCAGCATCAAGACCAAGCTGGGCCTGTTTCGCTCCCTGGTACTGTTTGTGCTTTTGGATGGGAGTAGTACATGGAAAGTTTCCGTAGGAGTTACCAGAAAGCTGCAAGTTTTCGTCAACTCATGTCTTCGTCGAATTTTGGGAATTTTCTGGCCCGAAACAATATCAAATGAAGAGCTAAGTCGGCGTACGGGTCAGATGCCAATCGACGAATTGATACGCAGGCGAAAATGGCAGTGGATAAGTCACACATTGCGGAAGAGTGATAACTGCATTGCTATGCATGCCATGAAATGGAACCCCATTTCCAACCAAGGCCGACCAAGAGGGGGTCCTCGAATCACATGGCGTCGATCTGTGGCAAAGGAGTGTCAGGTACTGGGTAAGTCTTTTGGGGAGTTGCGCCCCATTGCCCAGAACAGAGTACGATGGCGCGCAGGAGTAGTTGACGCGCTATGCCCCGCTAGGGGTTAAGGCAAAGTGGTACTGTCTGATGGTGACCCCTCCCCAACTTCGGGGCCCCAACGGGTTTCCGAAAGCCGGGCACGTAGTTTATCGGGGGTCATCTTTGACGTGGACAATGTAAAATGGGCGATCAAGTTCTTTGAGCCATTCAAAGCTCCAGCAGTGGCCTGCATATTCCCCGCTATATTGTAAAACAACTTGGAGATCATAATAATTCCGCTAACCGAGCTTTTTAGGGTAAGTTACACCCTTGGGTACATACCACAACCTTGGAGGAAGGTAATGTGGTCTTCATATCCAAAGGGGTAATAACCCGGAACATTTGCCCAAATCGTATAGTCCGAATAGCCTTACGTCCTTCTTCCTTAAAACCATGGAAAAGTTGCTTGATTTGCATGAAAGTCACAAGATGGAACTATCGAGCCCCCTACATTGTATGCTATTCTCGTACACAAAGGGCAAGTCAACAGTGACCGCCTTGCATAACCTCCTCAGAACAATCGAAAACTCCCTCAGTGTCAGGGAAATCACGTTGTGTGCTTTTCTTGACATTGAGGGTGCTTTCGATAATACCGGCTACGTGTGCATTTTCAGAGCACTGGAACTCAGGGACTTCCTGCCCGCTACCATTGCATGGGCAGATGCCGTGCTCCGGACGAGATACTCAACTCTAGGCAGTATACATCCATATGCGTGATTGCCTTGAACGGTTGTCCGCAAGCTGACGTTCTGTAACCCCCTGCGTGAAAAAACACAGACGAATTTTCAACTTGAAATTTATTCAAGAATATCGATTACCGAAAACGCTTTTTGAACTCAAAGGCAAAAGTCACTAGCAACACAAAATATCTGAAAACAAAGTTGTAAACTACAGTCTGTTCCAATTTTTGAAGTCCCTCCCCCGAAATTTGATCCCAACCATGAATGGTCTTCTGCATATCATTATCTTTAACTGCCCTCCCTAAATATGAGCCGACATTGCCTTTAATGATTTCAGTTGGAGTTTGAGCCTATTATTTTCCTGTTATTGTTATTATTATCTTGTTAGAAGACACCAGTAACTGGCATCCTTAATCGACATATTCTGTATCCGAAACCTATTAGATTGCTCTCGCCCATCATACCGGAATGTAGGTCGGGTAACATATTGTCGTATGTGAAGGTATTCCGGTTGATGGTTTGTTGCTCATTCAACCGAATGGCGGCAACAAAACGGAGGCTTTGGCCATGATATGAATTACGAATCGACTTTGAACGCTCTCAAACATACTAGTTTGAGAGAGTCGAGTTGAAAACCTTTTTTTCTTATTGGGACCATAATGCCATCCAAAGTTCCTAAATAGCCGCCCTGTTGACTGGCGTGGACCAAACATGCGAAGGTCGTAGGACGAGTGTGATTCCTGACAGGAATATCGGGTATGGTTTGCATAATAAATGTTTCCTGGGAATAGAAGAGAGGGCAGAAAGTCCACTATGGAAATGTATTGTATTCAAAAAGGGGATATGATAGTGTGTTATCTTAAATGATTGATGAAATTTGAGCCATAATTTAAATTGTTATTGTTTTTATACTCGTATATTCATACATATGGTTAGTTTATGTAGAGCTTGTTGTGTTTTTCTAGGGTAATTTGTGGGAGAGGAAACATATTGATGGGGATAGCTCAACCGAAAAAAAAACATTGATGTTATCCAGTAAATATTGTATTCTAATCAATCTATCCGGTGCAACGAAACAATCGACTAGACCCGGGGGTGGGCAAACTTTTTCTGGAAAGGATCAGATCGTCTAAATTTTTGAACTCAACGGACAAATACTAATCTCGAAGTGTAACTGCTTAACGGGATTTGCAGTTTCATCAAAATCCGAAATCCGAAAGATATCTAAGATAAGATTTGATACGAGAGCACTGTTTCCCCTGAAATTTGGCTATCCGTGCATACATACGGTAGTATCTCTACTGACTATGGCGTGTCGCCCAAGCTAAGTTAAAGCTTCCAAAATCGCAGCAACTTCCGCCTGGAAGACACAACAGTGGTCAGATGAATGAAACGACAGTTGTATGCCAGGTTTATCAGGTTTATTATGGGGATAACAGCCTCCAACCACCGAATGAGTCCTTGCGTAATAGAAAATTGCTCGTAGTATTTGAGCTTAGTCATTGAAAATGCGCATTTTGCTTCTAAATGTCTGTGTACTTCTGAAAGTCGACGCTTAACTACTACTTTGCCTTAACCCCTAGCGGGGCATAGCGCGTCAACTACTCCTGCGTACTCTGTTCTGGGCAATGGGGCGCAACTCCCCAAAAGACTTACCCAGTACCTGACACTCCTTTGCCCCTGATCGACGCCATGTGATTCGAGGACCCCCTCTTGGTCGGCCTTGGTTGGAAATGGGGTTCCATTTCATGGCATGCAAAGCAATGCAGTTATCACTTTTCCGCAATGTGTGACCTATCCACTGCCATTTTCGCCTGCGTATCAATTCGTCGATTGGCATCTGACCCGTACGCCGACTTAGCTCTTCATTTGATATTGTTTCGGGCCAGAAAATTCTTAAAATTCGACGAAGACATGAGTTGACGAAAACTTGCAGCTTTCTGGTAACTCCTACGGAAACTTTCCATGTACTGCTCCCATACAAAAGCACTGATAGTACCAGGGAGCGAAACATGCCCAGCTTGGTCTTGGTGCTGAGATAACTGCCCTGCCAGATTTTGGACAGCATGCCGTATGCGCGTTTAGCCTGGTTGATACGACGAGCGATGTCCTGCTCCGTACCACCATTTTCGGCAACAATGCTACCCAGGTAGACGAAGTTGTCCACCTTCTCCACAGGCTGCCCATTAATATTGATGGCAATAGGTGTCGGATTTCTTTTTCGCAACGGCGGGCTAAGCACCTTGGTCTTGTTGGTATTAATCTTTAGCCCAACCTTGCTTGCCTCGCTCTCGAGATCTAACGCCATTGCGGACAGATCCATGATTTTGTGGGAGAGTAGGCATATGTCGTCAGCGTAGTCAAGATGTTGTAGATAAGATGTCAAAGTCCATTGAATTCCTCTGTCGAGTCCGGATAGGGCTGCATGCAACACATCGCCGATCACAATGAGGAATAGGATCGGTGAGAGGATGCACCCCTGCCGAACTCCACTGCGAATCTCAAAGTCCCCCGACACCTTACCTTTATGCAGAACGCGACATTTCGCGCCGTCATAGGTTGCCTTAATAATAGCCACAAGCTTCTCAGGGATGCCTCTGCTGCGCAAGGCTGCCCATATAGAATCCCGGTTCACACTATCGAAAGCCTTTTCGAAATCGATGAAAAGCAAGTGAAGCGGAGAATCGTATTCAGCGCATTGCTCGATGATGATTCGCAAAGTGTTAATGTGATCGACACAGGAGAATCCGGATCGAAAGCCAGCCTGCTCTTCATCAATTGTGCTTTCTAAGTGGGCCTTTAGTCTTTCCAGGACGATTTTAGCTATTATCTTGGCAACGACAGGAAGCACGCAAATGCCTCTCCAATTATTACAGTCTGTGAGGCTACCCTTCTTTGGAAGTTTAATGATCAAACCTTCCTTCCACTCAGTGGGAAAGGTCTCTGTATTCCACGCTTTATCAACAAGTGGGTGCGGCAAATCGGCAGTTACGCTTACTACTTACTCAATTGCCCTAACCCCTTGTGGGGCATAGCGCGTCAACTGTTCCATGTGGCCCAGTTGACGTTTCGTTGGCATAATCTGGTTTCAGAGAATGCAGTTGCCAGCATACACCTCCTGCACATCCATGGCCACGAAAGTCGTCGTGGACGGGATTCGAACCCGAAACGCCGGTAGTCAAACATGAGACTGATGCCTCAACACACTGCGCTACCGGTCGCCCCCAGAGTTACGCTTGGCGCTGCTTGAAAAAGTTCAGCAGGGATGCCGTCAAGTCCGGCGGCCTTTCCTCGTTTTAGTGCAATAATTGCAGTGACTATTTCCTCTTTAGTCGGGGCAGTGGACCGTATACGCACATTTTGATGGTTAGCTAAATTATCTATATGAGGGGGAACTTCACCAGAGGTTACACGGTTCAAGACCGTGGCGAAGTGTTCTTTCCATCGCCTCATTTGATCTTCTTCCAAGATAAGTAGCTTCCCATCACTATCTTTCACCGGATGTTGGCAGGAGTTACGACCACCTGTAAACTCCTTGATGACACCGTATACGGCGTTTAAGTTGTTACTTCTAGCGGCTTATTCTGCTGACGCTAAAAGAGAATTGGCATAAATTCTTTTATCGCGTCGCACACTACGCTGAACTTCTCGAGCTTTCTGACGGTAAAGGAGTTCGATGCTGCTTCGATTGTCGTCTGATGCTGCAGCCAAACGAACTTTCAGCTCCTTTCTTTCAACAATCTGCTGCCATGAAGCGTCGGACATCCAGGGCTTATTCCGGCAATCCGGGTTTGGGCCAAGGATGGTATTTGCGCTATCAATGTACGCATTTTTTATGGCATCCCAGTTTTCGTTTATGTCACTATCTGGGTGACTAGTTATCTCAGCCGCTTTTTGCGCAAGATGGTCATTATATTGTTTTAAGACAGCTGGATTTTTTAGTCGAGCGGTGTTGAATTTGCGGGGCCTGGATCTTTCGTCGCTGGGGCGGCGCACGGCTGCAATACGCAATCGAACATTAGCGATCATAAGATAATGGTCTCTTCCCATCCCAATATCGGCACCCTTCTTGTTTCGCACGTTCAGGAGGCAACTCTTGAATCTTTTACTAATGGCAAAATGGTCGATCTGATTTTGTGTTCTGCGCCGATCAACAGAGGACCAACTGATTTTGTGGTGGACCTTATGCTCAAACATAGTACCACCGATGAAGAGACTGTGAAAGTTGCAGAACTCTAGAAATCTTTCACCGTTGTCATTACGATCACCAAGACCGTGTCTCCCCATCACATATCTGAGCCCATAGTTATCAGCGCCAACTTTCGCATTCAAATCACCCATAACCATTATAATGTCACCTTTAGGTGTTCTGCTCTGAACGGCGTTTAGTTCTTCGTAGAAGGAGTCTTTTGCCAAGATATTGTCGGGTTCAGTAGGGGCATAACATTGTATTATTGAGATGTTCCTCATTTTGGTCCGGAACCTGGCGGTCAAGACCCTGTCAGAGACCGGTTCCCAGGATAAGAGACAGTTTCGCGCGGCTCTAGTTAAAAGGAGCCCCACACCTGACTCACGACGACTACCGGTAGCTTTACCGGAGTACAACATTACAGTGCTGCCCGTTGGAGAGATGAATTCTCCGCTGTTCCACCATCTTATCTCACTAACTCCTAAGATATTTAATTTGTACCTCAGAAATTCACTCTCTAATTGAAGAAATCGTGCGTTCTGGGACGTTCTGATCCATTGTCCAGGAGAGTACGCACATTCCAGAATCCACTGTTCTTTTCATTTATTTGTAGAAAAGAACGTCCTAAATTTTATCTTAATATAACCGACATAGATTTTTCACAACGAAAACCTGTTTTTGTTATAAAAAAGGTTGACTTTTAAAAAGGTGGGTTTTAAAACTAAAACTTATAAATATATTATCAATAAATTGGCTACTCCTAAGGGCAATCAAAATAGACGTATGATTCTGTAAGTCACAGGACATGAAAACCGAACCTTTTTGGACCTTACCATCAGGCTACCTTAATCTACCTTAACGTTACCATAAGCTACCGTAAGCTACCTTAAAGTTACCTCAACGTTTTCTCATCGTAGGTCAATAACAATTTGCAGTTGAAAATAGTCGAAAGTTCGACGAAAAGGCTTGAATGTGTTCAGCGCCCAACGTGGGGTCAGTGTGCTTTTATGTGGTCAATGTAATCGAAGTGAACAATTCAATAGGCGCATGGTACCGTTAGTTTTTAAAATGTAGCGTATTGTTCAATTAGGAACGAGATTTCTCGCCCTTCTTCAAAAGCACACAAATTCATACTCGTGCTTCGGAATACAGTGAAAAATGTCATCAGCTAACTCATTTGTGGGTGGTTTGATATTTACTCGATTTTCGGTCAAAAGGACAGTTGTGGTAGGTCTTTCCGTCGATTTTCACTCAAAAGATAAAGCATTCAAATTCTGCCCTGGGCATATATTAGAAAAAATTTGTGCCGACAACAAATCCACTGCTCCTACCCACGTCCGCTTTGTAACTATTCGTAAAGAAGCCTAAAGAAAGTGACGATGGAAATTCATCCTCAACCCATTGCTTCCGAATAGATATCGCACGTGAAATTCCTTTCGAACATAAGCATAGTCTGTACCCCCTGGGATACTCAGATTGTTTAGAATTGTGGGGTGACCAGTGGCTGACAAGAACTCGAAGGCTCTCCAACAATATCGAGAGTCATCCTCTTTCTCTGGATCCTGTCAACCCCTTGTGGGGCATGAGGCATTAACAACGCCGACTTTCCACCTCGTCCTGTTCGCCGCCATCGCCTTCAGCTGTCTCCACGATTTGCCTAATGACTTACCCTTGACCTCAACTGATCTTCTCAAGGTGTTTCTATGTATATTAGGTCGTCCAACGTGGCGACTTGTATCGGTACCCTGCGGGTTCCAATCCTGGGCCTGTTTAGCAATGTTTTCCGGCCCTTTTCGAAGTGTGTGACCTATCCATTGCCACTTTCGCCTTTTTATGGAGGTGCCTGTCCTGGCCAGGAATGACCAGCAGGTCGTCATTAGAAAAGACCTCCGGCTAGCGTATGAGTAGGAGTCTCATAAGGTTGTGATGCATAAGCTCTTTCGTGCAAGGCGGTGAAATAAGCACGTCTTGTAGATGGTTCTTTAAGCTTTTGCACATTAAAACGTGGCAAGATTCTTGCATTATGAGGGCGATGGATCGCTGCCGTTCGTAAGCGGACTTTTGCGACAACAAGTTGGCGATCGCTGCCAATATCAGCACCCCACTTCGACCAGACGTCCAAGGGACAATTTCTCCATGTCTTGGAGACGGCTACATGGTCCATTTGGTTTTCTGTTCTGCCATCCGGAGAGGTTCAGGTTGTTAAGTGGCTACCTCCAATGATGAGTTGACAAGAGTTGGAAAAACTTCCTGAACATAATTTTCAACTAATCGAATTTCGTATATGGCTGCGAAGCAATAATCTGTTTCAAATTACATTGTAATAATCATCAACAGATACTTGGCAAGCCCCACCTCAGACCGTCTGGATTTCCGCCAAACGCATTTTGTTTCATTTTCATGTTCGTCCTTTCTAATCAGAACCCGTCTCTCCGATGATGACAATTCTATCCATAATCGACTTTAATTGGCCTACAATTGCCACTTAAATTCGAGTTTCAAAGCTTGTTACTGCATCCAATTTTCTACAGTGTCCTTTCCATCGATGTGTCTATACGAATGGATCCATTTTATCTCTCTTTCTATGACTCTTTCCATTATTTGTCGTTTCAACGACCACATCGTAAAAGTCGAGTCTCAATGAGTATTTGATGAGGCTATGGTGCTACTCGACAAATAAGTGGCCGTGCGTTACTGGAGAGCATATCGAAATATTCGCCCGTAAAGCGAAAAGCATGTCCTTAACAATGGCCTGTCTGTCGTGATACAAATTGTCAAGTGATTAATTAATCGGATTATGACTTTGAATTAAAGGATTTGCTAACGAAATGGCAATTACTATATTCGTATGGTGTGGGGTGCATTTGAAAAGCACGTGAGGGTGGTTATTGGAAATATGGAGGACAATTGAAGATATGGGTATCATCCGTGTTGTAATTGAAGAACAGTAATGTAACTGTGTTGTGGAGAGTAGCAATATCCCCACTATGATTGCAATAGAAGGATTTTGTTTTGGAGAAATTGTTTGAGGGTATACCTATATAGATAATTAAAGGATTACACAGCCCGTAGATTTTCATCCAATAAGATTTGACGACGCATTGATTCAAATCCCGAATACGAGTTTGTATCAAGTAATTTGCAAGCTCAATGGGCTAAACGATAATCCACGAAGGGGAAACGAACTGGCCAAGTTACACTACTAAATTATCGTTTAAGGAGCTAAATGAACTATTTAAGGATTTCCAACCTAAAAAACTTTTGTTGCTTATGACTTTTTTGCAAGGGTGGGCAAACGAAGTTTTTTACTGGGTAGACATTGGTCCATGATGGACAAACGAACTGCGTCCACAAATTTTCCCTTAAGGAGCCAAACGGTGGAGATGTTAAATGAGGCGCCCAATGTGGGATCAAAATTTTTACTTTTTGAAGAAGTAATAATTTTGGGTGGGCAATCCTGGACAAACGAAATAGCGTAAAAAAATCCCAATTTTGAAAAAAAAAAAAGAAAAATTCGCAATTTTTGTCAGTTTGAAGAAAAAAAATTGTTTTGTTATTAACTTTTTTTGTAAGCGTGGGCAAACGAAAATTTTTTCTGGGCAAACTTGGGCCTAACAAACGAACTGCACAATTTGAATTTAAAAAATCCGATGTGACGCTGCCAACTTCACAGAGCTAAGTCTACCCAGATTAGATTGTGAAATTGTCATTGAACCCGGCAGGGTACAGAGGACTGAGGCCGGATGGCCTATTGTGCTATAGCCCCGAGTCTATTATCAGGCCTAAACTTGTCGATCGAGTTCGATCGAGTTAATAAACTTGATCAGGAGGTGCGGTGACACTGAAACGATATCATCAGCCTTCCAAAGCAGTGTCTGCGTCGCTGGGCCAAGGCGTCGCAATCGCATAAGATATGGGTCGATGTCTCGTCGTCCTCATCGCAGAAACGAAAGCTCGAGTCCGAAACAATTGCAATGATTTTTAAGTGACCTCTCAGTCATGAGTGTCCAGTTAGGAGACCACAGATGGTTCTAACCGTGTATCGGTTTAACTTTAGCAGTTCTATCGATCTGCTATGTGAATAGCCTGAGATGAAAAGCTTAGCCTGCCTCAGTCCTGGTTGGTTGTCCCAATAGGAAGAAGCTTCGCTGCATTTCCAGTCTTTGACGAGTTTCTTTATTATGCGGGTTGAAATTCCGCAAAAGTGCTCTGGTCCGCAAAAGCTGTTCTGGTCAGTTCGTCCGCCTGTTCGCTGCCATTGATGCCAACATGACCAGGGACCCAGAGTAGTGTTACTATATCAAAAGATCCTAATCTATGCAGTGCCTTTTGGCAAGCACTTACGATCTTAGATGATGTCGTCGTTTTTAACAGAGCTTTGATGGTCGCCTGGCTGTCCATGAATATTGCCAGAGCGCCAGTGGCGTTCGCTTACTTCAGCATATGTGCTGGAGATGCGCTCCAAAGCTCAGCTTCGAGTCAATCATGACTCCCAAGTAGCCTATGGATGGTTTGGAGGTTACGATAGTACTTTTAGCTCTGATTTTCTGAGAGCTCCTTTTCCTGCTCTTGCTGATCAAAACGGCCTCTGTTTTCTGTTCGATCAGCCCACTTTTTCCGGCCACAACATAATAGTCGCAATTGCCTCGCTGGCGTACATTTCGGCATATTCCGGGACTATAGCGACCACAACCACCGTCTATATCGTCTGCGAACCCGACTATTGCCATCTCCTTGGGTACGGGCAAATTCGAAATGTGATCAAGCATTATGTTCCACAGTAAAGGACTAAGAATGGAACCCTGTGGAACACCTGTTGACACTTTGAATTTGTATACCCTTCACCAGCTTCATATTGCAGAACTCGGTGCGAGAGCTCTAAATAATTCCTGTCAAATACTCAGCCACGCCATTCTTCTGCAAAGATACATGGATATACCTCCAGCTCGCGGAATTAAAAGCATTCCTAACATCAAGTGCAACCACAGCACGGCACTTATCCTCATACATTGCATGCTTTGCTAGGCCAGTCACAGGCGTGATTGCATCAGTAGTGCAACGCGCTCTTCGGAAACCGTAATGTCGGTCCGACCGACCTCCTTTTCCCCATGATTTGGAAAAGCCGGTTGAAAATTATCCGCTCGAACACTTTCCCTACGGTGTCCAATAAGCAAATCGGGCGGTAAGAGTTTGGTTCAACCGGTGCCTTATTTCATTTTGGCAGCAAACCAGCTTCTGTCGTTTCCAAGGCTTTGGCACGGTTCCATCCGCCCAGCAGGTCTCAAACGTTTCATTAAGCTTCTCGGGTATCGTGCGAACCACACCCCCACTCCATCCGGGTCGGGCGCTGTACTATCCCCAATTCTCGATGTGATTTGGAGGAGCTGGTTTTTGACATGGTAATGGGTATTCGAACCATTTGGAGTTGTTTCCTGTTCAATGTTCTCTAGTTTACACTGAGGAAAAAGAGTTGAGTCAATATTTTCCAGCAGAGCGGGACGCCTCAGTTGGGGCGTTTTTTAGCTACTGATTTTCTTCATCACCACCCTATATTCAGTTCCCTATGGGTTAATGTCAGCGTCTTGACAAAGCTCTTTAAAGCAATTTTGTTTGCTTCTTTTGAAGGCTAGCTTCAAGAATTTGCGTGCTATCCTATAGGATTGTAACAAGTCAGTATACCCCGTTGTATCCGTTGATCACTAGCTGAGACGACGTGCTTTCAGGCACCTTCGTCGCAGGCTTTTGATTTCTTCATTCTACTAGTAGTTTTACTGCCGCTGGTATGAGGACATCCTTCTAGATATAGAGGCATCACACGCTTCTGCTATCTGCTTTGCAATCTGCGTTGTCTTCTGCTCTGATGGTCCTTCGATGGAACCTTTTTTTAGCAAAACCTTCGTAAATGCTCCTTCATTGAAAGTCTTGACGGACCGTTAGTCTTTGTTTTAACCCCTTAGCATCTCCTGTCTACTCAAAAATCTAAATATATGAAAATGATAGTACATTAGTATGAGGCTTATAGAATGCCAAACTGTTTCGCCAATTGCGCCCAAACTTATAGAGGTTATGTTTGACACATAGCTAGAACCTTTGACTTTTGAAAACATAAAGTTGAAAGTCTTTAATCTTGATTTCTAGATCCGTCACTGGGAAATTGTCAAGGTAAATCGGTAAGTTGAACATAGGTGGGTAGTAACTGGAGGATACTTGTGCATAACCTTCTTCAAAGCAGATTACCCTAACAGGGCACAAAGTAAGTGAAGAACAAACTCATCCTTCCCAAATATTGGCTTCGTTAAAAAAAAGGTAGTAATTCAGCCTTCACAAAAATAAACCACATCTCCTCGCTGAAGAACCGTCATTACCCACCCCGATGCTTCCTAATTCAATACACCTTCTTGTCATCAGACCACACTTATCTGTCAGAGCAAACAAACATAACCCAAAAACGTGTCGAACTCTAACCTATACACATTCGGATAGCTGTATTCAAGTGACATGACGCGAAATTTAATAAGCTCCGTCTTGGTAAATTGATATCAAGGCGTCCATAAAATCGCACCATGAATTATCGAAAATGCCATGGTCGTCGTCTTGAACGTATATCCCGGTCCCGGAAACATTGTACTGTCAAGGTGGATACAAATCATATTCATACGAGTATAATGTTACGGTAAAAGTACCGAATGTTTGCTTTTATATTTTGCTATGTTGGGATAACAGCGCACATATCCCTCCTCTTCGATCGTACTCCATGTGGGTGGGCGAAACAAAAACATACTCGTACTGCATTCAGCAACGAGTCGACATTGTACAAAACATGAGCCACAAAAGGATGTGTAAAAGTCCCGATTCAGAGCTATTTCTCAGTCGCATGGGAGTCAAGGAAAAACGGCAAAGCCAATGCTTTCGAACAGCGCCAATATCTCAATAAAGTGGAGAGAAGTGATGGGTTCACGTCCGGACTGGTTAAAAAAGATACTGCGTCTAGGGATACACAGAGCCCCTGTAGCCAGATGGATAGTAACCGATAAAGTGTTACACACGTTCTGGGATTTGGGCCGTGGTGGCATAAACAAGTGCACTGTTCTGTGTGAATTTAGGGACATTCTTTGAAGCAAAGGGACCTGCTATCCGTATCAATGTACTCGTATTTACTGGAGATTGGCTTTTGCATTTTGACGTGGATATGTCTTATAGCTGGGGGTCATCGTAAAAATCTGTCCATAACACGAAATGTCTGCTGTGCTACTCGGGGGTCAGAAGAGGAATCAAGCCCATTGAAAATTTTTCCGAGTTCTATGAGTGTGGGTTGTGCTTGTGGTTTGAGTGAAGTGGTCATTGTGCACGGCTGTGGCTTGTGGATCCGCGCCGGGCGGTGCGCTTGCTGGGATCTTGTGTGTACATCCATTGCATACTGTATAGAGATGATTATGAATGGATTTAGATGGGATTGCTTTGGTAGATAGATAATAGTGTTTTTAGTTTTAGATAGATAATGGGATGGGATATGAGTTGTCACGGATCGAAAGCGTGACAAGATATCTGAAAGAAAGAAATAGATTAGTTACGGCGGCAGTAGGGGGTGGTGGCAGGACATACTCACAACATGATGAAAGATGCTTTTATCCCGCGGCGAAGTCCTGGAAGAAGAAAAGAAGAAAAAAAAAACATCACGAAGTACCTCGGTTATATGATGATAGGGAAAATACTTATCTGATTCTCGTCATCGCTTCGTCCTCCTCGTCAAATCACACGCACGCGACCGAAACTTATTGGCGACACGAAAACAATTGGAGTCTCGAAACCAAAATTCCCGAATACACGCAATGTAAACAAACACTCTACTGACAGTTAATTGACAATGCCGAATGACGTGAACTGCTTTACCAACACCGGTTGTTGTACTAATATTAGTACTAATAAGCCGGATTCTAGTATTGCGCGGATAACTGATTCACGCAATTATCCGTTGACCAAATGTTATTTAAGCGACGGAAAATAAACGGGAACCCTCTTTGTTACATTTTTCTTTGTGGACTAAAGGTGGGTGTCCTTATCTTCGAAAAGGGTAAATGGTAATTGGAGACTAACACGGCTCTTTGTTACATTTTTCTTTGTGGACTAAAGAGAATACCGGCGACTGGTTCGAATGAATGGTGGATGATCGTGGAGCTCAAGAAGACAATTAGCAGAGTAAAGAACCGACTTGAAGACGTTGCGACGCGTCGGTAGCGGACATTAGACAAGGAACGGAGAGTGTATGGGAGACAAATAGCCGAGTGAGGAACCGCCTTGAAGACGTTGCGACGCGTCAACGACGAATCGAATCGATAGCCGACGCTAGGCAAGGAACGAATAGTGTGCAGACTACGTATGAGCAGAGATTGGCATCACAAAGGAGTAGTGGATTTGTAGTGAGTAGAGCCGCCACCCAGGTAGGGCAATAGTTGAGAATTAGTGTTAAGATAGTGTTAAATCTCTAGGATAAGTCCTTTAATTATTTACGACCGGTCGTCTCATTTGCGTTTCGTTAACTTCATATTTGGATTCTGTAATAAATATTGTGAAAATCGTATGTGACGCGCTTTGGATTTTCTTGAGCAGTTAGTTTTTGACAGTGTATTCCGTGTCGGTGGTCACAGTGAGCAACACTCCCTTCCGCGGGTTCGTACTTTTTCGCGGAAAAAGAACCAATCACTGGCGGTCAAAAAAATACTAAGTACGTGGCGCCCACGACCCTTCTCCAAGAGTTGGTCGGACGGCCGTAAGACCGCGGACACGGTGTAACAGAGTGAATGAATGTAACACATTGCAGTACATTATATGTAATAAGAAATGAGCGTGGATTGGTTATGCGTTGGGTAGTATTTATGCGATGGGCTAGTTTGGGAATTAATTTTACAGTGTGTCATTCTTAAATTGAACGACTCGGAGGCTATTTCGTTGCGCCGAATCTTCCGCTCATTCTGTTGAGTCGTTCAAAATGAACGACTCGTTACTGTGCTACGAATCACTAGTCTGTACGTGTGTTCCCCTATCAGACAGTGGCCCGTTAGCATGGCCACTAATAGTGCACACTGACTGCTGAGTAGTCCTAAGAGGCTTTTGGTTTTCCGGTTGGCGTAGGAACTCCAGAATATTTTCGTTGTTGAACATCATGAAAATTCCCAATGCATCAAGTGGGCCAGATAAAAAACTTTACAGTTTAAATTTGGAATGGCAACTCACCTTTGTGTTGTGCCTAGTAGCCAACAATTTTGATCAGCTGATTTTCAATTGACACGCTGGGCGATTGCGGCCCATTAGCTAGGCGCCATTGTTCACTAAAAGTCATCAACCAGTCTACACGTTGCTGATGGCTTTAAATTGTAATTGGGACCAGTGCCTGTAGCAGGCATTACACCTCTCGGCTCAGTATTCATACCGAAATATTAAATTGAGTGATTGAAGTCATTGGGTGGGTTCAGGTCCCGCAACGTTTTAAACGCAATTGCAAACAGTTCGACTGATCTTTCAATGGGGGGTAAGGGGTATTAGCGTATTTGACAATTGTTAGTTGACGAATTGCGTGTGACTGTCGGATGGTGTGGATTTTCGTTTTCGGTTTCTTGATTTTTACATGGCGTCTTGTGTGCTTATTTACACCGGAGCAACACAAATTTGTGGCGATTTTGCAGTGTTTTTAATTTTTCCTGAAACCGTCGCGAATTTAATTGAAGTTTTGTTTGAAATTCAATAGCGAATCGGCTGTCAGCTGTTTAATACATGACAACTGCAAAACAAGTCGTTCGGGTGAAGAGTTTATGGTTGGCTGGAGGGAAAATCCTTACCGCAATTACAATACAACGTTGCGGTACGTGAACGCATGCATTGACTCCGATTTCGTGTACCCTTTCTCTCTTAATCTTTACATATCCTTACAACGGTCGCTATACTTAACAAATAAAATATGAAAAATATTCTTAACTTGCAAGGGACTCACTTACTCCATTGCACTGAACTTTGCCACGGCGACAAGCAAAGTCGAGAAGAAAAATTCTTTTTGGCGAAGCATGAGAAGACGTGGTCTACATACACAAAAGCACAACCCTCCAGTCTTTATGGCAATCTGAAAGTAATTTTTCCTGGATAAACGCCAGAAAAATTCGCAAACTATTTATTTTTCTCGGGGATCGCTTTGAATTTGCTTGTAAGGTTTTGCGTTTCGTGGCGCAACGAAGAACCGTTGGGATTATTCATGTACATATATCGAGCTGTATCTATTCATTTCACTAGCTTCATATTTTCAGGATATACTCTCCAGCTGGCAAGACAGTGTTGTGGCGAAATGGAGGTCGAATCGGTTGGTTGGTATGTGTAAGGACAGTGTATGCAAATTTTCTTGTGACCATCAAATTGATCTCGTTATTGGCAATAAATGAAGTTACGACCACATAACTTAACTTTTGTCGATTTTTGTGGTTGCGACACATACTCGTACTCCTCACTCGTGTCGACAACAGCATGGCACAATGTTTTGTAGTCAAATTTTGATATGGTGCGGAAAGAAGTGTCTTTTTTGACCCTGAAGACTGAACTTAATCGGGCCAAGAAAGATGGGAGTACATTTTTATCGATTCAAAGGAGAATTTTAAGCGATAAATTCTCTGGAATTTATTCGATTTTTCTTCTGGAAGCTGTGATGGTAATAACGGGAGAAAAAAAAATTGGATAATGTACATACATGTCAATTAATAATTGAGTACATTTTCCTTTCAGAGTTCACCACCGGCGATATAGTGGCAATGGCCATCAGCGTCACCTCTGGAGGTTCGATACATCTATGGCGACCAGCTGTCTATGCCTCTCCATGGAACCATGGTGGCGTTTGTGTCGCTATGTGGAACATTATCTGGCAGCCCGACCGACAGTTGGCATTGGCAGTCGAAATTCTGATGTCATGGCGCGCGGCTATGTTTACTTTTGTATTGCAATTCAGATACGCAGTAAATGTCGTTAATGCTGCGATCATATAGCAATTATCATTTCAGTATATTGGCGACCACCGTTCCAGCGTGCGGGTGCGGCAGCTTCTCTTGCGTATCTGCACCCGCGACCCAACTCGGAGCGCTTGCACTGCGCTCCAGCATCAGTGGATCCCGAAAAATGCGCCCCAGCCACTCGTGGTGCACGGTGACCTGCCCGTTCGCTCATCATCCCGGCTCGCCCGGCCTCCGATCTGCCGATAGAAGTAGCACAGCCAGATCAGAATATGGTTCATTACATGTCACAAAAGAAAAGGCATGAACTACATCTCTACAATCGCTTAACCCAGGTAATTAAGCTATCACTTACTACAGATCCTATCCAAAAGACAAAAGTCCAGCTTCAATCAATTTCCATCAGTCGAATTCGCTAATCCGAACTCATACAAATCCTAATTACAGTATTCGATTTTCCTCATTTTAAACAATTACGGGTGCGAACTAATTGCCAAAAAACATTCATCCGAATTGTGTCATTCGGGTTACAAAAAAAGGCCTAAATGCATCGTCATAAGCTCGGTATCCTGCTCCCATGTGACAGGATATTGTCCCCACGATTACCCCCCCCCCCCCCCCCCCTTCCGGTTAATTAATGTGCCTCTAACGAATAAATAATCCTGTTCGGTTCATGCTTCCCGAAATTATTTACAAATTCGACCAAAACCACATTTGTTGTACGTCGCCAAAGTTCCCATTTTATTTATACTCGTACACTACAGCGATATCGCGGTGCGATATACGATGTTAGCGCCGGCCGAATGGATGGGGACAAAAACATGCTCGTGCACAGGATATATCTCACCACCACCACGTTTACCGATTAGAAGTATGTGAAACATTTCAATTAGCTTATCAAAGTAAATAAATTCAGGATGTGAGCCGCGGTCACGATGGTCCTTTTTTGGTCATGACCAATGGTCTGTGAGTCTTTCTGGACATGGCCGAGCCATATCCATGTATCCGTAGTGTAATTCATAATACGATTCAATGGAAGAAAAAAAAAACGCATGCAAAACGAAGATGGTTTCGTTGTCCTTATCGCAGTTGTTGGGACGAAGGGTGATCTACCACAAAAAAAAGTGAAATAACTTCTACAGGTAAAACATACGCTCCATGTAGGTGAAGAGGATGCGAGTCAAATACGCTGTGTAAATTCAGTTAAAGTGATAGTCGAAATTGTTTGGCTGTCTGGCGAATATGAAACAGAGTTTCAGAGCTTCAGCGATGATATGTACATCCGCGATTCAGGCAAGTCCCATGCAAGTACAATTTAATTTTAATCCAATTACTTGACCTGAAATTTTCAAGGTTTTTCGCTGTTTTCGGTCCGGAATCGAATTTTCTAAAATATTTTTACCAAAATTCATCTCTAGCTGCCGTAGTTTTCGATCTAGAGCCATTCGAAAAAGTGCAAGTTTGGACCCTCTAGCTACCTCCGTTTCGGAGATATTCAAGGTTTTATATTTTCCAGTCGAGGGGTGACCTTGCCTTGAAATTTTCAGGTTTTTCAACGGTTTTTGTTCCCGAATCGTATTTTCTGTTTTTAGGGCAAGATACAAGCTGCATTTTAAGACCAAAATCAACTCTCTAGCTGCCGCAGTTTTCGAGATAGAGCCATCTGAGAAAGTGCAAATTTGGACCCTCTAGCTGCCTCCGTTTCGGAGATATTCAAGGTCTTATATTTTTCAGTCGAGTTGTGACTTTGCCTTGAAATTTTCAGGTTTTTTTGCGGTTTTTGTTCCGGAATCGTATTTTTTGTTTTTAGGGCAAGGTACAAGCTGCATTTTAAGACCAAAATCAACTCTCTAGCTGCCGCAGTTTTCGAGATAGAGCCATCTGAGAAAGTGCAAGTTTGGACCCTCTAGCTGCCTCCGTTTCGGAGATATTCAAGGTCTTATATTTTTCAGTCGAGTGGTGACTTTGCCTTGAAATTTTCAGGTTTTTTTGCGGTTTTTGTTCCGGAATCGTATTTTCTGTTTTTAGGGCAAGGTACAAGCTGCATTTTAAGACCAAAATCCAATCTGGTTTTGTATTCTGTTCCTGTCAACCCAGGACTAACTAATTTTGGGGCAGTCCTCATGCACGCACGACAACCATTTTGGTGGCGAGCATGCGTCGAACCACGTCAAACTCAACAGAAGAAAATTCTCCTCATTTCCGCCGTTCTATGATATTTGATGGTGCGATGGAAGTTCGGTTGTGGTTGTGCGTGATCATGTGTGGTGACCTTTCAGCATAGTACCACGGATGAAGAGACGGTGAAAGTTGTGTCTCCCCTTCCCATGCCGTTCTATTGGCACCCCCTTTAGCATTGAATCTCCCATAACCATTACGGAGGTTGCCTTTTATATTTCGGGATTGGACAACCCTAGTGTTGCAATCTTGCAACTGACAGCTCTATCGTAAAGTTTGACATTTTTGAGGTTATACGTACTCAGAACGTTTTGACATACGAGCGCTATTTGTGTTTTGTACAGTAACTTAAAAGATTAATCTCGGCCAAATAATGGAATTCAATCGTGAACATTTTCGTGCGATTATTTTTTACAACTTTCGACGTGGATTAACTCAGCAACAGTGCATGGATGAACTGAATTCAATTTTTGGCGATGAAGCTCCATCAAGGACCGGTGATTATCGATGGTATGGTGAATTCAATCGAGGTCGTAGTTCACTCCAAGACGAATTTCGTGAAGGTCGTCCAAAATCAGTTGTTGTTCCGGAAACCATTGATGCTGTGCGCGAACTGATATTGCAAGATCGTCATGTGACCTATCGTGAGATTGAGACAACCTTAGGCATTAGTGGGACCAGCATACATTCAATATTGCATGAACATTGGACTGTCGAAAAAATTTGTTCGCGTTGGATCCCACACAATTTGTCAATTGCTCAAAAAAAGGCTCGTGTCGATTGGTCGAAAGAAATGCTCAAAAAGTACCATCGCGGTGCTTCGAAACACGTCTATGACATCGTGACAGGTGATGAATCGTGGATTTACGCGTATGAGCCCGAAAGTAAACAGCAGTCGACTGTATGGGTGTTTCCAGATGAGCCAAACCCAACAAAAGTTGTTCGCACACGAAGCACTTCCAAGCAAATGGTCGCCTGTTTTTTCGGAAAAACTGGACATGTCGCAACCGTACCACTAGAACAACGCAGAACAGTCAATTCTGAGTGGTACACAACCATTTGTTTGCCAGTTGTCTTCCAAGAAATCAGGAAAACCAACCGCCGAAGACGGATCACTCTTGACCACGACAATGCGAGCTCTCACACATCAGCTCAAACAACTGCATTTTTGAGCACTCAAAACATAGGGGTCATCCGCCGTATAGTCCTGACTTGGCACCGAATGACTTCTTTTTATTCCCGTACGTAAAAAACAAACTGAGAGGTCAACGTTTTTCAACACCTGAAGAAGCGGTTGCTGCGTTCAGAATGCATGTTTTGGAGACACCTCAATCAGAGTGGCAAAAGTACTTTGACAATTGGTTCAAACGCATGCAAAAGTGCGTAGATCTTCATGGGGAATATTTTGAAAAACAGTAAAGCGATTTTCAATGATTAATATTTGTTTTTGTTCTCTAATCCCGAAATATAAAAGGCAACCCTCGTACAACGTCAACTTTAAGTATTTTGCTCTGAACGGCGTTAAGTTGTTCAACTGGAGCGTGGCATTGTAAGTACAATATCATTGTGATTTTTCTCATTTTGGTCCGGAATCTGGCGGTCATGATTTTGTCGGAGACCGGATCCCAGGATAAAAGACATCGGCTCTGGTTAAAAGGAGCCGTACACCTGACACGCGATCACAACCGGTAACTTTACTGGAATACAACGAAGTCTTCTTCCGCGACGTGCCGGGAAGGCCGTCCCATTATTCTTACGCCCAACATAACGGGCATTGACGAGTACAATTTTCCATCCATCCTTTTCAAATATCCTAAGACTTTTCGGCCGTACCGTACTGTATAAATATCTCCGGCGAACCTAAATTATTCACCTGAAATTAAGATCTTAGATTAAGCTGCACTGTAAATTTCACTGAAACTGGACGGCGAGCTTCATCTATCCGATATGACTCAATAAATTGCGCGCCAGTACGAGCCGTTCCCGGATTCGGGCTAATAGAAACGTCCTTTTCGAACTAAAATCAAATCCTATGCAAAAGCATATTTTTTACAACTAGTTGGCGCTGTAGTATCCACTCTACAGCCTCTAGGTCGTAATTTTAATCATTCAGTACGTTCTTGTCACCCCAGAAAGAACTAATATGGTGAAGTCTTAAACCTCGAAGTGGCCCGCTCTCTCCGGGACAGGAAGCAGATGAAGCTTATCGTTGAAAGTAATGTGAACAATGCTAGCGCTACTAGGACAATTTTTTCTTCCGGTCTTGAAGTAAATCACGACTATCTAGCCCCGGCCAGATGACGAAGACTCTCGAAAGGACTATTACGTCACTATCGAAGCAACGTATATGTGTGGTGAAGTTTGCTCTAGTGCCGTCGTCTGCGTCGGTTCGTTATCAATACTGCAAGGCATCATCACCATCGTATCTGAAAGCGTTTGTAACTCGAAGGATGCCAATCGACATTAATCCTATTACGGAGTTCTTTGAGCGGCGTAACGATGTGCTCGAATCAGCCTAAGTAGTAAATATGAGACGATTTCATTTTTACACGATGAGAGGTTTCTATTGGTATAAGTCGAGGACATTGAAGTGTTGTCGTTTGGTAGAAGTATAGATTTTAATATTGAAAATGTTTGTAGAGAGCCAAATTGCGATTAATTAGTGCACGCGTACAGGGGATCATTTTCAATAGTTTGGTGTTACGGAAAAGACATCTTTATGGAAGTGGCTATCGTCATCCGGCATAAAAAGTCGCAGTTTAACTGCTCCGTTGAGTTCTATAGTGCAGCTTGATAGGTCGGAGAATCTAAGAACGAGTTTTCATCGAAAAAATATTAGGTGAAAGGGACCGAAATGAACTTAGCAGGGGGCCCGAAATGACAAGGAAGGTTGTACTTCACTTTAGTACAAAAGTTGTGTTGTGATCACCGACCTGACTGGACTTATTGCCGTGTCTGCTCGCAAGGTGGTTTATCGATCGATCGATTGTTGTTGTTGTTGTGGTGGTAGCGATGCTTCAAATACTGCAGTTCTTCTTGCATCGAGGGGGTTTGGCAGCTCTTGGCCGCTGAAAAACGGGGCGTTTTTTACGGTATTCCCAGCACTTCTGAAGTATTAGTTTGACCGTACAGAGCTGATCGGTTGTGGAGCGACCAGGTCTGAAACTGCATTGATATCTGACAATAGCCGTGTTTTTTTCAACTGGATTACGATCACAGCGAGATCAAATGCCCTGAAAAAAGCAACAAAGCGTGATCCCAAGATGATCCTGGTGACGACCTGGATCATCGCGAGATCACAAAGGGAAATTTTTCATTCTAGTACAATTTTTGCATTTCACTTGAAAACTGTCATTCAGAACATCAGAGCGAACTGTCACAACAAATCATTTGTCAAGTGTCATCGAGTGCGAACGAATAGAGATTTGAGCTTAAAGATTAAATATTGAAGATTTCTGAAAGATGGAGAGTATTAAGTAAGTATTCGCTTAACTAGAATTGTTTTTGGCATCCGGCGGAATCGTGTTAATCTCGATTTGTATTTTCTAGACGAAGAACATGGACGTACGATGAAACGAAAACTTTCATTGCGTGCTACAGAAGCCGCAAATGCGAATTTCAACACGCGGTTCATCGGAAAAATGCGTGGAAAAACGTTCTAGAAGACTTGATTGCGGCAAATGTGTTGGTACGTACTTCTGTATTTGAGTAGTATAACGTCTAACTCTTCTTTTTCATACAGCAAAGCCTCATCACGGAAAAATGTTTGTCTGTAAAGCTGAAAAACCTTTTGCGGGCTCACAAAACGGCGAAAGATAGGCAGAAAAATGGCACGGGTGAATGTTATCAGCCCGTGCCATTCGAAGAAGAAATGGACGAAATATTCGGGACGGCTCCAAACATATCCAACGCAGCGACACTCGATGTGTCAACACCGGGGATACAGGCCCTACAACCTCTCACGATTCCATCGTCTTTATGCTCGGTGTCATCCCAAGGCGCTTCGTCCTCAAATTCACCTGTAGAGATGCACTTAGTCTCACGCAGAGGCTCCCCCGGCGACTTTCCTTCGGGCAGTAAGCCCAAAGGCTGGCGAGCGAAGCACTACGAGCTGAAAGCTCTGAATGAGGAGCGCAGATCAGTTCTGCTCGAGTATCAAATCGCCGAGTTGCAGGAAAAAAAAGGGAGGAAAAAAGCAGGGAGAAGGCGATGCAGAAGGAAGAAAAGGCGAGAGAGAAAGAGGAACGCGCAAAACAGAAGGAGGAAATGTACGCAAGTATTAAAATAGCCCTGGAAAAAATCGCAGAGAGCCACAACGATAAAAAATAAAATAGAAAGATTTATGTACAATTAATTAAAAATGTTTATTGAAATATAGAATTATGTGATCTTTCTGATTTCTGTAGCGTTTTTTTGTGGAGGACGAAGTGGAAGGAGTGTAAAATGAGTCGCAGTTGGTGGCTTTTGAGAATACGCTAAATGGCAAAGTGAAATCTGGCGCTTCGTCAAGCCTTGGTGTCGTAGTGACGTTCATGTCTGCAAGAAAAAGACCGTGTTGTTACTCCACTGCCCTGATAAATACATAAGAACGTAATGGATTGATAATTTAGATACTTACAGTTCTTGTATGGATGAGGTTTTTGCTTATGAGACATTCCAAGAGAAGTTCCCGTGAATTGCTTTCTGTCGCGGGTGGATCTGGTGCGGGGTCAATAGGGACATCGTCGACTTGATGGTCTATTGGGATGATGTCTCCATGCGACATGCACATATTGTGAAGTACACATGCCGCAAGTGTTATATTCACCACATGCTCTAAGTGGATTAGTTCGGTGAAGTGTAAAAGGCGGCGAAATCTGGTTTTCAACAAGCCAAATGCATGCTCCACGGCTATCCTTGCAGAGGAGTGAAGTACATTAAACTGGCGATGCTCGGAGGACAACCGACCGTTGTCCCGATAAGGTGTTATTAACCACGCTGTAAGCGGATAGGCAGAGTCGCCGAGGAGAAAACAATTGTTCTGAGTGAACATGCTGGCCGGCGCAGTTGCTCCCGCGTACAACCTGCTCCTTCGAAGTACTCTCCCATCATGTAGCGATCCCGCTTCTCCCACATAGACATCAATAAATCGTTTGTCAACATCAACGACAGCCTGCATATTGATACTGTAGTATCTCTTGCGGTTGAAGTAGCTCTCCCTGCTGTTTCGTGGTGCTTTGATGGCGATGTGGGTGCAATCAATAGCACCAATTACCCCGGGGATTTTTTTCCTGTCCTCCCATCGCGTTTTTGCCGTTCGTATGTTCTCGCTCGCCGGGAATGCAATATAGTTGGGACTTATTGCTACCAGCCAGGAGCTTACACGTCCGACTACTGTCCATGCACCAGATTTGCTCATGTTGAACAGATTCGCAACTTCACGAAAGGTATTCGTATTGCTGATGTACCACAGAAATAAGTATATTTCCTTGGGTGCTCCAGCTTGCTTCTGTCCACCATGTTGCATTCCGCGGATGACGTCCGATACCTCATACAAATCTGCAATATACATAACGCTTCTTTAGACAAGTGTCGAAATAACCAAACCAATGCGGTCCTCTTACCTATTAGGTAATTTGCCGTACTCCTCTGTAGTCGGAAATGGGCTATGAACGATGCGTCCGAGTAATTTTCGATCCTGTCGACGAATGATACCGCTCCTTCTTCCTCTTCTTCCGACGATGCTGTGGAGGCAATACTATTGAAAGAGGACGATGATGACGACGAGGAGAAGGACGATGACGACGATGATGACGATAAATCCATTACACTTTGAATGATCTACATATCTTCTGTTTCATAATCATATTCGTACTTCATTACATGACAACTTACCGTTTCCAGATCACGTTGCTCCATTTTTTTTACCGATACATTTTTCTATTTTCACTAACTTGTATGTGCGAGTACATCAAATAATTTATTTACTGTCATCCGACATGAACAGCTGATGAGATGTCGAAATGTTACTTGAAGGGAAATTTTGATCCCAGTGTCGTTTTATTCACCGATGATCGTGATCCAGTTGAAAAAAACACGGCTAATGATTCGTTCTGCGTACAGTTTTATTCTACGAGTATTTTCCAGAATTTTCGTCATTATTTTGTCGGACGTACAGACTAGTGCTATGCCCCTGTAATTTTCACACCACCGTTTATCTCCCGTTTTGTGAATTGGACAGATGATGCTTCTGCGCGAATCGTCTGGGATCACCTCGTCCTTCCATACTCGCAGGAGTAATTGATGTATGGCATATACCCCGGTCCCCTATTGGGTATAATGAATCCAGGTGTTGCCTCTCATTTTCAAAAGTAAAGTAATGATTAAACATATTGGTGAAAAATTTCTGACCCTCCATCTAAAGATTTCATCAATTAAGTGTATTCCACATTAAATGCAACTTCGCTGAATGAATCCGAATTCAACGAACCTAAAAAAAAAACAACTAGAAATTTGCATCGTATGCAAAAAAGAAACAAAACCGCATGCTGCATCTTCCGCTTTTAATTTTTTCCTTTCCTCGATATCATCCGGTCGTGATGAAAAACCTCTTACTTGAATAAATATTTTACAACGGTCCTTAATTTCCATTAATTAGACGAACGTTTTCATTTCTTAGTCGCTCTTGCAAAAAGAGGCGTCGACTACGCCGCCAACATCGTGGTTTTCTCTTTATCTCTCGCCTGGGCGTAATGGTAAGTAAAATGGTAGCCTTTAGCCTTTGGAAAATAGCTGGGGAAAGTGTGGTTTCCTTTCAGCATAGTTGCTTGTTTTTCTTTTTGTGTAAAATTATGTGTAGATTTTGTCTAGTATAGCATTATGTGACGGACATGATTTCGGGAAGGAGTCTTACAGGATGCGCCTGGAATATAGTACTTTTCGCTAACAGCGGAAATGAGTAGATAGAAAAAATAGTAAGTGTTAGACCTCGTACTGCCGGTCCTAGCATCAAGGACCTTTAACAGCATCGAACAAAATTTGGGCCTTGAAACGGTGACTGTATAATTAAAGATCCCGTGGCATCTGCTATATGAATATACTCGTATTTTGGGAGTAATTACATTTTCTTTACTCAATTACCCCAACCCCTTGTGGGGCATAGCGCGTCAACTGTTCCATGTGGCCCAGTTGACGTTTCGTTGGCATAAACTGGTTTCAGAGAATGCAGTTGCCAGCATGCACCTCTTGCACATCCATGGCCACGAACGTCATCGTGGACGGGATTCGAACCCGAAACGCCAGTAGTCAAACATCAGACTGATGCCTCAACACACTGCGCTACCGGTCGGCCGACATTTTCTTGACATATTAAATTTGTGTCAACTTTTCAGCTCTTGTGGTCGTGGCAACTAAAGGGTTTCGTCATGAGCGGATTTCAAATTTTCATTGGCTTCCAGCCGACTCTAGGCCAGTAGGTCCTTAAATCCGGAATTCCTCTCTCCGGAAAAACTGATCAGTTTTGGCCTTCCGAAATTTCGGACGCTGTACTCGTATGTAGAAATTAGACGATTTAGTCGGCCTGCGGATTCTGGTCGTGCTGCTTCCACCGACAGATTGATGACAGACCTGATGAGTAGTGATCTGTCGGTCGTACGAAACCAGAGGCCGAGCGTCCCATTACACCCGGACCCCAAAGCGAGCGCGACGGCATCTGAGCCGTCCGCCAACCATTCCATCCTTAACGCGCCATTTTCGTTTATTATTCTCCATTATTGCCACCTCTGTTTGTGTTGTCTTCCCCGGATCTATGAATTTTTATTATTTCGTAAAGGACAGGGGCAATGAGCGGCGAAAAACCCGCCCACGTCTCCCGAACTGAACTACAGCAAGGACAGGCCGCTGTTTAGCTGAGAGCTGAAAGCCTTTTTCTTCTTCAGATAGCACGGTCTGATCTTCACGGTCATTATGCTACCTTCCCAACTAACAAACTCTTGAGAGTTTAGCTCCTGTGAACTGGAAAAAGCTCTCATAAGACTCTAGTAAGGCTCTCCACCACTGTCATAATGTAGCTCTAGTAACAAGAGATTATTGCTCTTGAAGAGTCATACTCCTGTTACAAGATCATATTTTGTCGTCATGAACTCTCATAGAGACTTTTTTATGAGAGTTTAACTCTTGAAGAGTTATACTCTCCTATGAATGCTCTCACAAGAGACTTAACTCTTATAATAAGAGCCTTATAAAAGCTTTAGTCTATAACTTCTTATTATAAAACTGTTTTGAGATCGGTATACTTAAACACTCATAAGAAGAGTGTTATGAGTACACGATTGATTTCATAGAAGTTGAGCAATCTGTCAAACACGTAAGCTAACGTTTTAAAGAGAATGTTCGACTGGAAAAAGTGTAAGCGATCGTCCACTTTCCCACGAAAAGTTGAAAAAAAAATACAATAATTTGAAAAGCGATACTCCCAGGCTTGTCATTGTTCAGAAAAATGCTAGTTTTCACTTCAAACGACGCCGTGCTCATATTTTCGTAGTCTTACGAAAGGATGATGACCAAGTTGATACCCAACAAAAATCAAATCAGAGCATCTCGAATTGTGTCCACCTTGTATCTGACTTTGGCGAAAATGCGATAACACCATCGGAAGTTAAAATAGTTTTTCTTTGTACTTTAATTCTGGCCTTAGTAGGGCAGCGCGCTAGTGCCTCGTACCCATACTGGCCCAGGACGGGCAATGACAGCCAACTTCCTTAGTGTGGACGGGAAATTTGCGTGCATTGGCGCGTTGGCCCCCGAATTGGGCCAACGTGCCAATGCCTCGTCGACGCTGGCCTCTGTGGCCAATTTCAAAACGAGATTGGCCTAATTTCATCACATTATCTCTCAACTGTGCTTTTATTCGCATTTGCTTAGACAGCTCACGTCAGTGTACATTAATTTCGGTATGTGAAGTCGTCTACGTCCTACGATTTCGTTGACTTTATAATTAGCGCCCTGCTGTAGTTTGTCGATTCAGTTGGCCGCTGATGAGTCGGCCCACCATGTGGGCTATTTGCAATTAATGCATGACTGTTATGAACAGCGCGACGAATGCGGTCAGCGCGACAATCAAACGTCAAATTATTAATTCTTATACTAAGACTTAGGCTCATTTAAGAAGAATACAACTCTTATTGTAAGTCTTTAAGTTTTATAGGAAGAGTTTAGCTTTGGTAAAAAGAATTAAATTCTTATAGTGAGACTTTAGTTCTTATAAAAAGAGCCACCCTCTTGTTATAAGAGTTTTAGCGTTGTATGAAGATTTAATAAGTGGCTGCCATCTTTTTCCGACAAGACTGCGATTTTGTAGGAAATAAATTTGAGTTTATAAGTGATTATGTGTCATAAAATATGCTGAATTTAAATGATTGTGGTTTTTGAAGTCAACAAAAGTTATTCAATAGAGTTTTATACAATCTATCAACAGTTGATAATTATTATGTTTCTCCCAAATTTTAGAAGAGTATATTATTTTTAGAGGGCTTTGCCATTTTTCGAAGCAAAACACCTATAATCATCGATAAAATTTTAATCGCATTAAAATGTTCACTCATATTTGTGGGAAAACCAACGTTTTGCGAAGTTAATGTACCATGCGTGCAAAAATTTCATTTCAGTTGTCGTCGAAAGAATATAACACAAAATGACAAATAGAAGTTCACATAAGATCATATATATTTATATTTGACAAACATAGACAGCCATTGTTTCAATATCACCACTCTCTTTCCCGCTGCACTTATAGGGAGATCTTGACTCTCATAACAAGTGTATAGTACTTTTATGAGACTCTTACAAGAGTAAAAATTTACTCCAATAAGAAGCCTTAAAGCCTTCTTATTAGACGTGTGTAACTCTTATAAGAAGAGTTGAACTCTTGCTACAAGATCAAACTGACTCTTGGAAAGTGCGCCATTTAATACTTTTAAGACTCTTATAAGACTCTTATAGTACTCTTCAAGAGTTAAATTTCAAGAGTTGCAGTCTTGATGATGGCTCCTGTAAGACTCTTGTAGACTGTTATCAGAGCAAAATTGTTAGTTGGGTTAGGCTCCGTCTCCGCGGATTTCTTCGGATGCCCAACAAAGCATCCATTAGAATCCGTTGAACCATCGGTTTTCGTTTATTTAGACGATATTATTATTGTAACCCAGACCTTTGAAAAGCATGTAGAGGTATTAAAAGAGGTTTTAGAGAGGATAAATATGGCGGGTCTCACTTTGAATAAGGAGAAATGAGAAATGTATAAACCCGGATTGAAGTTTCTGATATATGTTGTAAATAAGGAAGGGCTACAATTAGACAATTTACAAAGATAAGGTTGAAATAATGGTTGATTTTCCTACACCACAATCAGTCGATCCGACTACCTGTAAATTAAAATGCTTTAATAAGTTTTTACTTCTATGAAACAAGTGGGAGTTAGGGATACTTATACCATTTGGGATGTTTTCCATGGACCGCGTGAACAGCGTCGTATACTTTAACCTGTTTTCTTTTTGTTGGGTTTTCCTCCTGATCAGTTTCTCGATGTCTTGAGAATCGTATCCGTTTTTGATAGCGGTGTCAAGAATGAATTCGTGTTCCTTGTTGAATCCGTGAATATCGTCAAAGGGTAGGTACATGATAAATCGGTGTACCATACAGTTATAGGCCGTCATTTTCTGTGCAAACGTGTGATCCATTGCGTTGCGGTTGGCTTGCGGTAGATCTTGAACTCCAATTCGCCGTTGTTGAGTGGGATGCGCCCATCTTTTCCATCTCGATAGTAAAGTCGATTCTGCGATGAATCTAGTTTATTACGGAGAGGACCTGGCCAATATCATCCCTTCTAATAACCGCAAATATGTCGTCCACATACCTCAACCAAATTTTGGGCATTACTACCTTAAGTTCAATCTCCTCCTCGATCGACGTCATGAACCGCCTTGTGAGCAGCGGTGAGAGAAGATTTCTCATCGCTACCCCAGAAGTAGTTTTGTAGAATTTACCCCAATATGTGGAATACATTTCGTTCAAACAAAGGCTTGCAAAATTTCTATAAATTCGAACTTTCTTCCTCCATCCCTCCGTTCCAAATGGTTCAGCCATCGGTCGAACTCGAACTCGAAAATAGGAAAAAAAGAATAACGCCCATTCGTTGACCTTTCCAATGGTTTGCAACTTCTCCACCAGCTTGTGCGTGTTTTTCACCGAGTGCCTGCTGCCGACGTTCCCCAGGGTTTGACAACTAACCGAAGTAGTTACCATTGAAGAGTTTTTTGGCCACAGCGTCGTCGTAGGCATCTCGATCCATCACTACCACGTTATTTCATGTTTACAGCGAAGAACATTCCAAGTGGAATAAAGTGGATATATTGTGACGCGGTTATTTGGATTTTTGAAAGATATTTGTTAGATTACGATCCTAGTAACTTCACTTTTGCGTCGGGTTCGACTAAATCAGGAGCTTGGAGTAGAAAGGGCGTATCCCAAAATTGAGGTGTTGGGAAATCAAGCTCAAAGCTTTCAAAGTACTTCAAAATATCAAGGGCGAATGAATGACTAACATACCTAGCGAAGCAAACACTTTTCACAGAAGAGCAAGGGCGAATACAAATGATATATGGCTTTTCATAGTGCTTGCATGGGGTTTCAGATCCGGGGTTCGCCCTTGCTCCACTAAGTGATTCGAATAGTGAGACTTTGACAGAAAATGATATTACTCACTTTAGATTGAAACTATGAGAAAACTGAGGGCTTGCCGGGGCAAAGCGAGGTATCTACGCATTGTTTATATGTATCTGATACCAAGGAGAGAATAAAAAAAAATCGATTTTTTGAGTTCGCCCTTTCTACTCCAAGCTCCTGAAATGCAATCGTGAATTTGCGCTTCTCGCGATTAGTAAAATCAGGCAGCTGAATATTGAAAGCGCGTGGTGCCCGCGGCCCGTCTCCGCGGCTGATCGGACGGCTGCCCAAGAATCGGCGTAACAAAGTAATGAAATTGTCATCAAACTAATGCACCCCGTCAAATGCTCGAAAAGTGCTTATGCTACATTTGTACATATTCATTTAAAATGCACAAAAAAAAAACACCAACTACCTCCACTTTGGCAACCCAACACTAATAAAAAATAAACCAAATCAAGCTATTACTTCTTTCAAAATGTAAGAAACTATAAAGAACCCGGAAGGACGAATGGATCACTTCCATAATAATACTATCATCCCCGAACGACAAACTCAGCGCTCACTTTGAATAACGACTGCCAGCACGACGACGACAATGACAACGACAGGCTTGACGAAAGAAAGTTATCGTACGTATTTTAGGAAAAATGTCGGCAATAAAATCTGACGATTTTCGTAGGAGGTGTTATTTTCCTATACGTAAAAGTGTCCTGATACTCTTCCTTCAACATTTTTCTTTGGATTCCCTATCGCATGTCATGTGTCGTTGTCGTTGTGGACATCGTTTTGTTGCTTTTCGGGGCGGTCGTCATAAAGTCGAAGCGTAAACGCCAAGGGAAGAGAAAAAAAAAGAAAGAAAAGAAAAAAAAAAAAACTAAAATAACGAAAAACTACAACCGAAACTTGGAGAAATATTCGCACGATAAGAAATTGGGTCGATGCTGACGAATACCAGATACACTCTGTGTTTATCGGGTTACAGGCAGATACTCGTACAAGATACGCACGGTTTGGTTAACATATTTCCCTTCTATTGCCGAATTTGTGTACATTACGATGGCATTATTGCGAACGGGGATGGTGTGTTGGGGATGTAAGTACATAGCATATACGATGAATTATGGTCTAATCTGGATAGTTAGTGAAGGCTTCATTATAGTATTGTCCTTACGTAATATGAAAAAGTCATGAAAATGTCGGAAATGGAGGTCGTACTTTAGTAAATATATGGCCATTTGGAAGAAGAATGTAATGCTGTGCAGAAATTTAATAGAAACTATTAAAGTGGGAATGGTTATACGTTAAACGTAGCGTGTTCAATTTTTCCCGAGTGAATTTCAGTACACGACCAACGTTTAAAAGCAATTTTCAATATTTGACCACATTTTCTGAGCGCTCAGGCCTGCAGCAGCTGTGCGTTACTCCTGTCGCGGACGCAGCCGATGATTTTTGTGGGCCCATTTCGGATATTTCCTCACTGATTTGGAGTATTTGTTTTATATTCTCTAAAATTCATAATTAGGTGTTAACAACTATTACAAAATACACAAAAAAAATGTTCACGCATAAGCGCAAGTGTACCATTGATAGACAGTCAACAAAACCATTTAGCAATGATCTGCACCCAAAATTTATAAGCTAAGACAAAAAAACACTAAGTGCTTGAGTTGGTTTCGTCACCCGATAGACTGCGCTCTTCAGGATCTACCTTGAGCCTGTCGAGGAGGTAGCTCGACCAAGCCCAAAAGTGTGTATTCCAGATTTTGTCAGAATACGTCACTTTGTACAATTCTCATGGTAAAAGCAATGACTACGACACCAGTGCGAATTTTCGCTGTGTACCCTTTTTCACGTTTAAGCGAATGTTTATGTTTTTTTTTACGAAAGCAGCTCTAGTACTTAGTGTTTTTTTTGGCTTATTCTGATAAATTTCGGGTATGGATCATTGCTAAATGGTCTTATTGATTGTTTAGCAATGGTACTATACACTCCACTTTTATTCTTGAAAAATATTATGAAATATTTTTTTCTGCTTAGAAAAGTCTTTCAGTCATATCCTTCATCCTTGTCAGCAGCAGCGAGTTCAAAAATGCCTGATTTGGAAAATAATTACGCAAACATTACAACACAGGTGAATATCTGCTAAGTATATTTTGAAGATTGGGGCCACCGGTAGCGCAGTGTGTTGAGGCATCAGTCTCTTGTTTGACTACCGGCGTTTCGGGTTCGAATGCCATCCACGACGACGTTCGTGGCCATGGATGTGCAGGAGGTGCATGCTGGCAACTGCATTCTTCGAAACCAGATTATGCCAACGAAACGTCAACTGGACCACATGGAACAGTTGACGCGCTATGCCCCACAAGGGGTTAAGGCAATTGAGAGAGATATTTTGAAGATTCCATTAAATGATAAAGTGCTTCGCTTTAATACTATTGGAGATTTTCATCTGTGCTGTAATATTTGAGTACGTACCCTTTTTTGTATGAGAAATTCGCACTCATATCTGCTTAGCGTTACGTGACAAATTTTATACGGTACTTAACAAATTTTGGACCAAGTTTCATATTATAGCGATTCAGAGCACTACTTTGTGTAAATTTTTTTCCATAGACAAATTAAGAAGCGAACTAAGTTCCAGATTGGAGATATTAATCTGGAACTGAGCACTGAACGTAGAAATACTATATCCTGGGGCTTTTTCCTAGAATGGCCATCCCTATGGTTGCGCCTTTGTGCCGTCGTTATTTCTCCGAGTGTGAGCCATCGGGATCAGAGTCCATGTTAGAGCCTACAAGCTGGGAATCATTTGGACTAAAGAAGTCTATTAACGAAAACATCCCACCCGGACTTTTCATTTTCGATATTGTTCTTTATATATGAAGCCCACGAGTATTCAGGAGGGATATTCATCGACGACTTTACAAAATCTGCAATCAAAAATTCGGTACAAGCATACTAGCGGCCATGCATCCGTCGGCGTAAGCTGTTTCACCTTGGAGTTGGGGTATATTTACACGGGAGATAATGCCCTCAGGCGGACTAGTCAAACCTGATGGCAGAGAAAGATTGTATCAGCAGCCTGATTCCACCCGTCACCACGTGGTGGCACGGGTAGCATTTCTTACGGCATGACAGTTACGGCAAATGAATCATGATATAGACCATCCCCCGTCACACCTTCGGCTGACGTGCTTTTGTATATTTATAACCTTCTGAATGAAAAGTAAACGCCTTTTAATTAAGGCTCTTCGAAAGGTACAACCAGGAAGTGTATTTTACGTAAAAGAGCAAGATAGATACAGCGAATAGTCAAGATGGCATTCGTGAAAACAAATGTTCAAGAACAAAAAAAAATCGGAAGACCTAAATGCATTGTCGAGATAGAGCGAACAGTGGAACAACTGAACCGCTATTAATCGCGCCTTCGAACACGCTTGTCCCTCCACAGTAGTGGACGAAAAGGACCCAACACCATGGTGGAGTAGGGAACTGGAGTCTATGAAAAAAGAGACAAGGAAAGCCTTTAACCGTTACATGAGGGAGAGAGACTCTCACTCTTGGGAACTATACAAGGATAAAAAGAGGGAGCTGAAAAGAACCTTACGTCTTCGGAAACGAAATACGTGGAGGGAATTCTGCTCTAGCATGAAGGATACGTCGGAAGTATGCAGATTACAGAAGATGATATCGAAAGACACTGCTTCGAAAATGGGGCTGATACGCAAAGTTGATGGTTCCATGACAGAAACAGTGGAAGAAACGTTGCAGGCCCTGATGGAGGTACATTTTCCTGGAAGTTTCAAGTCAGACCAACCATGGCCTCAAACTAACATGGGAGCTGGTGGGGTAAGTCAACAAGAAGCTGAGAGGATAATAACTCCAAATGGAGTCAAAAGTGCTATAAACTCTTTTGCTCCATTTAAAACGGCTGGAATGGACGGAATATTCCCGGCACTATTACAGTGGGGCATGAGCGCTCTACTAGATAGGATCCGGAATATATTCGTCGCCTGACTTTCAGCAGGCTACATTCCGAAGGCATGGAGGGAGGCTAAAGTGGTCTTCCTGCCTAAACCGGGAAAGAAAGACTATACAGAGGCAAAGTCCTTCAGGCCGGTTAGCCTTACATCATTCCTGTTGAAAACAATGGAAAAGGTGTTGGTGGACTACCTGGAGAACACCACGCTAATGTATAGTCCTCTGAGTAGGTGCCAACATGCTTATAGAGCAGGCAGATCTACGGAAACCGCTCTACATGAACTTGTTAGAGTTGCAGAGAGAGAGATTAACAATGGCGGGATCGCTATGTCTACTTTTATGGATAAAGAGGGTGCTTTTGATAAAATCTCCTTTACCAAACTAAGGAACGCCCTGTTTGAGCGGGGGGTTGATTACATTATAATTAAGTGGATCGACTCTATGCTTAAGCAGAGGGCGGTAAATCTTAGCAGTGGATGTGACAGAATACGGGGTAAGGTAGTCCGAGGATGCCCACAAGGAGGTGTTCTTTCGCCTCTACTGTGGAACATCACCGTGGACAGTCTTCTCTGGAAACTGGACTCGATGGGCCTACACACTGTAGGATACGCCGATGACTTGGCACTCACGGTCAGTGGAAAGTTCATGGACACAATTCTAGGTTGCATGGGACAAGCTCTCAAAGTAACCGAAGAATGGTGTAATGAGCAAGAGCTAACCATAAACGCTAGTAAATCAAACACTATGATTTTTACTCGTAAGAGGAAAGACATAGAGATAACTCCCTTACGGCTTTTTGGTTCGGAAATCAAGGTGTCCAAGGAAGTGAAGCATCTAGGAGTTACCTTAGATGCGAAACTAACTTGGAATGTTCACGTTGATGAAAAGATCCAAAAAGCGAAAAGGATTTTGCATCAATGTAAGTGAGTGTGTGCTCGTAGGTGGGGAATTTCACCTAAAGCGACACACTGGATTTACACAATGATGGTAAGACCTATTCTAGCCTACGCATCAGTGGTATGGTGGCCAAAAGCCATGCAGAATACCACAAAGCAGAAGCTAGATGGGGTACAAAGGATAGCTTGCGTAAGCATATGTGGTGCAATGCGCACCACACCAACACGAGCAATGGAGGCATTGCTGGGACTGCCGCCGTTGGACTTATTTATAAAGAAAACGGCGGCGCTTTCGGCAATACGCATGGAAAGGGATGACATGTGGCATCGCTTTGGAACTAGCAGCGGTCATAAGAGCATCCTAGACATTATTCATGATGAGGTCAGGGAGACTCTAATGCTGGTAGAAGGCATGAGTAGACGTAGGGTAGTTGAAAGACTACACAAAACTCACATTGCAGATGGAAACATACATAATGAGTGTATGTACAATGACATCAGCATTTTTACTGATGGCTCTTTAATGGACGGTAAAGCGGGGGCGGGGGTTTACTCTGAAGAGCTAAACCTAGCATGTGCGCTTAGTCTAGGAGAGTATGTGTCCGTATACCAGGCAGAGATGCTTGGCTTGTTGCATGCGTTGGACCACTTGCTTGAAGGTCAGGTGCGGGGGAAGAAAATCCTTATTGCACTGGACAACCAATCGGTGATCAGACGCATGTAGCAGACGAACATAAACTCTAAACTGGTACTAGAGTGTGTCCGGAAGCTCAACACGTGTGCCTCAGAAAATGAGGTTACGCTGATGTGGGTAAAAGGACACATAGGTACAACAGGAAATGAGGCGGCGGATGCCCTAGCAAAACAGGGATCTGCGGCAACTTTCATTGGCCCAGAACCCAGAGTTGCTCTGGGGAACGGCATGATTGGAGCGAAGGTTGGGAAGTGGATGGACTCCATGCATCAACAAAGATGGCAGGAGCTAGTCACTTGCAAACAAGCTCGGAATGCAATGACCAGCCCTTTAGGCAGGGAAGTGAGAAAGGTACTTAGTTATAAACGGAGTACCCTAAGCTGGATAACTGCCTTGGTCACAGGGCATGGTAATTTTAAGGCTCATCTGGCCAAGATGAAAATCGGGGAAGATGACGTTTGCAGGCTATGCCTGGAGGAGGCCGAGACGGCAGCACACATTGTGTGCGAATGTCCAGCACTGGCTAGCACGAGGTTGAGGATCACAGGCAGGCACACGATAAGTGTAGAAGCCATGAGTGAACTCAGCTTCAAACAAATGCTAACAATAACACGGGACTCAGTGATGAAGAAAGAGGTCGACAATTATCAGTCGACATCTGGAAGCCACTGATGACCGGGAGGGGGCGAAAATGGACCCAAATGTTAGTGGTCTGCTTCGGCTATCCCCCAGAGTATATAATAATAAATGCATTGCCTCCGCACGAGGAGATAGTAGACAACCGGATAGCGAATGGAATGAAGGAGCATCGTCGCCGATTGGAGAAGCCATAACAACAGTAAACAAAATTCACATCACTACATAAAACGGTCAAAATATAATTTTCATCGAGTAGGTATGTCACAAGGGCATAATGAGGACATTCCATTTCTTGTATTTTCGCCAATTTAACCAGTTAATAAGCTACCCTTCGGCTAGCTTGCCGAAGGTATACAACCCTTCGTTGAGACGAATGGTGCATTTGACACTGCCTGCGCTCAGAAGTTACCGAAGAGCACGAACTGCTCGCGAGCAGTTCCGGAACTTGTCGATTATGCAGTCTGTCCCTGCTGAACGCGACTTTCGTTGTCACACACACTTCATACGAAAGTCAAGGAGAAAGAAGAAGAAGAAAAGTGCGAGCGGTGAGCGGAAACAATTGACGCGCTATGCTCTACAGGGGGTTTGGACAATTGAGAGAGAGAGAGAGAGAGATATTTTTAAGGGTGTTTTTTTTAGTTACGACTTTCAGCGAACATCAGTCGTAACTTTGTTATTTTTGGCTTAAATTATTTATCAAAAAAATCGGAAAAGTTGTTCGAAATATGATTCAAATGATGTCGAAACTTGATTGAATTTTTAATTTAATTAATTCTTCCCACCTGACATCCTAATGTGGTTTCCCCCCTTAAGAAGAGAGAGACTAAAGTAACTATCGCGACATTTTCCAAAAACAAACAACAAAATCCTCGTATTGCGAGTGCAGCCCTCTCCACTCTGGCTTAATTTTTGAATTTATTTTATTTCGATTCGAATCTTTTCAATGTTTTCACTATGCTCTGAATTCGAAAAAGCCAGCCAAATCGAATGATGTCAATTATAAAGCCCAAATTGCCTTGTTCAGTATCAGATGCCTACTCTGAATTCGCTGTTTCCAGACAAACAAACAACGAACTTTTTCCCACTATAATTGACGAAAATTCACTGTGAATTAAACAAAAAAAAAAAACAACTTTATTTTATATATGTACGTATTCCCAAAATGAAATTCACTAAACGGATAAACCAATTGATTTCGTCGAAAGTAAAAATGTATCTGGAGTACGAGTATGTCCACGATACAAATACATTCCTTGTTACTTTTATTCCCTGGCCTCGTTAGTGGAATTGGGTTTTTTTTTATAATAAAACAAGTCAACATTGACTTACATATTTTTGTATTATTATTTGGTTCTGTTTTGTAAATATTCTCCTGTTTTTGCCTGTATGACTTTTGTCAAACCGTTAAATTCGGATGATTTGAAGATAGTGGCACCCTATCCCGGACTTTCGTTATTTATTCGATTTCACACGGAAGGCACGATATACGTAATTTGTAATGGACGGTTTGGTGGGCATCCGAAGATGCCCGTGGGGACGGAGCCTAAGGTAGCATAGTGACCGTGAAGGTCGGGCAGTGCCATCTAGCGAATAAAAAGGCCCCTCAACGAGCTAAGCAGCGGCCTATGCTTGCTGTAGCTCAGTTCGGGAGAAGTGGGCGGGGTTTTCGCCGCTCGTTGCCCCTGTCCTTTACGTATTAACAAAAATTCATAGGCCTGGGGAAGACAACACAAACAGCGAAGGTAAAAATGGGGAAAGAAAAAAAAATAGTCGATAAGGATGGAATGGTTGTGCGGACGGATCAGACGCCCACGCGGTCGAATCTGGGTCCGGGTGTAATGGGACCCTCGGCCTCTGGTTTCGTACCACCAACAGATCACTACTCATCAGGTGCTGCTTCGATCTGCCGGTGGGAGCAGCACTATCAGACCATAATATGGTTCATTACGGGTGGTTCATTACAAATTCTAGCAGAAAGCTATTTGTACGAGTTTAATTTTAAATGAATCGTCGCACACACAAAGCTCACTCGCGACTGGCGCGTCTGCTAGAATCTCGTGTATCCTGTGTTTCGTGTGAAAGCCGCCATACGCTCCGCTTCTCTGGTGTCCAGCTTGTCGGCCTGAATGTAGAAGACTGAAAGGTTGACTCACGTAAATCACAGAGGTTGGATGACCATCAGCTAAATATCATTAATTATCACCTACATGATACTGTAGGCATAGGATACTATCTAAATCCATGATATTAGCTCTGATCCCTCGCATATCCCTGGGTATCCAATACATGCAATTATACACAATAATTGTCAGAAACCATCGGTACAAAATTATACTAAATTCAAATTCTCCACCACCGCTGTTCACCATTGCATTCCCACAGCGTGTCGATTGTAAATTCACAATAAACAACGACTCAGCCTATTTACAAATAATTTCAGCGGAAATCCCCTTTGTTCAAACATTTCTAATTTTCGAAACTCAACACATCCGAACGCTTGAGCTTGCTTACCTTTGCCTATACAACAATCTAATTGTCAATAATTACGAATGAATTTTGCTTGGTCATTCAGACTTTCCAATAGTCCTGGACACTGATTTTCCATTATCAAATCGCTCCGGCCACATTAAATATATTCAGCGGAAAATATTTCCCTATTGAACAAATTTTCATAACCACCACCATCACCACCTTTTAGAATAATCGTGACAATCTCTCGCCTCATTTTGGTGAAAGCAATTCAATGCCCTGAATGGGGTTGGACGGGAAGGGTGGACTCTACACTTAAAATCAGTTGCCCGGTTAGGTTATTCGTACAACCGTCCATGGAACATTTTTAGCACGAAATGCAAAAGCAAGGACATTCAGAGTTTGCGCTATACTCGTACGTTGATGGCGTAGAAACTCGTAAATATGCTTTCCAGCACAGTCCAAATCCAATCTAGGAGATTTTAGCATAATTAAGAGGTAAGTAAGATGTTTTCGGCGGAAAATTCACTAAGCCGAATGTTGATGAGTTTGCAAACGGACCACACTACAAACATTAGATGTATAGTGCGGTTGTGTGTCGGATGAAGTTACCAAGGACTTGGCTGATAATTTCAAATTTGCAAATTTGCCGTTTTGCATGTTATTTTTGAAAGGGGTGTGTTGCCGGTGATTAGGAGGTACGTCTCTCTCAGTATTTCAAGGTAGGCATTTGAATTTATTTAAATGTTTCTTCTTTTATTGGAAGTCCTTCAATTGTTTAACACGTCATACTTATCTGGTGGGATTCCGCCTAAGCGGGCATCATGTCTCAAAATTCCCAGAATGGATTTCCATTGGTTCGTACTGTCTAAGGCGCAAATCCACTCCTGAATGTGTGTTCGCATTATTTGTGTTGTGGCAGTAGTTTCTGGGATTTCCAACTGAGTTTCCGTGGACTTGTACTGCCTAAAGCGAAAATCCTCTTTTGATTTTTGCCAGAGTGGACTTTAGTGGAATCGTTCTGTATAAAGAAGATATCCGGGAGATGAAGAAGGGGATAGCAGTACGAACGCATGGAAATCCACTCTGCCTAATTTCCATTTAGGCAATACGAACATACATCCCGTAGTTGATTTCTGTTTTATTCAGTACGAACCCACGAAAATTCACTCACGGAAGCCACAGTGAGAATTTTCGCATTAGACAGTACCAAAATTTGGGGCTGTTTATTGCCTATATACCCTAGACTTATAGTATTGATAGATTATGTCGGTGGTGTTTCAGCCCGGAACAATTTTTAAGGTGACAGTAGTAGTAGGTGCCAACATGCTTATAGAGCAGGCAGATCTACGGAAACCGCTCTACATGAACTTGTTACGCCCTGATTGAGCGGGGGGTTGATTACATTATAATTAAGTGGATCGACTCTATGCTTAAGCAGAGGGCGGTAAATCTTAGCAGTGGATGTGACAGAATACGGGGTAAGGTAGTCCGAGGATGCCCACAAGGAGGTGTTCTTTCGCCTCTACTGTGGAACATCACCGTGGACAGTCTTCTCTGGAAGCTGGACTCGATGGGCGTACACACTGTAGGATACGCCGATGACTTGGCACTCACGGTCAGTGGAAAGTTCATGGACACAATTCTAGGTTGCATGGGACAAGCTCTCAAAGTAACCGAAGAATGGTGTAATGAGCAAGAGCTAACCATAAACGCTAGTAAATCAAACACTATGATTTTTACTCGTAAGAGGAAAGACATAGAGATAACTCCCTTACGGCTTTTTGGTTCGGAAATCAAGGTGTCCAAGGAAGTGAAGCATCTAGGAGTTACCTTAGATGCGAAACTAACTTGGAATGTTCACGTTGATGAAAAGATCCAAAAAGCGAAAAGGATTTTGCATCAATGTAAGAGAGTGTGTGCTCGTAGGTGGGGAATTTCACCTAAAGCGACACACTGGATTTACACAATGATGGTAAGACCTATTCTAGCCTACGCATCAGTGGTATGGTGGCCAAAAGCCATGCAGAATACCACAAAGCAGAAGCTAGATGGGGTACAAAGGATAGCTTGCGTAAGCATATGTGGTGCAATGCGCACCACACCAACGCGAGCAATGGAGGCATTGCTGGGACTGCCGCCGTTGGACTTATTTATAAAGAAAACGGCGGCGCTTTCGGCAATACGCATGGAAAGGGATGCCATGTGGCATCGCTTTGGAACTAGCAGCGGTCATAAGAGCATCCTAGACATTATTCATGATGAGGTCAGGGAGACTCTAATGCCGGTAGAAGGCATGAGTAGACGTAGGGTAGTTGAAAGACTACACAAGACTCACATTGCAGGTGGAAACATACATAATGAGTGTATGTACAATGACATCAGCATTTTTACTGATGGCTCTTTAATGGACGGTAAAGCGGGGGCGGGGGTTTACTCTGAAGAGCTAAACCTAGCATGTGCGCTTAGTCTAGGAGAGTATGTGTCCGTATACCAGGCAGAGATGCTTGGCTTGTTGCATGCGTTGGACCACTTGCTTGAAGGTCAGGTGCGGGGGAAGAAAATCCTTATTGCACTGGACAACCAATCGGTGATCAGACGCATGCAGCAGACGAACATAAACTCTAAACTGGTACTAGAGTGTGTCCGGAAGCTCAACACGTGTGCCTCAGAAAATGAGGTTACGCTGATGTGGGTAAAAGGACACATAGGTACAACAGGAAATGAGGCGGCGGATGCCCTAGCAAAACAGGGATCTGCGGCAACTTTCATTGGCCCAGAACCCAGAGTTGCTCTGGGGAACGGCATGATTGGAGCGAAGGTTGGGAAGTGGATGGACTCCATGCATCAACAAAGATGGCAGGAGCTAGTCACTTGCAAACAAGCTCGGAATGCAATGACCAGCCCTTTAGGCAGGGAAGCGAGAAAGGTACTTAGTTATAAACGGAGTACCCTAAGCTGGATAACTGCCTTGGTCACAGGGCATGGTAATTTTAAGGCTCATCTGGCCAAGATGAAAATCGGGGAAGATGACGTTTGCAGGCTATGCCTGGAGGAGGCCGAGACGGCAGCACACATTGTGTGCGAATGTCCAGCACTGGCTAGCACGAGGTTGAGGATCACAGGCAAGCACACGATAAGTGTAGAAGCCATGAGTGAACTCAGCTTCAAACAAATGCTAGCAATAACACGGGACTCAGTGATGAAGAAAGAGGTCGACAATTATCAGTCGACATCTGGAAGTCACTGATGACCGGGAGGGGGCGAAAATGGACCCAAACGTTAGTGGTCTGCTTCGGCTATCCCCCAGAGTATATAATAATAATAAGGTGACAGCAGTTGTTGCAGCATGTACATCTTACTGTGGTAGCGTTGGGTTGCAGCGTTCTATTGCAGACGCAGCACATCCAAGCGCCTGGATTTGGACCTGGGTTAAGCTTGATTCCGGCGCGTTGAAGAAGTATTGAGAGCAATACCGCCGACATGTGTTGCTCCCAATTTCCAGAAAAAATGGACAGTCAAATTGTGTGACTCACACATATATCGTCCTTCTTGCATCGAAGAGGTTGTGGCAGCTCTTGGTCGTGTGGCGAGGTTATCCAGGTAATGGCGGCACCACATTATGCGGGATTCGCCGAATCACGAGCAAAAGTTCGCCAATTGGCGAGCATCTTGCACCTAACCACACTACTTGCAACTCGACGAATCCCATGAAAATGATCGTACAAGATGCTCACCAATTGGCGAGCTTTTGCTCGTGATTCGGCGAATCCCGCATAATGCGGTGCCGGCATAACACGGGTCGCTCCGGTGCGTAGAACCGGCTGCCGCAGGAACGACTTTCATCTAACAATAAGTCGAAGTTCGTGGTATGAAAGAAGGAGTGATCATGCTGACTACTACTACTTAGGTGCATGTGGAGGTCGAAGAGATCGTAAGTCTTTCGCAAGACAATAATTAATTCTTGCAATGATTTCTAGAAAAATCGACAACCCCTTCCGACCATCCCTCTTCATTACTCGTAGGGAGCAACATTTCTTGAAATTTTCAACAACCACAGGATTACAAGTTTTTCGTTGTCGTTGTCATCACTTATCCATTCGCTTGTGTTTCCTTATGTACACTTGAAGATTTTGGTCGTGAACGCACGACAAGTCTTGAATCCTTGAAGTCAAAACGTGAAACGTTTATCTAACGCATGACTTGCTTTTGCGGAAACTTGGAAGCTAACGCTTCCGAAATTCATCAGGAATTTCTGCCGAACACACACACAATATACTATTACATTGCCGAGCCTAATAAAATTTGGAGAAAGTTTCTGTTTTTTTTTCTAAATTTAACGAGCGAAAGTAGCGTAGCAGGATAGGGTTGAAATTTCGGCGAGATGTTGCGACAAGATGATGCCAAAGGCTGTTCAGCAATGATGACAATGATTCGAACGTTTATGAAATTTTTATCAACTATGCAAATAAGCTGATAATTTACATGCAATTCAAATTTTCCAACTCGCAATTCTGAGTCTGGGGGCATACGTAAAAGTTCAAGTGGGCATGGGCGAATTATTCATGGACAGGTTTTCATCTTTCCTTCTAAAGCCGCGCCTAGTAACACATACGAGTATGTACATGACCATAAAAATATGCGGAAACAATTTCATCCTACAGAAAAGGTCCTTGTGGGCCACACATTTGTAAAGACGTAGCCGGACAACTTCTGTGAAAATGGTTCACAATCTATTTTCCCAGGCATATTAAAAATAAAGCAGACTTCTTATTGTATCCGTGTATCATAGCACAGCCTTACATCACAATGCCTACGGACATTTTTACTATCATCAACAGGGAATTTTGTGGCAATTTCCGATTTTCAGTTTAACACAAGTGAAGTGGAAAACCTACAAAATCCTTCCGAGCACAAAAATATGCGAGATACATACATAGATGGATGATTCGATTGGGGAACTTTTGATAGAATTCAAATATTGATTTTCTGTCTTTTTTTCTAGTTAAAATTCTGCACACAAAACTGACAGGTATTCCTATCGGGACAAAAGTTTTGTTCCTGAACGAAATTGAATTTCATTGAAAACACAATATTCTAAAACAGCAGTTGTGTATTTTGCGAAAGCAATTTGTTGACTGATAGTTTTTGTTTTGGATTTCGTTTTTGTAATTTTAAACCCACCTAAACAAACACAGGGTATTGAACGCAGAAAGCTCTAATACTAGTAAGTGTCTGGAATTATATGGGACAGGGACTGTACACGCTCTTGTAAAAATGAGATCGATCGGTTGGAGACCAATGTTACTTCCCTTAACCCTCCATCGGGCGCACCTCCAGTCAAACCAAAATCGGGCTCTGCCGGCCTGAGAGGCCACCCACATATTTTAGTCCTCTTGACTTATCATTTCGCCATTTGGTCTCCTGTACGCATATAATGCCTATCCTTCTCCGTTTCATGACATCCTCCAATTCTTCGTTCTTTCCCTTCATGGATCCGACATACCAAGTTGCAACCCTGAGCTTCTCTACAGTGTACTTGGACTGCCCCATTGCCCTCGCCCCCGGAAGCCAGCGAGCTCTGGCACGAACAATATTCGCCCTGGGATCACACGACTGCGCATCAGAAGTAGTGTCCAACGGGGTAGTGCTCCTAGCGTGTTCTACCATAAGACCTTACATCCATTCTTTTACACCTATCTGGAGATAGGTGGAGTTGGATGGCACTAGTGTGTAGAAAATAATTTTATAAAGCCTTTCCTTTTACATCCGGCGGTGGTCTCCAGACCCGGCAACCCACTCACACACACTGACCTGTGGCAGATCCTAAAGATGTTGAACAGTGCTGCAGGCTCGTATAGAAGTGTTGTTGTTACCTGCACGTGATGGGTCCTATTAGTCGCCTCCTACGATCAAGGTAGGACTCACCTAGGGGGAAAATCCGCCTTTATTTACTTTACATTAATTTCGGTAAGCAAAGTAAAATTCAAGATTGTCCTTTCTTCTATACGAGCTGATCGCCATCTAATCGGTCGCCTTTCTCTCATCCGCCTGACTAATATCACCAATAATCGCCATCCCAAAAGAGCTATCATGCAACAGATATATTCTCAATTTACTTTTACAGTCGAATAACAAGACTATTCCGAAAAAATTACCCCCACTATCCCATTCATAAAGTGGTTGATAAATCTTTTTGGGTATCAAACGTCCCCCCTCCCGAGCGACTTCATTACAAATTTATCGCCTCAATATTAAACAATTTACAGGCAACCAGCGTAAAAAAAATATGTATATATAGGCTGTCTGCCAATAGGCCTCCAAATTCATTATATGACCGCCGCCGCGCCACCGCCCGTCCTCAATAAAACAAAATAAAAATAAAACCGAAAGCAGACAACAAGAACGAAAAAATAAATCGTAAAAAATTGGAGTCCCCTTTGCTACTTTAAATTCCTGCAAAACGAACACAAATGAATATAAATGTATCCTGTGGGAGAGCGTCAATGAATTGCGGCGCAAAGAGAACTTTCCATATAAATGACTCAGTTTCACACGAACATTTTAGTATGCTGCCAAAGATCTGATCCTTGTAAACTCGGCCAAAACGAGTAAGTCAAAAAGGCAAAGTAGGGCCAATTCAAATTTAGTCGTTTTGAATTCAATATCTTTTGCCGACTCCATGATTCGTCTGTTCGTAAAGGCGGGCGTATGCAAAGGGATGCAGAAGGCATCCTTTTATAGAGATCTCGTGAAGAAGAAAAGGACTCACTACCGACATTCTGTCAAACATTCAATAAATCACGAATTTCATGTATTCCTTTTGTATGATATGTCCCCGAGGAACTATTGATGATACGTCTGAATGGAAAGGTAAAAAAAATAAAGGTTGAGATGTTTTTTTTTCTGCTTAGTTTTGTGTGAATAATGTTTTTGTGGTTCATAAAAGAAAGTTGGAAGGATATGTGTAACACATGTATAAATGAGGCCGTAAAAGAAGGTGTTTGAATACATTCGCTAGAGTCAAAAGGGCACTTTGTAATGCTTATCCGTCGGAAAGGTAACTTTTTGCTGGGGTTGTTTAAGAAAGAATTTGTTTTTATTTCTATGAATTTGGGATTTCTGGGTTATTTGTTTTTATTAAATCTTGAATATCGTTTACGATGTTGGCGATTATAAAAACACCTCTAGCTGGGGGGATGCATGTATCCTTTCCTTGTATCCGTCTTTTTAGCAGATTTTCATATCATTGGCTAAAATATCCTGTGTTTGTGGCTCGGTTAAAAAAAGCATAGATAGAAGAGCAAAAGGAGCTTTCTTCAACGAGTGGTTGCTGATGTACAGCTGGTTTTCCATCACACATCACACATCTGAGACGCAAAAGAATCTTCTCTGAGGATCTCTGAGCGTGATTCTCAGAAAAGATCCCCGCACCAACTCCACAATTCAATTTAGAGCCGTCGGTGAATCCCGGTCAATTCCTCCTCACTTCACTACGATCCCGTTGGGAATCTAGGTGTAGGAAGCTTGAAAATATTTATTTTGGTGACGACATAATCGGTTGGCTTATTTTGTAAGTCTAAAGAGAGTAGACTTAGGATGATATTTGGTGCTTCCGCCGTACATGAACGCATAGTCCCGTGACTACGATGCAAGCGGTTCTTTGCACTTTATTCAGTAGCTCAATATTATACTCCCTACGAAGAGCTGACAGCGCCGTGTAAATAGAACCATCTTTGGCTGAAGACCCTAGCTTCTGCCGCAAGTTCTCCTGCAGGCATAGATGCCTAGATTAGTGATGGGCATAATGACTCTTTTCACTGTGCCAGCACATAAGCTCTGACTATTTCCAATGAGTCGTTCAAAAAGAGTCATGCAAAGAGTCTGAAACTTGGTTAATAACATATTCAATAATAGTCCTAGATGGGCGACCCCAATTTTTTTTTTCTTTTTTGACCCCAGATTCGGAATTAGCGACCCCCCAAATACCCTTTAGTTCGAGCCAGCCCGATCGGACCGCTATTTCCCATGAAAACGAGGTTGCCAACCTGGGATGGGCGACCACAATTTTTTTTTCTCTTTTTTGACCCCAGATTAGGAGATTCCTGTCCGGAAAAACTGATGAGGCCCAGCCTTCCGGTTTGCCTGAATATAGAATACACCATCCGGAATTCCTTCCGGAAAAACTGATCAGGCCCGGCCTTGAGGAATTCCGGATCGTGTAGGGCTGTTTCAGGCCGCCTTGAGGCCGTCGGACAGGCCTTTGAGGCGGCCGGATGGGTAATTGCAAATCGATCTTATCGCCATAGAATGAAAGTATCTATCTATTGGATTGAATTTTACATTCCATAGCCAAGCTTCAGATACATTCGTCTATTGAAATAAACTGCAGTGAAAATTCATTCTAGTCACGCGGCCGGACAGTTCGCCTTGAGGCGGCCGGACAGTATCTATCTATTGCATTGAGTTGAACTGTGAACATCACTACACTATCTTAACAAAAGCTATGCATATACACATATCCACTTCGCTCAATCCCGGAAACAATCGTTCATTAGCCGATTTTATTTCCGTGGGGTAGCAGCAATAAACTCCAGGCCGCCTGTTCGGCCACCTGACAAGAATGCATTTTTCCAGGAATTTATTTCAATAGACGAATGTATCTGAAACTTGACCAAGGAAAGTAAAGTGTCGAGAAATTCAATGCAATAAATAGATACTTTCATTCTATGGCGATAACATCAATTTGCAATTATCCATCCGGCCGCCTCAAAGGCCTTTCCGGCGGCCTGTCCGGCCGCGTGACTAGAATTAATTTTCACTGCAGTTTATTTCAATAGACGAATGTATCTGAAGCTTGGCTATGGAATGTAAAATTCAATCCAATAGATAGATACTTTCATTCTATGATAATAAGATCGATTGCCAATTGTCCACCCAACTCAAGGTGGTCTGCACATGCCATTGACGATCCGGAATTCATCAAGGCCAGGCCTGAACGTGTGTGGTGGAGGCCTGGCGGGAACGATTTTCCTTCCGGCCGCCTGAAAGGCCAATCCGGCCGCCTGAAGGCGGCCTGAAACGACCATACACGATCCGGAATTCCTCAAGGCCGGGCCTCATCAGTTTTTCCGGACAGGAATTCCGGATTGTGTATGTTCGCCTTTAGCGACCCCCAAATACGCTTTACTTCGAGCCAGCCCGATCGGACCACTATTTCCCATGAAAACGGGGCTGCCAATCTGGGGCGGGCTCTTTTGACTCTTCTGACTCTTTTTGAACGAATCTTTTTGTGCGAGTCGATTTCGTTTCGCTCTTTTTGAACGAATCTTTTTGTGCGATAGGATTTTGTATCGCTCTTTTTGAACGAATCTCAGATAGAGAGGGGAGGAGGGGATAGGGAGGAAGAGGGCTGAGGAGCATCCAAATAGTGGGGATGAATGCTCCATGTTTTGTGGCCATAACTTCTAAAATATAAAGAATTTCGCATTTTTTACACTCTTTTGACCCCCCCCCCCCTTTAAGGACCCCATGCGGGCTGAGGACATCCAAATAGTGGGGATAGATGCTCTTCAGCCCGGATGCGGGTTCTTAAGGGAGGTCAAAATGGTGTCAAAAATGCGATATTCCTTATATTTTAGAAGTTATGGCCACAAAACAGTTTATTTAAAACTAGGGTATAGTAGTGGTGTAACTGCTTGAAACAGAATGATTTATGGGATAAACTGAATCGATGTCGTGTGAACGGTCCACAACCCAAGGCAGTTCACTTTCCAGTCCACGCTCGATACAAGCATGAGATCGAAAGCGTGCCACGATGTCATGAGTATTGGCCCCGTCAGAACGCTGCTTTACACTGTAACTGTAGTGGAAGTGGAAGCTATGGGTTTTTATTTGGTTTCATCTAAATTTGAGCTTGAGATGATGATACGTAAGACGAATACTTTTGTTTTAGAATGTTGGGATTGTTTTCTGTATTTGGAGAAACTTGGCTGTGCGGTGGGACGCGACGTAAGTAAATGATTTTTGATATGTTTGCAGTCAGCATGGGATGTTGCATATATATTTAGAAGTATACACAATGCGTGCATTGCATACTGCATAGAGATGAATATGAATGGATTTAGATCGGATTGCTTTGGTAGATAAATTATGGTGGTTTTAGTTTTAGATAGATAATCGGATGGGATGTGAGTGAATGAATGTATTGTAGTACATTATATGTAATGAGAAATGAGTGTGGATTGGTTATGCGTTGGGTAGTATTTATGCGATGGGCTAGTTTGGGAATTAATTTTACAGTGTGTCATTCTTAAATTGAACGACTCGAAGGCTATGTCGTTGTGCCGAATCTTTCGCTTATCCTGTTGAGTCGTTCGAAAAGAGCGACTCGTTACTGTGTTACACATCACTAATAGATAGTCTTTCCATGTACGATGCTAAATTTTCATCTTCCAACTGAGTTTCGAGTTGAGAATGACTCCGGGACAGTTAACGTTGGGTGATAGTTTTAAAGGCCAATGCCCGATGTCCGGCTGTCGCGCCACGATGATGATGATAGCTAGTTGCAGGAAAAGAAATAGTTCTTATTGTAATACATTATAACTACAATACATATGAGATACCCACAATTAAAACTAAAATCCCGCTACAACTCTACTTCCCATGCTCTGGAACCACTGTACTCCACTGACATCAATTGCTTTCATATGCTCGAATGAAATATGTTCCAAAATATTGCCAGGAACAAGAATCCATTTAAAATTAAGTGAACTTTGGGACGACTTAATGAGAAGGCATTTTTGTTATGGCAACAATATTCCACCGTGGGGTTTCATGTTGACAAACAAAATCGCTTCTTGATAAACATTCCGACGTAAAAACATCATTTGCCTTCAAGAGATGCGTATGATAGGACAAATATGGTAAAAAAATCTGGAGAGTGTTTTCGTAGAATTCGAAATTCGTCTTAATTAATTGTCGCTTGAAGTCGGGGGGAAACTTAAATTTGTAACGATACTTTCCGAAAAAAACTAACTCAAATGAGTGATAAAAGCCACAATGAAAATGAAATTCTTATTGCAAGGTATCACCCTCGGAAAATATCACATTTCCCGATGCCGAGCACAGGCAAATAGAAAATACAGCCTCAACTCCCAATTAGAGTGTTCTTTATGGCCATATCCCTTATATTTTCCATCCAAGCGTATGCTTTAAATATTTTACAAAATTCACCGGACACCCACTTTGCTTTGCTTCGGTTGGGTTTCCGTCAAAATATCGGGTCTTGAAAATCCCTAAATGGATTTCGTACCAAAAATAGGCACATATACGTACTACTGGTCCGTATCCAAGGCATTTCGTATTCAATAAAGCAATTGAGGCCAGTGCCATGTTCCATGTATCCTCATCCGGGTGGACGGTATACTGAAATACATCGGGTATACGGTTTAGAATTTCAATATGCGGTGAATATGTGAGATTTTATGAAAGGGTCGCTCAACGACTCCATCTTTTTCCGGACAGAAAGAAAAGCAGAATACTGAACATGAACACACTGAACTAGGACATTTTGCTGGTCTAACTACATATTCCCAGCTCATTGTATTACGCACACAAACAATAGATGGGAGCTTTGATGAATGACACGTGGACTATCATGCATTTCGGTCAGCTCTTCATCACACTCGAATGCCAACCTCGAAGTCGCCATGGCGAAATATGGAAGGACATTTTTTTCGGCTTCTTTGCTTGTCGGTTTTCAAGTAGAGCGTTTTTTTTTTGGTTGGCCTCTGCTCATGCCTATTTTTCCCTAGTGGACCTACGTTAACCATGGATCTATATTTTTGTGTGTTTTAAAGACGGTTTGAAGATGGTATTCTAAAGAAGATATCTTCTCGAGAGGATTTGTGCATATTATAAGGATGCGTTGACCTGACAATTTTAAATAAATACAACATTAAGCCCAAAGCCAACCGAGCATAGTACGCAGAATAAAGTACGTCCATTGTAAACGAAAGTTGTTTTGTACGGACAATGATTAGAGAGCCCTTCAAACTGAGGTCATACAAGCGGCTCTCTCACAGAAGTGGGGGTGGAACTACATTTTAGCAGCTGGATAATAGCGATGCTAAGAAGCAGAGTGATCACAGCAGAGCTTTGAGAGAGCCAGATGACCAAATATGCACGCTGCGGAACATCCCAAAGTAGGGTAATTTCTACTCTGCTTTGGATACTAGCGATGGGCGAACTCCTGAGAAAGCTAGAAGCGTCAGGAGTTAAGGTAATAGCATACGCAGACGGCGTAGCGATCCTGTTTTCGGGTAAATTCTTATCGGTGATGAGCAACATTGTGAGTGAATGCGGACTAGATGTGAATCCTAGTAAAACCGAGCTAGTACTATTTACTAAAAAATCCAAAATACATAAGTTCCGACTCTCGCAACTAAATGGCCACACTCTAAAGGTGCTATGGGAGCTTTACAACATATCTCTTCTATAGGTTACGGGACACAGTAATATAACGGGGAACGAGAAAGCGGATGAACTTGTGAGACAAGGCTCTGCTCTTCGCAAGTCCTATGCGATAGGGATACATGCATCGTTCAATGTTGTAAAGAGAGAGATCCATAGACTCTACATAAAACGGGCTAGCGACAGGTGGAGAGTGCTGGTGACGTGCGTCAAATCTAAAGCGATATGGCTATCATACGACTCACGAAGGACAGACGCTCTCCTGAGTGAGACCGGACGTAGCCCGGGGTCACAGCAATTATAACAGGGCACTGGCCGGTGGGAGAGAATGCGGCCAGACTGAGTATTCCATACAATGCACACTGACGTAGTTGCAAAGATGAAGCGAAAAAGGACACCCTGATCCACTTTCTGTGTGCATGTATCGCTCTAGCTAAAGTTAGGCATCAAGACCTGGGCGAATCATTCTTCGCTAGCATATTCGCCATCTCCTCGTCTTACTTCATCAATAGTAGATGCCGGGGCTGGAACAGGATGAACTGTTTATCACAATACAGGTCGTATTATCGTCTTATAGATACGGAGTTTCATTTTTGATTTGATAATTGGAAGAACCGAGAAAAATGTGATTCCTTTTGATTGACGAACCTAATTAAGCACTCACAAAACAATCATTTCGAATCAAACTTCACAGTTGATTGCACCAATCATCAGTTACATTTATCTCTGACCAGACACTCAAACCAAAAGTGATTTTTCACAAATATGTACGACAATTAGCCGGAGCATTTCGTTGAAATTGTGACATCCGCAAAATGAATAAAATGTCCAGGCAATGATAATACCACCGGGTGGGTTGGCAATTAACTAAAATTTCCACCCTATCGAAGAGTCAACGACTCGCCTGCTATGACCATGACGACCCACGCTTTAATGACATAATTGATTATGGTGTGATTTCCTTTAATATGGCAGCCACTCATTAAATTTATTTTGTGCTTTATATCCTGATAACCATTGTCGACCATTACGGCCTCACTGAATATTAATCGGTCCGAAAGGCTCTCATACTCGTTCATCGACGACAAAAAAAAAATTTGTGTTCAATACGATGATTGCTGCCTCTGCTTCTGTGGCCAATGCGGGGTACTGTTGCTGATGCTGGCTCATGCGAAATAGCCCTTACACATTTTCATAGAATCCGTAAATCATTGGCCTGTGTGTAAGAACGGTTTCTATTACGCCTATAGTCTTGGAAGATTTTTGGCCAGCGTCCAGAGTGCTGATAGACCGTTCAAATCGCTTTGATTAATGGAAAGCCCATTTTGAGTCCTTTGTATTGGCTCTAGCGTATTTGCAAGGTTCCGGTGCTCTTGCGGTTGCGACCGACGTACATACATATATTCATCTCAAGCATCAGAGCCGGCTGAGAGAAAGGACTGCATTAGATGCTCGGCTTGATTGGTTAGGCCGCAAAGGTTTAAGAGATTGTGATGTCTTAAGGATGGTCGAGGTGGTAATGGAAATGTGCTAACCAACCAATATGTTCGGAGGCAGTCTTTGGAAAATCAGTTGAATCTTGTTTTCTATTATGTCCTTTATCCTATTGTCCATAGCTGATGTACGAATCTTCGAAAGTTAACGATGTGCAGATACATAACTTCGGCATTAACGATTATGACATATTTTCACCGACTAAAATAAAAAAAAACCTAGTCTCCTTATCATTTCCTGCGGGACCACCTCTCGGTATTAATCTCCCGAGATGTTTTTGTCTTAGCAGCCGTCACTCCGCCGTGCCGCCACCACTCCGCAGATTTTAGTATTTCTTCCTCCTTCAGGTATATTTTGTGAGTTTCTCACACAGTAAACTTCACGGTAGACGGCAATATGTATACACGCAAGCTGTTTGGAAACTTCCATAGTAATAACTGGGGCTCTTAAAACTACACCATCCGTTGCTCTCGATATGTCGCTAAACATACTACCGCCTGATATTTTTGGTGAACGACTTGAGAAAATCTCAATTACAAAATATCTCGACTGATAAAAATATCGACAGAAAAGAATTCGATAAATCCGACTAGTCTAAAATGAATTAAACGGTTGGGTACGAAAGGTCGACTCTTAAAGTTTCGACAAACAAAATCTCGATTCCAAAATATCGACTGCAAATATCTCGACAAAAAAACTTTTCCATAGTCCTCCACGTGGGCGCCCCCTGGTAACAGCAGTGTGTCAAACCGCTGACGACCAAGACTTGGCGATAAGACAGTTTGGAAAAAGGCAGATAGCTGTAGACTGAATGGCTGACCAACATCTAAGCGTCTCAGATTTAGTAGGATGGAATGAATTGCGTAGCACGTTTATTAAACCATCTGAGGCCATCCCCTGAATGGGGTTAAGCGATGGGCTGACAACTCGTCCTTGTAAAAACCACTCCACGTCAAAAAACGTGGAATAAAGTACTCGGATTGGACGGATCAACAATCACGACGACGCAAAAGAATAAAGGATTATTCTTTCGGATCCTGGAATGTACGCTCCCTGAATAAATGGGGGGCCGAGAAGGCCCTTCTTCAACAGGTCGAAAAGTACAAACTGAGCATCACTGCAGTCCAGGAAACAAATTGACTTGGCAGCGAGATCAATGACAAAAAATCGCACACAATTTTTTCAAATGGCAAACTATCGGGCCGCAAGCAATTTGGAGTAGCATTTACAGTGAACAATCACCTCAAACCGCACATTACTGACTTCAAACCCATAAATGAACGGCTGTGTGTCATTCGGATTAAGATTCGATTCTTCAATGTCTGGCTCATCAGTGTGCATGCCCCCACTGATGTTATAGAAGCTCAGTAAAAGATGAGTTCTACGCCCGCCTTGAGACTCTCTTCGACTCACTTCCAACTAACGACGTCAAAATGCTGCTAGGAGAATTTAACGCGGCTGTCAGAAATGAAAGTTGGCACCGGGGGAACACAGTTTCCATGAAGAATGTAACGACAACGGCCAGCGACTTATCGACTTCGCCTGCAGTAGTAGCAGCAGTAGTATTATAGTAGTAGGTCTACGTGTTTCCCTCATCGACGCAATCACAAGCAGAACTGGAAATCTCCAGACGCACATACCGTCAACCAAATTGATCACGTCCTCATTTGCAGGAGATAGGCGTCTAGTGTCATGGATGTCTGATGTCAGCAAACTGCGACTCAGATCATCACTTACAGTTACAGTTAGCTAATAAGACTTTTTTCTCGGCTCTCCCCATAATGAAATCGAAGCATGTACACAGAAAAACGAAGCTCCGCGTGTACAAAACCATTATACGGCCAGTGCTGTGCTATTGCTGCTAAGCATGGACCCTAACTCAAGCCTCCGGAAACATGCTAGACACATTTGAACATAAGGTTCTGCGGCGAATTTTCGGTGCTGTTTGCGATCGAGATGGATGGCGCATCCGGTACAGCCATGAGTCGGATGAACTGTACGATGAGCTGGAAGTTTCGAAATCGTCAAACTACAACGATTTCAATGGGCAGGGCATGTACAACGAATGAACGATGATCGCATGCCTAGACGATCGAGATCTCGTTGGGAGAGCTCAGTATATGTGGATGTCGAGCAGCTGCCGGGCTTTCAAGATTGGAGGTCGCAGTTACGTGACCGAGATAATTGGAGGACAATGATCCAGGCGGCCAAGGTCTGACGTCGGGCTGTCGCGCCACGATGGTGATGATGACAATGAATTTTAAGTGAAATATACTGTCTAGGTTAGAAAACCATAGGACTTCATGTTGGTTGAGAGATATATACGGGTGCATAAATCATTCGCAAATGTTTTCAAGCCCTGAACAACGTTATTATCTATCTACACTTAAAGAAATTAGGTCGCCATTATCTTCTCCGTACAATGCCTAGAAACTCAACAGTGTTTTACGTGGCAATCTCTACCAATTGTCGGTTGGCTATTTGACCTTCTTGAAAGGTAGCTCTATTCAGAAATAGCACCCTAATATGTATTTCAACTTATTCGAGTCTTTATTGCTGACCCTTGTTGCGACATATTAACAGATATTATTGTTTTCGCACTATCCGCATGGAGTGTATAATTTCATGTCCTTTTCTTAGTATAGTTGCGTAGTTCCAGATAACGGTTATATTCCAAACAGTTTCATTGGCTTTATGAAGTGATAAATGTGGTTAAGAAGATTTATTCTCTATCCGATATTAAAAAGGACATCAAGGACATTGCATAGTGGAAGAGTGATAACACATACAGAATGTCTAAATTGTTTCCGACTTTTTTTTGCCTAGGATTATTGAGGAGTGCTTCGGGAAATTGTTGGACGGAAGTGGACATGTTTTAAAGTCCGTTTGGGGATCGCCCCGCTCATGTGATCGATTTTCTGTTGAAAAACTAATTGTATATTTCAATCGAGGTTTTACCGAAACCCCATTTCAAATGTCAAACTGGGTTGAGTGGCGGTTTTTTGTTTCACTCTGGGCCCACAGAAGATATATTTGTGGAACCACTGCATCGATGACAGCGTGGCGCAGCAATCGTCAACTATTTAGCAGCTGCCTAGTTCCGCTTGGACGAAAACGGTGGAGGCGCCAAAGTGATGAGCAGGCTACGGTGATGCATATTGCTGGGCCTGTAAGCGAGTTGCAGGGTCGGCGAGCGGGTTGCTGGAGCCGGTAAGCGTAACAGCTCGATGTGGGGATATGGCACAAGCCGTCGTGTCGGTCGTGATGCTGGGAACCACGATAGCGGATGTGCCAATAGCTCGTTGATGCGTCGAGGCGTAGCGTGGCTGTCAGGGCGCCGTTGGTACCCGTGAGCTTTATCGTTTTGCTGCAGGTGATGATCGCGATGGTGGTGACCTGCCGTGCTCTGAGCGATGACAACTCGGGGGGAGCTGCAATGAAGGCCACGAGGCGTCGGGTGTATCGGGCAAGACGTCGGGCATGGTGGGCATGACGAGCAGGGCGGGGGTTGTCTTGAGTCATCGAGTGCCGTGTGTGTTGGCATGTGGTGATGTGCACTCGCAATGTGCTGTGGGGCGCAGTGTCTTGGAGCGCCGTGTTCTGGCGTGCGGTTTTCTAGTGCGCGGGTTACTATGGCACTGTTGTCGTTGGGACATCGCGCCTTTTGACAACGCGGTTGCTGGTGGTGGGACACAATTGTTTTTGAGCGCCACGATGATGATGATCTTGCGTGGGCTCCGCTCGCTACATGAGCTTCGCACTTAAATAGTTGCTAACGTCAAAATGCAGCCATAGAGCGCTCGCTCTGGTGGCTATGGGTACAAGGGCGGCAGCCCAGTTAGGCATTTATGACGGGACTTGGTTGGAATATGCAATAAATGAAAATGGATCACAGGGCGCATATCCAAATGATTTTTAAGGCATTTCATCTTCCCTCCCAAATTTTCCTTACACACTCCTGAAAGACGTTGTCAGGTCAAAAAGTAGGGAGAACTATGAGCAGTTTTATTTAAATTTATTTAAATCTATCTACAAATAAAATGAAAAATAAAACCAAGAAACCTTCAACCCTAGATACTACATATCTATCCGAATCTTTAGGAGATTGGGAAATCAATGGAGCTAACAGGATTCCTGGCAAGAATCTTTTGCAAAAAAAAAAACTTCGTGGTTATTCAACTTCAATTATCGACATTAACAGAAACCCATTAAGTTAGTTATACTTTTTTACCAATTACCTCCCACAGTTCCTTTCTAACTAATTACAGACTCGTTATAAAATATTCACCTGGTTGGACAAGGACTTCTTTCATTTGCGGTGTTCTACACAGCTAGAAAGAACGAAAAAGGACTAAGAAAAATATAAATATGATCTGACCTAAGATGGGACACTTTATTTTCTGCGTAATGAATATTTCGGATAGCAGTTGTGTCCTACGTCATGTCACCGATCAACCTGTTAGATGTGAAAGAAAAAAAAATTATCTGTCGGTAATTGAACCCTTTTCATTAATTCTAAGACGAGGTGACAAATTTCCTTTTCATTATTTTCTTCAGTTTGGTGGACGAAAAAAGTGGGTGTTTTACCCTTAAACTTGGAACACTGAGAAAGTGTCACTTAACTTTCGGAATGTACTTTGTTTCAATGATTTCAATCCAGTTCAATTCAGCTCGTCGAATGTACGTACTAGTACAAAATCTACTCATCCTCGAAATGTCGCGAATTTAATGAAAATTAAAGATTAGATTTGATTGAACTAGATTATGTGGAGTTTGGTTGGTCTGAAGGGCCATCAAGCACTGCGATCTGAAGGTCTGTTGTGCTACACCTTAGTCTCTAGTCATCGAAGCATTACAAGCGGGGGAGTTGAATTGCGTCACATTCACAGAGAATATGATGGGATGTCCCATCCTAAAAATCACAGAAGCGACATATTTGGTCAGAGACGTTTCACAATCAATATAGACCCATAAGGAGCCCGCAAATAGTTCTCACCCGGTTTCTGCGTTCTTTAACACGCTCGGTAGCCGTGAAGTCTGGGTCACCACCCTACGATGCTTTATCTAGAGAACATGCATTCTATTCTCGGCGCGTCAATAAAAACTGGCTGTGGGTATTATTAGAGTTCCCACAGCACTCCCAGCTCGTCAATAAAAAAAGGCTCGGATAGGAGGTGCATGCTAGCAACTGCACCATCTAAAATCTATATGCTATTGAAACGTCAACAAGACACAGTAATGCAAGATATGTTGATGCGCCTATGCCCCTGGAGGGGTCAAGGTAACTAAAAAGCGTGCAATTGCGTGAGTACTCACTACTCAATTGCCCTAACCCCTAGTGGGGCATAGCACGTCAACTGTTCTATGTGGCCCAGTTGACGTTTCGTTGGCATAAATTGGTTTCAGACCACGGCCACGAACGTAGTCGTGGACGGGACTCGAAGCCGAACCGCCGGAAGCCAAACATGAGACTGATGCCTCAACACACTGCGCTACCGGTCGCCCCCAATTGCGTGAGTGGCCAGCTATAAATAGTTTGGGCTATCCGAGATATTATTCCAGTGCACAATTGTTACTGAGTGTCCCCCTTTCCTGATGTGCCGTCTTACCCTACACAAGGAGATTCCACAGTATAGCTCTGGGCCGACGAGGGGAGTTACAGCCTTCCTCGTCAACTCGCCGGCTGTCGCGGGGTCTCAAAAGAAGGTAACCATGTTTGCAGAGCCTAATCTTTGCAAGGCTTCACGTTCACTCAGCACCAATTTCGACGACACGGACAGGTTACTTAGTGATGTGATGGCAGTCGGAATAAATTGCAATAGAAGACTTTTCAATAGGGCGAAAAAAACCGGCGAGTGGGAGCAATACGAATCGCCAAGAAACGAAGTTGGACTAAATTCTGCGAAGGTGTTGATAGTGCAAATACCGCAGCTAGACTTCATCGTGTTCTGGCCAAAAAAGGTACAAATCAAGTCAACACTCTGCGTAATCAGGATGGCAGTATTACAGAGGATGCCGAGAGCACAGGCCAATTGCTCCTGGATACTCATTTCCCTGGGTGCAAGAGTGTTGGGGAGGATAGCAGCTACACAGCTGAGTCGGGAATGCGGTACAAAGCCAACCGCGTAGACTGGAGCACTGCTAAAGACATCTTCACTTACAGTAAAGTCAGATGGGCCATTGATTCATTTGAGCCCTTTAAATCGGCTGGCACAGATGGAATCTTCCCTGCTGTTACAGAAAGGGAAGGATATATTGATTCCCTACCTCCTGAATATCTTCAGAGGAAGTTTTGCTCTTGGTTATATCCCAGATTCCTGGAGATCAGTTAAAGTAGTCTTCATCCCAAAAATGGGAAATCGTTCCAAGGACGACCCTAAATCCTATAGGCCAATTAGCTTGACCTCCTTCATGCTTAAGCCCATGGAGAAAATCCTCGATGTGCACATCAGAAGCACACTCCTTATGAAATTTCCGCTGCACTCTAAGCAGTTTGCTTACCAATCAGGAAAGTCAACTGAAACTGCTCTACACTGTATAGTGAGAGAAATTGAGTCTGCAATAGCAGCTAAGGAGATGGCGGTATGTGCCTTTCTTGACATTGAAGGAGCTTTCGATAATATATCTTTCTCTGCCATTGACTCTGCACTCAGAACAAAGGGAGCAGATAGCACAACTGCATTATGGGTGAAAAGGATGTTATCATCTAGAAGGGTCATCACGGATATCGGAGACTTTGGTCGGCACACCTGAGGACAATCTCGGACAAAGCCACCAAAGCTCTATGGATCTGTAGACTGTTTGTGGGTTAAACTTGGGGGACAAGCCCTCGAATAGTACTATGGATCTATAAGGCAATTGTGAGACCCATAAATTGAATATGGGGCTATCATCTGGTGGAAAAAAGCTACCACCAAAGAAGGAATGGCTATATTAGGAAAGATTCAAGGACTGGCATGTCTCACAATTACTGGGGCTATTCGCAGCTGCCCCACGGCTGCCCTTGAGGCGTTGTTAGATCTTCCGCCGCTCCACATTCACCTAAAGGCAGAGGCAAAATCAGCAGTAGCTAGGCTTAATGCTAATAAAACTAACATCAAGTTTAATTTGGAGCAGGAACACTGGCTCCACGAGGATAATGAATTAGGCTTGCCATCAGACCACATAACAAGGGAACTCCGCTTCAATCACCTCTTCTCTACAACCATATGGAGCAGAGAAGAATGGGAAATGAAGCACTCAACCCTTTCTTCCAGTACCGTTAAATGGTTTACGGATGGCTCCAAAACTGAAGAAGGCTCAGGGGCGGGTATCGCAGGCCCCTCAATTAGAGTGTCTATTCCTATGGGGAAGTACACCACGGTTTTCCAGGCTGAAGTTCACGCGATTGAGGTATGTGCGAACTTTTGTCTGGAATCTGGCTACCGTAACAGTAGGATTGCAATCTTCACTGATAGTCAAGTTGCAGTCAAGGCGCTTAGCAAATTCTCCTTTTCATCAAAACTGGTTCTGAACTGCTTTGAAGCTCTGCAAAGAATTGGCATTGCTAATATTGTTACCATCTATTGGGTCCCTGGACATGTTGGTATTGCGGGTAACGAAACCGCTGATGAGCTAGCCAGGACGGCTTCTGCAAGTCCGTTTACAGGGCCTGAACCCTTCTGTGGTATCCCTCTATGTAGGGTAAAATCACACATAAGAGAGCAGGAACAGTTAGAAACCACCGCACATTGGGAAAACCTCCCTGGCCTGAGACAATCGAAATTGTTTATTTCAGCTCACTCACCCAAGCGCTCCCTGGAATTGGTGTGCCTTGGCAGAAGCAGAGTGAGAATCATTTGCGGTCTCCTTTCAGGGCATTCCACTCTCAGGGGTCACTTATACAGAATGGGGATTGTCTCTAACCCCAACTGTCGTTTTTGCGAAAGCGATGATGAGACTTCTCAGCACATCCTCTGTGAGTGTGAGGCACTCGCCCGTCGCCGCTTAGAGAGTCTCGGTGAGGCATTCCCTGAAGCGGAAACGATCGCCTCTTTCAAACTTGGGCAGCTGAGCAGATTTGTGGGATCGATCAAACTCGATCACCCACTCTAGATTTACAGGGCTATAGCACAATAGACCCTATGGTCGCAGTGCTCGTGGGCCCTTCGGGCCCACTGCCCACAAACTAATCTAATCTAATCTAATCTAAGGCTAATGCCTGGTTCACTGATTAGTAGCCATCTCAGTCAAGTTTATCCAAAGTTCTGGCTTTCGATTCAACCAATTTAAAGATCATCTTCATACAAAACGATAGACCGGTTTAAATCCAGGCCTCACATGGGATCTCATCGGAGCAAAGTTGAAAGCAAATTGGTTGGACATCGACTTCTCTCGCCCCGTCTAAATGTATACTGCGTACGCAATTGGGCATCACGACGGCGAAGTATCTGTATGGTGGCTGTTAAAGTTCGCTCGTCACAGAGCCGTGGCGTTCTTTTCGGTCTGTGAAGCCGGCGAGTTAATGAATCGAAAGCGGCTTCTCTTTCCGACGGTCAGATTTCAAACAAATATAGTACGTAGCTTCTTTGGACTATTATAAGTACCATACGGTGATATTTTGAGTCCATCGTTCAGGACTGATACCATTTTGAGTCCTTTAGTGTGGGAAAAGGACATTCCTGGCAAGAAGTAGGACATTCTTGGCAATGAAGCGATGACTAGGAAAGATGGGTATTATTAATCAAGTAGGATTTCGAGTCTTTTCGATAGGAAAAAAGAGCATTTTCGGCAAGGAAGTGATTTCCTAGATATCACTTCCACAAATGGGTATCATATGACTAAGGATGCTGCGGCGAATGCAATAGACTACTATTGAAGGTATTTTGAGTCCGTTGGTGTGGAGAAAAGTACATTCTTGGCAATGAAGTGATGCTAGGTGGGTATCATTTGATTGGGGGTTTTGACGTGAATGTACTTGACTATAATGTTGAAGGAGTTTTGAGTCTTTTAGTGAGGAAAAAGGACATTCTTGGAAGTGGAGTGATATTTAGGCAAGATGGGTATGATATGACTGGCGGTGTTGATGCGAATTTGATAATCATCGTAGCGCGACAGCCTGACGTCGCCCACGTAGAGCTTACGACTAGATTCCTGCTGCAGGCAAAGTCCATAAGTCGTAGGCCGTTGTCGTTACTCGTTGCATTTTTCATGGAGGCTGTGGCCTCCAGTGGTTCCCTGATGCCAACTTTCATTTCCGACTTTCGCGTTAAAGCCTCCCAGCAGCATTTTGACGTCGTTTACTGGAGGTGAGTGTGTGTGTGCAGTGTGTTGAGGCACCAGTCTCATGTTCGACTACGTTTCGTTACGTTTACGTTTTTTGACGTTTCGGGTTCGAATCCCGTCCACGACGACGTTCATGGCCATGGATGTGCAGGAGGCGCATGCTGGCAACTGCATTCTTCGAAACCAGTTAATGCCGATGAAACGTCAACCGGGACACATGGAACAGTTGACGCGCTATGCCCCACAAGGTGTAAGGGCAATTGTGTATCTGTAAAGTTACGGAAAATTTTGCAACCAAGAAAAAGTCCTTTTATATGAAATTTTATGCAGTTTTAGAAAACTAGGTAAAATCTTGATTTAAATGATTGGGAGAGTGGCAAATTTTGATTATGTCCGGCAAGTCAAGCTTTTTGGTACAATTTACAAAAAAATGCTATAACTCTGTAACAGTTAAAGACAGAATGTCCATTCTGGTGTCGATTTTTCCTAAATGAAAGTATTTATCATCTGAAGCGGCACACCCTGCAAAATGGCGCCCTGTTAAAGTGCCCAGTCTGCACATATAGTATAGCCGGGCCTGTCAATCACTGTACTGCAAAGATGACTATCAACTCTAACTCAATGTTTTCGGAACCTATTTCAAGTTGCTTCTAAAAACATTATCCATCATCAAACCAAGCCAGTGGTTGGATCCTGATGTAGCTTCCTCGTCAACTCGTTCACAAATCATCCATCAATTCCCACATTTTTTTTTTCGTTTAACAATTTCTTGTTGATTCGCACAAATTAAAAAGGCATTAGGACATAAGCATCGAGAGAATTTCATTCGTACACCCCATGTAACCGGTCTAGAATGGTAGTCTGGAATTTTTGGCTATACGCTTACTACATTAGCACTCAACTCTCATGAGTCTCATAAACCTTTTAATTCTCTCCGTATTGCCAGAGCAACATTAAAGTTTCCATTACAATGGCATTTCCTGCAAGGGCCCTTTTAGTGAGTCCAGTAGAAGAGCAACTCTTTTGACATACCAACTGTGAGGATAGAATGGAAGCTTTAGTGGCTTTTGGCATTGGTGAAAAAAAAAAAATGCTTGGTAGGGTGGATCTGTTAATGTTATTCCTTTCAAATTACCCAAGGATTTCACTGAATGTTCTCAGAAATTGTTATGCTGATTACATCGTAGGATAAACTTGTTTCAACTCGTAATAAGGCTACTTATCTGATTGCCTGTAATTTTGACTCTATTTGCCGGGAGTGAGCCATTTATTCATATAGTAGAGTTTGGCGATAACTAAATATCATTACATTACCCAAAACTCTCCGACTACCATCCAAATTGCATAAAACTTCTATCCACTTCATTACCTTAATCCCGAGCATACATTCGGACCATGCAATCACTCACCCTGCCACCTTCACCGCAATCTCATCTTTTTCCCGACTTTAATCATTCGCCGTAATGACACACAAAACTCGACAACTTGTTACTGAGGTAAGTTGACAGTTCCGCAAGGATTTTGTTTGATTTCCGTTTGCGATAATAAATCTTCGCCCCATAAACCACTCCTGTAAGCTACAAATACTACACCTAATCCAAGACATGTTTTCAATCTGCTTCCTATGCCAACTCCTCAAATTTATAGGAGCACTGCCATGGGACAAGGACGTGAAGATGATAATGCAACAAGTCAAGTAGAGACGTGAAAGGATGAATGAATCGTACACGGTATTCATGTTATACGAGCGGAATGTTGAAGCAAGTTGCCATGTACGAGGAGACGGACAGAAACAAGAAGCGCTAGGATAAAGGACAAAAAACCTCTTTCAATATGGCGTTCGTTAAGGTTCGTCAAGAATGTAGCAGAAAACATGCAAGTCGTGGCAGGATCAGGATTTAGTGTCTTGTACTCTAGTGGTGTGACCGGTTTGATTGAGAAAAGGATTTTGTTGGTGGTGAAGAATTTGTTTTATAGGAAGGTTTTCACCTTGATCTCTGCAGGTTGAATATGATTCACCGCACCGCCGATCACCCTTTTCGGAAAAAAGACCGTCCATGTTCCAGGAAATTTTCGTGTAGCATCTAGTCTTTACTAAATTACTGCTTTAATGATAGTCCTAGTCTGTTGGTACGTATCGTATTAATTTTCCCTAAGGTTGAATTCTAACTTGCTGTTGATTCTATTTCTCCAAAAGCCGACACACTTCCAACATTTTGTCTGCTGAGGAATTAGATGATTCTTGCCGTGGTCGATTCTGCGCTCTTCGGAAAGAAGGCACTTATATTCCTACGTCGTGTAGTCACTGCAATTATTGCACTAAATCGAGGAAAGGCCGCCGGACTTGACGGTATCCCTGCCGAACTTTATCAAGCAGCGCCAAGCGTAACTGCCGATTTGCTGCACCCACTTGTTGATAAAGCGTGGAATACAGAGACCTTTCCCACTGAGTGGAAGGAAGGTTTGATCATCAAACTTCCAAAGAAGGGTAGCCTCACAGACTGTAATAATTGGAGAGGCATTTGTGTGCTTCCTGCCGTTGCCAAGATAATAGCTAAAATCGTCCTGGAAAGACTAAAGGCCCACTTAGAAAGCACAATTGATGAAGAGCAGGCTGGCTTTCGATCCGGATTCTCCTGTGTCGATCACATTAACACCTTGCGAATCATCATCGAGCAATGCGCTGAATACGATTCTCCGCTTCACTTGCTTTTCATCGATTTCGAAAAGGCTTTCGATAGTGTGAACCGGGATTCTATATGGGCGGCCTTGCGCAGGAGAGGCATCCCTGAGAAGCTTGTGGCTATTATTAAGGCAACCAATGACGGCGCGAAATGTCGCGTTCTGCATAAAGGTAAGGTGTCGGGGGACTTTGAGATTCGCAGTGGAGTTCGGCAGGGGTGCATCCTCTCACCGATCCTATTCCTCATTGTGATCGGCGATGTGTTGCATGCAGCCCTATCCGGACTCGACAGAGGAATTCAATGGACTTTGACATCTTATCTACAACATCTTGACTACGCTGACGACATATGCCTACTCTCCCACAAAATCATGGATCTGTCCGCAATGGCGTTAGATCTCGAGAGGGAGGCAAGCAAGGTTGGGCTAAAGATTAATACCAACAAGACCAAGGTTCTTAGCCCGCCGTTGCGAAAAAGAAATCCGACACCTATTGCCATCAATATTAATGGGCAGCCTGTGGAGAAGGTGGACAACTTCGTCTACCTGGGTAGCATTGTTGCCGAAAATGGTGGTACGGAGCAGGACATCGCTCGTCGTATCAACCAGGCTAAACGCGCATACGGCATGCTGTCCAAAATCTGGCAGAGCAGTTATCTCAGCATCAAGACCAAGCTGGGCCTGTTTCGCTCCCTGGTACTATCAGTGCTTTTGTATGGGAGCAGTACATGGAAAGTTTCCGTAGGAGTTACCAGAAAGCTGCAAGTTTTCGTCAACTCATGTCTTCGTCGAATTTTAAGAATTTTCTGGCCCGAAACAATATCAAATGAAGAGCTAAGTCGGCGTACGGGTCAGATGCCAATCGACGAATTGATACGCAGGCGAAAATGGCAGTGGATAGGTCACACATTGCGGAAGAGTGATAACTGCATTGCTATGCATGCCATGAAATGGAACCCCATTTCCAACCAAGGCCGACCAAGAGGGGGTCCTCGAATCACATGGCGTCGATCTGTGGCAAAGGAGTGTCAGGTACTGGGTAAGTATTTTGGGGAGTTGCGCCCCATTGCCCAGAACAGAGTACGGTGGCGCGCAGGAGTAGTTGACGCGCTATGCCCCGCTAGGGGTTAAGGCAAAGTAGTTCGTCGGGGATTTCGTCCTCCATATCCACATGCAGTAACGATCTTTCCCAGCTCTTCAGCACGGGTAAAATGGATGGGAGCCATTCCATGGTCTTATGGTTTGAATCGCCTACACAAGCAGCACAGTCTAAGCAGCGTTGTTTAAACGTTTGTAAAATGGTTTGACTATTATATATTTATTACCCACATAGGTTAGAGGGCCACCGCATCAGCGCAGCTCGCTTAGACCAAAAACGTTTGCCCGTTGTGATACCCTGAGACTGCAATTCCAGCCTATCTTTAAAGTTAAAACCATCCGAAGACAGTTTCAAAACGGAGGAGGGGAAACATCCACCTCTGACTGACTGGGGGGACCCATATGATCGAAAAAGTAGTTACCGAGAGCTAACTTTCTCCTACTTGCCAGCACCGGACATTCACAGAGAAAATTAAAAATAGTTTCCTCCTCATCCTCGTTTTCACGGCTCCTACAGAAATCTTTATGCGGAAGCCGAAGCGCTCCTAGCGTGCTCACCAATGAGACAGTGCCCAGTGACCACGCCCAGCATCACACCGATCTGTTGTTTCGACATCGGCAGTAGTTTTGCGATGCGGCTGATTTCTAGCCTTTGCCAGATCTGCTTGGCTACACGACCTGTAAGGCCTTCAGGCTATCTTAAGTTGGCCCTGTTGAAAGCGACCGACTTTAAGCTCGACATTATTATTTGAGATAGGCAGATGGGGATATTACTGCTAATCTGCTGCGTCGCATCACAATTTCCTTCAAGGCCACAATGACTAGGAATCCAGCAAATCACAATATTGAAAAAGTAGCACATCTCCCTAAAGAATATTCGACACTCAGTTAAGGTTCGAGGGATCTAATCGCAGCCTAGCTATCAGTGTTGTGACGCTCTTTATCACGTAGATCTTTGCTTGCAAAATGCTACAATGATCTGGCAGTCGGTAAAAGCGGTTCAACTTAAATTGCTTGGAGTGGATGCCGGCGCCCATACTTTTAGCGGTCTTAGAACTGTCTGCATAAATCTGCAACGAGTTCGATAATAGAGGACCGCTCGATTCCCATAGACTACGTTTGGGGATTAGGCTTTCATATGGTTCTTCGCGTACCAGTACGTGGTAGAGGTATAACCTTTCGAAGCTGGGGTATCTCAATCGTTCAATATAGTTGAGTGGCCAATACTCAAGACTCTCCATCGACCGTTCTTTCAAATCTAAATGGCTTACTGCCATTTGTTCTCCTTAAATGTCCGCCGGAAGTTGCCCAAGCATAACATCCATTGTCGCAGATGGGGTTGTCCGGAGAGTTTCGCTAATTGCCACGCAGGATCACGCTCTGCACCTTTGACAACAGATTGCGATTAGCTTCAGTACAAAGGGCCAGCCACCATACCACCACCATATTCTGTTTTCAGTTAAGTTTCTTATCAAATATTAGACCCAGGAGCAGGAAGTTCGTCCTATCAGAAAACGACAGTCTTACATAAATTACTACTGTTGCCATTATGACTTTTTATGTGAAAATAACCTTTGTTCTGTTGGGACTTCCAAAATCAATGGTCAAGTCTTGCTCGTTGAAGACCTCCTTCAATGTAAACGTGTCTGCTTTTCGGGCGTAGCTGTAGGAAAGGAAAGCCACTCTGTTTGTCGTCGTTACCTTCGAGACTGCACTTCAGGAAGGTCGTGGGGGTTATAACGGGACATTGCCTGAGGGACGGGCATGTCAAGCGTTTTAGGCTTCCATGCAATGATTATTGCAGAAGCTGTGAGTACGAGGGGGAGGCGAAAACAATACTCCATTTCCAGTGCACTTGTCCAGCTCTGGTCGGTAGATGAAAAGACACTCGGGGTTCCTTATTCTTCATGAACCTGGAGCGACCGGTAGCTCAGTGCGTAAAGACGTCAGTCTCATGTCTGACTACGACTGTTATATTATGTTCACCGTCCTCCATAAACGTGGAATATAACTTAGGGCGTAACTGCCCCTAAACAGAACAGTCAAGGAGGTGATAATAAAATCAAGGCTGATTTGTAAAAGTGCAGGAAAAATACCATTAGCACCTGGTGCCTTAAAGTGTTTAAAGGACTCCACGGCCCATTTGACCTGTTATTTATGGAAAATGACCTCCGAGAGGCTATTTAACCGGCTAATAGGTACACGATGGTCAGCCGACGCAATGAATAAACAGGGTTCAGTTTGGACAGAACCAGGAAAATTGGTGTTTAGGAGGAGCTCAAGAGTTTACTCTGGGCCTACCATGAAGGATACATTTTGTTTCTTAGACAATCCGATACCATTAGTGTGCTCCTTAGACAGGGCTTTGTGGATGCGTGCCGCTTCAAGTAGCGAATCAATACTCTCACAATGTCTCTTCCCGCTCTCCCGTTTGGAGTGTCTTGTAAGAAGATTATATTCCGTGAGCAAGTCTCTACAATCGCACGATTCATTATTACGTTTAGCCCTATTGAAATTTCTCTTAACCTGGGCTCTCTTGGGCGCCAGTTCTTCGTTCCACCAAGGAACCTTACGCGCCATACTAAAGCCACATGCAACAGTACTGTCTTCGTAGGAGGTTAAAAGGACATCGCTCAGCTGTTCTGCAGCTACATGCAGCTCACCAGTCGTACTGATCGAAATAAGAAGTTCAACACTTTTGGAACATACTAGTTGACGAAAAAGTTTCCAATTCGTCTTCTTAGGACAAAAGGATGCAGAGCGGAGAACAGCACCACCAGGAATATCAAAACGAATGTGCAATTGGTCGGAAGTAGACACTTCGTCCGATACGTTCCAGTCCGTAGCTGCCTCCGTTAAAACCCTGCTGGCAAGAGTGAGATCAAGAACCTCTCGCCTGGAGGCAGTGACAAAAGTCCGCTTGCACCTCTTGTTGAGGACGAACACTTGTTTACACATAAAAAAGTCAAGTAAGAGCTTACCTCTGTTGTTAACGTCGCTGCCTCCTCAGATAGTATGGTGGGCGTTGGCGTAACAACCAATGATGAATTGTCGATTCGATTTCATGCGAAAGTCGATAAGTTTCCTAACTTTTGCTGGGGGAATCACACCATCGTCCGAGGGAAAATAAGCGGATGCTATCACCGCACACGGGAGTCAGTGTGGAGTGGAAATGTCCACCAGAACCGCAACTAAATCCTTAGAAATACAGTTGGTTAGTGTTAGTTGGTCAGTTACTTACTTCATAATGGAATTTTTTTGATTTGATCTGGAAACTATTTATTTGTCTCGGAAATTTATATATTTGACCTGGAAGCATAATACATTCTACAATATTCGGTAACTCCGGGCCACTATCAAACGGCGTATCCTTACAAGTAGGAGAAAATTATATGACTGGATAATTTGGTAAATTGCAATAAACCGAATAAACTGAATAAACAGGGAAGCAGATGTACAATGTACTGAATGGGCGAAGAATACTCAGGAATTCCGAATACAACCAAACTTAATCGGATAATGTGATGTTTGGACCACTCCAAGTGTACTATATGTAACGTGCCGGGAATAAACGAACACACAAGTACGAGTACACGAGTATTTTGAAGTAATGCGGCAAATCCGAATAGCGTATTCAATCTTCGTCCAATTTTTTCCCCATTATATGAACGAATTTCGATTTTGGCTTTTTTGTTTGTATCTGGGCGTCTTTTATGCATGACATCCGAGACAGAGTATTGTGAAAACATAAAAATAAGCTGGAAAATAATACGAAAAATTTTCAAGTGAAAACAAATTGTATCTGTCGCTACAGACAAAAGCGCGTGTAATTTTGCAGAGAATGGATTGTCTGTCACGAGTCTGATAGTCTGTCTAGTCTGTTATTTTGTATCGAGTTCGTTGGAATTCGCACGGTTTAGGATATAAGGATTGTATAATTCAGCTTTTAAGGAGAGCCTAGGCACCACCTGGAGATGGTACTTTGCCTCAGAACCATTTGAACAACAGGAAACATCAATGTCAGTCCAGCAAGCTGCCATTAGATATGCCATCAAACCTGCCATCTGCTATCAAACCGAAAGTAAACAGATAGCTATTCTGATAAGACGGGCATTTTATCAGACCAGCTATCCGTTTTCTGGTAGCCAACCTGTTGTCAAGCCTGCTGTTAGCGCTGCTATATTGGGCGAACTATTCGTTTTTGACAGAAGATCTGCTAGCGGCATTGATAGCAGGCTGTACGGTAGGTTTGATAGCAGGGTTGACAGGTTTGGCTCGGCAAACTATCTCCTCAATGAACTTGTCTAAAATAAGATATTTATCTGATACGATGCGATGTTGTTGGCGGTTGAAGACGAAAATTCACGCGAATCACCAACAGGGAAGCCCGAAGACATGACGAATTTATGGGCGAAAATGACGACCCGGTGACTGAACAGACAAAAGGCCAAGTCTCCAAGCCGCATACCGTCGACTGCAAGCAAAAGAAATCCTAAACACTTCCCGGGATCTCCATCCGACTTGATTTTTGTTAGGCCGCCTGGAAGTAGAGGAGAAACACACAGATCAGATGTAAACATAAAACCAGCGAAGTGTCACGATCAGCTGGAGTTGGCGTATAGAGTTACATTTTGAGGATCAAGAGACACTGGAATAATCAGATGCACAAAGTTAGGTTCGAGGATTTGTAATGAACCACCTGTAATGAACCATATTATGACCTGGTAGTGCTGCTCCCACCGGCAGATCGAAGCAGCACCTGATGAGTAGTGATCTGTTGGTGGTACGAAACCAGAGGCCGAGGGTCCCATTACACCCGCACCCGGATCCAGGTGCGACCGCGTGGGCGTCTGATCCGTCCGCCAACCATTCCATCCTTATCGACTATTTTTTTTTTCCCCATTTTTACCTCCCCTGTTTGTGTTGTCTTCCCCAGGTCTATGAATTTTTGTTAATACGTAAAGGACAGGGGCAACGAGCGGCCAAAAACCCCGCCCACATCTCCCGAACTGAGCTACAGCAGACATAGGCCGCTGCTTAGCTCGTTGAGGGGCCTTTTTCTTCGTCAGATGGCAGGGCCCGACCTTCACGGTCGTTATGCTACCTAAGGCTTCGTCCCCACGGGCGTCTTCGGATGCCGACCAAACCATCCGGTACAGATTCGATTGTCTCAAGGCGCGTGCGAATGGCGAGAGGGTCGTGAATTTTAAAATTCAATGTTAACAAATTCACCGTAACCAGAAAACTGATAAAAGGGCAATGTCGTACGGGATATTCCCTTTTATTCCTCGACCATCCTCTGGAGAAGGTTAATATTCACGTATTTGGGCTTATACTCTTGCTAATGGTTCCTTTAATTCTCCTTGATTCCTCGACAATCATCTGGAGAAGAAGTCAACCCTCATCGATTGAACAGCCCTTAGTAGAGACGAAAAACGCGGAACATAATGCCTGAATTCACAAATTGGTAGCGCTACCAGAGCGCTCCGATTTCTGTCAGGTTGTTCAGGTCTTCGTTCCACCACCGGGGAAGGGCTTTTTTGCTATATTTTATCGGACATGAGAGTTTGAAGCCCGTGTGAACGGCCTTTTCAAATGTTTCGACTTTGTGCTTCAAGTCATGTATTGTGTCCATGTTCAGGTTGTGTCTCCTCGATACTTTAGAGATAACAACCTGCCTGGATTTCTTCCGGATTTCTGCACGGCTTCGATTCGTTCCCTACGAGAGCTACCGAAAGAAGATCCACCTGTGGTCCGAGAATGACATCAGAATGGAGACCTTCCAATCTTCAATTCTGAGAGTCTCGTTGTTGTTAGTCGTCAGCGTGATATCGAGGACTTCCTCCCACCCCTGAAAGTTATCTGTACTCGGAAAGGTGAACGTCGGCGTACTTCCTCTGTTAAACAGTCCGAGGTTGTTGCTAATAATGTAATCAAAAAGTGACTCACCTCTCTCATTCGTCATGGAGCTTCCCCACAGAGCGTGCCTGGCATTCGCGTCGGCTCCCACAAGCAGGCTTGCCTTCCTGGCTGCCATTTTTTGGGTTAAGTGGAGTAGCTTCACAGTTGGTACGGGTCAGTCATGGGGCATGTAGCCAGAGGAGATTTAGAGCGCCTTCCCGTTAGGGGCCTCTTATTTTATCAATGTAAGGTCCACCGGTAGCGCAGTGTGTTGAGGCATCAGTCTCATGTTTAACTACCGGCGTTTCGGGTTCGAATCCCGTCCACGACGAAGTTCGTATCCATGGATGTCCAGGAGGTGCATGCTGGCAACTGCATTCTCCGAAACCAGTTTATGCTAACGAAACGTCAACTGAGCCCCATGGGCCAGTTGACGCGCTATGCCCCACAAGGGGTTAGGGCAATTGAGTAATGTAAGGTCCACCGTGCTTAGGTCCAGGTACATGAAAGCCTTGATGTGCTTCTTGGTCATCATACCGCTCCTAGGCCTGTCTTGGCTAGTGCTGTAAAAGAATAGGTTATAATTTCTGTCGTCGAGGCCGTTGACTTTCAGGTCCCTGGTTCATGGTTCCTGAATGAGCCCGATGTCGATATCCTTCTCCCCAAGGAGAACTAGCAGATTGTCTGAGGCGACCTTGGCTCGGTTTAAGTTTATCTGCACTATAGACGTCCTGGGTGTTTTGCTGGGTGTGCCTTCCTCACCCCCTCAATATTCAGCTCCCCTAGCATGTGCTTTGCGTCCAGGACCGGATCAGCTACTTCTGACTGGGAGTGGAACACCTTGACTTTGACATTCCTGATGCCAAAGTGAAGTCTTTCTCCGGACGCTTCTAGCGGCGCCAAGCTTTCCTCGCTGATAAGAAGGAGGAAGGTGCGGCTATTGGGATGAGGGTCCTCCTCCTTTAGGATCCTCCAGTTGTGCATGGGTATGGTTGGGTTTTGAAGACGTCGACACTGTAGTAGCTTTACATTGTCTATGTCCACCTTGAGAAGCCCGATACGAGCCCTAGTCCTCTCTGGAATCTCCTTTCCCGGAATGAGCTTTAGCAGTAACCGCGTCACCGATCTTGCTGACGCAGCCCCGTAGAAGGCTCCTTGCAGTTCCTGTTGACTTTTGTGCTGCTATTTTCCTTTCAGGTATCGTTCGTACTCGTCGACAACTGCCTGGTATTTGGGCCTATCTTCCGCGTCTCGCTCATGGATCGTACCCGCTTGTTCTTTCTTCGCGATCCTGATCAGAACAAAGAGCGCCCTTTGGTAGCGAATTTTCATTAGCGTGCTTTCCGACTTGGGCCTCTTACGCGACGGTTTATTTGTGCTACTTGGGCATAGCTTGAGATCCCGAGCATTTTAAAGGTAAATATACCATTTTCATGGGTTTTCATCTGAACAATATGAGACGAGCCAAAAGTACTGATGATTATCGCCATTTCCCCGCTGGTTTTTCAGGTCATCTGACTTCATAGCACAAAAAATAACAAAAGTAAGTCGTGGTGTTACTTTATCAAACAGGTTTATATAAAAAAAGAAAAATCTTCAGCAATTTTAAAAGTTAGGCAGAGCATACGAGCCTAAATCAGACGACTAGGTTTTCGAACCTAGTAGGGTCATGTCAAATGGTTGCTGTTGCATGGGTGTTATTTTTCATAGATAGTTATGTATTGAATGTATATACTGGAAAAACTCCAAGGCTCTTATAATATTTCCTTAAAAAATATTGTTTCTTCGTATACATGACATTCATGTATCCTTTCCTTGCCAATTATTCGCTAAAATGCCACTTTCTGGAGCATAAAAGCACTGTTTGCGTTGTTATCAGCTGTTAGCTGTGATAACACCACCGCTTCTATTTTGATACGAAAATATTTCCAGGAAACAAACCTCACTAGTGAAGAGTTATGTCCTTTTTCCCTTCCTTGCAAACATGTGCTGTATTTTATTTTTCACGTTAACTTTCCTAAACTTTTCTTTTGTCCGTATTTTTATGAATAGAAAACTTTATAATACGATTACTTGTACAGTATGGTACAGGATAAATGCGAATTCGCTTGCCTCACCGCATACACATGGCATCCTTGCACATGTACTGTCGAAATTTTGCTGAATGTTATATAGCATAAATAGTGCTCTTAAACCTTGCCGCTTCAAAACTATTAAAACGTATTCCATGTTGGGGCATTCTTGCATGACTGACTTACCTCCTTCCATCCACTTGAGCACATAAGAGGGTTGTTCACTTTCAGGGAATAGGATCTATGAATAAGCATCGCGGACTGTATGGTATCCATGCCAATGGGAATGGTAATGGATCTCGCTGCTCTCTCACCCTCTCTCTCTCGCAAATTTTTGATGAGATTATTATAACAAAAATGTGTTTTCTCCAGAATTGCCGAGAAACGAAACAAGGAGACAGACAGAGAATGGAATGGATCCATTCTATGGAAAAGCCAAGCGGGTTAAGTTTGCTACTTCGTCAAGTTAACGTGCGCTCTGCATTTTCAATGGGTGGAGATGATGCAGTTTTCTCATCTGCAAAAAGCATTAAATGTTTCCAAGTGAACTCTAAATTGTTTGAATACAAACTGGTTAACAACTATGTTTTCTAACTGAATGGCGCATTGAAATCAAATATGGTCAGGTATATTGATATTACCATGGATGCATCCGGAATGGTTTAGGTGGCTTCTCCTGGAAAAAAAAGGAAAACCCAATTAGCGCCAGATGTGCACCGTTTTGAGGCAAATTCTCGCAAGAGAAAGACCATTGAAGGTTCACGGCGGTCATTACAGGACATTGGCCTATCGGAGAACATGCAATTAGACTTGGCATCCCTTATAATCCGCATTGCCGCAGCTGTGGAAATGAGGATGAAAAGGAAACCCTCACTCACTTCCTCTGCGAATGCCCGGCCCTTGCTAGGGCCAGACATCGAGCATTGGGCGAGGCCTTTCTCGTTAACCTGGGGGATGTATCGGGGATGAAGATCGGGGAGCTGCTACACTTCCTGCACTCCTCCGGTTGGATCTAGGCATCCTTCCATCCCCTGTTAGCCCAACCATCTTACAACCGATTTTGCCGAGGTTTGTGGTTACAAAACGGCGCATTCGCGCTAATTGGGCTCTGGCAAGTTGTGCTTCAGCCACCACTTATACCAACCAACCAACCATTGAAGGTGACGTGTGGCCAACGGGCTGTTTTCTTAAATCCAACCTATGGAGTTGAGGAACCGAAGTAGGTAAGATTAGGTTTTGCGGGCTGTCGTGACAAACCCACGACACACTAAGGCCACGAGTGAATTCATTGATATACCACATACGAGTGAAGTATTCCTCTCCAGCCTATCCGTTGAAATCAGCCTGTGCCAAAAATAAACTGATTCATTCTACCAGTCCCTCAAGTCGGTATAGAAATGTGCCCCAAGCATTCTCATCCTCAAGTGTGCTAGAGCCGGACACTCACAGAGTAGATGAGCGGTACTCTCCGCAACCTCCTCATTGTCACAGCTCCTATAGAAGTTGCTAAAAGGAAGCCCGAGTCTCCTAGCGTGCTCTCCGATTACGCAGTGTCCATTTATGACTACGACCGCACTTAAGTGCTTCCTACTTAGCTCGACACAAATCGAGAATAGGCCACATCATCTTCATTTTCCAACACGTGCTGTTGATTGCCCATCTAAAGTTGGCCTTGCTATTCGAGGACGAGCTGATGGCGTGCCTAAAAGAATCAAGGGGGATGCCGATGTTTCGCTGATTTTGAGAAAGCGCCTTCAAGCACGTCAGCTGTGATTACACCGGAAAAACTGCTATGACCAGGTATCCAGCACAGTTTGATATTAAAAAAATTACTCATTTCTGAGGAGAGAGGCGCAGCAATCTGTTACCGTCCTTGCTGTGGTGAAACTTTAATTCAGGGCTCTTGCAGTAGCCTGGCTGTCTGAAGAAACGTAAGCTAAGCCACATGGACTAGTTGTCGCGCTATGGCCCACTAGGCATTAGGCCAAATGAGTATATGTAGGTCAGGGATTTATGAGGCAATCATTAAGAGCCTTATTTTGTATTCAATTTTTACAAAAGTTAAACGATTTTCGGTGGATTCAACAAAATACAAATATGTACATAGTTAAGTTTGAACCGAGAATACACACTTAAAATTCTGTTGGATATGGGTGACAGAATGAAGTCACTTTGTTGCAGGAATACGTGAGAGTGCTCTCAAACACATGAACAGTTGTAGTCGGTTAAATGAAACATAAAAAAAAATCTGTTGTCTTGCTTAAATTTTTACAGAGCAACAGCAGTGACCGAAATTAGGGTCACCCAAAATGCAACCAGCAAGGGAAGAAGAATTCTGAGCCCTGTTTGTCTTATAGTATGTCTCTGCATGTGTGTACGAGAAGAGAAGCCTCCGTCAGCAGAACTTTGAAATGGTCAGCCGTAAAATTTATTGTCCCAGTGTACAGGAAGGATGTGTCTTATGAAATTTCTGCTCGGCATTCGGAGCGAAAAAGAAGGGACTCTAACATATGTTGCGGCAAGCAAATTGGTTTTCGATGAACTCACTCACAAAAGAAACAAACCATAAAGTCGCCTTATCGAAAATTTCACAGAGATTACAAATATCCACTGCTGTTAATCCTCCGAGTCCTCCGTTCGCCCCCCGATATCCGTATCTAATGAAGCAAAACCGTCAATAGGAAAACTTCCAGACTAAGCAACTTTGAATACCCAGCCTTCTCCTAGGGCCGCGCCAAGGAGCGACGACATGCGACCATCAGTTTGTCGCTACAAGGATAACAACACCCGAAACAACTTTGCCAGCAACAAATTGCCCAATTGTATTTTTTCTTGGGAGCCACATAATCCCTTTCACCCAGCAAAGTGCTGATTCGGAGCTTCCTTTATTTTAGCAAGCACATGAGCACTCCATTTTAGCCGAAAAGAAGATTTATGATGAGAACGAGACCAAACAGAGAACAACGGCTCGAATCGAAAATATTTGTTCCTTGTTTCTGTGTGTGTGTTTTTTTGCTGGGAACCGTTTCTGACGGTTAGGGTAAAATCCACTGACAGATATCCGGCAACGCATTTTGTCGGAACATATCACCCACGGACATTACGGATATGTGTGAACTCGGGCGGGAAGTCAATCCAGAGGTTCAATCGTCCGGTTTGTGGAAGACTCGAATATACTCGTGTAGAGCCATTTGGCTACGAGTTTAACCATCTCGACCAATATTCGAGCCAAGGCAGAACAAGAGGAGCCAAAAGGAGGACAGGCGAGTAATTAAAGTTGGCAAGGATTAAGTGAGTCGCATTCCGGTCAGATGAAGTAAAGCTTTCAATATGTACGGGGCTTATATGCTTGCCATTTGCAAGGAATCAATGTAGGGTGCAATGGGCTACACTGGAGTACTTTCAAGTCAACATGCAAAACGTTCCGGTGGATGCAGCCAAAGTGCTGACAATAGGATTCGCCGACTTGAACCGATGAATTTGCTCATGGTGATTGAATTGTTCATTTGAGTGCATATTTGCGTTCAGGGGGTGGGCCTAAATGTTGCTCAGGTTTCTGGCATCATCATTCAGTGTGTATACCACCAATGGATGGAATTTCATTACACGGCAACTTTAATCTACTGAGGGGTTTTTAGACGTAATGTCAGCCCAGCTGTCAAACCCGCCATTAGGACTTCTATCAAAACTGATATCAGGCCTGGTATCAAACATGCCATCAGACCAGCTATCTATCATATTTTCTGATAGCAGGCCTGACGGCAGGTTTCATGGCAACTCTCATGGTAGAATTGATAGAAGGCCTTATAGCGGGTTTGATGACAGGCCTCGCGGTTTTATTAGCAAGCTTGATGGCAGGATACGATCTCGCGTTTGTAACCAGTTTGCTTGGCGATAATCGTGAAATAGCGCGTTAGTGAGGACTATACTCACAGCGATCATCAAGCTATCTTCTTTACAGTCTCGACTGCCAGGGCCGCTCAAAGCCTAAGGAGATGCAAGTGGTCGATTAGGGAGCCAATTCTGAAAGGGCGCCGAAGACGGCGAGAAAGTAAAGCAAAGTTAGTGAATGAATTTTATCATTTTAGAGCAGCTGAATTTAACATATGGGGTAGTTCCAGAAGTACCCGACCTGACGTGTAGATGGCGGTTGTTTTATGATAATAATTCCTTTGGTCGACACAGCAGCTTGATGACGCTGCGTTGTTTAGTAGTTGTTTGAGAGCCGTCAAAGGAAATGCTTTCAGTGAATTTAAAAATATGGGACCAATTGGTCATCGCTATGTGATATTATAGAGCTCCGCCGAAGCCTGTCCCATAGTTGTGAAAGGAGGAGGGAAGGGTAGCTGTAGCCTGAATAGCAGAGTCACACCTAAGTGTCTCAGGTTAGTAGGGTGTCATGAAATACGTACATGGCACGTTATGAACCACCTCAACGAGCTACATATCACCGAGGCTACCCCGGGATACGATTTAGCGATGTGCTGAAAACTCGCCTTTGTAAGAACTACTTCACTGTTCCGCTCGATGGCCGTGGTCATTCGGGCACCGCTCTACGATACCAATCTAGAGCTCAGAGCTCAACTCTCGGCGCGATCAAAAACTGCCTGTGGGTACTAACAGAACTCCCACAGTGCTCTGACATTGTCAGTATAAAGAAGGCGCGGATAGGAGGTGCATGCTAGCAACTACAATTCTGAAAAGCAGATATGCTATCGAAACGTCATCAAGGCATAGAAATGTTAGAGATGTTAACGCAACTAGAGGGTTCAAACTTGCACTTTTTCAAATGGCTGGCAAATGAAGGCTTGCCGCAACAACATCGCAAACTGACTGAAAATTTGAACATGAGAAAGATGGGTGCCGCGTTTTCTTACAATGGAGCAAAAACAGCGTAGTGAAGATGTTTCAATCGAGTATTTACTACTCATTTGCCCTAACCGCTAGTGGGGCATAGCGCGTTATCTATTCCATGTATCTTAGCTGACGTTCCGTTGGCATAAACCAGTTTCAGACGATGCACGTTGACAGCATGCACTTCCTGTTCTCATTTAGTCGCCTATCTGCGACAAGTCGTGCGATGTTGCGGCTTATTATTACGCCCCGCAGCGCAAGGGGAAGACAACTAAAACATCTATGGCCACGAATGCCGTGGATGGGACTTAAACCCGTACCGACCGTAGTTAGCCATGAGACTAATGCGGTTTTTACACGCTAGACCGTCCAGCCGTTAGACCGTTCATTATACCGCTCAATAGACCGCGCATTAGACGTCCGTTAGACCACCCATTAGACCACGTATCAGAGCAGCTTAGGATGGCATTATAAAAATCAAATAGCTGCTCTGATACGTGGTCTAATGGGCGTTCTTATGGACGGCCTAAAGTGAAGTCTAATGCCCGGTCTAATAGACGGCCTAATGCGTGGTCTAATAGACGGACTAATACGCGGTCTAATGGACGGTTTAATGAATGGCCTAACGCGGGTAGTTGGTCTAGTGTGCAAAATCAGCATAACGGCTCTACGCACTGAGCTGCCGGTCGCCCAACGGCGGTCATTTGGCCCATATTATATTTCATATATAATATAATGGAATACTATTTCAAATAAAAAAAAATATTTAATGATATACACAACTTGTTTTATTTATAATAAATTCAAAGTTCGAGCACCCTTCCTTGAAAACCCTCTCCATGCATGTCTATCCCATCCATCCCATAGTCTACATTGAAAAAGAGGATATTAATTTCTTGGAAAGTTGCCTCGTAAATTACATTTTCATAACCCAAACTGTCAGATACGAATATCAAAGATAAGTTCTGAGTTGTTGGGAACGTAATTTCTTGGAATATAGTCCTCGGATATCGTCCTAATACGGATAACGTATGAGCCAACATTTGGGCAAATAAATGAGTGAAGGCTTGAAGCATATTTTAGAAGTTTTGAATTTCTTTTATTCGAATGTACGTCGTTGACATGAATGTTACATGGCAACTAGCTTCCTGAAGCGATTTACTATATACTTATTAATTTTCTAAGATAAACGAAAACTTATTTTGTGGGCATAGCAAGTATTGCATGTAATTTAATTTACAGGAACTTTGGGTGATATTGGAGAATTGATAGTTGAATTTGTAGCCTCCCCTCCAACATTGTTCAGTGGTATACAGATGGATGGATCTTAAACTGAAAAGAGTTCAGAGGCGGGCGCGTCGCAGGCCCGTCTCATAAGCTATTTATTCCTATGGAAAAGTAGGCTACGGTATTTCATGCCGAAGATCATGCAATCGAGACCTGCGTGAATATATGTTTAGCAGCCAGATACCGAAGCGAGAATATTGCAATTTAAGATTAAGATTAGTTTGTGGGCAGTGGGCCCGAAGGGCCCACGAGCACTGCGACCATAGGGTCTATTGTGCTATAGCCCTGTAAATCTAGAGTGGGCGATCGAGTTTGATCGATCCCACAAATCTGCTCAGCTGCCCAAGTTTGAAAGAGGCGATCGTTTCCGCTTCAGGGAATGCCTCACCGAGACTCTCTAAGCGGCGACGGGCGAGTGCCTCACACTCACAGAGGATGTGCTGAGAAGTCTCATCATCGCTTTCGCAAAAACGACAGTTGGGGTTAGAGACAATCCCCATTCTGTATAAGTGACCCCTGAGAGTGGAATGCCCTGAAAGGAGACCGCAAATGATTCTCACTCTGCTTCTGCCAAGGCACACCAATTCCAGGGAGCGCTTGGGTGAGTGAGCTGAAATAAACAATTTCGATTGTCTCAGGCCAGGGAGGTTTTCCCAATGTGCGGTGGTTTCTAACTGTTCCTGCTCTCTTATGTGTGATTTTACCCTACATAGAGGGATACCACAGAAGGGTTCAGGCCCTGTAAACGGACTTGCAGAAGCCGTCCTGGCTAGCTCATCAGCGATTTCGTTACCCGCAATACCAACATGTCCAGGGACCCAATAGATGGTAACAATATTAGCAATGCCAATTCTTTGCAGAGCTTCAAAGCAGTTCAGAACCAGTTTTGATGAAAAGGAGAATTTGCTAAGCGCCTTGACTGCAACTTGACTATCAGTGAAGATTGCAATCCTACTGTTACGGTAGCCAGATTCCAGACAAAAGTTCGCACATACCTCAATCGCGTGAACTTCAGCCTGGAAAACCGTGGTGTACTTCCCCATAGGAATAGACACTCTAATTGAGGGGCCTGCGATACCCGCCCCTGAGCCTTCTTCAGTTTTGGAGCCATCCGTAAACCATTTAACGGTACTGGAAGAAAGGGTTGAGTGCTTCATTTCCCATTCTTCTCTGCTCCATATGGTTGTAGAGAAGAGGTGATTGAAGCGGAGTTCCCTTGTTATGTGGTCTGATGGCAAGCCTAATTCATTATCCTCGTGGAGCCAGTGTTCCTGCTCCAAATTAAACTTGATGTTAGTTTGATTAGCATTAAGCCTAGCTACTGCTGATTTTGCCTCTGCCTTTAGGTGAATGTGGAGCGGCGGAAGATCTAACAACGCCTCAAGGGCAGCCGTGGGGCAGCTGCGAATAGCCCCAGTAATTGTGAGACATGCCAGTCTTTGAATCTTTCCTAATATAGCCATTCCTTCTTTGGTGGTAGCTTTTTTCCACCTATATTCAATTATGGGTCTCACAATTGCCTTATAGATCCATAGTACTATTCGAGGGCTTGTCCCCCAAGTTTTACCTACAAACTGTCTACAGATCCATAGAGCTTTGGTGGCTTTGTCCGAGATTGTCCTCAGGTGTGCCGACCAAAGTAGCTTCTTATCTAGAGTAACACCTAAGTGTTTGACGGTGTCTGCCAGGAGCACTGGGGTGTTGTACATAGTGGGATGCCTCATTGGTTTGATGTTTCTTTTCCTTGAAAAAGGGACGATAACTGCCTTAGCCGGGTTAACACGCATTAGCCTTACACATAAATTCCAAAAATCCGATTCGCAGGTAGTTGAATCATCCGCAACCGGGACGATGTTGCCAGCTGTGCGGGGAAATGACAATTATTTGAAAGCGAGGATTCAGATAGTTCTAATAATTCTAGGTTTTCGCTTCCATCCAAAGCCCATATTAGGGAGCGGCGACTCTTGCTCTTAGACTTCGAACATTTTTCGAGAAACTACCGAAAGGGAACCTAGAACTGAGAAGTACAGGGTGGCGCAAAACTACCGTTATGGTTCAAATGCTTAATAACTTTTTAATTTAATTTTTATTTTTTATTTTTATTTCAGAATTTTGTGAAGAAAACTTCGGGAATTTGAAATGGAACAGTACACAACACAGCAGCGATCAAAAATTGTTGAATTTTATTTTATTTTTGTTACGGGACCTCTTTGGCGAACGCATTATTTCGCGCAGAAGCGATTTCAATTGGCCCCCACGTTCACCGGATTGAACAGCGCCAGACTGTTTTCTTTGGGGTTATTTGAAAGAAAGGGTATACGTAAATAAGCCAGCGATCATACCAGAGCTAAAACAAAACATTCGCAATGAAATTCGAGCCATAACACCCGAAATTTTACAAAAAGTTATGGAAAATGTACTGGAAAGAGCACGAATGTGCGAAGCCGAAAATGGCCACCACTTGCGGGATATAATTTTTCATACTTAAGCCAAAATTATTCCCCATTAATATACTGTATAACAAAAAAAAAATTATAATAATTAACCATTAAATAAAAAAGTTATCAAACATTCAAACCATAACGGTAGTTTTGCGCCACCCTGTAGAAAAAGGAGTTGTAGGCGTGTGCTTGTCGTGTCATTAACTATTCATTGCACTAACCCCTAAAGAGGAGTAGATCAAAGGGGGAATCACCTATGATAGTAAAATGCAGCTAGCTGTTGGTTACGCTGAAGGAGTGAGCGGATTTAGCCGTCTGCGATATAAGTGATGCTCGCCTCGCTTGACTTTTCCGTCGCTCCTGTCGTTGTATCGAGCCGAGCTCTCTTCACATTCGAATCGATGTCGAACTGACATGTGCATGGATTTTCATTCTATTGATTTATATTGGATATCGAAAGCACTTCGATAACGGGTAGCGGTTGAGTCGAAATCGTGTCGACTTATGCCCTAAATCAGTAAATTAAAATCAAGCAAGAATGTATTGTAGTTAGTAGTATAAACGTACTGTAATGTTTCCTCTGCTGAGCGAAACCAAAACGAAACCAGGTTCGTTAGATATTCTTGTGCTGAATAATGAAAACACTTCGATTGAAAAACACACACACTTTATTTACAAAACGAACTACACACGCGTACTAACAACTAACGTCAAACTAGCTCGAACAATAACGACGGCACTACTTTCCGATTCCAAGCGGATACTTTATACCGATCCGACTGTCACTAAGTGTCGAGTCTTCCTACTTCTTTTCTCCTTCGGTGACATCTGCCTTTTATAGTGTTGGAAATCCATGCATTCGTCAATAAGTGAAGACTCTAGATTTTTCGAGATGTTCCAGTCTCGGGTACTTACTCAACGAAGGTTCGAGAATCCGCTTCATTATCAATGGTTCTGTTTGGAGAAGGTTCTAGACTATAGATGGCTCGAGAATCGGCTAGTGTCCATTCAATTTATACTTGTCATCGATCATTCGAGATTATGATGAAGCTTAGTACAGTGCGTGTCGTAAGAGATACCCACTCCGTACACGCAACAGTACACTAATCACTAAAAAAAATAAAGTTCAATAGTGAGACTGGTACCATCATCAATAATAGGCTTCCGTGTCATAACTATTTCCACGTCTACCTTATCAAAAATTTCCTGCTTGAAGTAGCTCATCCCTGATATCATCTGGAATTGGAAACTTGCGAATAGGTTCTCTTCAACGAGTTATATTTATTTCAAGAACTTCACCAAGGACAGATTCAATCCGAGATATTATTATTACGTTGTTATCATTGTATCCTTCTCAATCCTCTGTACGATTCTATGATCGCCCTCCGACACTTAACACTCGAAACAAAGTCAAATAACACATAAAGAGCTTTAAAGTTACTTAAGGTATATGCGGAAACTCTTGAAAAAAAAAACAGGACACCAGGATATACTGCTTTCGCGAAATCCGGACAATTCCAAAAGCAGTAAATAGTTAACATTGAGCCATTGTTCAGTACACGTAGTTTCTTTCAAGATTTCGCGGACTTAGTGTAACGTATAAGGATCATACGTAATACCATTCTTGTGAACTTTTTCTATAAAATAAATAGGGAAGCTTCGAAGAACTAGTCCCATAAAAAATGTCTGAAACTAAGTCAATAATACCGTCCTTACTGTTTGCGTGCACTTCAGATAAATGGAAACTTTCGAGCATATCTGTGAACTGACGATGGAAAGTTGAAAGAATCATGTAATTCTGTTGAATGAGTCTTTTAGTTCCTATTGAAAAAAAAATATCCTTTTCCAACTGTTTCCTATTTTCTTACCATTGAACTTTATGCCTTGCATCTTTAATGTCATACTTTTTTTTGTACTTTCTTTCTTTTTTTTTATAGCCACGCCAAAGCAACAGCTTTTTTTAGCCATCAGTAAGTGGTAGTCATTATAGCGCTAAGTTAGGCTAAATGGCTGCCATGAACGACCACAGCACTCATAAACAGCATCTGGCTCCGTTGTGATACCCAACGGGATGTGATGTCCCGACCCACTTTAAGCCTCGAGTGCAAACTCTTATCCCTTTTAGGAATAAAAGTTACTTTGATATTTAACCGGTTTTAGGGGATATGAGTCCAAGCAAGCCTTGAAAATAGTTATGATCCAGGGGTAAATAATATAAGATAGATGCTGTATATCCGATAGAATAGTGCCGTCACATTGAAACGGCTCAAAACTGGAGAGAGAGTGAATTTTTTCTTGTCAGAACACCTAAAGATCCACACGAAACTGAAACACTCTCCTGTGTATTGCCGAGATGCGGATTCACCCGTGAGTTGTCTGAGAAATGGGTCCGTAACAGTACGTTTAGTCTCCTCACTAGCGGATGTCCATGATCCGTAAGGCTTCATTAGGTAGCTGATTACTCATCTGCCCTAACCCTTAATGGAGATATTGCGCGTTAACTATTCCATGTGGCTTAGCTGACGTTCCGTTGGCATAAATCAGTTTTGGACGATGCATGTTGCCAGCATCCACCTGCTGCTCCCATTTATCCGCCTAACTACGACAAGTCGGGAGATGTTGTGGCTTATTATTAAGCCCCGTACCACAGGGGGAAGACGACACAAAAATCCATGACCGCGAACGCCTTGGACGGAACTTGAACCTATAACGACCGTAGTTAGATATTCGACTGACGCCTTTACGCACTGTGCTACTGGTCACCCCTAAACACACCTGGAGGCATAGCGAGCGCGAGGGCATTTGAGCCGTCCGCCTACCATTTCATCCTCATCGCCCCATTTTTTGCTTTCCCTGTTTATGTTGTCTTCCAGGTCTATGAATTTTTGTTAACACGGAAACGACAGAGGCAAAAGGCGGCAAAAAACCCGCCCACGTCTCCCGAACTGCGCTATAGCAAGCATATGCCGCTGCTTAGCTCGTTGAAGGACCTATTTCTTCGCCAGATGGCATGGTCACTATACAACCTTACGCTCCATCCCCACGGGCATCTTCGGATGCTCACCAACTCAATCGTTACGTATTTGGCGCCCAATGAGGGGCCCTTTTAAGGCTACTTGCTCTAAGTCTTAAGACCTAGCCACCTTTATTCCCATATTTTCCCTCCAAGTGTCTCTGATTTCCTCTGTAGCACCCTTTTCCTTCCTATAGAGTAGAATATCCTTTCAGAGTCAGTTCAACAACGCAATCCTGGTGCTGTGTTTTTTTTGTGGTTAAGCCACATACTTAAGGCCTCCATAATTGCTTTGAACTACCGGCATTTGGAGCTTCATCTTTGTTCGGATAAAGCGCGGAGGAGCCCTGGGTATCTTTCGGTCTGTCAGGATTGTCCTTTCAAGGAATGCAGTGTTGCCTCTGCTGGCCACGGGATTCTTTTTAGCCTTTTGATAATCTGGGTGATGGGAGATGCAGTATTTTTTTTATTTTATCCTTGCTATTTTTCCCCTCTACAGTGGTTGCCGGCTAGCTCAGGAGCCCAGTTTATCTATTCTTTTCCTTTTTGCCATACACTCTTCTCGCTTCTACTACTTTGCAGGCCTCATAGTAGAAGCTGCTCTGTAATGAACCATTTTCTGGTCTGATTGTGCTGCTTCCATCGGCAGATCGATGGCAGCGCCTGATAAGTAATGATCTGTTGGTGGTACGAAACCATAGTAGCCCCATTACACCCGGACCCTGATGCGATCGCGGGGGTATCTGCGCCGTCCGCCAACCATTTCATCTTTATTGCCCCATTTTCGCCTCCCGTGCTTGTGTTGTCTTCCCCGGGGTTATGAATTTTTATTAATACGTAAAGGGAAAGGGCAACGAAAACCCCGTCCACGTCTTCCGAATCGAGCATAGGGCGCTGCTTAGCTCACTGAGGGGTATTTTTATTCGCCAGATGGCATGACCCGACCTTTACGGTCATTATGCTACCTTAGGCTCCGTTCCCACGGGCATCTTTGGATGTCCATCAAACCGTTCATTACAATATACTGACAAGCTTGGTGCGGTGTGGGAGTTATAGTAGTAGCCCCGGGTAATTTTTTATCAACGCGCCGAGGATTGATCTTCCGTCTCTCTAGATGTAACATCGTACATAGGTGACCAAGACCAAACGGCCACCCAGCACGTCAAGCTGCTTCCACTCACCTGATGTGTCTGCATAGGACAGAGCAGATCCGCTTGCCGCTACAGTCTGCTGTTTTAGCGATCTTTGGTGACTCATCGGATGTACTTCTTTTCCAGTTATAGGTTTCCTCTGAAATACCATCGGTAACACTCTTATCCCACACAAGGGGCTTTTTCTGCTTCTCGGTCCTATTTTCTTCAGGGATACTCTCCAGAGAGTTACGGAGTCGAAAAGCCGTTCGTCTTTCTTTGAGGCGACCTTCAGACGGAGGCAGATACTTATCTCCAGAGCCCTTCTCATCCTGTTGCCAAATCTGTGGATCTGTGAGCACTGCGCGTACATATTAAAATTTCTTTGAAGCCGAAGCTGCATTTCCTTTGCGTTATGAAATGATTGACAACCGACTGATGCGCAATTTTTCCAAGCAATATGCCCAGATAAAAATCTGAATGAACAAAATCTCTTCATAGAATACGCCAGACCTAAAACGTCTAAGTCCTTCTTAGTATCATGTTTATTGTTCTTAAGATGGTTCAACAATACAATTCCAAGAATCCTAATCACTTGCTAGCGTTTGATATATTTCTCATCGGTTTCAACAAAATTTCCGTGTAAAATTCTAAAATGACACTTCACTATTCAAATATTGATACTCGCATCTTGCCTATAGATACATAGATTTTGCGTATCAAAAAGGATACGAAATAGCGAGAAAAATCTCATCGGTAAAAATGCTTCACGTACGGGACTCCATTTTTCCATTACGTTAGTCTTCGCCACTACAAATTCAAGTGTTCCTCCTGGAGAAGGAAGAATTCACACGACTAACGACAGCAAAGGACATCGACTACGTATAGCCTCCACCAAGTCTACGTGCAGGTGTAGGCGACTTTGAAGTAAAAAAGCATTCGCTGACCTGGAAAATGAATTTTGTTGAATTTCGTTTTGCGTCTTCGAACCATTTTTTCATATAATATATTTTTTTTCAGCCTTTCGACCCATCGGCGTGCCTTCGTTTAGTCGGATTGATGCTTTGACACGCTTTTTGAACAGCACACTCTTTGGCACGGCTAGAAACGATGTAAATCCTTTTGGATATTGTGCCTGAGTCGTCCCGGGAAATCCCTTCTGAGAAGAACTTTTGAAGCATGACGAGGAACATTCTAAACTATGTCCTTGGAAAATTGGCAGACACTACGTGGATTTCAATCAAACTTGTCACTTGAATTTCCAGGAGTTGTGAAAGGGCCATTCGTTCCACACCATTGTTGCAAATTGATATTTCCCGGTAATTGTTGGGTTGATTGTCGGAATGCCCTCGCAGAACGTCAATTAAATTATGCAGTCCTGTGTGCAGTGCCATGTAGTGATGTGAGGGTCGTAGCTAAGCAACTATTATCGACGGTGGAAAGGGCTTGACCGAGAGATTGGCGAGCCATTACTACGAGTACATCGTTCGTCATTTGAAGATTCAATTGTGGGTATGCGTTTATATTCTGTTCAATTTGACATTTTTCACATAATATATTGTACATTTTCAGACACTGCTAAGTATTGTATAAAAATTTTCTGGGATTGTGATGCATCCAACAGCTATCCGCTGCAAGGTAAGTTTTACATTGAAGGGCCAATATACGGTTTTCGACAAGGATATATTGGCGCACGAACAGTGTTGGGCCTAGTTAGCTTATACAAAGGCTCTGGAAGAAATGTCGTCGCCGATAATTTTTTCACAAGCCTGGAGTTAGCTAGATTAGATTGTGAAATGGGCGTTGAGCCCCGCAGGGTACAGAGCACTGAGGCCGGATGGCCTATTGCGCTATAGTTCAGAGTGTGTTATCAGACCTAAACATGTTGATCGAGTTCGATCGAGCTAATAAATTTGCTCAGGAGGTGCGGTGGCACTGGAGGGATATCATCAGCCTTCGGGTAGGCGGCTTCAAAGCAGCCTCTGCGTCACCGGGCCAAGGTGTCGCAATCGCATAAGATTTGGCCCGATGTCTCGTCGTCCTCACCGCAGAAACCACAGTTCGAGTCCGAGACGATTCCCATGATTTTTAAATGATTTCTCAGACGTGATTTTCCAGTTAGGAGACCACAGATGGTACTAACCTTGTAGTGGTTTAACTTTAGCAGTTCTGTCGATCTGCTTTATGAAAAGCCTGAGATGAACAGCTTAGCCTGCCTCAGTCCTGGCTGGTTTTTCCAATTGGCAACCGCTTCGCTGAATTCCCAGTCATTGATGAGTTTCATTATTATGTAAATTGAAATTTCGCAAAAGGACTCTGGTCCGCAAAAGGGGGTAGCTGAAGTTGTTCTGGCCAGTTCGTCCGCCTGCGCGTTGCCATTGATGCCAGCATGGTCAGGGATCCAGAGTAGTGTTACTCTATTAAAAGAGCGTATGCAGTGCCTTTTGGCAAGTACGTACGATCTTAAATGATGTCGTCCTTTTTTTTACAGTGCTTTGATGGCCGCTTGGCTTTCCGTGAGCATTGCCAAACTTTTGTTGTGGTAGCCGGTCTTCAGGCATAACTCAGCACATGCCTCGATGGCATGCACTTCCGCAAACTTGCCCATAAGTATGAAGCCCGATGATTGGGACTCACAATGCCTGCCCTGGTTCCTTCATTGCTTTTCGAGCCATCCTGAGAACCGCTTGATGGTGTGAGGGGGAAGATTGGCAAACTTTTCCTGCCAATGCTCTTTGTTCTATATTACTGCCGTGAACCGTTGGTTGCATGATATTTCTTTCACAAGATGGTCTGATGGCATTCTCGTGACTATACTGTCATTAAGCCAACTGAGTTAAACTGGATTTAAATCAACATTAGCACTGTATGCAAATGCAACTAGTCTCGCGATTCCCATTTTAGCTGCTGCCGTTATATGAATGTAAAGGGTGTTTTTTTAAGCCCGATAGAACTTGAAATTGTAAAAAATAACACAAAAATTAAATTTTAATGAAAAATTTTTTATTATTTGTTTCAGTATACTCTGGCAAATCATCATGAATAGACTTACGTTTGAACAACGCTACCAAATTATCCAAATTTACTTCGAAAATCAGTCGTCGATTCGCGCAACTTATAGACGACTTCGTGATTTTTATGGCGCATATAATCGTCCATCTGAGCAAGCCATCCGTCGAACTGTGGATAGATTTCGTACCACATACTCTCTACATGATGCAGTAAGACCAACACGTCGAAAGAATGTGCGTACTCAAGAGAATATCGCCGCTGTAAGCGAAAGTGTGGAAGAAGATCCAAATTTATCGCTTCGTCGTCGGTCGCAGGAATTGGGGCTCTGCCCGTCCACTACGTGGAAAATTTTGCGCGAAGATCTTGGCCTACACGCGTATAAGATCCAGCTGGTGCAGGAATTAAAGCCACGAGACCATGATATGCGTCGTTCTTTCGCCGATTGGGCTCTAGAGCAGTTGGAAACTGACCCGTTGTTTTATCGCCAAATTGTGTTCAGCGATGAGGCTCATTTTTGGCTTAACGGGTTTGTTAATAAGCAAAATTGCCACATATGGAGTGAGACCAATCCACAACAGACCCTCCAGACTCCATTACATCCAGAAAAATGCACCTTATTTCTTCAAAAATGAGGCCGGAGCTCGCGTTACGGTCAATGGAGATCGTTACCGCACCATGATCAATGATTTTCTGTTTGAAAATATGGATGACATTGATCCAGACGAGATGTGGTTTCAGCAGGATGGCGCTACGTGTCATACGGCGACCGAAACCATCGACTTATTGAAATCAAAATTTGGCGATAAGTTGATTTCGAGAAATGAACCTGTCAATTGGCCTGTAAGGTCGTGCGATTTGACACCTCTCGATTATTTCCTGTGGGGCTACGTGAAGTCACTGGTTTATGCTGATAAACCAGCAACAATTGACACCTTGGAGGCCAACATTGTTCGTGTTATTCGTGACATACGGCCAGCAGTGCTCGAAAAAGTGGCCCACAATTGGACGTCCAGAATGCGCTTCGTCAAGAACAGCCGCGGTGGCCATATGCCCGAAATCATTTTCAAATGTTATTGCCACCTATTTCTCTTTCGAATAAAAAAAAAATAGATTTATTAAAATTTCATTTTTTGTGTTATTTTTTACAATTTCAAGTTCTATCGGGCTTAAAAAAACACCCTTTACTATATGTATATCGGCTGTGGGTCGAGCAGTACATCAAGAGTGCTCAATGGACAAGAACGAATAGTCCCTGTCACCATAAGGCACGCAAGTCTCTGGATTTTGCCTAAAATGGTTTTGCCAGCAGCAGTAAATGTCCTTTTCCACCAGACTACTGCACCGTACTCTAATATTGGTCTGACAATAGCCTTGTAAATCGAAATGGCTATAGAGGGCTTAATTCCCCACGTTTTGCCTACATATCCACAAGGCCTTAGTGGCCCTGTCCGCCACCACACTGACATGTTCCTACCAGAGAAGTTTACTGTCGAGGGTGACGCCCAGGTATTTGGTGTAATTTTCCATGGGTAGGGTAGAGTTGTACATTTGGAGGCGTCTTATGTGCCCGGAGATTTCTTCTTCTAGAGAATGGAATGGTCTGTTGTCATTACACCATTCTTACACAATGCAAGTAGCTGCTTCAAGGATGTCTGGTAGAATCTCCTCGAACTTTATTTTCGTCAAAATCAACAAGTCATCGGCGTAGCCCTGAACTGAGTATCCCTGCGTAGTGAGTTTCCTCAGAGGGCCATCAACCACTATGCACCATAGGAGAGGAGACAAGATTTCTCCCTGTGATCACTTTAGGCAGTACGGGTGTAGGAGGAGAAAACGTGTTTCCGCTGCCTGAGTTATTAGAAACCTACACAGATGGCTCCAAGATGGATGAGGGAGTAGGAGCAAGAGATTTTTTTTGCAATGGGTTTAACCTAAGCCACTCTGATAGTCCCCGCATGTACTGTAGTGTGTTTCAGGCAGAGATAGCGGCGACTACAGAAACCCTGATCTGGTCCTACATCCCTACAGTTACATGAAAGAAGGCCGTCTCGGCTTCCTTATTCTTTTCAGCACGAAGATTTCTTATTTTTTAAGTGGCCTTTTTAATTCTTTTGCTGTGTGTATAAACTCTAAAATCTAACGGCCATAAAAAATCTGCAAGCTCAGAAAAACAAACCGGATACAATTAAGCCACCGCGTTATTTTCCTTCGAAAAGTACATAGCGAAGCTGTTGAAATATCCATTGGGAGACTACTTAACCAATTACTTGATATGGACATAGTATCCACCGGATCAACCAAGGAATATAGCTCACCTTCTATTCAGACAATTTCTTTTATGCCTTCTTCCTGGCCGGTCTTTGCACAGAAAACATAAAGTCGACGGCCATTTATAAAAGTGCTGAAGTATCAGATATTTCAGACGATGTTTTTTTTTCATCCATTCAATTTTGGCGTGATGCTCGTTGTCTCCAGTGCCGTCATCAGTCGAATCGTCTAAAAGCGTGAGCCCACTTCAATGTGAGACACAGTATTCGTCCTCGTCCTTTCGTCTAATTTCTCATTCCATCACGACTTTTAGTGTAAATAAAGGGAATCGTTTTTTTTAGTTACTACTAGATCCTTCATGCTATTCAGCGAGATGTGAAAAGGAAAACCCTTAAGAGGCATCAACTCAATGCCATTAAGGACGACTTAATAACGTAAAGAGCCATCCCGGTTTTGCAGTGTTTAGAGGTAGGTATCCGTAAATATAGACAACATCCGGCCACATGTTTCCGTAAATATTTGCCTTGAAGCATTCACATACTGGTTGCGGCCAGGATACTTGCTATCCTGATAGAATAGGATCTGGGGGAGCAGCTATTAGAGGCATACGTTGCCTTTCCTCGTTTTTTTCTGTCTATGCATGGAGACATGTTTACCGGAGCAATTTAGACAGCAACAAACATATTGACTGAAACGTTTTACTAACATGAACGGGGTAGGGGGTGGTGTCTATTTTCCGGTAGTGAAGTTGATTTTGAGTTTTGTAGACAGAGGGAAGTTGATCTAATGGAGGGTTGATGATGGAATGGAGATAAATCTCGCCTCAAAGTAGGTCATGTGTGAGGGTCTTAATCAGGCCCGGATCTACCATATGGGCAGTTTGTGCAATTGAACAGAGTGTTATTTCGTAAAATTTTCTTCCAAGGCAATCCGTTGCATTTAAAAAATCATAAGACAGTCTTGTGACCGACAGTACTGTGCGCCTATTTGATTGCCCGTTTCAGTTTCACTGACTATAGATGAAATGACACTGACCCCACATTGGACACCGGATATTTTCGGGCTTTTTCGACAATTTTTCGACTAAGTCATCATCCATACGGATCGAATTATGGTTTTCAAGGGTATTGAGAAGGTGTAATATTCCGAGGATCGGATGTAGTTTTTCGTTGCCGTGATAGCCTATCGAACATCTAAGTATAAGTCTTCTGGATCCTTGGTCAATTCGTCAGCTCAGTAACATGAATTGTCGGAGCATACGATTAAACTCAAACTCTATCCGTTATTATTACAAGAGACAGAGAGAGAGACTATAAGGTAGGTTAGGTTAGGTAAAGGGGCTGCCGGGTGCTCACCCAGCACATTTAGTCCATCATTTGGACCGTTGTGTTACCACCAAAGTAGCCTGTTATAACCTAGGCGTTAAACCAGCCTGAGCTGGTGATAAAGCGGTAGAGCTGTATGACACTCGTGTTTTTAAATGTCGTCCAGGTCCAGGAAAAACCAAGAGCGCAGGAATTTCTTCCGCCTCGCAGCCAAGGCCGGACAGTGACAGAAAAGGTGCAGAACGCTTTCCTCCTCATCCACATCCTGACAGCTCCTGCAATAGTCGTTATGGGGAATACGGAGCCTCCAGGCGAGCTCACCAATGGAACAGTGCCCTGTAATAACCCCACAACCATGCCAATGTGCTTTCTATTCAATGAAAGCAGTACGGCAGAGTGGTCAGGGTCAAGTTTCGGCCAAATCACTATAAGGTAACACGAGTCTATCCATTACAAATCGAGCATAGAAAAACCAACAAAAAATCGATCCTTCTATGACTATAGGCGCGCCAGGTCTTCATATTCCCCAAAATATTTGAGCACGATTCACCACAATACCCAGACCAGAACCAATACAAACTATCGGATCCGCAGGTATCTGACGATTAACGCTCAACCCGACTAGAGATATGAGTCACAGGAAAAATAATCATGGAACGTTTTTCACGAGACTTTACGGTGGACATGATGAAGTGACGGCATGCCATTTGGTATTAGCAAGTAGTTCAAACGCCATCGTGTTTTATTTTTTTAGCCTCTCTCTCTCTCTCAATTGCCCTAACCCCTTGTGGGGCATAGCGCGTCAACTGTTCCAACTGTGGCCCAGTTGACGTTTCGACGGCTTAAACTGGTTTCGGAGAATGCAGTTGCCAGCATGCACCTCCTGCACATCTATGGCCACGAACGTCATCGTGGACGGGATTCGAACCCGAAACGCCGGTAGTCAAACATGAGACTGATGCCTCAACACACTGCGCTACCGGTCGCCCCTCTTAGGACAATTTACTCAAGTTTATCTTTGTGAAGCAAAAATTTTATCACTACCATGAAACTCGGATATTTCAAATCTTTAAGGTCCAGCGACTTTGGGATGGATAATGGCGTACAGATCAAATTTCACCCCGTCAACTCATCATCATCATCGTGGCGCGACAGCCCGACGTCGGGCCTTGGCCGCCTGGATCATTGTCCTCCAATTATCTCGGTCACGTGACCGCGTCCTCCAATTTTGGAAGCCCAGCAGCTGCGCGGCGTCCACACCTACTGAGCTCTCCCAACGAGATCTCGGTCGTCCTCGCAGTCTCGCACCGTCGACTCGTTCTGCATTCATTACTCTCTTAGGCATGCGATCATCGTCCATTCTTTGTACATGCCCTGGCAATTGAAGTCGTTGTAGTTTGACGATTTTCGAGACTTGCAGCTCATCGTACATTTCATACAACTCATGGTTGTACCGGATGCGCCATCCATCTCGATCGCAAACAGCCCCGAAAATTCGCCGTAGAACCTTACGTTCGAAAGTGTCTAGCATGTTTTCGGAGGCTTGAGCTAGGGTCCATGCTTCGCAGCCATAGCATAGCACTGGTCGTATAATGGTTTTGTACACGCGGAGCTTCGTGTTTCTGTGCACATGTTTCGATTTCATTATGGGGAGAACCGAGAAAAAAGTCTTATTAGCTAACTGTATCCGTCGCTTGATTTCGTCAGTTTCGTTGGCGTCCCTTGACAGGTTGCAACCCAGGTAAATGAAGTTGTTCACGAACTCGATGTTGAGGTCCCCCACATTGATGCTTGGTTGTGCAGGTGTCCTTGTCACCGATTGCATCATTATTTTAGTTTTACCCTCGTTAATACGTAATCCAATTTCCTTTGCAGCGGTATCAAGCGTATGCAGAAGTTCTTCTGCGTCAGCCAATCTTCGGGACATGATGTTGATGTCGTCGGCGTACGCTGCTAATTGTGTCGACTTGATGAGTAGCGTCTTGCTGTTGTCCAAATTCATGGCCCGAATAACGTATTCCAGTGCTAGGTTGAAGAGCGTCGGAGCCAGTCCATCGCCCTGTTTCAAACCAGTGCGTGTTTCAAATAGATCAGTAAGTCTATTCCGGATTCTGACTTGTGAGACGGAGTTGGTCATCGTCATCTTTGTCAGTCGCACTAATTTTGCCGGTATACCAAATTGCAGCATGATGTTGTACAGTACTCCACGGTCGATACTGTCGTATGCCTGCTTGAAGTCGACAAAGATTTGGTATACGTTTACGTTGTATTCCCAGCACCTCTGGAGTATCAGTTTGACTGAGAAGAGCTGATCGGTTGTGGAGCGACCAGGTCTGAAACCGCTTTGATATTCGCCAATGACTCGTTCTGCGTACGGTTTTATTCTATTTTCCAGAATTTTCGTCAAAATTTTATAGGACGTACAAACTAGTGAGATGCCCCTGTAATTATCACACCGCAGTTTATCTCCCTTTTTATGAATTGGACAGATGATGCTTCTGCGCCAATCGTCTGGGATCTCCTCGTTCTCCCATACTCGCAGGAGTAATTGATGTATGGCATCAACTAGACTCGTTCCACCGATTCTTAGCAGTTCAGCTGGAATCTCGTCAGCGCCCGGCGCTTTATTTCGTTTTAGTGACCGCAACGCGAGATCAACTTCCTCTACTGTCGGGGGTTGAATGGGTGGGCCTAGATCAACAATATCGTCGAGAGCTTCTTGTGTGGGGATGTTAGATGGTCGGTTTAGAAGCTCTTCAAAATAAGAGGCCCATCGTTTGTTAATACTATCGGTGTCGCTGATGATGTTTCCATCCTTGTCCTTACAAAGGCTAGTCCTGGGTTGGTAGCCGTTCTTAATTGTATTTACTAGTTTGTACGCTTGTCTGGTGTTCCTATTAGCTAAGTTTTCGTTTATGTTCAGCAACTGCTCGTCAAGGTATTTACGTTTCTTACGTCTAATTATTCTATTCGATATTCGCCGTAGCTCGTCATATTTTTCTCTTCTGGCTCTGGTTCCTCGTTGAATCCATTGTCTGTAGGCCTCGTTTTTCGCGTCAAGTGAATTTTTGCATTCTTCGTCGAACCAGTGATTTCGTGCTCGCCGGGCTTTATATCCCACGACCTTCTCTGCGACATCCTTGATGGTACCCTTGAGTTCTTCCCAGAACCCATGGACGGCTGTGTTGCTGATGTTGTGTAGCATAGGTGATAGTTTTTCCTCAAGGGCGGTAGTATACGCCACCGCTGTAGCATCACTCAAGAGCTTATCAACCGCAAAGATTTTGGGAGGGCTGATTCTTGACTGGTGCACTGAGGAAATTCTACATCTGTAGGTCGTCTTCACCAAGTGATGATCTGAGTCGCAGTTTGCTCCTCGATAGGAGCGGACATCCATGACACTAGACGCCCATCTCCTGCAACGTGGTCAATTTGGTTGACGGTATGTGCGTCTGGAGACTTCCAGGTCTGCTTGTGAATGCGTCGATGCGGGAAACACGTAGAGCTTACGACTAGATTCCTGCTGCAGGCGAAGTCTATAAGTCGCTGGCCGTTATCGTTACATTCTTCATGGAGGCTGTGGCCTCCAGTGGTCCCCCGATGCCAGCTTTCATTCCCGACTTTCGCGTTAAAGTCTCCCAGCAGCAATTTGACGTCGTTTGTTGGAAGTGAGTCGAAGAGAGTTTCAAGGCGGGCGTAGAACTCGTCTTTTACTGCGTCTTCTTTAACTTCAGTGCATGCACATTGATGAGCCAGAGATTGAAGAATCGAGTCTTGATGCGAATCGCACACAGCCGTTCATTTATGGGTTTGAAGTCAGTAATATGCGGTTTGAGGTGATTGTTCACTATAAATGCTACTCCAAACTCCTTGCGGCCCGATGGTTTGCCACTTGTAAAAATTGTGTGCGATTTCTTGTCATTAATCTCGCTGCCAAGCCAATTTGTTTCCTGGACTGCAGTAATGCTCAGTTTGTACTTTTCGACCTGTTGAAGGAGGGCCTTCTCGGCCCCCGGTTTGTTCAGGGAGCGTACATTCCAGGATCCGAAAGAATAATCCTTTATTCGTTTGCGTGGTCGTCGTTGTTGATCCGTCCAATCCGAGGCTTTTGTTCCAGGTTTCTTGACATGGAGTGGTTTTTACAAGGACGAGTTGTCAGCACGTCGCTTAACCCCATTCAGGGGATGGCCTCGGAGATAGCTGCTTCAGATGGTTTAATAAACGTGCTGGAGTTCACACAACTATGTAGCAGGTTCAACTACGCAAGTCAATCCATCCTACTAGACCTGAGACGCTTAGGTGTTCGTCAGCCATTCAGGCTACAGCTATCTGCCTTTTCCAAACTGTCTTATCGCTAAGACATTGGCCGTCAGCGATTTGATACACTGCCGTTACTAGGGGGCGCCCACGCGGAGGACTATGGAAAAGGTCTTTGCCCCCCACTCCGTCAACTCGCTCCTCGATAAATTTGGTAAAAGGTATTTAGGTACACCAAATGTACAAAGCATCCATCGTGCCAGAATTGAGCTTAACCCTGGTCCCAGGATCTCGAGGTGCTGCGTTTGCAATAACATTCGGTAGCATAACGCCACTTCAGTGAGGTGCGCATATTGCAACAACTGGTGCCACCTAAGGCATTGCTCTGGGCTGAAACATCTGAAGAACGTCTTGCAAGACAATTCACAAGAGTGACCATCCACAACTTGTGCGGAGTACCCACCTTGTCGATCTCCAATATACAGAGACAAAAGAGGGTCTGCCGATAATTTTATCGGCCTTTTATGTTTTCGGCGGACCGGTGAAATGCCGCTAAATTTATTTGCGTTCCATGCATGTCATCTCGGTAAAGTTCGACAACCTGTCCTTGAACTTGAATTATATCGACATTGTGAACAACCGTGCTAGATCAAAATTAAATAAATAAATTCAAAAATATCGTTGTGAGGGTGTATAATGTGGCATCCAATGTGGGATCAAAATGTTTAATTTTTGCATAAAAACGGGGGTGGGCAAACGAAAATTTTGGGTGGGCAAATGAAATAGCGTGAAAAAATCTCAATTTTGAAATAAAATCGTGGTTTTTGTCTCTTTGAAAAAAATTAATTTTGTTGACAACTTTTCCTGCAAGGGTGGGCAAACAAAAATTTTTCCTAGGCAAACGTGGGCCTACGATGGGCAAACGAAAATCTAAATTTCAAAAATCGATTGTGATGGTTCCAACTTCACAGAGGTAATGCAAACTTAGGCTCCGTCCCCACAGAGCACAGACATCTTCGGATGCCCACCTACCCGTCCATTACACGCAGACAGTAGAAAACGATTCTTTCTAATTCAATTATTCCAATGCGAAAAAATATTTTAGCCACAAATCCCATTAACCGCCATTATTTATACAACGGCTACCTAGAATTTAAAATTGATAATAATTCAGTCTCAATCTCGCCGACAACAGTTCCCATTCTCATCCCTTTTTTTTCGCTTCTCATCCTTATCCACTTTCACTTAAACTTAAGATTCGGTCTTAAGTAAAATTAAATAAACCACGTCAAATAAGTAACCGCAGTGGTGGAAATGTTAGCAAATTTTTCACGGAATTTCAATAATTTCCTCTGATTTCCATCAATTTATTACGCGACGGGATATCGGCACGTCTTGAATTCATCACAAGCGTAAGCCATGCTAAAACTTCATTCTTCGTAGCGCTCCGATCTCAAGAAACAGCTGTTTCGCCAACAACAACACGCATCACATGCTACAGAACAGCCGAAATATTTACATTTTCGCGAACTTTAAATTGAATTTTACATTTTGGTCGCGATTTCTACTTCTTGTTCGCCCACGACTCTGTCTATCTTTCTGAACGGGTGAAGATATGGCCGCCATCATCTTGCCTAACTTCCGAAAAATGTTAAGAAAATTATTTGCTGTATGGTCGTTTGATGGGCTTGCTTCTTCTATTTTTGCTGATTCAGAGTTGTCGTCAAGCTTCGTTTTCATTGATATGCAAAAAAAAAAAAAATTTTTCTTGGTGGTGGTCCTTGAAACTGTGTTCACTTTGCATAGGAAATTTGTTTGGGTTCCGAATATTGGAAAAATGAAATTTCTATCGTATGCAATTACAATGGACCATATATGCAAAGTGGATGAATGTATGGTCCTTTCTCGATGGACATCTCTTTTGGGGCGTTTCAAAGGAGAGTCGTATGATAAAGGCTCTACGGGCGCAGTTAAGTGAATCTATGCAAAATAGGATCGAACCGAAATAGGGTAGAGTCAGTAAAATGCATATGAAAAGGTCCTTTTTGAGATTGTTAGCAAAATTGGTGAAAGCGTTTTTGAAAGAACTCTGGAAGTTAGGATGGCATTTTAAAACATAATAAACTTTTTACGTTCAAAGTCTGTCATACATCTTTGGATGCTTGTTTGCTCAAAAGAAAGGCTTCGAGATACCAAGGAAATATTAAAATAAGCCTTCGCAGGATATTCTTGGAATATTATTGCAATCCGTAACTTTGACATTGGCAATAAATAGTAGAGGCATAAATTCGAATCTTGTGGCTATTACTAAGGCAACCTACGATGGCGCGAAATGTCGCGTTTTGAATTCTCTCTAATTGCCTTGACCCCTCCAGGGGCATGGGCGCGTCAACATCTCTAGCATTTCTATGCCTTGTTGACGTTTCAATAGCATATCTACTTTTCGGAAGTGCAGTTGCTAGCATGCACCTGCTATCCGCGCCGTCTTTATACTGACAAGCACTGTGAGAATTCTATTAGTACTCACAGGCAGTTTTTAATCGCGCCGAGATTTGATCTCCGAGCTCTAGATTAGTATCGTAGAGAAGTGACCGAACGATCACGCCCATCGAGCGTGACAATGTGTCGTGGGACTTTGAGATTCGCAGTGGAGTAGGCAGTGGTGCATCCGCTAGCCGATCATATTTCTCATAATGATCGGCAATGCGTTGCATCAACGCCATCTATATAGACAGGCCTGCGCTCAGCTGGTTTTGACGCAATTATTTCCTTTGATGACGCCATCGTATCCATAATCCAGTGGTAGGCGACTGATGGCGGCGAGCCCCCGGTATTTATGCGTTCCGTGATTAGTTTTCGTTTTCCGCGTTGAGTGTTTCTTTGTTAAATTTCATCTAGTGATCCGAGAAAAGAAAGATGTGCGCAATGAAAGTGTGTCGTGCGGTCAAAAGATGTATTTTGTCAAGTGTGAACTGTTCCACGATGCTCTGCGACTGATCCCCGGGGCTGCGGTTTCGACCAAATTGGTGCAAGTGTCCAGAAAGTGTGTTTTTAGAGGACTAAAATGCCGTCTGGCGCAATTCCAATTGTAAACATATATCGTGCCGGGAACATCGTCGTGTGTAGTCACTGCCTTGGCATGGCCTTGGTGAAGGAAATAATGACGTAACGATCAGCTGAGCGCAGGCCTGTCTATCTAGATGGCGTTGGTTGCATGCAGCTCTATCCGGACTAGACAGATGAATTCAACGGACTTTAACATCTTATCTACATCTTGACTACGCTGACCATATATGCCTACCCTCCCACAAAATTATGTATCTGACCGCAATGGCAATATATCTTGAGAGGGAGGCAAGCAAGGTTGGCCTAAAGATCAATACCAACATAGGCCCTTAGCCCGCCATTGCGAAAAATAAAATCAGACACCTATTGCCATCAATATTAATGGGCAGCCTGGTGGGTAGGTGGACAAGTTCGTCTATCTGGGTAGCATTGTCAGCGAAAACGGTACGGTACGCAGCAGGATATCGCTCGACGTAACTAGGCTAAAAGCGCATAAGGCACGCTGTCCAAAATCTGGTAAAGCAGTTATCTCAGCATCAAAACCAAGCTTGTTGCTTGTTTCGCCCCTTGGTTCTGTCTGTGCTTTTGTATGGGAGCGTACATCGAACGTTTCCGTAAGAGTTACCAGAAAGCTGCAAGCTTTCGTCAACTCATGTCTTCGTCGAATTCTAAGAATATTTTGGCATGAAACAATATCAAATGAAGAGCTAAGTCGGCGTCCGGGTCAGATTCCAATCGATGAATTGATGCGCAGGCGGAAATCGCAGTGGATAAGTCACACATTGCTGAAGCATGTTTAATAAACTTTTAGAGTAACGAAGATGAATGCCGTGCCGTGAAGGCTGGCAGTGACACCAATGTCACTATCTTCTCATCGAATCCCCGAATGATACATGCTGGTAGGTCTAGCCCTGAGTCGGAAGATGCGGGGTTTATATAGTAATAGTAGCTTACTGCAAAACTGAATGCTCCTCTGCCAAAAATCGCAAGAAAATCGCCATATCTGGCGCAAGACAAACGTTTTTTTTTTTTTCTGGCGCAAACCACGGCACAATTAATTTCTGCCAAAAATCGCCCCAAAAACGCCTTTTCGACGCAGGTCACGACACAATTGTCTCCGTGAAAATCGCACCAAAATACGCCTTTGCTGGCGCAAACCACGACACAAAAAATTTCTCCCAAAAATTACCCCAAAAACGCCTTATTCGACGCAGGTCACGACACAATTCCAATTTGTCAAAATCGCACGACAAAAACGCCTTATTTCGCGCAAACTCCGACATAATTCCAGTCTCCCAAAATCGCAAGAAAAACGCCTTATCTGGCACAATTCACGAAACGATTTCATCCGGTAAAATCGCCCAAAAAACGCCTTCGCTAGCGCAAATTTCGACACAAATAATGTTCCCCAAAATCGCACCAAAATACGCCTTTCCTCGCGCAGATTACGACACAATTAATTTCTGCCTAAAAATCGCCCGATACTACCACCACCACAAAAACCTTCGCTAGCGCAAGTTACGACACAAATAATGTCTCCAAAAATCGCCCGAAAATACGCCTTGGCTGGCGCACGACCAAAAACGCTCTCGCTCGCGCACATTCCGACACAATTAAATAAATAACTGGCGCAACAGTCCAATTTGAACCACGGCCTCGAGATGAGTTAGCATCATCTCATTTTCTAGATCGAGACGGTTTTTGTGCAGAGGTATGTGATCAGCAACACGCTCAACCGAGTTATTTACCCCATAATGGGTACTCATTTAACAGCTGAGTGGGCTCATAGTCCGACACGTAAATCCCCGGAATCGAACCGGGGCCCAGTGCGTTGAAGGCGAACGTGCTAACCCTTGCGCCATCCGGACTACTACCGACACAATTATTCCCATGAAAATCGCACCAAAATACGCCTTTGCTAGCGCAGATTACGACACAACTAATGTCTGCAAAAAATCGCCCGATAATACGCCCTTGCTGGCGCACCACAAAAATGCTTTCGTTCGCGCAGATTACGACACCATTCTCTCTCGAAATTCCGTCAATCGCCAAAAAACACCCAAACCTTCTTCTTCTTTTCCACGATCTTGTTCTTTTCTTTCCCATCTCGTTATCCTCCTCCCCTCATTGACATTCCACACGTCCACCCAACCTTTCTTCACTCCCAACGCTATCTCCCATCTTCTCTTCCCATACGCGATGCATGTTTATGGTCACGTAGTCCTTTCTTTCCCGAATCCGCTATATACGACAGGGTCCATGTATTGCACCCCGTCGCACACAACGAATCCGCAACATGAAATGGAACCCCATTTCCAACTCAGGCCGATTAAGACGGAGTCTTAAAAACACACCGCGTTGATCTATGACAAAGGAGTTGTAAGGCGCTGGATAAGTCGTTTGGGGAGTTGAGTACGATGGTGCGCAGAAGTGGTTGAGGCGCTATGCCCCGTTAGGGGTTAAGACAAAGTAGTAGGATCCAAAAGAATAATCCGTTAAACGGTTGTGTGGTCGACCTTGTTGATCCGTCTAATCCGAAGCTTTTTTTTACCAAGTTTCTTGACATGGAGTAGGTTCTACAGGAAGGTTTTGTCGGCCAACCGCTGAACCCTATTCAGGGGTGGCCTCGGTGATAACTGGTTTAGGTGGTTCAAAGCATGTCAGAGTTCACACGACTATATTGTAAATCTGACTACGTAATTCATGACACTCTACTGACCTGAAACGCTTAGGTGTGACTCAGCCATTTAGGATACAGCTATCCTCCCCACCTCCTTTCAAAACCATGGCTTGGGACATTCATTCATTATTAATCTAGTAAGCCCTGAAGATGGGCTTGGCCAGAAATATATTGGTTTGATGAGATAACAAAAATTACGATTTTCATTCGCGAATCAAACTGGAGGCCATACAACAACCATCGTTAAGGTTTTTTTTGACATCAGAGACACTAATATCGAAAAAATATCCGAAAAGCCCCAAAATATACGGTGCCCAATGTGGGATCAGAATGATTTTATCTAGTTAATAACGTCAAAACGGGCATCGACCAGGTGCTCATTACCGTTAGATAAAAGGGACAAAAACCGAAAGCGTTTATAACTTAAAGCTAGCTTATGGTTTTTAATCCCACGAAGAAGTGAAAATTTACAATTGTTAATAGTCGAAGATATATCGCAAAAGTTCGAAAATATTGGGCGCCCAATGTAAGGTCAGCGTGATCTATCTAGTCGTTGAATCGGAAATGGTGTAATGAACCACCTGTAACGAACCATATTATGGTCTGGTAGTGCTGCTCCCACCGGCAGATCGAAGCAGCACCTGATGAGTAGTGATCTGTTGGTGGACGAAACCAGAGGCCTAGGGTCCCATTACACCCGGACCCAGATTCGACTGCTTGGGCGTCTGATCCGTCCGCCAACCATTCCATCCTTATCGACTATTTTGTTTCATTCCCCATTTTTATCTCCCCTGTTTGTGTTGTCTTCCCCATTCCTATGAATTTTTGTTAATACGTAAAGGACAGGGACAACGAGCGGCGAAAACCCCGCCCACATCTCCCGAACTGAGCTACAGCAAGCATAGGCTGCTGCTTAGCTCGTTGAGGGGCATTTTTCTTCGCTAGATAGCACGGCCCGACCTTCATGGTCATTATGCAACCTTAGGCTCCGTCCCCACCGGCATCTTCGGATGCCCGCCAAACCGTCCATTACAAAGCCATACAGCAACCATCGTTAAGGTTTTTTTTGACATCAGAGACACTAATATCAAAAAAATGTCCGAAAAGCCCCAAAATATCCGGTGCCCAATGTGGGATCAGAATGATTATATCTAATTAATAACGTCAAAACGGGCATTGACTAGGTGCTCACTACCATTAGATAAAAGGGGCAAAAACCGAAAGCGTTTAAAACTTAAAGCTAGCTTATGGTTTTTAATCCCACGAAGAAGTGAAAATTTACAATTGCTTATACATAGTCCAAAAATTATCGTAAAAGTTCGGAAACATTGGAAGCCCAATGTAGGGTCAGTGTGATCTATCTAGTCGTTAAATCTGAAATGGGCATTCGCACTGGTACGCGTTGCCGTTAGTCACAAGAAAAAAAAATATTGACACCCTGTTCAAATGCACAGTATTGTAAAACCAGGCCTGTCGGTAAGTCAATATTGCACCGGACAATGAAGCCCAAGATTCGAAATTCAATCGCCCGCGCGTGCCAATTTAAGCTGTGAAAATCACATTTAATCGGATGAATCGCGAAAGATATATATATGACTAAATGGAATTAAATTCAGCTTCAAATTGGCACTAACTAACTCTCAAATTCGGCTTTCCTCTTGGTGCACTTTCGGAGTCAGCGCCTGCTTCGCCTTACCCTTTGACCGGCCCTGATGGCAGGTCGAAATGTAAGCAAATATGTCTCACAAACTGCTTTAAACGCAAATCCATGGTTGCATACCAAAAATCATAGCGGAGGAATCGCGAGATCACTGAAATTTGCTCTCAAAGATAGACAATCCTAGACAATCCCCGGCAGGGGGCGCCACCTTGGTAATACATAGGCAACATTTCTTAAAATGAATTGTGTTGCCACTGTGGCATCGTGGGATCATAAAATGCCAAGGGGACTCCCTTAACCTCCGGATTATATATGTATGGACTAAATGATCCGATGGTGCACGTGACCTTGTCATATGGGAATGTGATTATCGCAGCTCTCCAGGCTGACGGACATAGACCAGCCCTGTGTAGACAAGCGGAAATGGGAGGAAACGCACAATTTACCTCTAGGATTTTTAATCCAGGCAAGTGGGTACTCAGGGAAAGTTTGCAAGTAACCTCGGCATTCTTGATAGTGTTTATCTGATCAGTGCCCTTTCTTAGCCAGAGTCCGCTACAGGCTAGCTGCCTTGTTTGAACTGTTCTCGCATATCATGAGCAGATCAAGACCTTAGAAGCGCTGCTCCACCCTATAATTGCGACTCATACTCAGATGGCCAACCACCAACATGGCTTTAGAAGGATGCACAGCACCACGACGGCTTTGGATGTCATTACATCGAAAATACTCAATGGCCTCAACCAAGCACGTCCTTGTCAACGAACGATTCTGGTGGCATTAGACTTGTCAAAGGCATTTGATACTGTCAGCCACTCGTTTCTCCTGTCAGACATATGCGGTACATCGCTTCCGTCGCATATTGTAAAGTGGATCGCCAACTATCTTGCCGGCAGACAGTCCTACACAGAATTTAGATCCGGGAAATCTAAACTAAGACGAATTAAACAGGGTGTTCCCCAAGGAGGAGTCTTATCTCCCACCCTGTTTAACCTTTACATGTCAGGACTCCCTACGCCACCTGACGGACTCGAAATTGTCAGTTATGCCGATGACTGCACGATTCTAGCAACCGGCAACGATATCACTCAAATGTGCGAACAGATAAATGGGTATCTTGACGAACTTAATACCTTCTTCGTCAACAAAAATTTCACTCTGTCTGCGCCGAAGTCTACCGCTACTTTGTTTACCACATGGACCAAAGAAGTGAGACAACAACTGGATATTGTAGTCAAACTATCCCCACCATTAACCACCCTAAAATCCTCGGTGTCACCCTTGACAGCATGGCTACCTTCTCAGCCCATGCGTCAACCATTTGTGACAAGATGAGAGGCAGGAACAAAGTCCTCAAAGCTCTTGCTGGCAGTTCCTGGGGGAAAGACAAGGAGACCCTACTAACGACCTACAAGTCTATCGGGAGATCTGTGGCCAATTATGCGGCTCCCATCTGGTCGGAAAACTTATGTGACACTCAGTGGAGGAACGTCCAGACCTGCCAAAATGCAGCTCTCAGAACTGTCAGTCTGCCTACTGATGTCGTCGCAGGACCACCTTCACCAGGAAACCAGAATGATGCCGCTAAGAAGCCACAACACACTTCTAACGAAGCAGTATCTGGTTGGCTGTTATCGGAATGACCATCCTAACTCTAACCTTATGAACAGAAGCCCACCGCCACGTCATGTAAGACGTAATATGAGGGATCGCGAGCGGGAGAGCCAAAGGTTTAAAAGAGTCCCCTTCGATAACACCAGCTACAGATCGGCCATCACAACACTGCATAGTGAAGAAGTGCTATCCTCAATCGCGGACATGACACCAAACAGGGTACTAAATGCGCAACCACCTGCTATATCTTCAGACGAACTTCGACTTCCTAGAGCAACCAGGACTACACTCGCTCAACTTCGTTCTGGCTGGTGCTCACGTCTGAACTCGTACCTATCCCGCATTGATAACGAAATACAGAACTTCTGTCCAGCCTGTGGCCTCACTCCACATGATGTTGAGCACATATTTAGCTGTCCTGCAGCTCCCACGCGCCTAACACCTACTGCGCTATGGGATAATCCTATTGAAGCAACTGCGTTTCTACACCTGGACATTGAAGAAAACATGGACAACCAAGCTTTATGACACACACATTCATCGGATATCAACGCGTCGCTACAACAACCATGAGCAAATTTTGGCAAATCTGACCTTATTGTTGTATTCTGAGGGTGAGGTTTGATGTGCCTCTCACTCACCAAATATGCCTTCTTGTAGCTTTACTTAAAAGGGAGAGTTCCGAGTTCCACCGAGTAGCTCCCCTACTATATTTGAAGATTTTCAGGGGCAATGTTCTTCATAATGACAGGTCCATTGTCAAAGGTAGGCGCTCCGGAAAGCTGGTAAGCCAAATAATCACTGACTGACTGATTTGTGCACAGGAAGTTGATTATGAAAATTTTCATTTTTCACTCCTTACGAGAATCATACAGGACAGGTAGTACAGGTACATTGACTACACCACGCTCATCTTCATTCTCTTTGTTTTGCATGTTTTTGAGTCATGTCTTTGTTACTCAGCGTGCCTCGTACCGCCACGCCGCACCGCACCGCACCAATCCTGCAGACCAGTTGTTCGGGACAACATGCGGCAAAACTCACCGGCACTGACTTTCACCTATTTTGCATAACAAAAGTGTTTTCCACATTCGAGAAGACAGGCGAGAAGATTAATGAAAGCTGCCGAAAGTCGTGACAGATGAGAAGACGATAGCGACGCAGAAGAAGTTGCTCGAGACTATGTCGGCCTTAATTGGATTAACATTAAGGATCTGACTTTCTCTTGGCAGTTTTCTGATTTTTCTGTGCGATGCTTTTTTTTGTGTGTATTTCCATTTTTTTAATTTTCTTCCCTTTATTTCGGGCTGCTGTGAACTTGCCGTGATGCTGCCGTGCGCTCACGACGAGCTCACAATATGAAGCGGAAATAATGTGCATAGAAGACTGCCGAACAAGTTCTAATGAAAGTGTTTAGAATATTTGAAAGTTATTTCGGGGGTCGAGATGAAATTTATGACTGGACGAAAATTACCGGCTGTTGCAAATTACAAAATACCAGGCTGGTGCCCTCTTGCAGAGTACAGTTGTTTTCGATACGGTTGCAGCCATTACGTAGTCGAAAGCACCCCGTTATGGTCCAAGTTTCATAGAGAACGATTTCAACGATGTGGTCATCTGCATAGTTGTGTTGTACAGCATAGTATGCAGACAAGAACAGAGAAATGCATTCTTCGGAATATACATTCTTTATTAGGGAAGAAGCATGTAGGCTATTCGTAACGAAGTACTAGTAATTAGTGGATCTGGATATAACTTATTACATTTCGGAGCCAAGCTGCAATAAAAATAATCTTTATCAATGATTGTGATGGCCGGCATAGGATAAAAGGCGGCAATTAGGCAGGTTACTTACCTTAGTAGGGACATTCTCCATCACGCTGTCAACGCCACAACGACGTTCGATGATCGGGCTGCCGGAGGACGAAACGTAGCTGCAATTAGAAGAAAACACAAAGTACCACGAGCCTAGCTAAATAAGAAAATACTTATCTGATTCGGTGGACACGATCGTCTCCGTGAAACGCAAACATAGATCCAGTCACCTCCCATACTTCAGTCACTTATCAATCGTAAACAAATACCGGCCAATTGACACGATCAGCTGACTCTGACATTCGGATAGATCGGTTTGAGAGCCACAGTAATGTGCGGTGGATTGGATATTGGACTATCACCTGCTTGAATATGAGATAATCATGATGTTTCGGATATTGAATGGCGCGTGCAAATAGGGGGGTCATGAACTCTTGTTAGTCAAGTAGAGAGGGTAATTAATTTTAAGTTTGTTAATTTTGCGAACGGCCGATTCGGGTAGAGTAGAGTTAGTTTTAAGTGTGAAATTAGTGAAAAATAATATTATAACGTTATAACTAAACTTCGGTGTTATTCACTTGATTGAAGCATAGATAAACAGACTATATAGATGCCTATTCTGGAACAAAATATCGCGTCTATGAAATGATATCTACGAAAATTTCGAGTTAACCACGCAGACATCTGTGTGTGAGAGCGAATGAAGCGTGAGCGTCACTAGTTGCAATTGAAGAGCAATGGCACGTGCGTAGTTAGACTCTTTCAGTCGAATCTTCTATGAATCTCGTGTTTGCTGCGGTTTGCTTCTCTCCTGCGGTGTACCGATCTCAGGCCGGCCGCATCTTGGACGTAGGCAGCACAGCGCGCACATGACATTGTTGTTGTAACAATAGTTAAAATCTGTGCGCGCTGTGCGAGCTGCCCTGCCTACGTCGCAAGATGCGGCCAGAGGAGCAGACCGAGGAGTGTGAAGTTTATGTCCTATTCATAGACTCATTAAGTTCGAACAATTACTGTTCGCGTGGACTCCCAATCGAGGAATGCACTTATGTGGATTGCTTTAAAAGGCTTTCTTATTTCTTTCATCATCAGGCATGGATTATAATCATATATTTAAAAAAAAGGGATTTATCATATCATAATGTCATTTGTCATTTTGACAAGCGACCGGTCGACATCTCGAATTTCGAGTTCTGAAAATTTTTTATGGTTTGTGAGTGTAGTCTTGGTGTTTAAATTAACAAAATTATAAAATTGAGTGAAATAATAGTAAAAATTGCAATAGTTTATCGATTCATCTGGAAAACTGTAAGTTTTGTTTCAATCTTTGTGTGTTTTTTTCCACTTGCATTAACTCGGCGCTAACGGTTTATCTTTCGGTGGGAATTTGGCCAAAGTTTATTTTTTTAATTTCTAAATTGAATAAACGAATATGCCGGGAATACAAACAAATAGTGTCGATGGGGAAAATAACACCTGCCCCAAATGTAAAAAGGTGGTCAGTGATGACCAGCAGGCACTTCTTTGTGACAGATTTTGTGCGAAATGGCACCATATTGGCTGCATAAAATTCTCCGCCGAAGAGTACAAAGCAATGCAAACCCTACATTCTAAACGTGGGATTATGTGGCTTTGCGATAGCGACCGTACTAAGTGGACGAAGTACACTAAGAATGAGTCCCAAGTTTCTTTGCTAGTTGACATTACCACCAAAGTCGACAGCAAAGTGGACTCAATAATACATCGTCAACTCAAATGTATTGACGATAAACTTACGAGTATAAATAAGAAGATTGATGATTCTACGGCATCAAATTCTGCCAAAGTAAGCTTTGGATCCATGACTTATGCAAAGGTATCAAAATATGATGACAATGCAGATGACAGATCCAAAGTCTACAACGGAGGGGTAATTATAAAACCAAAAGAAGTCCAAAGCAGTGAAATTACGATGGCTACTGTGAGGGAAAATTTCAAACCCCGCGAAGCCCAAACCCCCATCACCTATACTAGAAATCTGAGAGACGGGGGAGTTCTGTTGAAAACTAACACCGAACAGAACTGTAAGAAACAATAGTTATTCCGTCGAATCATCAAAAGAACGTCTTCCAAAATTGGCTATATACGGTATCAATAAAAAATATTCTGTAGATGAGCTTAAGCAAGAAATCATATTTTAACTCTGAATCATGGAATTAGTCCAGATATAGAGTTGAGGTTTCTGCAATACAAAAGCTACAAGAAGCAAGAGCATAAATATACTGCTATATTTGAAACTACTGGAGATCTTTACTCGCGGCTAGTCAATAGGTATGTTAACATTGATTATGCCAGTCATTTCTGTGCAGAAGTTATTGATGTGAGAAGGTGTTACAAATGCCAAAAATATGGGCATATAGGAAAATATTGCAAGAGTACTCTTGATATTTGCCCAAAATGTGCTGGTAACCACCGAGCATCAGAATGCCAGGCATCGACTAAAAAGTGTTCAAACTGCCTCGGTAAGACTAGATCTGACTGTAGTCACAGTGCAGATAGTAAGGATTGTCCCGAGTATAGGTCAGCAGTGAATATAGCAATTAATAGGATTAATTACTTTTCATCAAAAGCATAATGAGTCAACAACCACTGAAAATTTTCTATGCAAACGCTAGAAGTTTACGTAATAAATTTTCGGAAATAGAAGTTATGGCTATTGAGGCAGAAAAATCGGATATCATAATCATCAATGAGACATGGCTATATAACAACGAAATTGAATTTTTCAACCTGCAGGGCTATACAGCGACTTTCAACTGTCGGGATATAACAGGGGGTGGCACCGTGATATACGTTAACAATAACATACAGTTCAAGGTAATCCTAAATTCACCAGAATATAACACAATAATATTGGAGTTATCCAATTCAAAAGTGCCAATTAGAATAGGTACCTATTACAGGGCCCCTAATGAAAATGCTAATGATTTTATTGAATACATTGATGCTTTGTATCAACAGTTTAATAATCTTACGATGCTGGCTGATACAAATTTAGACATCTTAGAACCAAACACCACTGTTGTGAAAGAGTACCTGGACATGCTAACGATGAACCAGATGAATATTGTTAACGATAAAGAACCAACTAGGGTCACTGCCACTTCAGCTACTCTAATCGATCACATAGTGTCCTCAATGAACACATCTACCCATAACTTCAAATTCAAACTAATTGATCAAGCAGAGCTTGACCATAAAATTGCAATTCTAAACATAAGAGTAGCTCCTATCCTTAAAAAACGAATGGAAGCTATTTTTATAAAGGTAATTGATAAAGATGCTTTCAAAGAAAACATAAGAGCTAAAGTAAGCAGGCTGAATGACTTAGTTGATTTCAAACACCTGATTGATATTGTTGCATCTGCGAAAACTGAATCAACGACTCTGAAGAAAGTTCGTACAAGACATCAATCATGGATAAATTCTGAAATAATTGAGTCAATTAAAAGGAAGAATATAGCTTATAAAAAATATAAACTCGATCCAACCAGTGAAAGCAAAAAAGCAGCTTATATACATATATCTTAAAAACAAAGCTTCGAAACTTGTCCACCAAGCCAAGGCAAATTCTCTTAATAATCAATATGTGAATGCATCCGGTAACAGCAGAAAACTTTGGCAAATAACTAACAGCGAACTAACTGCCAACTCTGGTCACAGGAGAGAAACCGATAGTACACTTTCCGCAAGTGACATTAATCAGTTTTTCGCATCAGTTGCAGAAAAAACTCAGCAAGGCAACTCATCCCCGATTGAAGAAAGATATCCAAACATTACAAATGAACGAACAATATTTCTTGAACCCACTAGCATAGAGGAAGTAACTGGTATCATAAAGAACCTACGCAATGTATCGGCTGGGTTTGATAGTATCAAAATCAGTGATCTTCAAATGGTTTGTGAGGAAATTTCTCCACTACTGAGCCAAACCATTAATAAATATCTTAGTGAAGGTACATTTCCTGATGTGCTGAAAATTTCGAAAATCAAACCAATTTTCAAAAATGGAGATCCTAATGATCCATCAAATTATAGACCTATTGCGTTGTGCAGCGTATTTAGCAAGTTATTTGAAAAGGTGGTGAATACTAGAATTGTTCGCTTCATAAATGAGACTATTGGATTTGATAAACAACAATATGGCTTTTTAGCCGAAAGTAACACAACTGCTGCGCTTACAGATGCACTTCATTTTATAAACTCTGAACTTGATAGTTCAAAATATGTGACGGCCATTTTTATAGACTTGAGCAAAGCCTTTGATACTGTAAATCATACAGTCCTGTCTGAAGCCCTGTATGAACTTGGTATAAGAGGAGTTGCTAACAACCTGATAAAAAGTTACCTGAAAGATAGACCAATTATCACTGAGTTCCATAATGAGATAAGCGGCGAAGTAATAATGAATACAGGGGTTCCTCAGGGTTCTATTTTAGGCCCTACATTATATCTGCTTTACGTGAATAATCTAAGTCATGCAGGCCTTACCGCCAAGTATGTAACTTATGCAGATGATACTCTTCTGCTGTATTCTCATTTTGGGAAAAATGATGCCGAACAAATTATCAATCGTGATATGAAAATCTATAAACAGTGGCTTCAAGGTAACAAATTAGAACTTAACACCAGAAAAACTCGTTACATGCTTTTTAAGCAGAAAAACAAGGCCGATATCGAACTTTGTATCAAATTTGGAAACCAGACTATTTTCCGCAGAATGGACATCTATGTAGTCTGTTTATCTATGATTGAAGTGTGCTCCGGGGTGAAAATTCGATTTTGGAAGGGCGACCCGTTGTCCGTGCGTTCGCACTTGGCACGGATTGGAGGGTCGCGTTGCGGTTGGGGAAAATTCTAAGTGTGTGGCGCCTCACGCCCTTGCTCCGCAGCAAGCCGGCACCAGCCGCTGACCTTCCGCAGAAAGTCGAACTTAACATTGGCGCCCAACGTGGGGACTTCAGTCACTTCAGTCTCCTTAGAGCCAACCATAAACCTCGCAAATGGCGAAAGAGTGCCAATTTCGGGAAAAATCAACGTTCCAATAAGTGCGGGCGGTCGGACAAACAAACATACTCTGTTAGTGGTCGCATCAATCAAAAGTGATCTGAATTTGGGTGCAGATTTCTTAGAAAAATCCGGGATTGTGCTTGATTTGAAGCAGCGGGAATGGAATTTCCCACGGAGGAACCAAATTGCTTGTTTTCCCACCTTCAACGTAGACAAAAACTATCTTCTGAAGAAGAAGGTAGATTACAAAAATTATTAAAAAACGAGTTTGACTTGTTGGGAGAGGGAATGGGTTGCACGACATTGGTGGAGCATCGAATCAGTACAAAAGCAGTACCAATAAAGCAACGGTACTATCCTGTTTCCCCAATGGTGCGTGCGAGCATTGATAAAGAGCTGGACGACATGTTGGCGATGGGCATAGTTGAACCTTCCTCAAGTGCATGGGAATCTCCGATACTCCTGCTGGAGAAAAAAAACGGTTCATATCGTTTCAGTGTGGATTATCGCAAGCTAAACAAAGTATCGGAAAAAGATGCTTACCATCTGCCATACATTTCGGCCACTCTCGATAAGTTGGGTAACGCCAAATTCTTGTCGTCGGTAGAAATTAAGTCAGCATACTGGCAAGTACCGATGACGGAGGATTCCAAGCAATACGCTGCCTTTACGGTACCAAATCGAGGCCTCTTCCAATTTACGCGTATGCCATTTGGATTACAAAATGCACCTGCAACTTGACAGAGACTTATCGACAGAGTTCTTGGTCCGGAAATGGAGCCGCAAGTACATATTTACCTACTTGGACGATATTGTGATCGTCACCAAGACGTTCGATGAACACTTCAGAGTGCTTAAAGAGGTATTCTCGCGGTTACGGAAGGCAGGCCTGAAAATATCCAAATAAAAGTGTGAGTTCTGTCGTCTACAGCTAAAGTAATTAGGATATGTGGTGCACGAACAAGGACTGAATGTCGATCCGGAAAAAGTGACGAGTGTGGAAAAGATACCGACTCCAGTTAATGTGAAACAAGTTCGTCAATTTTTAGGAATGGTTTCTTGGTATCGCCGATTCATTCCAGACTACGCTACAATGGCAGCTCCTTTGACTGATTTAACAAAAAACAACAGAAATATTTATATGGACTGAAGAGTGTGAGATGGCTTTTAGGAAAGCGAAGGAGAAACTAATGACTGCGCCGTTGTTGAGCTGTCCGAATTATGAATTACCTTTTATAATTCAAACGGACGCTTCAGACTATGGCTTAGGTGCAGTCCTATCGCAAAATTTCGAACTAGGGGAACGGGTGGGGAGATATGCTATCTGAGCAGATCACTTTCAAAAACCGAGCGCGAATATTCCACGACTGAGAAGGAATGTCTGGCGGTAGTATGGTCGTTCGAAAAATTGAAACTGAACTGAAATTGAACTGAAATTCTCAGAGTTTGTACCCTGCAATAATTTAATGGTGTGCAGCTGAAATGTGGGGCAAAAATCGTCTTCCATAGTCGTCCTCGTGGGCGCTCCCTGGAACGGCAATGGTCGGCCCTCAAAATCATGGATCTAATCGTAATCGGCTTTAGATCTTGTAACGGACGGTTTGGTGGGGTCGTAGCCTATGGTAGCATAATGACTGTGAAGATCGGGTCGTGCCATCTGGCGAAGAAAAAGGCACCTTAAAGAGCTAAGCAGTGGTCTATTCTTGCTGTAGCACAATTCGGGAGACGTGGACGGGGATTTCGCCGCTCGTTGCCCCTGTTCTTTATGTATTGTAATGTTTCTTCTGCTGAGCGAAACCAAAACGAAACCAGGTTCGTTAGATATTCTTGTGGTGAATAATGAAACACTTCGATTGAAAAGCACACACACTTTATTTACAAAACGAACTACACGCGTACTAACAACAAACCTTAAAACTAGCAATGACAACAACAACGGCACTACTTCCCGCTTTATTGCGATCCAACCGCCACTGAGTGTCGAGTCTCACTACTTCTTTCCTCCTTTGGTGACATCTGCCTTTTATAGTTGGAAGTCCATGCATTCGTCAATTAGCGAAGACTCTAGATTTTTCGAGATGTTCCAGTCTTTGAAGAGAGAGTATATGAGGAAATGAAAAAGAGCGAGAGAAACGAAGCAATTCGGCACAAGTGAGGCAGTAGGATGGGGGGTGGAAATTTGACATCTCTTTTGCTCTATATGGACCGGGCGGGTGTTCCGCGGCAGAGAGATAGACTGGAATGTTATTGTTCCAATTGGAAAAGTAGGAGAGGGGATGACATCTTACGTGCTTCCTGTGCTTTTATATAGACTGCGCGGGTGTTGCGCAGTGGAAGGCGTGTGTCTCTCTGTTTACTTTTTACGACTGGAATTGCTTCAAATAGTTTAGTGTTGAGTATATGCGGATTGCTCCTCCATAGATATTCTCTATGGTTCCGGTCTCGGGTACTTACTCAACGAAGAATCTACTTCATTATCGATGGTTCTGTTTCGAGAAGGTTCTCGACTCTAGATGGCTCGAGAATCGGTTAGTGTCCATTCAATTTGTACTTGTCATCGATCATTCGAGATTATGATGAAGCTTGGTACAGTGCGTGTCGTAAGAGATACCCACTCCGTACACGCAACAGTATTAATAAAATGCATAGGTCTGGGAAGACGACACAAACAGGGGTGGCAAAAACGGGGAATAAAAAAAATGTGGCTATAAGGATGGAATGAGGGTGTCAAAATGGCAGTCGAAGACTATGTCGCCTCTAAGCGAGGACTTCTTCTTCAGGGGATTCGAGTAAGCCTCCAGAACGCCGGCGAACAGCTATAACCAAAAATTAAATTGTATTTAAATAATTTTTTTTTTTAAAACAGAACTTTCGCTTACACCTCGTTTCTGCCCTCAGGCCGCTATTACACTACAAAAGTTCCTTTACAATAATCTTTTACAAAATATATTTTCAAAGAACTTTTATAGTGTAATAGCCGCCTAGGAGAAGATTTATGACCTGAACGGTGCTTATTTCAAGTGCTTTTCTTACAAGCTTGCACACCTTCCCCCTTAGTGGATGTTCACACTGCGTGCGATGCCGAGCCGAGCCGGGTCGAACGATGCAATGCGATTACAAGCTTTTAAAGCAAGAAAATGGAAAGTCTTCAATTTTAAATGGAATCACGCTTTGAGTGTACACACTGCGCGCGATGCAATGACGAGCCGAGCGATGGCCTGATGTTTTCACAAACTATTTTGCTTTTTCGTGCGAGTACCGGCTGCTGATTTTTTGCGATGGAATTTAATGGGCTTTGCGATGGAGTTTATGGGCTTTGCGATGCTTTACGATGTGAAGCTCCATGGAGCCAGTATGGTGCAAGTACGAGCTGTAAAGTAATATTTGATCAAGATCACTGAAAACCAGTCCGAAGCGTATATACCCTAGACTTGTACAGACCTAGTGGTGATACCGAAAGTACCAATTGGCAACGACCATTTACATTAAAAGTGAGTTTCCTTTACGGCCAGTTTATAGGGGAGGTTGACACCCATTCAGGAGGACCTTGACCATTCTCAAACTCAATGAACTAACACATTCTACAAATATTTGTCGAATTTTTCAAGTCGCTAGCTTTATTCTATAGAAAGTTATTGCTTATTTGAAGATTCACTTGTAGGGGAGGTAGGGGTTCCTTGGGTCGGATCTTGCCCATTATTATCACACATCACTAATTAGATCACCCTACAAACATTTAAAAAAAATTCAAGTCTCTAGCTTCACCCTATCGAAAGTTATCGCTTATTTGAAGTTCATTTATAGGGGAAGTAGGGGTTTCGTTAGTCGAATTTTACGTATTTTCAATATCAGCCAACTGGATCCCGCTGCAAACATTTGGCCAAAATTTCAAGTCGCTAGCTTTATTTTGTCGTTAGTTATCGCTTATTTTAAGTTTCATTTCTAGGGGAGGTAGGGGTTCCTTGGGTCGGATCTTACACATTTTCAATAACAACTAACTAGATCTTACTACCAACATTCTGCCAAATTTTCAAGTCGCTAGTGTCATTCTATCGAAAGTTATCGTAATTAAAATAATATTTAATTTTTGGAATTTTGTAGGGGAGGTAGGCGTTCCTTTGATCTGATTATGCCCAACTTACTAAAACTCAAGCAGCTTCTTTCCTCAGGGTTACATGCCAAAAATCAGGTATCTACGTCAATTGGTTCAAGAGTTATAGACAAAAAACCAGAAAAGTAGGGTAGTACGGGGCTCTTTGTAAGAAAATCACCGTTAGTTTTCAACTGATCGATTTTATTTTCCCAGGAGAGTATAAGAATACCCTCACTAGTAATATACCAAAGCTAGAGCTTTTCATGATTTTTTAATCGGGAGTTATAGATACATTTAAATATTTTACATATGTAGGGGAGGTAGGCGTTCTCTTGGCCAGATTATGCCCAATTTCAATACCATCCAACTAGATCATACTACCAACATTTGACCAAAATTGCATGGCCCTAGCTTCATTCTATCGAAAGTTATCGTGCGAACGGACAGACAGACGGACAGACAGACAGACAGACAGACAGACAGACAGACAGACATGGCTACATCGAATCAGGAGGTGACCCTGATCATTTATATATATACATTGCTATACCTCCGGAGCCTCCTTTAAGGTGTTACATATTTCCGTCGTGACAAAAACAATATACCCTATACTAAAAGTCTAGGGTATAAAAATGCATGTATGTCTGCTTTTATACCCTAGACTTTTAGGCGCGGCGGTGTGGCAGTGTATACATGGAAATTATGAGGGTCATCTCCTGATTCGATTTAGCCATATCTGTCTGTCTGTCTGTCCATTTGCACGATAACTTTCGATAGAATGAAGTTAGAAACTTGAAATTTTGGTCAAATGTTTGTAGCATGATATAGTTGGTTAGCATTGAAAATGGGGATCCGACCGAAGGAACCCCTACAGATGAAATTTAAAATGAGCGATAACTTTCGATAGAATGAAGCTAGCGACTTGAAATTTGGTTCAAATATTTGGATTTAGATTTAGTTGGTTGGTATTGGAAATGGCCAAGCTCCGTCCCAAGCAACCCCTACGTCCCCTACAAATGAAACTTCAAATGAGCGAAAACTTTCGATACAATGATGCTAGCGACTTGCAAAATGCGCCAAATATTTATAGTGTGGGTTGGTTAGTTGATTTTGAGAATGGTCATGACCCTATTGAATGAACGGCAACCTTCGCTATAAACGTTAGTTCAAATGTAAATATCCAAAATTCGAATGGATGAACGATGAAACTTTTCATTGGATCCACGCCCACAGCTCAAACTGACCATATGGAAAATTCACTTTTAATGCAATGGCCGTTGCCAGTTGGAAATGAAACCGGAATATAGAGGGCTACGCCCGCAATCCGAGGGTTTTGTAGCAAGCGCTTATTTTGGTATATAAATATCGGCAAATTACGAACTAATATTTTCTCCTCCCCTACTATTCCCCTTTCCACAAATTCCAAGAAAATGCGAAAAAATGGAATGTAGTCAACATTACCTTTCTCACGACACCTCACTTGCCTATACCAGTCGATAAAAAAAAAATTGACCTTAATTTCGCCTCTATGTGGACCCCTCCCCCCTTCCACCCGGTAAAGTTTGCAAATTACGACGCAGCGCCCCCAACTAAACTTTACCCTTTCAAAAATGATTAATTAAATAACTGCAATTCGCACTACGAAAAACAACATGAGAGTAGTACTCACACCTATGAGGCCGGTAGGTGTAATTTTTGTGTGGATAGTGTCAAAATGCCTAAATTTAAATGAATGTACTATTATTAAATATTATGTGATTGTAATGAAACTTAAATATATTATTGTCAATGATGTTGGTTATCATTGGCCATCAATATTTCTGACCTCGGGTGTGCTTAAGGCGTTCAGGGGTATGCTAACTGCAACTATAGAAATGTACTATTATTAACCTTTTTTGATCAGATATCAAAATTCTACGATTTTCGGTTTTCTGTACTAGTATAATGCCGCTTTTCTGCAAATTTTCATATTTCTAAGTATAACGGTATCGAAATGCAAGGGGGGGGGACAAACTCGAATCACATATTTACCCCTCTATCTCTTTTCCCCTTTTTTCAAATTTGATGAAAATACCGGAAATGAAATGTACTCGGTGTTACCTTTCTCATGATACCCCACAAGCCTATACCAGATGAAAAAAAATTTTTGACCTTCATTTCCCCTCTATGGGGACATCCCCTTAAAGTCAGCCTATTACAACGAATCGCTTTCTCCGGCGAATTATAATAATTCTACATACTCCCACAAAATTTCATGTATGTAGCTTCAGCCGTTCGTGAGATATTTTATGGACAGACGGACAGACATTTGACCGATTTCATAAGGGTTTTGTTTTTAATACAAAACCCTAAAAATGGTGGGGAGGGAGCTCTCAGCTCGGACGGGGGTTTGTAACGGGGGTGAAAATGGTGTTAAAATTGCGATATTCCTTATATTTTAGAAGTTATGGCCAAAAAACAGTTTATTTAAAACTAAAAATAACATAAATTGTAAATTTAGGTTCGCTATTATATGGCCCGGCTTATATAATACAGAGTGACGCTGTGTCCTATCCCATCATGTAAATTGAAATCCAGATAGGTATCCAAGAGTGAGGAGCTTAAGTGACGAGGCGTCCGGCGTCATTTGGACGTCCATGTGTACCGGCTCTTCAACTGAATTCAAATGCAATCTCGCCGCTCCAAAAACCGCGGCGGTGACCGCAACGGCGAGTCAAGCGGTTTATACATTCATCGTCCTAAAGCCGTCGCGGCTGCCGCTTTTTGCGTTTATACACAGCGGTGCGCCGCTGCTCAATCCGCTTGTGAAACCTCTCGTCTGAGGTCGCGGAAGAGATGATGAAATTCACCAACACTGGGCCTTTCTTCGTTAATGGGATGCACCCAATGGCGGCGCCCTTTCATTTTTAGAGCACTGTTGTGAAACAGAAATAAATTTACTGGGTCAAGCACAAACGACATGATGTCGAACAGATTCTATTCTTTGAACTAAATTGGTCTCTACTCTCCATCATTGCGTGCAGTGAACATCCCGGATCATCTTTGCATCGCAGGCCATCGCTCGGATCATCTTTGCATCGCAAGCCATCGTTCGGCTCGGCATCGCACGGCGTGCAATATGAACACCCACCACATCGCATCGCTCGACCCGACTCGGCTCGGCTCGGCATCGCACGCAGTGTGAACATCCACTTAGGCTTATAATAGCATTCATAAAAGTTCTTTTAAAATATCGTGCGTCAAAGATATTTGTAAAATAACTTTTATAGTGTACTCGTAATAGCCGCCTCAGGAATGACTCTTCCAATGCATTTTTGCAAGTCACCCAATTAAAATATTCTTTTGTTGGTAACGTTTATATCCAAAATTCCGACAATCGCATTAAAAGCAATTTATTCAAATAATCGCCTAAAAAAGAGGAGAACTAAATACACAATTACATCGAAAAATACTACTCCCTCAAGGAAAAGAGAGAGAGAGAGAGAAAACCGAACCACTTGCCGGGCAAAATAATGTAAAAAATCTGAAAGTCCAGACAAATTGCAAAATCTCAAAGGAATCCAAGTAGGTACATCCCTTGGATGACTCTTAGCAAAAAATTAAATTACTCGTCGGAGGATACCCTTGTGCTGTGTTGTTCTATGAATCGAAACGGACTTTTTCTCTGTTTCACAAGATCTTTTCTTTTTAAAGTGCAGCTAGAGTTTTCTCTATGGTCGCATCTCATTGTTCCAAGTTTCATTCAATCGTTCCATTTTCGTTTTTATTTTATTTGTATTTTTCATTATTCGGTGTACGAAGCCACTTTAAGAAGGCTGACTGAGTAGAATTCAGAATAGTACGAGCAATTGCTGGAGGGTCTTGAGAGATAGACAAGAACCGACGATAATTGGAACAAGTTAACGAACAGGTAAGTAGATGATAGTATAGAAAATCATGAAAATCATTTTGTGAATAACTTCATTGTAGCTTGGAGAGAAGGTTAAGTGGATTGTGCTCGAAATGTGCTTCTTGGAAAGGATTATTTTGTTTTATAGCTAGTAGTACTTTTTATACCCTAGACTTTTAGTATAGGGTATATTGTTTTTGTCACGACGGAAATATGTAACACCTTAAAGGAGGCTCCGGAGGTATAGCAATGTACATATATATATAAATGATCAGGGTCACCTCCTGATTCGATTAAGCCGTGTCTGTCTGTCTGTCTGTCTGTCTGTCTGTCTGTCTGTCTGTCTGTCCGTCTGTCTGTCTGTCTGTCTGTCTGTCTCTCTGTCCGTTCGCACGATAACTTTCGATAGAATGAAGCTAGAGCCTTGAAATTTTGGTCAAATATTGGTAGTGTAATCTAGTTGGATGGTATTGAAAATGGGCATGATCAGGCCAAGAGAACGCCTACCTCCCCTACATATGTAAAATACTTAAATGTATCTGTAACTCCCGACTAAATAAACATGAAAAGCTCTAGCTTTGGTAGATTACTCGTGAGGGTAATCTTATAAACTCCTGGAAAAATAAAATCGATCAGTTGAAAACTAACGGTAATTTTCTTACAAAGAGCCCCGTACTACCCTACTTTTCGGGTTTTTTGTCTATAACTCTTGAACCAATTGACGTAGACGCCTGATTTTTGGCATGTAACCCTGGGGTGAGAAGATGCTTGAGTTCTAGTAAGTTGGGCATAATCGGATCAAAGAAACGCCTACCTCCCCTACAAATTTAAAAAAATTCAATATTCCTTTAATTACGATAACTTTCGACAGAATGACACTAGCGAGTTGAAAATTTGACAAAATGTTGTTAGTAGGATCTACTTGGTTGGTATTGAAAATGGGTAAGATCCGACTCAAGCAACCCCTACCTCCCCTACAAATGAAACTTCAAATAAGCGATAACTTTTGATAGAATGACACTACCGAGTTAAAAATTTGGTGGAATGTTGCTAGTAAGACCTACGTAGTTGGTGTTGAATATGGGCAAGATCCAACCCAAGGAACCCCCACCTCCCCTACATATGAAACTTCAAATAAGCGATAACTTTTGATGGAATGAAGCCAGTGACTTGAAATTTTGGTCAAATGTTCGAAGTGAGATTGAGTTAGTTGGCATTAAAGCTGGGTAACATCCGACCAACGAAACCCCTACTTCCCCTACAAACGAAACTTTAAATAAGCGATAGCTTTCGATAGAGTGAAGTTAGAGACTTGAAATTTTGTTTAAATGGTTGTAGGGTGATCTAATTGGCTTGTGGCAATGATTAGCAAGATCCGACCTAAGGAACCCTTACCTCCTCTACAAGTGAAACTTCAAATAAGCAATACCTTCCGATAGAATGAAGCTAGCGACTTGAAAAATTCGACAAATATTGTAGAATGGGTTAGTTAGTTAATTGATTTTGAGAATGGTCAAGATCCTAATGAATGAGTGCCAACCTCTCCTATGAACTGGCCATATAGGAGACCCATTCTTAATGCATATGGCCGTTGCCAATTGGTACTTTTGGTATCTCCACTAGTTTTTCATTCAGTTGGCTATGTATGCCACTGATTACAGATAAGAGAATTTCGAGTTATATTTATTCTTAGTTTGTGCTCAGGTATAGATGGTAATTTTTTAGATATTTTTTAATGTGAATGTGTTCATTAACAGGTCCTAGTATAAAATCAGCGTGATCGTAACCGAAATCATAGCCGTCATGAATCATGACGCAAAAAAATACAAAAAGCTTCTATCCGTACGAAACCACTAAGCTTGGAGAAATTAAATAGAGGAAATTTGAGAATATAGAAAAAGGGGCTTGAGCCTCAAAAGACTGTGTTTCGAGTAGCAAAAAACTGCTCGGTGCTTTGAGGAGGTAAACCACTGACGTATACTAAGTTGAAATGCATTATCCATTTGTCATGCTCAGGGGCGGACGCAGGGGGGGGGGAGGGTTTAGGGGTTCACCCCCCCCCCCCCCCTCCCAAATTCGAGCTAGTAAAAATGTTGACTATAAAAGACCTAAGTTGACTCAAAGCAGTTTGGGTAGGGTTTCCTTGTTTATATTTTTAAGATATTATTTTAATATCATATATTTCAACAAACAAACGAACAAGATAACAGTGCCTAAAACTGTATTTCCGATTTGTATAACTTGTTTTCGTACGGGGTGCTAATGCACGAAATATAACAATGCAAAACCAGAACCAAGATCAGTACGTGTACCTTAAACTCGCTGCATATTGGACCCAACACAGATACATATTGTATAATAAAAGATAATTCCTATTTTTTGGAAATGGAAAAAAGAGATTTTTCGTAAGTGTTAACACATGTGTGTTTTACCGAACATGCATGTGATCGACATGTGCGTTCGCATGCACTTACCTATAGAAATAGGATATAGTCGTTAAGGGCATTTGTGTAGATTGTAAGAATTTGAGTCAGTTGAATAAAGTCAGTCGTAAAGACAAGACTGTTTTATACTAATTAGAACGGAGTGTTTGTGTTGCTGAAATGAGTTCATCAAAAATTACCGGTTTTTTTTTCAAACCAAAAAGTTCACTGGCTGCAACATGTGCATCTGAAAATGCATTTGATTTTTTGCCGGCGAAAAGGCTGAAAAGTGATTTATTATTCCCCCGAACGAAAAGTAAGTGATTTTAGATTATATCCTCATTTGCCCGGTTTTGATGTAGATTTCGGAAAATACTTTGTTGATTGTGGTATTTTACAGACTTTGGCTAATGACATTATGAAATTTAGTCGACGGAAATTAAAGGACAATGAAAAGTATGAGCTACTTGTAAAAGCGTGGGCACCAGACGATACCTTCAAATTTCCAGCCTCGGGTAAACGTAATTTAAAGTTCCAACTATCATGGTTACGCGCATTTCGCTGGTTAACATATTCAGCTGGTGAAGATGGAGCTTATTGCCGGTTTTGCGTAGCATTTTGCCAGACAAACATCGGAAACGGATGCCATGAAAACCCAAACATGTTGGTTCAGCACCCATACAAAGATTGGAAGCCCAGGAGGTTGGATATGTTATTGTAATAGCAATTAATGGAAATACAAAATTTAATAAATTTGTTTGGTAACCCCCCCCCCCCTCAAAAATTTTTTCTGCGTCCGCCCCTGGTCACGCTTAAGCGAATTTTTATATTTTTTTAAGAATAAAAGTGGTGTGTACCATTGCTAAGCAGCCAACAAGTCCACTTAGCCATGATTTTCTCAGCCCAAGCCAAAATCACTTAGTGCTTGAGCTGGTTTCGTCACCCGATTGACTTTACTCTTCAGGAGCTACCTTGAGTCTATCGGGGAGGTAGCTCGACCAAGTCCAAAAGTGTGTATTTCAACTTTCGTCAGAATACGTCACAACACTCGGACCGAGTCTGTTGGGCAGATGCGTGATATTTAAAATGTCAGCGGGTAGGGCCTGAGTTGGTCGTTTACCCACCCTATCACTTCCGTCACTGAGGAAGCGAGCCAGCAGGCGTCGTTTGACCAACTTGGGTAGGAAATTTTGACATTTTGATGTATGACAGGCCTCCACGGCAATGTCAACTAGTTCCGCTCCTGCAACCGTTACATATTTTGACTTCAGATTTGCAATCAGCGACCCAATCAACCCCCTACAAATTTTTTTTTCAAATAAAATCGGCCATGTTTATAAAAAAAGAGTTGCCATTCTGGATCCCCCATTTGGTTTTTGGCCATTTGGATATCAGATTTGCAATCAGCGACCCAAAGAAACCCCTATCAGCTTTTTCCAGCAAGATTGGCCGTGTTTTCGATGAAGCACTTTTTGAAGGTGGCCCCTCCGAAACTCGTTTTATTTTTAGATTTTTTGCTATTCTGACTTCAGATTCGCAATCAGCGACCCAATTGACCTGCTATCTGCTTTTTTCCAGCTGGACTGGTCGTAAAAGTTCCCCAAAAATCGGCCTGAGTCTGGTTTCGTACCACGGTGCAAGGCACGAACTCATCAGGCGCCTCCACAAACCAGACTCAGGCCGATTTTTGGGGAACTTTTATTCACAAAGAGTTTTTACTATAAGGGGAGTCGGATGCTAAGACCCATATAAGTGGTATGGGTTCGATGCCAGCTCCCCGCAAACACTTTTTTATGTTTTAAGACTGGTCGTGTTTATAAAAGAAAAGTGTTGCCATCCTGAATCCACCATTTGTTTTTATTTTCCATTTGGACTTCAGATTCGAAATCAGCAACCGAAAAAACCTCCTATCAGCAAAATTGGCCTTGTTTTTTTTTCAGGAAAAAATGGTTGCCGCTCAGAAACTCCTTTACTTTTTATTTTGTGCAATTCTAACTTCAGATTCACAATCAGCGACCCAGTCAACCCCCTATCAGTTTATTCAGCAAGATTGGTCGTGTTTATAAGAAAGATGTGGCCATTGTGGATCCCCCATATGTTTTTTTTTGCCATTTGAACTTCAGGTTCAGAATCACCGACCCAAAACCCAATCTATCATCGGAAACGATCACCGACAACACCATAAAAGACTCCACCCAACATCAATAAATTCAAATGAAAATTTACACCACCTCATTCTACACCTAGTAGTCTAGTAGTCCGGATGGCGCAACGGTTAGCACGTTCGCCTTCTAAGCACTGGGCACCGGTTCGATTCCTACTGAATGCGGTAGTTTTCGATAAAAAAGGGGATTTACGTGTCGGACTATGAGCCCACTCAGCTGTTAAATGAGTACCCATTTATGGGGTAAATAACTCGGTTGAGCGTGTTACTGATCACACACCTCTGCACAAGACCGTCACGATCTAGGAAATGAGATGATGCTAACTCATCTCGATGCCATGGTTCAAATTGGACTGTTGCGCCAGTTATTTATTATTATTCTACACCGCAATATAGCGTAGCGACACCGTATATATGTCACATCATCTAATCTAATCAATAGTTCAGTTCTCTCTCATCTACTTTTCTATCCCCCCCCCCCAGATTTAAACGATCTGATGTGATCATGCTCCGTTACCGGCGGAACTATTAAACCTATTCACTGTTCATTTTTCAACTGCTCCGACTCCGACCTGCACTTCAAGGACACTGATCATTTTTCGACCTGATCATTTTTCGACTGGCGGAGTAGGTCGACCTAGTCCGGTGTACGGAGTAGGTTAAAAAGAGTAGGTTCGTGAATTGACAATCATGACTACTGTAAACTGATGATGAGGATCTACACTGCATACAAATTTTCGAAAATAGAGTGTGGGATTTAGCGCATTGAGCCACTCCCCGACCAGTGTTATCTAATCAATGAAAGCGAAATGTGTAATCGGCTGGGTGCGGGTATTGCTATAAATATTTGTTTAATGCCGGCCTAAAACGCCTGAAAATATTCGAAGGCGAATGTTGGGTCGGTCTGATTTTAATGAAACCGAAGTAGGCAATCGAATAGGCGCATGGTACCGTTAGTTACAAGGCATTAAAACAAAAACCTTTTTGTACTATACCTCCAGGCCACCTTAATCTTCCTTAAGGCTACCTCATTGCTTTTTATCTTACATCAGTGAGAATTCACGGTGGAAAATTATCGGCGCCCAACGTGGGGTCTGTGTCATTTTATCTGGTCATTAAGCAGTCGAATATGCGTGTGGTATCGTTGACCATGGTACATGCGCCGAAAGATTTTAGACCTTTTGTTAATGATGCTCTTTGAGTATATCATCAACTAACCGTTCTTAATGATGTTGTGTCGCGTCAACAGTTTTGTTTGGCCGCTTTTCGTTTTTCTATTCTTAGCGGACGGGACGCCAAGCCGTCCCTGAATTCAGGTATTCCCCATGCAGTCTCAATTAAATGTAATCTTCGCAATTTTTCCCAACTTCCATCCCAGTTAATCTTTACCCTCCATAAATTACATCGACTTACTTACAAATATCTTCCTTCCATACGTTTTAATAAAACCATCGACTATCTGGGTCATCACAAATCAAGCAGACTCCCGTTCCGTAAATAATTACCTTCCGATAGACCCAACGATTGTTGATATATTTATTGTCAGGACATTTAAAATACTCCCTGCTACCGCAGACAGTTAATAAATTCTCGATCAATTTATTGCCCCCCACCGAAACCACCCTCTACACCATCTCCGGACGAGGACTTGTTGATTGTGTCAGCTTGGTTCCTAACAATATATCAAATACGACAGGGGCCACGACGAGGCAGAAAGAATAGCAATGTTGACGGTGACACGTCAAAGAAAAAATCCATAGTCCTGGCCATAGGGAGACGGATAGATTGCCTAAACAGCAACATATGCCTGACGTAAATTCCAAATTCAATAGAGAGGGGGCGCATATTGCAAATCTACGTGTTTCCCGTACTAATACCATCACCGATCGTTCATTCGAATTTGGTCCTTTTTCGCTTTTCTGTCGTCTTTCCGCTCGATGACTGTCAGCTTGGTGGCCGTTCAGCAAAAGACGAAGTGCCAGCAGAAAGAAAAAAAAATGTTTCAATAAATTACGGGGCTTATCAATAGAGTTGTCGTCATCCTCATCTTAACAATAATCCAATCTGATAGTCGTGGTAAAGCCAACAAAATTGTGGAGAAGCCCATTATCCATTCCTGGGCCAATATATCGTCTTTTTATCCTCTCGCCGTGTCTCTCTTTCTTTCTTTGCCTGTTCGGTCGGCCTGGGCCCACGTAGTCCCGGATTGCTGACAAGGTGCAGTCAATTTCAATGCAAATTGCCCAAGTCTCGAGAAATGGAAGCGAATGGCTCGGTAAAAAAGGAAAATTACTAGAAGATGGGAATGTGGTTGAATATCGGTTCCGTAAATGCTAATGGTCATATCCTTTAGTCATTCTGCACACGACAGGTGTTATTCGGAGAATTCTTCAAGGCAGGCTATTTGCGTTTTTGATGTCCTTATTATACAGCAGAATGTAGGGTATTTGGGTTTTAGCGAAGGAGTTAAGTGCTATTTGTCATTTGTTGTTGTAGTTATGTTGAGACAATAGCTTTGAGAAAGCGATTTGATCAATATAAAGTGAAAGAAGAGCTGTTTGACATAATCTACTCGTATATAACTGACATAAAGTACATGGCTCCGGAGTGGCCTGAGGTTTGTAATATTACCCGAAAATTATTCGATGTGTTGTGCAAGATTTAAACGAGAACAAAAAATTTATCAATTGTTAATTTTTTTGCTATCTCTTGATTTGAGCCAGCATAGTGAGACAACCCCTTTTAATCAATTCCATTTCATCAGCCACATTGGGTCCAGCTGATTGCTTCATCAGCTAGATGACTGAACCGTTGCAGTCATCTAATAAAATACGAAACTCTCTCTTGTGGGGCTTGACGAGATGTGCGCTCATTTGTGCGGCGTGACGTGCTCATATCAACATAAAATTTATGCACTTAAGGTGCGTCTGGATTTAGCGAAACTTCTCGCGAAACTGATGCGCGAGGCAAAATTGTGCGTAGTGTGAACGGGTGAGTTGCCTCGCGCAACGGTTTCGCGAGTGGTTTCGCTAAATCAAAAATCCCCAAAACCAAAGTCCTTAAAACAAAACTCCCAGAAACAGAATCCCCAAAAACAAAATCAATAAACACATAATCCCCAAACACAAAGTCGCCAAACACACACAATCCTCAAATACATAATCCCCAAACACGTAGTCCCCAAACACATAATCCCCAAATCCCCATTTGAAGTGTGACTCGTGCTGTTGGTGAGGGTGTGTGAGCTGGCATGGTGAAAAATTCCCGGGGTTTATATCAAAATTAGGTGTAGCTTCAAATGTTGAAAAAAAGAAAGTGCGTATTATAAATGACACCGACATTTCGCCTTTTAGTGGTAATTGTGAGAAGTATCGGGACTGCTAACCTAGGGTTTAACGGAGCACGAGGCACAACGGTCGTAACGGGGCATGCACCAGCACCTATTTGCATCCCTCCACGCAAATATTGGTGTATCATTGACAACAATCGTGTGAGTTTACGGTGAAATCAAGGCTGACCGCACGTCGATCGCAAGCGTGTGGTTCTAACAGACGGATTGAGTCGTTGCTATTTTGCTTTGTTAGGGGCGACCGGTAGTGCAGTGTGTTGAGGCATCAGTCTCATGTTTGACTACCGGCGCTTGGGGTTCGAATCCCGTCCACGACGACGTTTGTGACCATGGATGTGCAGGAGGTGTATGCTGGCAACTGCATTCTCCGAAACCAGTTTATACCGACGAAACGTCAACGCGCTATACCCCATAAGTATGAGTATTTTTGCTATTTAAATTTGAAACGCAATATGTTTTGTCATTACCACGATTTATTTTGTTATTACTTACGCGTTTCGGTCTCTCGTATTTTTGCTAGGCACCACTTCGCGTCGATCGCAGGCGACGATGAAAAGGATACACACAAGTAGTGCTCCGTGCTATATGGGTTAATCGCTAATCGCGAACAATGTGCGATGATCGTAAGCAAGTAAATTTGTAGGACGGGTGGCTGATATGTGTCTCATACTTGACGATCGTATGTTTCGTCACTCATTTCAAGCATAATTATCTGTCGTAAAGCAGAACCGTCAATCCGGATTATTGAGAGGTAAAATACTTCCCTGCAGACCAAAAAATTCGATCCGTTTGGCGACTCAGCATGCGGGCAGCCTCACATGAATTTTTTTGTTCCTAATATATTAACTGGTACTCTTACACGCACAGACTTTTCTTTCCGTGGGACCGATCGAGAAACGTGATTGAGGTAATCTTAATGAAGGGGAAAATCGGCAATTCCAGCCGCCATCATAGGGAGCTCAGCAATTACGGCGAGGCAGAAACATCGCTCACCAAATAACCACGAAACCGTGCAACGAAAAAGAAGAAAAAACGCCGTCCTGGAAGGGGGACGGTATTCCTGGCGGCCGAAAGCAATTGATTCGAGAATAGGGAAGCGCCGCTCCGCCACGGATGCAGATACGGCCCGGTCTAGTGCAGCGACAAGCGGTGAAGCATATGCACTCGTTGAACACTCCAACAACTGCGACGATCGACAATTTTTCCAACTTGTTAAGGGTAATGCCCAATCATCATTATGCAGGTAATGTGATAGACTTGTTGGGCCCTCCGGTTTCGTATTTTGATAACTTGGCGGGACGTTGCAGCCGGCAGAGTCCATTGATTACGATTTGCCTTCCAACACGTGCAGCCATAAAAAGTAATATTTTTTTTATGAAACGGTGTAACGAAACGAGAAAACAATTTTTGAGTAAATTCTTTCTGATATCCAAACATGGTTTTGATGCATTCCAATGGCTGTGTTCCTAAAACAGCAGCGCTGAGTCAGCGCTTCACACTTGCTGACCAGCAGCACATTGGGATTACTTTCGTATTTTAGAAACGGCAAAGTTGATGGTTCCATGACAGAAGCAGTGGAAGAAACGTTGCAGGCCCTGATGGAGGTACATTTTCCTGGAAGTTTCAAGTCAGACCAACCATGGCCTCAAACTAACATGGGAGCTGGTGGGGTAAGTCAACAAGAAGCTGAGAGGATAATCACTCCAAATGGAGTCAAAAGTGCTATAAACTCTTTTGCTCCATTTAAAACGGCTGGAATGGACGGAATATTCCCGGCACTATTACAGTGGGGCATGAGCGCTCTACTAGATAGGATCCGGAATATATTCGTCGCCTGTCTTTCAGCAGGCTACATCCCGAAGGCATGGAGGGAGGCTAAAGTGGTCTTCCTGCCTAAACCGGGAAAGAAAGACTAGACAGAGGCAAAGTCCTTCAGGCCGGTTAGCCTTACATCATTCCTGTTGAAAACAATGGAAAAGGTGTTGGTGGACTACCTGGAGAACACCACGCTAATGTATAGTCCTCTGAGTAGGTGCCAACATGCTTATAGAGCAGGCAGATCTACGGAAACCGCTCTACATGAACTTGTTAGAGTTGCAGAGAGAGAGATTAACAATGGCGGGATCGCTATGTCTACTTTTATGGATATAGAAGGTGCTTTTGATAAAATCTCCTTTACCAAACTAAGGAACGCCCTGATTGAGCGGGGGGTTGATTACATTATAATTAAGTGGATCGACTCTATGCTTAAGCAGAGGGCGGTAAATCTTAGCAGTGGATGTGACAGAATACGGGGTAAGGTAGTCCGAGGATGCCCACAAGGAGGTGTTCTTTCGCCTCTACTGTGGAACATCACCGTGGACAGTCTTCTCTGGAAGCTGGACTCGATGGGCGTACACACTGTAGGATACGCCGATGACTTGGCACTCACGGTCAGTGGAAAGTTCATGGACACAATTCTAGGTTGCATGGGACAAGCTCTCAAAGTAACCGAAGAATGGTGTAATGAGCAAGAGCTAACCATAAACGCTAGTAAATCAAACACTATGATTTTTACTCGTAAGAGGAAAGACATAGAGATAACTCCCTTACGGCTTTTTGGTTCGGAAATCAAGGTGTCCAAGGAAGTGAAGCATCTAGGAGTTACCTTAGATGCGAAACTAACTTGGAATGTTCACGTTGATGAAAAGATCCAAAAAGCGAAAAGGATTTTGCATCAATGTAAGAGAGTGTGTGCTCGTAGGTGGGGAATTTCACCTAAAGCGACACACTGGATTTACACAATGATGGTAAGACCTATTCTAGCCTACGCATCAGTGGTATGGTGGCCAAAAGCCATGCAGAATACCACAAAGCAAAAGCTCGATGGGGTACAAAGGATAGCTTGCGTAAGCATATGTGGTGTAATGCGCACCACACCAACGCGAGCAATGGAGGCATTGCTGGGACTGCCGCCGTTGGACTTATTTATAAAGAAAACGGCGGCGCTTTCGGCAATACGCATGGAAAGGGATGCCATGTGGCATCGCTTTGGAACTAGCAGCGGTCATAAGAGCATCCTAGACATTATTCATAATGAGGTCAGGGAGACTCTAATGCCGGTAGAAGGCATGAGTAGACGTAGGGTAGTTGAAAGACTACACAAGACTCACATTGCAGATGGAAACATAAATGAGTGTATGTAAAATACAATGACATCAGCATTTTTACTGATGCTCTTTAATGGACGGTAAAGCGGGGGCGGGGGTTTACTCTGAAGAGCTAAACCTAGCATGTGCGCTTAGTCTAGGAGAGTATGTGTCCGTATACCAGGCAGAGATGCTTGGCTTGTTGCATGCGTTGGACCACTTGCTTGAAGGTCAGGTGCGGGGGAAGAAAATCCTTATTGCACTGGACAACCAATCGGTGATCAGACGCATGCAGCAGACGAACATAAACTCTAAACTGGTACTAGAGTGTGTCCGGAAGCTCAACACGTGTGCCTCAGAAAATGAGGTTACGCTGATGTGGGTAAAAGGACACATAGGTACAACAGGAAATGAGGCGGCGGATGCCCTAGCAAAACAGGGATCTACGGCAACTTTCATTGGCCCAGAACCCAGAGTTGCTCTGGGGAACGGCATGATTGGAGCGAAGGTTGGGAAGTGGATGGACTCCATGCATCAACAAAGATGGCAGGAGCTAGTCACTTGCAAACAAGCTCGGAATGCAATGACCAGCCCTTTAGGCAGGGAAGCGAGAAAGGTACTTAGTTATAAACGGAGTTCCCTAAGCTGGATAACTGCCTTGGTCACAGGGCATGGTAATTTTAAGGCTCATCTGGCCAAGATGAAAATCGGGGAAGATGACGTTTGCAGGCTATGCCTGGAGGAGGCCGAGACGGCAGCACACATTGTGTGCTAATGTCCAGCACTGGCTAGCACGAGGTTGAGGATCACAGGCAGGCACACGATAAGTGTAGAAGCCATGAGTGAACTCAGCTTCAAACAAATGCTAGCAATAACACGGGACTCAGTGATGAAGAAAGAGGTTGACAATTATCAGTCGACATCTGGAAGTCACTGATGACCGGGAGGGGGCGAAAAGGGACCCAAACGTTAGTGGTCTGCTTCGGCTATCCCCCAGAGTATATAATAATAATAATAGAAACGGCATGCCGTCTATCTCATTTGTCAAATGCCATGTTCAGTTTGGCATTTGACAGTTAATTTAAGCTTTCTTGATTTGATGGGCTACAGGAGACACACAAGATATCGTAATAATAATTTTCCTTGCCCCAATAAAATTTGGCAATCACATAAAAAGACGACCAGCGAACATACACAACACAATCAAGGTTAGAATCGAAGTTTAACGGAACGGTAATTTGTCATTTTGAAATTTGACCAGTGCCGCAAATGTCAAATATTGCGCTAAGACTAAAAGTGAAAGCGTTTAGCTCAGCACAAGCGTTTCTAGAGCAAATTACTACACTGCACTTAGTGCTTCTCAGTGCTGTTGTTTTGGAAACGCAGCTATGGTTGACTGGTATAAGTTGGGACAGTCCGCTATGCCTGCTACAAACAATGGTCCATCGCTGTCAGTTGCTATCGTGAATCGCATTCATAATAGCTTTCTAAGCCATTTTCTACCCAACGGCATATACTATACTAACTGTTATACCCACAGATACATAATAGGCTGGTTTTTTTTCAAGATCCATAAAGAGCAGAGCAGGTTAAGACCACACAATTACACTAACAATTTGATCTGAGTTGCTCTCGATAGAACGTTAGTGCAGGATTTCTACTCTGTTAAATAGTTCCACATTTGAAATGCAAGTGGCGCAGGCGTCGAAATTTTAGACCAGTTTACAGTTTGGGAAGCACACAAAGTTCATTTCTTGCTAATAAAATGTTCGTTTTGTATAATTATATGGAATAGTAAACATACAAAATAATTTTGCTGCCTAAAGGAAATTTGTCTGATTGTATATGTACTAAGGATTTAAGTTTTCTCTTGAACTTCTAGTAGACATTTGAACTTTAACTAAACCAAGACACACTCCCTTAGCAAAGACAGAAACTTACTCCGTTAAATTGCTCTGGATCGTTTTTTTTCGTCGCTTAACCTGCTCTACTCTGTACGAAAAATGATACAAAGTATCTACACTGCATGCAGATACATCGGAACATGGATATGTCTTTGGCTACCGACTGCGTGGAACCTGTTGTGTTGAAGATATCGACGTAAGTTTTATAAAGATCCCAGTATAGTTATACTGGATGAATTCATTCGACAAAACACGTCCCACGCTTTCGGTAGGCATAAGATGTACCGATGTATCTGCATGCAGTGTAGATACTTTGTATCATTTTCAAGACATACCGTCCCGCATAGTGTACAGGAGAATACACATTAACCCAACCGTTGCCCCGTGTGTGGATCAAGCGATCATACACTCTACATATTTATATGCGCCTGTGCTTCGTTAGTACGTCACTCCACGATCGATCACGTCAAGCCGCGGTCTAGCTAAACACACTTACTATTAGATACTTAGATAGTACTCGTCTAAGTCTAAAGACGGTAAGCGCGACAACAAAATTTTATTGCATTAACGTTTACGTTATCCGCGCTGCACAAACTGCATCATCTGCACTATTCTCCTCACTAAATCAGAATTGTGCACTGTTAGTTGATATATCATCGATCGTGATAGTACGCGGTATGCGCGATACAAGTACGGTCGTAAGTTCCTTACATCCACGGAAAAAACATGTTGGTGACCTTGGTGACACTGATTTCAGTCGGCTGGATGGGATTGGCTATCACAAGAAAGGGGTGGATCCGCCGCGGAAGTGTAGTCCAAGGTCCGTGGAGCAAGCATCTCTTTCGCACTGTCGCCGATGACGAAGCAACGCCCATCCATTGAACTTCTTCGACTCAACCGTCTCTCCATTGCCTGCATACGAGTGTGTGTGTATGTGTGTGTGTGTGTGAAGTTGAAGCTATTGTATTTCCCGACCTACCCCAACGATTTTCTTACTGAGTCAGGTTAGTGACTAATTGATGAAAACAAAAAGATTGCTGTGAAGGAGGAGCCATAGCGCTGTGCACGAGTGAGGGAGACAGGTTGTCTGGATGTGGCTGGTGTTGTGAGCAGATTTGAATCACGAGGGGATGGCAGTTGAATGATGTTGACTTGTTTTATGGGTGCCTGGTTGTTTAGTCAGTTCATGATGCGAAGTTTTTCGGTTTTCGTGAGTTCCCTTTGATGACTGACTCGGATTGACTGAGGATCGGCCACTACATTCATAGAACTCGGAAAAATTTTCAATGGGCTTGTTTCCTCTTCTGACCCCCGAGTAGAAAAACAGACATTTCGTGTGACGGACAGATTTTCAGGATGACCCCCAGCTATAAGACATATCCATGTCAAAAAGCGCACCTAATGGCAATGGCTTTCAATTGCCAATCATTATCCACTGTCTGTGGGTGACCCGCCCAAACATAATTTTGCCCACCCCACCGGTAACGTTGCACTCGTTACACCATTAGCCCCATTCAGAAAATACCCAGCTTTAGTAGGTTTGGCTTCAAGAGCGTGACGATATTTACGTAACGTCACGCAAAATTTATTCAGACCCCCAGCCAAAAAACATGTCAAAAAGTTGTTGTTTTCTGTAGGTGCTCTTAGTTGGTATGTGCAATTGTGTTGCCTTTCCTTGAACAAAGACTCCACGTTGGGCGCCAAATGATTCAAATGTTAAATAAATTTAAATCTCTTTAATCATTAAAACGTTTCAAAAATCCGTCTGCTAGCATAAAGTTGGAGCGGAGAAATGTCTCTCAACAAATTATATTATAATTTAAAATCAAAAGACTTTTTAATTTGGATCAAAATCTGAACATGGCCTAAGTTTCAAGGATAGTCCCAAAGAACATCAACTTTGGATCCTATATCTTTCCTCAAAATTCCGTTGCAATGTCCTCGCTCATTTCAAACTAAAAATATTCCCGAAACTTTTCAAATGCCGGAGCAATTTAAGAAAGGTGGACGGTTAATTAGGATTCATTCGCTCGAAACTTTTTCGAACTCTCGAGATTCATCCCGAAACTTAATTCGAAATGTGTCCTTAATTCGTTTGGCATCCACAGCAACTATTTAGTTCTTCTAAATGCTACCTTTTTTCGACTGGGTCGTCTGGTCCTCAGGTTTAAGCTATGCATACTATCGATTTCCCAGTTCCGAACGTTCTTGGCACAGGCTCAAAGTTTTCCACATAGTTCCTTGTTTTTCCCGTCTTATTCTCAGGAGACCGTGTATGAGGAAACATTTTTCCACTGCTCCGAGCAAATTCGCCGTCAATCGATTGAAAAGTGAAGTTAGGAAGTTCTGCGAAAGGAGGAAGTTTTGCTCACCCGTATACCTATTTGCTAAAATGTCTTTAACAGATGAAGGCAGCAAAAACAACGAAATCCATTTAGCCTGCTACCTGGAAAGATTTAAATCGACATCAAAATACTCGTACCATGCTCTTCCATGGGCTGAAAGCAGGCGAACTGAAGCTCCTTTTGCAACGCAAAATGCACTTGACAGCGAACACTCCGTTTGCTCGCCTCCTGACGAAATTAATATTTTTCTCTCCGTTGAGTCTTTCATATTTTCACGTGTTGTTGTGCTTTGTTTGCACTTTAAACTTCTCGAGTGTTTGGGAGGTCAGGATCGGGTCAAGAAGGACTAAATGAAATTTAGCGCAACATTCACAGCATATTGATCAGGAGAGGCGGCGCGGCGTGGCGTGGCGGCCGGCGGCGAGCTACAGGATGCACTGAAGGAGCTGTCGTTGCCGCCACTGTTGCAGTCGCTCTGTCGCATTTCACTCAAGCCGGAAAATTCAATTTAAATTCAAAACGTGAGTCGACTGTAGTGCAGATGAGTTTTTCTTTTAATATGTCCAAAAACAATTTCACACGAATTGTAGACGCTGCTACAATTGCCAGGTCACGTTCGGTACGCCATGAAACAACCAATCGTCTCTGCAACAAAAGACGAAGGATATTTGTCTGGAAGTTTCGAAGTTTCGACTTTGGTGCCATTCAAGTGGAAAAAATTGGTTTTTCTTTGATGTTTTCGGAAATCAATCAATAATTGGGTGTACATGAGAAGCGGTCGGAGATTTGACTTGGGTAATTTAATTTTTAAAAGGTTGTTAGATGTCATACCAGTCCAGGTATCCGACCTGTCACTAGTCTAGCTATCAGATCTCCCATCAAAACTGCTATCGGACGAGCTGTCAGTACAGCTAGCAGGTGGTAGTCTGATAGCTGAACTGATTACATGTTAAAGCTGAACTGGTGTGACGTCTAAAAACCTTTCAAAAGTCTGGAAATTGGGGTCTTTCTTGATTCTTACTTATTCCTGTTTCAATTTTAGTAACTTCCACGTTAGGTTAGGTTAGGTTGAATGGGCTGCCGTTATACGCATAGCTCCAATGAGTCCGTTGTGATTCCACCACTGACTCCACAATTAGGCCTGTTCGATTATTCAAAATAATCGATTATAATTATTTAAAATAATCGATTATTTTCGATTAATCGATTATTTTGTTATATAGTGTGAAGAACAAAAAAAACTGCTTTGACAAATTATTTTTTAAACTGTAATAAGTACTTTTTTTTAAATATTTCAAAATCACTAGCTGTAATGAGAATAAAATCAGTAATTTTGAATAAGCTGAGAAGAAAATATATTTAATACTTGCAAAAACTACTGAGTACTAAATATTACTTTATTACTTTTTTCAAATCGTTAATTTGGTTGAAGGAACAAATCAACTCAGCTTCTGACGACGCAGTCAAAGATCAACTTAGAGCTGAATACCGTTCTCTTCAGAAAGGCGTGTGAAGAAGTGTAAGACGAGACAAACGCAATAACATCAATGCATTAGCGGCGAAGGCAGAGGAAGCGGCTTACCGTGGTTACAGTGGAACCCTTTACAAACTTATCAAGCCATTAACTGGCAAATCTTTTGCAGCTGAACATCCCGTGAAAGATAAAAACGGGTCCCTGCTGGTCACTGATGAAGACCAACTGCGACGGTGGAGAGAGCACTTTGTTGAGGTCTGTAACGGACGGTTTGGTGGGCATCCGAAAATGCCCGTGGGGACGGAGCCTTAGTTAGCATAATGACCGTGAAGGTCGGGCCGTGCCATCTGGCGAAGAAAAAGGCCCCTCAACGAGCTAAGCAGCGGCCTATGCTTGCTGTAGCTCAGTTCGGGAGATGGGGGTTTTCGCCGCTCGTTGCCCCTGTCCTTTACGTATTAACAAAAATTCATTGGCCTGGGGAAGACCACACAAACAGGGGAGGTAAAAATGGGGAATAAAAAAAAATTGTCGATAAGGATGGAATGGTTGGCGGACGGATTAGGCGCCCACGCGGTCGCACCTGGGTCCGGGCGTAATGGGACCCCCGGCCTCTGGTTTCGTACCACCAACAGATCACTGCCCATCAGGTGCTGCTTCGATCTGCCGGTGGGAGCAGCACTACCAGACCGTAATATGGTTCGTTACAGGTGGTTCATTACACACTCTTTAAAACCAAAAGACTTCTCAATGCAGTTAACCAGAGAGTATAAGGCAGCATCAACCTTTCGAGTACGCTGTGATGATGATAGACGGCGTGCTGGAATAGTCGGCCGCAGGTGTGTATCAATCGAGTCTTCCAAAATTGTAAGAAGGGTCCAAGATAGGCTAATTATTCTAAGGTCGTTCGCATACACATGTGCGCTTTTACCCGCTCTACAAATAAAATAACATCGGTCACTGACCATGCACGAGGAATGTAGGCTAATTCCAGGCAGCCCGTGAAGATGGTATCCAAATATGGATAAGCAATATACATACAAAACGTGCTGCAAGTTTGCTGGAATGATGCCGTCTGGTTCAGTTGCCTCTTAAATGCTTCGAAGCTTGATTTTTTTCTTCTGAGAGAATGGATGTAAAATCACAAGGAACTGTATGTTCCTCGCCCTCAGCGAAGCTGATTGGATTCAGACACACACAGCCCTTACTCGAAATAGTTCAAGATCAATTCTGCTTTAGAAGAGAGCTTGGCATAGGTGAGTCCATCTAATAGGTGGGTTTGTGGAAAATATCTTACGATAAGGCGGCCGACTTTATCAAAAGTCAATGCGGGACATATGTATGTGTCCACCTGTTCAAAAATGATATTCGTCCATTGTCATGTTCTGCCTATTAACCCATTAAGACCCAATATACGCAACATTCCACTATGTACGTCCACAATTTAGATAATAATAATTTTTTTTTTTATAAAAAATGTATTTAGACAATATTAATGAGCTGTTTTTTTTTCAAAATCGGGTCACTATTTCCATTCTTGGGACTTAATGAGTTAATGCCCGGCCTTCGCGTTTGAGTGATCTTTTTGGTCTTCGATTCGTTGACTTGTAAGCCCTACTTCACTCGCTGTCTTGTCCAGCTCCTGAAATATTCCTTTCGCCACCAGCGTCGAACGAGCCAGTGTATCTTAGTCGTCTGCATACGCCATTAGCTGCGTAGATTTAACGAAAAGTGTACTAAACACGAACAAACTAATTTAAAAACTAGGGTATAAATAGACCAGGACGGAACGATGAAACTCATGAAACCTTGCATTTGTTCAATCAAAAGAGTGTTTCCGATTGACTAGGAATTCCTGAATTTGGGTCGACTGATCGACTAAAAAAACGCACGCTAGCTATATCATTCATGCATGCAGCGTTTAGTCGACCAAATTTACGAAAAGTTCACTTAATTGACATTCTTGTGGCTAGGGGGTGTGAGTGTGAAGTTCTGAGGGTATGTCGAAATAAAATAGAAAACAAACAAAATCAATTTACTTAAGTCTTCATTTATTTTTAAAATCATATTTCTCACACGAGTGGCACTTGTTTACTAATTCTGGATTTCTGTTGAGAATGTCATGAAAGTTTTCACAACTGCCCGTATTAAATTTTATTTCCAGCATTGCACGTAACGTTTCAACTTTAAGTGACGATTTTTCTGAGGTCCATAAGGCATTTATCAACGAAAATACTCGTTCTGTAGGTGCGTTCGTCCCTGGCAAACAAAGAAGATACTGGACGATGGCCAGGCAATTTTTGAATGGCATTCCGCTTTCTTTAAAATTTTCGAACACCTCCATCCATCGCTGCTCTGTACTGCTCTTCGTCTCCTCCCACCTCTTTAGGACATTGTTGCTCACATAATTTGATACGTAGCTTACTTCGTCGAACAAGCTATCTTCGTTTAAAGTTGCAGCCGTTTTCGGCATCTGCGTCAATAATTGTTGATATGTATTTTGTACATCAGCCCATTTCAGACTTTGGTTTAATTGAATCCAAGTACATGTTTTGAATTCATCGTATTGATAAATATACTTTTCCAAGTACTGGATGAAATTGTGGTAAAAGTTACGAATGTGCCCCATAAAATAATTTCTGTCGATTTGACCACTATCCACAAATTTTGTTAAGTCATTTTTGATAGTCAGAGGAATATAATCTTCTTCTAATCGGTTTGTGTACTTATCTTTTAATTCCACAAATAAGTGCGAAACTTCGGTAAAGCTAGTTTTGTCTCCTTCCATCATTTTTACGGAATTATTAAATATTGATGCTTGTACATGGATAAATTACAGCCACAGCTCTGAGCATTCATTAGAAAAAAATTGGTGTAGAACAGCAGGGCACTTTTCTTGCGATAGAAAGTATGATTTCAATGGCAAATACATTTGTAAGATTCTTTCAACTGCAGGCGCAAGTGCAAGCCATCTTGTTTTGCTATATCCTAGCATTTTTTTCTATTGCACCTCTGCTTCTTCGCAAAAATCTTTTAGATTTTCAACACGCACAGTATATATATAAAAGTATGAATAAATCTTAGCAACTATATGCTCCACGTCTACTGGTAATAAATCTGCCGCCGTTTGAATGGCATTGTGTGCAATATGTGCTGCGCAGCCCACACCGATTATTTGTCTTTTTAAACCAATTTGGAGTTTTTTAAAAACGTTACTCTGACCCTGACGTTGAACGCCTTCGAAATTCGTATTGGCGTTATCCGCACAAAATCCAACAACTTTCTCCTTAACATTGTGCTTTTCAAGAATCTCCATTAGGGAGTCGTATATAATATCTGCGGTTTCGCCTGGTAAATCCTTGAGATCTAATATTTTGATGTTAATTCCAGTTGTAGGCTGAAAGTACCTCACTAGCGTTGGAAATATTTTGATGTCTTTGTGGTTTGATGCATCTGTAAAAATACAGATAAATGGCACATCGCTAAGTTCTGTCTTGAGCATATTTGAGGAATATGGCGCAATCACATTTTTTATCAAAAACTTTTTGTATTAATTTGGAAGTGCATTCCATCGACCGAAAACTTTGATTGTGACAAACCGTATGGAAAGCCCACAAACCTTCGGCTTTTGCCAGCTCCGCTTCTTTTTCACCGTACTTTTCTTGTCGAAAGAAAGTTGTCATTGATGACGATGAACTTGCGGCCGTTAGTACTTTTTTGTGTTTGTCCGATCTCAAATGCCTTAATATATCATTTTTGCCGCCGTGAGCAACAGAAAATGTTCCATTACATTTGTTGCAACGGACTTCCGAAGGTGATATGTGTTTTTGCAAGAAAGGAAATTCTTTTTGCGAGTCCTCGGTGAATTTGCAACTTCGCTTTTTCGTGGTCGGTGGCATTGGGAATGGTAAAATGTTGAAAAAATCACGAGCAAACAAAGAAATTTCTTCACAAACAGCACAAATTCTGAAAATTTACTAAACGTCACTTAATGGCCGCATTCATAAATTGGTGGCGCTATCAGAGTGCTACCATTTCTGTATTGTATTGCAACAACAAAAGTAGGAGCGCTCCAGTAGTAGTTACCATTTATGAATGCAGGTAAATAGTACCGAACTCACCGAACGAATTTAAACTTACGATTCGGACTGCGTGTATAGAACACGCTGACGTTCGCAGATAATTAATATCGCTACGATATATGAAGCGTATTATGTACGGGATTCTACGAGTTGAAGATTAAAGAAATGCGGGACATGCAGGACACATTGGACGTTTTGCGGGACACTTTTAACAATAATTGCAATACGGGACGGTTGGCCGCCCTATCTTACGAGGCCTGGAGGCTTCATCACAACCCTCAATACGCTCTAAAAAGTGACGCCGAATTGCCCTTCGCACTCACGAAACGGGGTAATGATTTTTATAGATGTTGCAATCCGCCTCCAACTTCGAATTTCCACGTTAAATCCGAATCAAATTGTACGCTTCAATAACCCTGAAAGTTAAATGATGATGCTCAACTTGATCTGGCCTATAGTAGAGTCATTTATTTCTTCCTCATTTTCTTCGAAACTATTAATACGACAAAACTTCCTTTTGCAACAACGACATGGCAACCAATCCATTCAATTAACTTTCTCTCATCTGAATTCTTTAATACGTATCTGAAAATTACTATTGATCAAGTCAAATATCCCTTTTCTTTGCACCCCCGACCCATAACAAATACCATCATTTCTCTAAGGATTTGTCCGTAACAAAGTGCCAGGACTTTTTCCCGCACCACGTGCTGCTATCGTCACTCTGGCATTTTCTTGTTCATAAATAAAAGTGGGCAAGACAGGTCAACAATAAAAGTCACATACTAGTATGTGACCTTTAGCACATCGCCACACTACTTTGCAGCCATAAGGGCGGTGATAATTGTTTGCTCGCACCATAATTTTCCGTATAGGGACACAAAGTGAAGATGTTATTGAGTACGAAACCCTCATTTTGCTCATATCTATGGGCAAATGTCCTTATCTCTGTTCTGAGGGAGCTTCGCCCGAGTTGTATGTGTAGGATGCTGCTGGCGACCGTGGATGCTGTGTCGGAAAGGATTTTCATTAGTCTGCAAGACTAATTTCATTTGACCCTTTCGTATTCGAGTGGGTAGGTCAGAATGTAGGTGAGCGAAAGGATAGTAATCACATCAAGAAATTATTTGGTCGAAGCACTATTCAATGTGCAGGAAAAGATAAGATTTATTTGTGGAAATGGCATTGAATGGTCGCGATTCTGAAAACCTGATTTTTTATTGCTGGTTTAGTAAATGACTCCTACTAACCAAGGAAGTGGCAGCAAGGAAATCAAGCCTGAAACGGCAGACTCACCTTACGGGGAAGTACCCATATATCCTTGATAATAACCTTATAGTGTGTAACAGGGGATATATGCCAATCTTCATGTTTCCAAGTACGGACAATTTCCGGGGATTACTGGAGAGGAGTCTTCATTAAATTCACTTAACTGGTGACACCTCTCTGTCAGTGACAGTGGTATAGTGAAAGTTGGTTGAATAAAAGTAAAAAGCAAAAATATCCTTAGAAGATTTTTCTTGATCTTCTAAGTAGTTTGTGAGCTAAAATGCAGCCGTTTGGGTTGCGCAATGCCCCTCAAACGATGTTGAGATTTATGGACAAGGTCATACCTCCTGACATCCGTCATCAAGTCTTTGTCTATTTGGATGACTTCTCGGTAGTCTCTTCATCGTTTGAGGAGCATTGAAACCTACTTCAATGGGTTGCTTCTCTTTGAGAGCTGCCTGTTTAACAATAAACGTTCGAAATGCACTTTGTTATGAAGGAAGTTAAGTATTTAAGATTATGGTACCCGTAGACACCATCTTTACAAGGTAACAATCATATCAAACCTCCCGCTACCGAAGTCTGTACGACACCTAAGAAGTTAAGGCTTGTACTGGAGGTTCCTTCCCAATTATTCGGCGATGACAGCTCCGCTAACAGATTTGTTGCGCAAAGGCTGAGAGTATTTCTGGCCTGGCGAGGTTTGAAACACTTTTAATGCGATCAAGGAGAGCCTCTCCTCTGCACAGTCAAGATGTACATAATTGAAGCAGTGTAAGTTCAAATATATTACGACGGTGCAGAAGCTTCCATTGCGTTTGTCTCCCAAAAACTTATGAGCGCTGTAGCTGTAGAAGCCATAACTAAGCTAAGAGCCTATGTATGTAGATGTCCAGGAATTTGAGGTTGTGACCGACCACACTTGACTCAAATGGTTGATAACCCTTAAGGACGGTCGACTGACTCGATAGGCTCTAATGCTGCAGTGATTCAAATTTTCCATCCGTCATCCTAGTGGCGGACGCCCTATCTAAAGCATTTGTATATTATAAGATATAAAAGACTTAACGAACATAAAGGACTCGATGTCACTTCAAATGCACCTTTAGTCAAGGATGCAATCTAAAAGATTTACTTCTACGGGGTCAAAATTTGTCAAAGCAAATCATGGACAACAAGAAAGCAAATGGATGATGCGTATTTGCATGGGACGGACCGATGAGCATCGCTACTTTTTATATCATTATCTTCCTTAATATTTCATTTACGCAAAACGAAAAACATTTTACTGAAAATCCGTCTTCATCCGGCATCCCTATCACCCTCGTTCCATCAGATTGCCATCTTATATGCCTCTTATATGCCGATAGATTTTCCAGGAAAGAAATGCCACAGCCCTATTACATCGTTTCGGAATCCTCTAAGATGTTTAGGATTGGTGTTGTCACAACACTCTTGGGATCTTGTTTAAAGCATGATTCCCATTAAAAGATACATTACTAAATTTTCCCGGCGACTTTGATGGGAAAACTTTTACGTACGGTGGCGGCGGCACTCACCATGTATCTTATTCTTTCTCGAAATGGCACGCATTAAATGATGTTATTATCCTGAGCCTGGAGTACAGGCAGTGATGCCAGCTATAAGAATATGAATGGAATTTTCTGTGGCACTTTCGTGACAATTTATTATTATTTTAAGTCATACATGCGAATCACTGAGGAATGTTCCGAGAATTTTATAATCCAAGTCCAAGGTTAGGTTAGGTTGAACGGGCTGCCGTGATACACATATAGGTAGGCCACCACTTGTGATACCACTATCGACTCCACAACCAGAGTCCTACCTATTCATTGAACCAGCCTGAGCTGTTGATAAAGCGCTGAAGCTGGCTGATGTTGACATCCTTAAGGTCGTCCAGATCGCCAAAATAGAAAGAATCCAAGGTAATCCTTCTTCTTCTAACCAGGGCGCGACACCCACATAGCTGATGAAAGGTACTCTCCTCCTCATCCTCATTCCCGCAGCTCCCGCAGAGGGCATTGTGTGGAAGCCCTAATCTCCTAGCATTTTCGCCGATCAGGCAGTGCCCTGTAATCACCCCGACAAGAGTCCGTAGGTTTCGTCTATTCAACGCCAGCAGCTTCGCAGAGCGTCTGGGATCGATCCTTGGCCAAAGTTGCCTAGTAACCATACAAGTGCTACCATTACTCCACCTCGCGGTGGCAGTACACTCCGCATCAGCTGATAAAGACCACCCGAGATGGCGATGACTAGGCCCTGTCCCCCCATTAGAGCATCCTCTAGCTAGTCCATCCGCTTTGCAGTTCCGATCAAAGTCACTATGGGCCGGAATCCAACAAAGTGGGATGTCAAAATTTTCCCATCTTCAGGAGACAGTTGCGATATGCGGCAACAATCTATGAGTTTGTAATCACAGACTGAAGGGATTTAATTGCCGGCTGACTATCCGCGAGGACGGTAATATGCCTAGAAGCTATGACATTACGCCCGAGCCAGATAAAAGCCTCCCAAATAGCCGCGATTTAAGCCTGAAGAACGCTGTAACAGTCAGGGAGATGTAGTGACTAGTTTATATTCAGCTTGTCCGAGTACATCCCCACTCGCACTCCTTGAGCCGCCTTAGAGCCATCAGTGTATAAACTTATAGCATTTGACTCCTGGAAAGAGTTAGCTGCCAACTCGTCCCGCGAGGGTTTTTGGCTTACAACATTTTTACCAAACACATACTTGGAGAGAGTGTAATCCGTCACCGCAGGAAGATCCAAGCTGCTGAAAACAGACGAGTGTCCCGTGACTGCCGCCGTAAACTGTCCAGTTTCCCGATGACGATTGGCTACGTTCGAGGCCACTTGCTTCCAGACTGACTGGAACGCGGAAATCAGAAAACCGGTATTGCTACGCTTTACCATAACGCAAGAGCGTAGACTTCCTTAGTCTTTAGCGTGGCGAACTGTATACCCCGGGGATTTCAAGCCACGCTCTAAACTGTTCACCACCCAGGCTTTCTGAATCATGACGGTGTCCACCGCACTATTTGCCAGGCAGAGTAGAAAAACCACAGAAGCCGCCTTACAGTGATGTAAATTTATCTGTAGGAAACTAAGCATCACTGAGTGTCCACCACAGTGGTGTCGATGACAAAGTCCAGTGAGTCGTTCAAAATTGGTCTCCCAGTTTAAAAAACACGAACGACCATGCGTCGCCTGGTCAACTAGGAATGTGCTCGCGTATTGGCTCGCGTCTTTGTCCAATGGCGGGTTTTTAGCTAAGACTTTCGCACTCCCCTTGCATGGGCTCCGTAATGAGCTCCGCGGTGTAAGGGGCTGCTAACCTCAGAAAATCGTCCTTGCTACACTTGCTCTATATTCTGCAGCAGAAAATCCACTATTAGCCAAGATACGAACCATTACACGTCACTCGGTCAACTAGAAAAACAACTCCGACTTTTCGTCCCCCTAGAAAACAGAAATTGGCCCTTTCAGAGATTACGGCATCACTGGCAACAATGATGACCTGTTCGTTTCCCAAATTTATATAATTTTTGGCCAAGTTCCTTTGTCAATATTGTCCAATGAAGTGTCACAATAGTAGGCGGGGATGAAACTTTCAATGATCTGGTGTCGTGACAGTTTTGATGGTCATCCATATCATAAACTTTCTGCATTATGAGACAGACGTGGAGACATAAAAAAAAAAGAAAGTTGGACCGACGACTGACGACCGGCGACCTGTTAATTGGCCGACACACTTTATATACTTAAAGTCCATGATCCTTACAAAACTTTGTGCATTGTTTGCGCTGACTGTTGACTAATGGCTCAATAGAGCACGTGCACGGTTCGGTTGTCCTTTTATCCTTGCCCGTCTTCCATTCAGAATAATGTTGGCCCGGGGATCATGGAAGGGTGCCGGTGCCGGTTCGCGTCTAACAACCCGGATAAATGTTTTGTGTGCAAGTTTCTGGAAAGATTTCTATGTTGCTTTTGTGCTACGTTGTCAGCTCCTTTTTAAATTTGCGGAAGTGTTTGTTCCCGAGGAAATGACAAAAGTTTGGCGTGGGTGTCGGTTACGAATGGGCAAAAATATTTTCTCTATCAATGACCGTGTAACAACATGAATTTCGGGGAAATTTGTTAAGTGATTTTGAACGATGTTTGGAAAGAGCAGGTCAAAACATTTCGCTAGGAATTCCAAGGGTTTTTGTCAAGGACGAAATAGAAAAAAAGCGACAATTTCTTAGTTGTTTGTTGACGTATATGATACTGAAAAAGTCCGTTTTGATACCTACTATATACCTTGTAACGGACATCGGTTACATCGGAAGATGCCCATGGGGACAGAGGCTAAGGGTAGCATAATGACCGTGAAGGTCGGGCCGTGCCATCTGGTGAAGAAAAAGGCCCCTCATCCACCTAAGCAGCGGCTTATGCTTGCTGTAGCTCACTCAGTTCAGGAGACGTGGGCGGGGTTTTCGCCGCTCGTTACCCCTGTTCTTCAAGTATTATGTAATAAAAGTTCGCAGGCCTGGGGAAAACAATACAAACAGGGGAGGTAGAAATGAGGGATAAGAAAAAACTAGGCGATAAGGATGCAATGGTTGGCAGACGACTCACTTGCCCTCGCGTACGCATCGGGATTCAGATGTAATGGGACCCTCGGGTCAGATCATTACTCATCAGGTGCCGCCATCGATCTGTCTGTGGAAGCAGCACCACCAGACCATGGTTCATTACAGGTGGTTCATTACAGGTTCGCCTGAAGCATCTTAATGGCGGTCATGCTCTTGCAAAGACATCGAGCGTTGGACAAGGCACTTTTGCTCGCCCTGTCGGGAGCTGTTGCTCCGTCCACCTTTAATTGACGCACCCTTTGGTGCGGCACTTAACTTGTGCGTTGCTGGTCGATGGTGTATTAGCATCTATGCAGAATGTGGCGTTGCCGTCAGTGTTCACAGGCACAACATTGGTTGGAGTTTCTACGAAAGCAACGATGGGACTTTTCAGTACATCTTCTGCGAGTGTGAGGCACTTACCCGTCGCCGCTTAGAGAGTCTTGGTTAGGCCTTCCCTGACGCGATAGCTATTGCCTCATTCAAACTTCCACCGCTGAGCAGATTCGTTAGCTCGAGCAAACTCGATCGTCGACCTAGGATCTCCAGGGCTATTGCAAAATAGACCCTACGGTCGATCGAAATGCTTGTGGGCCCTGTGGGCCCACCGCCTCTTACTTGGTCTTAATCTTAGGCAATTAATACAAGTGGGGACCGTTGATATGTGGCATCGATAAAGCCGCCACCGAACCTAGCTACCAAAAGTATACTTGTTTCGAATAATCCTATATGCATACAATAATAACGTCCTATTTGTTTTCAAGATGCTACATTACTATAATTTGAATTCGCTAGTGAGGCGAATACAAAACCACAATAGATATTGCATAGTCCATTTGCATACAAAAGGCCAACATAAACACATTTCTCAGATCCTGCTTAATTTACATATTTGGAAACTCAATACGAAACAGGGAGAGAGCGTTTCGACCCAGCAATTCAAATAACCAATCAATCAATTACTAAACTACTACTCAAATATCTTCTGAGCCTAAATATTCAAGGTGAGATGTTATGGGCATTTCATGCATGTAAGTATAAGCACACATCAACCACTCTCAGGTGATTTTGCTGTTGGGCTATTTACTTATTTGCGGTGACGGTTAATGCACATGGTCTGACTATATTAAATCGTTATCTTTCCCGACTTTAATTTCCTGTGAATTTTAGTGCATTCCACAGAAATTTTAATCGGGACTCTGGTCATGATCATAATATCCTGACAGCATCAGCTCTGATTGGACCTTCTCGTAAATCTGAAATTTATTAAAGGTCGAAAATTACATTTGGCTGCAAAACACCTTAACACCTTCGAGCCCATGAATTTTTAATCACAGGGCGAATTTTTGCAACAACAACAAGACCATAAGAGACAAGAAAGGATTTCTCGCCATCCATTCACTGGCCCGGATTTAGATGTTTTTAAGACACTTGCATGATTACTATTAGACGACGATTTAAGGGCTTTTTACACGTTAGACCAACCAACGGTTAGACTTATGAGACCAGCCATTAGACCACGCACTAGACCACCTATCAGACTTCGCATCAGACCAGCTGTTGCAACAATACCATCGAGTCCCTTCAAAAAGAGCTCCATGCTGCAGAGGTCACCCCAGCTAAGAATATTGCCCGTTGTAACGACGGGGCCTCCTGGGAAGTGGAACATACCAACTTGCGAAGCGGATATGTTCAAAAAACTCGGAGAGTAGATGTAGTTCGTCGAAACTAACACCAACATTCGCAGGGCCATTAAAGCGAAAGTGAAAGATATTCCAATTAAATATAACGGATCACGGCTGTCAATCAACTAAAATAATCCGACGAAACCAACCCCGTCCCTAGCAATCCTAGGACCGACAGGGGAATCCAAATATCGCCTAAAGCTAAAACTATCCCAGACGACAGGTTAACGCGCACCAGAGAAATAATTGTCTATGTCTACTGCACTGACATAAGGGAGTATCCGAGTCATACGTCCCCCTTGTGAAATGGCCTTTTAACGACCGAAGTCGAGGGAAATTCTCTTTGAAAATGCGATTCCTCCGAACCTTCACCCATATGTTCCGACTCTAGCTGGTCGACTTGTCCAACACCATCAGCTTCTTCAAGTCCAACACCATAATGGGTTAGTGCCTTGCTACTGTGGGCTTACCGGCCTCCGAGGCTACAAATTTGCTACTGACTTCTCAACAGCCGGAGTGATCTTTCATTCGATACCTTTACGCTTGTCTACATGATTAAGGGATCGCATTCCCGGGCACAGTTTAGCCCACTGCCTTAAACGAGGAGCATTGCAATCCTTGCTCCTGCTTTTACGGGGACCGTGCTTACTTTCCTTGGTCAGACCGTCGCGTCGTCCGACTGCCGAACTTGTAAGACTAGTTGACTGGGTACGTGGGACTGTCAGGTCACAGAGCTATATAGGTAACAGTGCAGGACTTTTCCGCCAACTTTGCACCTATAGCAATCAGTCTAATTGCTAGCCAGAACCTTTCCGCAAGTTTGGCGGAAACCCAAGGATTAATATCTGCTTCCTTGCAGAGTCGCTTGAAATAGTTTCGATTGATCTTTTTCATTGCCTGCTTTAGTAGTCCGCGTGAAGTCCTGTATTATTGTGCCAAGCTGTCATAGTCTGGTGTCTCTCTTGATCGCAGGCTCAATTTGACTTACTCTTAGACACTTGTGGCTCAGCCTTGCAATTTCTTCATTCCACCAGTAGTTTGCTTTTCGACTATTGGAAGACTTTGTCCTTGGCATAGAGGCATCACACTATGTATGTACCTGCTTTATTAGCTGCGACGCCTTTTGTTCTGCATGTCCTTCAATGGCTCCCTTTCAGATGCAAGGTTTCGATGAACGCTTTCCCGTCGAAGTTTTTAGCAGACCATCCGGTTTATTGGTGTCATTCTTTTTTTGTAGTATTCTGTTGGTAATGGTGAAGTAAGTGGCCTGATGGTCACTGTGGGTGTAGTCCTCACTCACACCCCATTCCATTGTCGATGCAAAGGAGCTACTGACAAATGTAGGGTCTATAATGGAGCCTGCACTTTCGCTTCTAAAAATGTTACCACCGTCTGTATTCATAAGGACGCCTTCCAGTTGTGAAAAAGCGTTTGTAGCTCTACTTTCCCATTCAGTGGCCCACGCATTGAAATCTCCCGCAATTATTACGGGACTGAACGGGCTGGCATCGCTTACTAGTTGAGTTAGCAGCCGATTAAACTCTTCCAGGTTTAGCTCGGTGGGGTGTAGCAGCTGTAGATGTCGTTATCGTTAATTTGCGTTCTCACGAATCCGTTGATTGGATCAGATACATTTTGGAAGGCATGTCTTTCACATGACCAAACGGCTGCCTGTTGGTATTCGTTCGTCACGTAAATTGAGCTGTTTTAATTTTTATCGCAGACGATCGCCATGTCAACGCCCTTTTCTCTTAGTGTGAAAACCAGAGTTGTTCCGGTTTTTTACTTTACATTCTTTACAAGATTTTTTACATGTAAAAAAATCATTTTTTTACGTTAAAGTTTTTTTACGCCACGTAAAAAAATAAAATGTAAAAAACATATTTGTATGAGGAATTCCGATTTCTAATACTTCTGATTTCTTGTTTTCCGTGTTTTATTTTTTGTTCGTCTAAGCAGAGTTAACTTAGAAGATATTTACCGAATCGTTGCTAAATGACTGCGCCTTCTGAAAGCACTCAGTACTACAATTTACTCCCACTCTCGTTGCATATGGCCTTCACAGCCCCCTCTATTCTTTAAATAAGAATACGCTCTAAGTTTTAGTAAATTTTATTCGTTATGTATTGAAATTCATTACAAAGTAAAAGTAAATTCTTCAGGAAAAAAAAAAAACAAAAAAATATTTTATATACAGTAGAGTCCGCATATAACGAACCTCAAGGGACCGGCTGATTTGGTTCGTTATATCCGGAGTTCGCTATAAACGGAACATATAAGGGAAATACATATAGCATTCGTATTTGATATTTAAATGTTGTATTTCATCAAAAGATACAAAAGTAGAAGAATTATTACGAAATTATTTTTATTTTAAACATAGTCATATCAATATTCATACGCATGTACATAATGGAAGTATTTTAAGAAAAAAAAGTTGTCGATTGCTTATTTTTGGAAGTTAAATATGATTCATTTATGTGTGACTCAACTCGCGCAAAACTATTAAGTATGTCGATTGGTGCATTTCAAAGTTGCAAAAAATCGCGAATCTGACCCATCTTGTGAATTACATCGATAATCGGCGGAGCTGAATGTATCGTGTTGTGATATTCTACGGGATCTTCATCGTCGTCGTCACTTTCTGCCGATGAAACACAAAATTTGCTCATCGGTTAGATGTTCGGTGCTAATAAGTTCCTCGTCAACTCGGATCTACTCACTGAACTCTACGTCTATGCCAGGCATCATCGTTTCGCTACTTTGTCTCAGCAACTCAGCAAGTGGAATGTCGTCTTCTGCGTCAAATCCGTCAGAATTGTATTCCTCCAAAAATCCGGCATGAGCGTAACAGTTCGCGATTGTTCGTGTCGAAACTTTTTCCCATGCCATGTGAAGAAAATTTATTGCATCTAAAAGGGTAACAGCTAGCTTGTCTTTGCCGTCGTCAATAGCATGAATCCACTTCGCTAGAAAAATGCGCCTGTAATTGCTTTTCAAGCCATGAATCACCCTCTGATCCATTGGTTGTAACTTCGCACTAGTGTCAGGTGGCATGAAAACCAATTTAATGCACCTTAAATCTTTCAGATCGGGGTGAGCAGGGCAATTATCCAGTAATAATAAAATTTTCCGATCTATTCGGGATAACTCTTTATCCCACTGCCGCAAATAAATAAATAAATAACTGGCGCAACAGTCCAATTTGAACCACGGCCTCGAGATGAGTTAGCATCATCTCATTTTCTAGATCGTTACGGTTTTTGTGCAGAGGTATGTGATCAGCAATACGCTCAACCGAGTTATTTACCCCATAATGGGTACTCATTTAACAGCTGAGTGGGCTCATAGTCCGACACGTAAATCCCCGGAATCGAACCGGGGCCCAGTGCGTTGAAGGCGGACGTGCTAACCGTTGCGCCATCCGGACTACTACTGCCGCAAATGATTCGCAAAAATATCAGCCGTCATCCAGGCTCTAGAATTGGCTTCATAGTCGACGGGTAGATTCCTATTTTTGAAGCATCTCGGATTTTTAGATTTGCCAATGACAAGCAATTTTCTTTTTTCAGTTCCCAATAGATTTGCTGCAACAAGAACCGTTATTCGCTCTTTTGAAAGCTTTCCACCGTACCAGGATTCTCCTTTAAATTTTAGTGTCTTGTTTGGCGTGAGCTTATAAAATAAGCCGGTTTCATTTGCGTTGAAAATGTCACAGCTTCTATAATTTTCTTTAAGCGCTGGCCGTTTGTTTTGTAGCCAGTCATCAACCACATGCTTATCTACCGCTGCAGATTCTCCGATTAATTTTCCGGAAACGATACCATGGCGCTTTTTAAATCATTCAATCCAGCTCTTGCTACAAGAAAATTCGTCATTATCTTCAAGTTTTTCTCCGAACTCGTTCGCTTTCGATTGTAAGGCAGCGCCTGTTATACGGACATTCGAATTTCGCCGTTGCGAAAACCATTTTATAAGTCCTTGATCCAGCAGATAATGTTTGGACTTCTTTAATTTCTTCGTATCCGAATTTCTGTTCTCGAAACTACGTATGATGGTTTCACGATTTTTCCATATTGTAGCTATTGTTGACTTACCCAACCGCAACCCGGAGAATACCCCAATTATACGTATAAAAGTTCGTTATAAGCGGAACATTGGACCTTTTTTTGTAGGATTTGGTTCGCTATATCCGGATAGTTCGTTAAAAGCGGGTTCGTAATATCCGGTAGGAAATGTACTGAATTTATATATTTTTCGTTCGATCATTTGAAATTGGATCGTTATAACCGGAAGTTCGTTATAACCGGGTTCGTTATAAGCGAACTCTACTGTATTATTAGGGTTTGCGTATAAAACAAATTATACACATATCACATCACCTTTTTTAATGTTGTGCCCATGAAGACATTTCTTAAACTTAAGTATTATTAAATAACAATAATTTTTATTTCCAAGTGAATTAAACATATTCTCTTATGGAAAAGAAAACATAATAAATAATGATCACAATTCATAGTCACAAAAGAATTCTTCCAAGATATTTGTTTTTGCGCATAAAGAAAACTGTATATCGATTATATTAGATTCACGCTGACGACCAAGCACTTGATCTGACAGATTACTTACATAAAAATGTGACTGGCAGTTTTAGAGTGATATCTGGCCTGATGAAGTAATTTGGCCGCTAGTGTAAACCTAATGTAATTAAAAACCAGGCCGAAGCTTCGCTTCGTCCCGGAGTCCGAAGCGTATATACCCTAGACTTGTACAGACCTAGTGGTGATACCAAAAGTCCCAATTGGCAACGACCATATGTATTAGAAGTGGGTCTCCTATATGGCCAGTTCATAGGGGAGGTTGGCACTCATTCAGTGGGATCTTGACCATTCTCAAAATCAATTAACTAACCCATTCTACAAATATTTGTCGCAGTTTTCAAGTTGCTAGCTTCATTCTATCGAAAGTTAACGCTTATTTGAAGTTTCACTTGTAGGGGAGGTAGGGGTTCCTTGGGTCGGATCTTGCCCATCATTGCCACCAACCAATTAGATCCCCCTACAAACATTTAAAAAAAAAATTCAAGTCTCAAGCTTCACTCTATCGAAAGTTATCGCTTATTTGAAGTTTCATTTGTAGGAGAAGTAGGGGTTTCGTTGGTCGGATTTTACGTATTTTCAATATTAGCCAACTGGATCATACTACAAACATTTGACCAAAATTTCAACTCGATAGCTTTATTTTGTCGTTAAGCTATCGCTTATTTTAAGTTTCATTTCTAGGGGAGGTAGGGGTTCCTTAAGTCGGATCTTACCCATCTTTAATGCCAACTAACTCAATCTCACTTTAAACATTTGATCAAAATTTCAAGTTGCTGGCTTCATTCTATCAAAAGTTATCGCTTATTTGAAGTTTCATTTGTAGGGGAGGTGGGGGTTCCTTGAGTCGGATCTTGCCCATTTTCAATACCAACAAAGTAGGTCGTACTAGCGACATTTTGTCAAATTTTTAACTTGCTAGTATAATTTTTTAGAAAGTTATCGTAATTAAGGGAATATTTAATTTTTTGAAATTTGTAGGGGAGGTAGGCGTTCCTTTGATCTGATTATGCCCAACTTACAAAACCTTAAGCAGCTTCTCACTTCAAGGTTACATGCCAAAAATCAGGTGCCTACGTCAATTGGTTCAGGAGTTATATACAAAAAACCTGAAAATTAGGGTAGTACGGGGTTCTTTGTAAGAAAATTACCGTTAGTTTCCAACTGATCGATTTTATTTTCCCAGGAGAGTATAAGATTACCCTCATGAGTAATCTACCAAAGCTAGAGCTTTTCACGTTTATTTAATCGGGAGTTATAGATACATTTATGTATTTTACATATGTAGGGGAGGTAGGCGTTCTATTGGCGTGCTCATGCCCATTTTCAATACCATCCAACTAGATTACACTACCAATATTTGACCAAAATTTCAAGGCTCTAGCTTCATTCTATCGAGAGTTATTGTGCGAACGGACAGACAGACGGACAGACAGACAGACAGACGGACAGACAGACAGACAGACAGACATGGCTAAATCGAATCAGGAGGTGACCCTGATCATTTATATAAATACATTGCTATACCTCCGGAGCCTCCTTTAAGGTGTTACATATTTCCGTCGTGACAAAAACAATATACCCTATACTAAAAGTCTAGGGTATAAAAAAAATTATATTGTAACATTTTATAATAATTCTTCTTCATTATCATCACAAACGAAATCCTTTAAATATTCAGGCTTTGTATTTAAGGAAAAGTAAATATGCATTAGTTTTTTGGAACGTTCAAATGTTAGCCGATTTCTCAGTGGAGTATGGATATTGTTCCAATTTGAAAAAACTCGTTCGAGCTGTGCTGATGATGCTGGTATATTTAGCAGCTTTAAAGCTAATTCAGCCAAATTTTGGTGATGAAGTTTTGCCGTACTCCAAAATATCTCGGGTTTTGATATTTCTTTCTGGTATAAAGTTTCAAATAAACCGCTTTTTTCTCTAAAGTGGTGCCAGTCCTCGAGACCGGCTGCACTTAAATTTTTTAAAAGGAAATTACTAATTTGTTTGAACTGAGACGAATTAATCACCGTTTTGTCATAAAAGGGGTGTAAATAAAATGCTGTCAAAGCAATCGTATTCAAAGCCATTTCTCGTCGTTCTATTAGTTTTGGTAAAATCATACTTTTAAATTTTTCTTTTACATTGAATGAAAGCCACATATGAGCAGCGTCAGCTAGAGAAGTATCCATTTGTTGGCATTTATTGATAAGAACGCAGATTGGATCTAACATTTCTTCATGGGCTCTTACACTTTCTACAAAGTCGTCATCAAAAACAAGTTTAGTTATAGTAGTCCTAACTTTCTTTGGTTTTCCATCAGTTATAATTTGCTTAATAACCTGAAGATTTGTGAGGAAGCTTGCGAAGGCGTCACGAAATGAACACCAACGAGTTTCACAAGCAAGCTTGATCCTGTTACCACCCTTGGCGACAATAGAATTCTCTAAATCTGAATTTTTGAATTCTTTTAATATCATGTTTACATTTTCCACCAATTTTTTGTCCGTGACATCTTTGGCTAGTAAATTTCCAATGTGGCTATTACATCTTGAATGCCACAAAACATGCTCGACGTTTTTACCCATTCTGACCATGTTGCTAGCGTTGTCAGAAACAACAGCGTAAAATGTGGTGTTATACATTTCCTTTCCAAGATCAAGTGACTCATAAACGATGTCTGACAACTTGTCTGCTGTCTCTCCTTCGCCACTTAAGTCCCATGCATTCAAAAATGCAGTTTTTCCTTTGGCATTGTGTAGCATAGTGACAACAGTCTTCGTGTTGTTGGATGTGTTCTTCCATCCATCTATGAATAACACGGATTCCCGATGATCCGAATATCAGAACTCCTTCAAACAGTTTTCGTAAGCTTCATCGAGAAGCTTGTTTGAGAGTTGTTTCCTTTTCGGTAAAAGACTCGCATATGAAGGCCTCAATTGCGTTACCATGTTTTTAAAATGTGGTGATTCTATTATATGCAATGGAATTTTGCATCCGTAAAAAAAAATTCGCCACAGCTTTATCAATCTCTTTTTGCTCATCGGCTTTCATCGAATCCACAAAGTTAGATAGCGTTACTGCCGTAGTTGGTTTCTTCTTTTTATTGGAACGTTGTCCCAAAAGTATCGATGATGAAGCTGAAGTACTCGGCGTGTCGGTTAAAATGAACACATCATTGCCGCCACTGGATATCGACTCGAACTAAAAAGCGCCACATTAAGTGAGACCGCGAACTTCTAATAATATAAAGTACTTTAAAATTACCGGAATCAATTGTCCAGAATCTTCAATGATGTATTCCTCAATGCTCGCATCTCCACACTCTGTCTCCGCCTCCGTATTTATGCAACGCTTTCTATATTAAAAATATATAAAGTTTTAGCATAAAATAAAATAATAACCAATAGCCAGGTTTATACCGTGGAACTAAAAAGAGTATTAACTAGATCATAATAGATTTATGTAGTTCTAATTCGTGGAGTGTTTATACCGGCCGGTACTAAATATGGCAAATGTCAGATGTTAGCCTATTCGCTTGGATTTAAGGAGAATTTTAGAAATGAAAAGAGCCAGTAACTTCTAATGAAAAGCGCTTTTATACCGCCGACTCAAACAAAACATACACAGAGAAAAGCAACCGTCAACAACGGAAATGCAAACCCAATCCACAATGCCGCATCGCAAGTAGAGATAAGAGCTAATCCAATCAACTAATCCGACATGCTTACATCATGGAGAGTTAGCTGGGATGAATTAATACTGAAACATAGTTCCGCGATATAAGCGTAGTGAATGGAAAATTTACCTGTGTGCAGCCAACCGTGCACTTGCCGTATTTTGAAACGTCTTGGAACAAAAGTTGCAAAATGCACTATATTTTTTCCCCTCTTTTCTAAGAGTGAAATTCAATTGTTGAAATTGAGTTGTGGACGGCCTACCGCTACTCATTTTATCACTGAAACACCACACGAACTGCTTAAGCGAATATTTAAATACCAACTGATTGACAGTTCTGAAGAAGAAGAATTTTTACAAATTTTACATTTTTTTCCATTTTTTACCTATTTTTTACATTATTTACCACTTTTTTACTTATTTTACCGTAAAAATGTAAAAAAATATTTTTTTAAAATACATGAAAATGAACAACTCTGGTGAAAACACACCGCATCAGACAAAACGTTTTTGTCTCATAAGACAAGAAAAGGTTTTTGCAGGACACACACCAAACGAAACACAGTGAAACTAAACAAAACGTTTTTTTGTCTTGTTTCGTTTGGTGTGTGTTGAGATAAGACAAAATTGAATTTACAACGATGACGTCCATAATCTGCAAAATTTTATATAAAATGACCATATTAATTATATTATATTATATTAAGGGAAAACAAACTTTTGTTTCCGAAAGACAACTGACCGCCTAGTGGCAACGAAACATGTCTTTCTGTTTTGTCTTGCCTTTTTGTTTCGTTTCATGCGGTGTGTGTTGCGCCTATTGCAATGTATGCAATTATTGACAACGACATTTGTCTGAAAACAGTTTGTTTAATTCGGTGTGTGTTGATCATATCCAAAGACATGTATGTACAATATTATCGACAACCAGTCATAAAACCCATCGAAACAAAAACGTTTGTTTCGCTTCGTTTCCTTCGGTGTGTGCTGCCTGATAAGAACCAATGTTCGGTTGTTTCTTGTGACAAAACAAAACGTTTTGTTTTATGCGGTGTGTTTTGAGCCTTATTGTCTATGAGCTTCATTTACGAGATTGCTAAAGAGCCATCTTATATGCAGAATGATAGGTGGTCTAATATGTAGGTTGTCTAATACATGGCCAAACGCGGCTGGTTGGTTTGACGTGTAAAAAGTCCTTTACATAGCTTTCTGCCTGACCGCGAAATTCAGTATTGCCTATTATCGCAGCAAGGAGCGACATAATTTACCCTTTTCACGCCTTCCACATAATCATAACTTGATGGTAGCAATATTTTCGTACATGAAAATATTTAAAATACAAAACAACGGGGCAGAAGAAAAGGGTATTACGCGGTTATAATTAGAAGAGAGAGTTAAAAGGACGAGACCGTAGTGGGATGCGATGCCTTCGGACAAGCTTCACGCAATTTCAAATGAAACGGTCAGCGAACTCGTAATTTATTACCTTTTCCAAGAAATGCTCCCAGAATTTCGTTTTGCAATTGGAAGTTGCTTAGCTGACATCGTCTTTGATGGTAGCCTGAGATGACAAGCTTCTACAAAGGCATCAAAGAGCCCACGGGCGAATATGTGATTAAATGAAAAACCACGTTGTGATTGAAAATGCTTTTTAAAGCGGTTTGTCAAGCAAAGGATTTGGATTTTTGTTCTTTGAAGTAAGCTAAAGGGCTTTCATTCTTCAGGATGGAGATTATGTTATGTCTGTTGTATTTTTCCATTAAAAATTTATTAATTATACTCAACTATAGCCTCCTAGTGGACACTGTCGAACATAATGGACTCTTCCTATATTTCCCAGCCATAAACTTGATAAAAAAAAATTAAATTATGTCGCATATTCAGAATTGTCTCCATTATCTCTCAGATAATAATTTAATGTGAGTACAATTCAGTCACCAGTGAATACCATTCAGTCTGTCAGCAGAATCGTTTCCACGCTAGAGCTCTGCCATTCCTTTTGCATATCCTCCTCTACAAATATCCTCTCCCAGTCCAGAAAAAGGAAACTATACGTAATTTAAAATTTTCTCATTTCCATTAGTTTAATTGCTTGAGTTATGCAATTTGTAGGATTTGTGGTTTTGCCTTGTAATAGGTACAGAATGTCGAAATTATAGTACTCCTTTGAGAGCCATTTCATGAAAATTTCAGCACACTGTAAACGACTTAAGATGAATTTAATAAGATACGATTAGTGAAACACTTTGGATGTTTGATTCTATTTGTGATTACCACAATTGAAATGGCATTCTGCGTTGCAGTTGGGTGGGGTTCAACGAAAATTGGATTTGCGTGTGATTGAATTTAATCCAGTGATTTTAGTTTGGCACCCAATGTGGGTTGAACTGTATAAATACATGCCAGCAACGATCCCGTCTTCTGGCCACTGGGCTACATTGTAACGGGCTCGGCTGAGACATTGCCGACTGATACAAATTTTGCGGAAACGCCGACAACCATGTTATCTTATTTTGTTGGAAAAAATTAAGTAGGGCACTTTTTTTTTGGTTTTTTTAATCCGTAGCGATCGAAAACAGATTTTACAAAAAAAAAAAAAAAATTATTCAAAAGGCTGGACCCTTTTGAATATTGTTTTTCTTTTTTTTTTAGGATTAAAAAAAGATGGTCAAAACTAGAAAATTTGTGGATGTGGAAATCAGTGGCAACCCTGTTTCCTTGCAGTACGACACGGCACCAGATGTCACAATTTTCACCCAAGATACTTGGAAACAGCTGGGTTCGCCTGCATTACACGCATCATCCTGCAAGCCAGTGGATGGGCCAAATCAACACATGCCAGTTACGGGAGAAATTAAAGTTTCTATTTGTTTAAACGGAATCACTCAGCGTGGACGTTGTTTCGTCACCGAAACCGACACAAATATTTTCGGCATCGAATGGATAGATCAGTTTGGTCTCTGGAAACGAGCTCCTACAACGTTCTGCAAACATATCCGAGAAACCGTAGCATCCAGCTCGCAGCAAGGGTTTGACGAAATTATTGGAGATACTCATGTGGCGTTGTTGTTGGCGTTTCGACGGCATAAACTGGTTTCGGAGAATGCAGTTGCCAGCATACTCCTCCTGGGACTCAAACCCGAAACGCCGGTAGTCAAATATGAGACTGACGCCTCAACACACTGCGCTACCGGTTGCCCAGCAGCCGTCTTTCGCGTACGATCTCTCTGAATCCGACACGGAGGATGAAGCGAACGCCACGGTGATTGAAGGGAGAAGTTCACCTTAAACATGTTAAAACTCCTCCAAATCAACCTTCACCATTCTAAAGCAGCTTCTGCTGCGATCCTTCTTCGCCTGGCGAGGAGTGCAGAAGACATCGTTCTGATACAGGAGCCCTGGATTGTGCATGATCTTGTTAGAGGTCTAAGCTCTCCTAACTTTACGGTTTTCTATGTTAGGGGCCAGGGTAAACCCCGGTTTTGCATTCTCGTAAGGAAAACCCTTAAGGCCTTCCTATTATCGCCCTACAGTGACAAGGACTCAGTCATTGTCTGCCTTGAACTCAGAGGCAGGGCGTACTGGATTGTCTCGGCTTACTTGCCCTACGACCAAGTTGGAATTTTCCCTTCAAGTAACCTTAGGGAAGCCATCGCAGTGGCTAGCAAAACTAACACCAGATTCATTCTTGGCTGCGACGCTAATGCCCATCATGACGTCTGGGGCAGTTCCAACACTAACGAGAGAGGCGAAGCGCTTCTCGAGTACTTTATGGGTACGAACCTACTGCTTTGTAATGTCGGTAGGGAGCCCACTTTTATTACCAAGAATAGGCAGGAAGTCCTCGACATCACTCTTGCCTCGGAGGATATTCACCACTTGATCAGCGGCTGGAAAGTATCCGAGGAACACTCTTTCTCGGATCATCGGTACCTACAATTTAGCCTATCTGAACGACCTGCGCTCACTCCACGCACCTTGAATCGCAGACGTACAGACTGGTCGAAGCATCGTGGGACTCTTTTGGAATTGCTGCCTCCGTTACCAGTTCAACCCTCTAACCAACAAGAACTGGACTGCATGGTTAACACGCTAACCGGTGTAATTAATGCGGCGGTATCCTCATCGTGTCCTGCCAGTTCACATACAGGAAAGAAGAAGCCACTATGGTGGAACGGTAAGTTATCCGAGCTTAGGACTACATGTAGGAAGGCCTTTAATAAGGCAAAAGCTTCTAGGCTGGAGTCTGACTGGCAATCCCATAAAAGGCAACTTAGCCTTTTCAAGAAAGAGTTGAGGGGAGCTAAACGCAACTCGTGGAAGAGCTTCTGCGAACACGTGGAAGGTTGTAGCGAGGCCTCTAGACTCCGTAAAACTCTGTCGACGAACCCACCTCTGCCTACTCTTCTGCAGAGGCAGGATGGCTCATGGACATCGTCAAGTAAAGAATCCATTGAACTTTTGCTTGACACACACTTTCCTGGCAGCACGGTGACTAGCTCTGCTGGAGCCTCACTTTCTGGTCATCCGACAGCATGTGATGTTGCGTCCATTCTGTCGAAAGAAAAGATTCTGTGGGCGATCGACAGCTTCGAACCGTTTAAATCTGCCGGACCCGATGGCATTATTCCTGCGGACTTACAGTACTCATTGGATATTGTTTATCCTTGGGTGGAGATCATCCTAACCGCATGTCTCAAAATGGGATATGTTCCGCGCATCTGGACGAAAGTTCTAGTTGTATTCATCCCGAAAGCTGGGCGCAGCTCACACGCGCGAGCTAACGACCTTCGTCCTATCAGACTTTCTTCGACCTTGCTGAAACTATTGGAGCGGCTAATCGATACCTATCTTCGAAATACTATTCCGCCTCTGTTACTATCTTCATCGCAACATGCCTACTGGAAAGGTAGATCAGTGGACACTGCTCTGCACTCTCTAGTTAGTTGTATTGAGAAATCCCTTGAATACAAGGAATACACCATGGTTGCATTTTTAGACATCGAGGGAGCGTTTAATAATATTAAACCTAGTGCGATCATCGAAGCGCTCTTAAAAATGCAGGTTGAGGAATCGCTCTGCAAACTCATCAGTCTCCTGTTAACATCTAGGATTATTAGTACCACTATGGGTACTTCATCCGTCAGTAGATATGTATGCCGGGGTACCCCACAAGGGGGCATATTGTCCCCTCTTCTCTGGAACCTGGCGGTCAATGGACTGCTTTTGAGATTGGAAGAGCTTGGTTTCAGGATGACGGCTTACGCTGACGATGTTGCCGTTGCTGTTTCCGGAAGATTCCCGGGAGTCCTTAGTGAGTTGATGCAGAGTGCTCTATGCATACTCACCGAATGGGCAGGCCACTATGGCCTTGGTGTCAACCCTCACAAGACCGAACTTGTGCTCTTTACTAGAAGACAGGAGCTGCCTCCTGTTGAGCCTCCATCATTGGATGGCAAGCAACTGGCCTTCAGTGATAGAGCGAAGTTCCTGGGCCTTATCTTTGATAGGAAATTGACGTGGAAGCCCAACATCCTTGAGCGGGTGAATAAAGCCACTACTGCGCTCTATTCGTGCAGGAGGGCGGTTGGTAAGAACTGGGGCCTGCAACCGAAGGTGGTTTACTGGCTATACACAGCGGTTGTGCGGCCAATTCTACTTCACGGCATTTGTGTTTGGTGGGCAGCACTAAGAGTGGCGTCCTATTGTCGCCTGTTAAGTAAAGTGCAAAGACTAGCAGCGATTGCCACGACGGGGGCCTTTAGAACAACTCCGTCAGCCAGCTTGGACACGCTGCTACACTTGCTCCCGCTTGACATATTTGGCGAACAGCTGGCGAGGAATACGGCCCTGCGTCTTCGAGAAACAGGCCAATGGCGTACTTCGAGCACTGGCCACGCGGCTATCCTGTGCAACCTGGATCTCCCTCCGGAGACTGATTACACGTCTCCTAAACACGTTTTCGGTAGGAACTATACCAGCCTGATTCCGTCAAGAAGCCTATGGGCTGATAATGTACCCCCTACCTCCAACTCCTTGACTATCTACACGGACGGCTCTAAGACCGAGAATGGTGTTGGGATTGGTATACACTCGGAGGTACTGGGAATTAACTTATCCTACCGCCTTCCCGACTTTTGTAGTGTCCTGCAGGCCGAGGTTTCGGCGATCTCGGAAGCACTGACCTGGTTGAGGAATCATGTCGTGACTGCAAGAGACATTACTATCTATACGGACAGTCGGGCTGCGATTCGCTCACTTGACTCTGTTCTCACCACATCGAAAACTATTCTGGAGTGCCGCTCGGCCCTCATGGAGATGAGTTACTTTTTCAACATTACCCTCTGCTGGATACCGAGTCACAGTGGCTTTGCGGGCAACTGTAGGGCGGACGATCTTGCGCACGAGGGGGCAACCGGTGTCGTCGATGGACACTGCAATGACATTAGAATGCCAATTGCACCATGCAAAGTGGCAATTAAATCTGTGGCAGTGGATAGGGCAAATACCAGATGGCTCAATAGTCGTACTTGCCAAACGACGAGAATGATTTGGCAGAAATTCGACCTTAGCCGATTTGCCTCTTTGCTGGCACTGAATAGAAAGCACATTGGTAGAGTGGTGGGGGCTATCACAGGGCACTGCCCCATTGGTGAGCTCGCATGGAGGCTCCGTCTTCCTCATCATGACTACTGCAGGAGTTGTGAGGATGTGGATGAGGAGGAGAGTGTCTTGCACCTTCTATGCCGCTGTCTGGCACTGGCCATCAGGAGGAAGAAATTCCTGGGCTCCTGGTTCTACTTTGATATTGAGGACCTCAAGGATATGAGTGTGATACAGCTCAATCGCTACCTTGCCAGCACAGGCTGGTTCGGAACTTTGGTTTCTTAGAGAGGTGTTTTTGTTACTGGTGGTATCACAATGGACCCATGAGAGGTCTAAGTATGCTTTGTTGTTTCATGGCAGCCCCTTAACCTAACCTAAGCTTCGGCACGATGCTACGTTTAGTGGCCCAACATTGACGAGGACATCGCATCATTAGTAAAACAGTGCAACGACTGCCTTCGGGCTGCAAAAATGCCAACGAAAACTACTCAGTCATCTTGGCCGATTCCTTCAGCAACATGGAATGGAAAGGAATTTCGAAGTGAACTTTCCAACAAGGAGAGACTGGGAGAGCAATGAAGCCATCAATAACGGTGATTGTTCAAAGACGAACACTAGAGTAGGCTCAAGCGTCTACTCGGCGAATATGGACCTTAGCCAGTGGTATAGATTGCCGAAACATTCGTCCCTATAACAGCTCGAATCACATGCTATACGCATGGCAGCGGAGTCCATTCAAGGAACTTCAATGGGAAAGCTGACGATTTGCGTCGACAGTTCGAAACGCCTCAACCTCTTAGCTGTTCATTGCTTTCAAAAGTTAACGGGGGTCGCCAGTGGCGTTTCGATGACTTGGTTGATTAATGCAGGGGAGTGGTCACTTCGCACCTCTATCTATCCAGCGGAGGCGGCCAAATGAACCCAATCCAAGGCGAAATGCAGGCTGCTCCAGCGACAACCACAAAAAACTGCTGAAAATTCGTCTTTTTGGGTATTCTGTCATTTTTATTGGGGCAATATGTCACGGTGATACATCAATCAATAATTCTCTCCTTTCTTTGTACCTCTATTTTATTTCTCAACTATCAATTTCTGTGAACAAATTTCCGTATATTCCTATTTCACTGGCGACGACGGCGACGCGACGCTTTGTGGTTTGTGTCTTGGCTGAGAGTGGTTTTACTGCAATAATGTCTAGACTGAGTGAGACGAGCATTCTAGGGACGTATACTGAGGGCAACAGTCCCTTAAGACGCGGGGGCGAGCGGGGCCCATTTAAAACCCACTTTGCGTCGTCTGATTAACTAGGAATGTTCCGACAGAAAACCGATTGGTCGACGCCCGCCAAATAAAATCTAACAAGAAAAAAAAACCAGGAGTCCGAAGCGTATATACCCTAGACTTGTACAGACCTAGTGGTGATACCAAAAGTACTAATTGGTTGCATATGCATTAAAAGTGAGTTTCCTATATGACCAGTTTATAGGGGAGGTTGGCAATCATTCAGGAGGATCTTGACCATTATCATTATGAACTAACCCATTCTACAAATATTTGTCGAATTTTTCAAGTCGCTAGCTTCATTCTATTGAAAGTTATGGCTTATTTGAAGTTTCACTTGTAGGGGAGGTAAAGGTTCCTTGGGTCGGATCTTGCTCATCATTGCCACCAACAAATAAGATCATGCTACAAACATTTAAACAAAATTTCAAGTCTCTAGGTTCACTCTATCGAAAGTTATCGCTTATTTGAAGTTTCATTTGTAGGGGAAGTAGGGGTTTCGTTGGTCGGACTTTACGTATTTTCAATATTAGCCAACTGTATCCTATTACAAACATTTGACCAAAATTTTAAGTCGCTAGCATTGTTTTGTCGTAAGTTACTGCTTATTTTAAGTTTCATTTCTAGGGGAGGTAGGGGTTTCTTAGGTCGGATCTAACCCATCTTGAATACCAACTAACCCAATCTCACTTCAAACATTTGACCAAAACTTCAAGTCGCTGGCTTGATTCTGTCAAAAGTTATCGCTTATTTGAAGTTGCATATGTAGGGGAGGTAGGGGTTGCTTGAATCGGATCTTGCCCATTTTCAATGCCAACCTAGTAGATCTTACTAGCAACATTCTAACAAATTTTCAACTCGCTAGTGTCATTCTATCGAAAGTTATTGTAATTAAATGAATATTTAACTTTTTGAAATTTGTAGGGGAGGTAGGCGTTCCTTGGATCTGATTATGCTCAACTTACTAGAACTCAAGCAGCTTCTCACCCCAAGGTTACATGCCAAAAATCAAGTGTCTACCTCAATTGGTTCAAGAGTTATAGACAAAAAACTCGAAAAGTAGGGTAGTACGGGGCTCTTTGTAAGAAAAGTGCTGTTAGTTTTCAACTGATCGATTTTATTTTTCCAGGAGAGTAGAAGATCATCCTCCCGAGCAATCTACTGAAGCTAGAGCTTCTCATGTTTATTTAATTGGGAGTTATAGATACATTTAATTATTTTACATATGTAGGGGAGGTAGGCGTTCTCTTGGCCTGATCACGCCCATTTTCAATACCAACCAACTAGATCATACTTCTAATACTTGACCAAAATTTCAAGGCTCTAGCTTCCTTCTATCGGAAGTTATCGTGCGAACGGACAGACAGACGGACAGACGGACAGACAGACAGACAGTCATGGCTAAATCGAATCAGGAGGTGACCCTGATCATTTATATATGTATATACATTGCCATACCTCCGGAGCCTCCTTTAAGGTGTTACATATTTCCGTCGTGACAAAAACAATATACCCTATACTAAAAGTCTAGGGTATAAAAACATTTAAATAAAAAGCCTTTCCGACAAGTATCATATATATAAACTCAACCTGTGGGCCATATGAGCTCTACATTGGGCGGCACGTATTATGCAACAGATTATATTTGCTAAAACAGCTTTTCTCTATATGTTACGTTCGTAATGGATTAATTCCCTCCTTACTTCCCCATTCTTTGATTCATTTCTTAAGCCCCGATATCTGTGAATAAATTTAAAATTTCACTGCCAAACAATGCAACACAATAATTTGAAAAATTACTTCCACACCTCCTTGAAAGAAAACTTCACAACATCATTTCAGTGTTTGCACAGAATAGCCCAGTCGACAAGTATATTAGCCTTGCAAAAATTGCGAATTTAATGAAACTTGGGGATGTTGTTGGTGGGTGTCCAGAGGTGTTACATCCAATTTATCGAACAAAATTTCCTTGTGCTAACTTGGTGGCGGCCAAAAAACCGCAAAATGTTGGCACTTTTTTCAGTTTTTGCACGATAATCTTTTTACCTTGCATCCTATGACAAAAAGTTGTGAAGATACTTTGTAGAGCGTTAAATTGGCTATAATTTGGACTGGTCAAACTATTTTCTTCGCTCACTACACACGATACAGCGCTTTGAAAAGTGCTCAAAATTCAGAAATTATTAAAAGAAAACTGCAAAAACGCAGATTTTGTATGTTTTTTTTTTTTAATTTTACATTATATATTGATGGAGTTGAAGTACTTATCTCCATTTGGTTTCATTTAAAGACCACCTCCCCCCCCCCCCCGGGGTCTTTTTCCCTTTCCCACTCTGCTTCATCCCACAGCAACATATACTTCCAGAAGACTGGACGAAATAATGCACCCAGCATATTGTATTCACCAGCTTCCTGCAAATTCGACCCAATGGAGATCCTATTCCTTCATGCAGTTAGCGGATGTGACACCACTTCAACTCCCTTCGGGCAAGGAAAGAAGAAACTTTGCAGCCTGTATGAGAGGAATACTTCTTTATCTGCCACAGTAGCTATATTCAAACAACCTGATGCCACCGCCTCCGAGATTTCTGCGGCAGGCGAAAAGTTCATGGTGGCAATGTATGGTGGAAACATGGTAACAGATTCTCTGGACGACCTCCGTTACCATCTTTTTATCAAATCTGTCGCCGCACCAAGGTGTCAACTTGCCAGACTGCCACCTACGAGAGACGCAGCAATCTACCATTCTTTCCGCACCTACCTCCAAGTTCAAACGTGGCTGGGCAACAGTAAGACACCATCGGCTTGGGGGTGGTCGCAATCTAGACTAGGGGTGGTTCCTATTACAACCATTCAAAATGCGGCCCAGGCTCCATCCTGCATATTATTTCTTGAAAATGTAATAAAGAGTGTAGCACTGCAGGCTGCAGCTGCAAAAAGGCTGGTCTACGGTTTGCCACACTTTGCAAAAACTGCTCAGGGCGCGCATGCGAAAATTCGCCAGAGACCGACCTGCAGGAGGAAGAAGCCAAGGACGCAATTTTGGAAAGGGAAGAAAACGACGAATAAAGTCCCAAAACGGATAAAGAATCGAGGGGAATTGTATTTTTTGACTGCAGTCACATTTGGCTGTAGGTACCAAACATTTATTATTTTCGTTCGATTTAGTAGAGTGGGAAAGGGGAAAAGACCCGGGGGGGGGGGGGTGGGTCTTTAAATGAAACCAAATGCAGATAAGTACTTCAACTCCATCAAATATATAATGTAAAATTAAAAAAAAACTACAAAATCTGCGTTTTTGCGTTTTTTTTTTAATAATTTCCGAATTTTGAGCACTTTTCAAAGCGCTGTATCATTGTGTGTAGTGAGCGAAGAAAATAGTTTGACCAGTCCAAATTATAGCCAATTTAACGCTCTACAAAGTATCTTCACAGCTTTTTGTCATAGGATCCAAGGTAAAAAGATTATCGTGCAAAAACTGAAAAAAGTGCCAAAATTTTGCGGTTTTTTGGCCGCCACCAAGTTAGCACAAGGAAATTTTGTTCGATAAATTGGATGTAACACCTCTGGACACCCACCAACAACATCCCCAAGTTTCATTAAATTCGCAATTTTTGCAAGATGTCCCCCGTTTTTCCTACTTGTCGACTGAGCTAGAAAACAGGAACTACAATAATTTTCTAATTAGTTTGTGCACAACTTCGTGCAATATTTCTCGATATTCCTCCTGATTTTGTTGATTTTTATTTTTGTGATCAGGATCTATGGTGGCTACTAGTGAAGTTTCTATTATTGGAAGCCGTACTCGTCTGGTGGCTTGATGGTTGGCCGAGCGACGAGACGTCCTGCGAATAGTAGCCTGACTCTCGACGGTCAGGATTTTTCATCGTTATTTCGCTCCCTCACGATCTGAAATAACAAACAATGTGTATTTTAGGTCCACTCGACGCTCGAATTTATAAACAAAAATCCAATCAAGTGGAATTAGAGCACGCCAAAAATTAATTTCCCACAATTGTTTACAATTCTCTCCAACTGTAAAGTTGTTGGCTGCGGCCAATGTTTGTGTTCGTCCTTCCATGTTCGGGCTGCCTGGGGGACAAACAATATTGTCCTTCAGGTAAGGCAAACGGTAGACACTGGATATATACGTGCATTTTCAAGCGTATCATCTGTAAAGGGTTTTATTCGTCCTAAGTACAGTGCACACTACACAAAACGAAATCTAGATAAATTTGCAAATACCCATTCACACCATGAGATTTTTGAAAGCGAAGGAGATTTGATTTTTCTCTCTCTCTCAATTGCCCTAACCCCTTGTGGGGCATAGCGCGTCAACTGTTCCATGTTGTCCAGTTGACGTTTCGTCGGCATAAACTGGTTTCGGAGAATGCAGTTGCCAGCATGCACCTCCTGCACATCCATGGCCACGAACGTTGTCGTGAACGGGATTCGAACCCGAAACGCCGGTAGTCAGACTGATACCTCAACACACTGCGCTACCGGTCGCCCCAATAATTCAGTGAAATTAAGATGAATTCAGCGATATTGGGACGGTGATGTTCGATTTAGGAGAAGATTTTTCAAATCCGGCCCTAAATATAAATATCATCATCATCGTGGCGCGACAGCCCGACTTCGGGCCTTGGCCGCCTGGATCATTGTCCTCCAATTATCTTGGTCACGTGACCGCGTCCTCCAATTTTGGGAGTCCAGCAGCTGCGCGGCGTCCACACCTACTGAGCTCTCCCAACGAGATCTCGGTCGTCCTCGCAGTCTCGCTCCGTCGACTCGTTCTGCATTCATTACTCTCTTAGGCATGCGATCGTCGTTCATTCTTTGTACATGCCCTGCCCATTGAAGTCGTTGTAGTTTGACGATTTTCGAGACTTGCAGCTCATCGTACATTTCATACAACTCATGGTTGTACCGGATGCGCCATCCATCTCGATCGCAAACAGCCCCGAAAATTCGTCGTAGAACCTTACGTTCAAAAGTGTCTAGCATGTTTTCGGAGGCTTGAGTTAGGGTCCATGCTTCGCAGCCATAGCATAGCACTGGTCGTATAATGGTTTTGTACACGCCGAGCTTCGTGTTTCTGTGCACATGCTTCGATTTTATTATGGGGAGAACCGAGAAAAAAGTCTTATTAGCTAACTGTATCCGTCGCTTGATTTCGTTAGTTTCGTTGGCGTCCCTTGACAAGTTGCAACCCAGGTAAATGAAGTTGTTCACGAACTCGATGTTGAGGTCCCCCACATTGATGCTTGGTTGTGCAGGTGTCCTTGTCACCGATTGCATCATTATTTTAGTTTTACCCTCGTTAATACGTAATCCAACTTCCTGTGCAGCGGTATCGAGCTTATGCAGAAGTTCTTCTGCGTCAGCCAATCTTCGGGACATGATGTTGATGTCGTCGGCGTACGCTGCTAATTGTGTCGACTTGATGAGTAGCGTCTTGCTGTTGTCCATATTCATGGCCCGAATAACGTATTCCAGTGCTAGGTTGAAGAGCGTCGGTGCCAGTCCATCGCCCTGTTTCAAACCAGTGCGTGTTTCAAATAGATCAGTAAGTCTATTCTGAATCCTGACTTGTGAGACGGAGTTGGTCATCGTCATCTTTGTCAGTCGCACTAATTTTGCCGGTATACCAAATTGCAGCATGATGTTGTACAGTACTCCACGATCGATACTGTCGTATGCCTGCTTGAAGTCGACAAAGATTTGGTATACGTTTACGTTGTATTCCCAGCACCTCTGGAGTATCAGTTTGACTGAGAAGAGCTGATCGGTTGTGGAGCGACCAGGTCTGAAACCGCTTTGATATTCGCCAATGATTCGTTCTGCGTACGGTTTTATTCTATTTTCCAGAATTTTCGTCAAAATTTTATAGGACGTACAAACTAGTGAGATGCCCCTGTAATTCTCACACCGCAGTTTATCTCCCTTTTTATGAATTGGACAGATGATGCTTCTGCGCCAATCGTCTGGGATCTCCTCGTTCTCCCATACTCGCAGGAGTAATTGATGTATGGCATCAACTAGACTCGTTCCACCGAATCTTAGCAGTTCAGCGGGAATCTTGTCAGCGCCCGGCGCTTTATTTCGTTTTAGTGACCGCAACGCGAGGTCAACTTCCTCTACTGTCGGGGTGGGCCTAGATCACCAATATCGTTGAGAGCTTCCTGTGTGGGGATGTTAGATGGTCGGTTTAGAAGCTCTTCAAAATAAGAGGCCCATCGTTTGTTAATACCATCGGTGTCGCTGATGATGTTTCCATCTTTGTCCTTACAAAGGCTAGCCCTGGGTTGGTAGCCGTTCTTAATTGTATTTACTAGTTTGTACGCTTGTCTGGTGTTCCTATTAGCTAAGTTTTCGTTTATGTTCAGCAACTGCCCGTCAAAGTATTTACGTTTCTTACGTCTAATTATTCTATTCGATGTTCGCCGTAGCTCGTCATATTTTTCTCTTCTGGCTCTGGTTCCTCGTTGAATCCATTGTCTGTAGGCCTCGTTTTTCGCGACAAGTGAGTTTTTGCATTCTTCGTCAAACCAGTCATTTCGCGCTCGCCGGGCTTTATATCCCACGACCTTTTCTGCGACATCCTTGATGGTACCCTTGAGTTCTTCCCAGAACCCATGGACGCCTGTGTTGCTGATGTTGTGTAGCATAGGTGATAGTTTTTCCTCAAGGGCGGTAGTATACGCCACCGCTGTAGCATCACTCAAAAGCTTATCAACCGCAAAGATTTTGGGAGGGCTGATTCTTGATTGGTGCACTGAGGAAATTCTACATCTGTAGGTCGTCTTCACCAACTGATGATCTGAGTCGCAGTTTGCTCCTCGATAAGAGCGGGCATCCATGCCACTAGACGCCCATCTCCTGCAAATGAGAACGTGGTCAATTTGGTTGACGGTATGTGCGTCTGGAGACTTCCAGGTCTGCTTGTTAATGCGTCGATGCGGGAAACACGTAGAGCTTACGACTAGATTCCTGCTGCAGGCAAAGTCGATAAGTCGCTGGCCGTTATCGTTACATTCTTCATGGAGGCTGTGGCCTCCAGTGGTCCCCCGGTGCCAACTTCCATTTCCGACTTTCGCGTTAAAGTCTCCCAGTAGCAATTTGACGTCGTTTGTTGGAAGCGAGTCGAAATCTTTTAAATAATTGGATAATCTGGTAGATTTAGAGTTTGGTAGATTTGAGGGTATTTTCCTATTTCACCGGGCGACGCATCGTGGTTCGCGTCTCTTTGTCAATATTGGTTATAACACAGTAGCGAATAGAGCGAGTGAAGGGCGGTATACCCTCAGGTTGGAACAATTTAAAACCCACTATTGGACGCGAATCATTATGCGTCGCCCGGTCAACTAGAAATGTTCCGATTTGGGGGATTCTCGATATTTTGTAAAATATAGTATGGTGTGCATATGATATAAATCATGGTGCATCCTTTACAGTTTGTGACTAGGCTTGAAGCTTTATAAACAGAAGATTCGCCCTGAATCCATCCATATTCTTGATATATTTAAATAAAAATAAATAACTGGCGCAACAGTCCAATTTGAACCACGGCCTCGAGATGAGTTAGCATCATCTCATTTTCTAGATTGTGACGGATTTTTTGTGCAGAGGTATGTGATCAGCAACACGCTCAACCGAGTTATTTACCCCATAATGGGTACTCATTTAACAGCTGAGTGGGCTCATAGTCCGACACGTAAATCCCCGGAATCGAACCGGCGCCCAGTGCGTTGAAGGCGAACGTGCTAACCGTTGCGCCATCCGGACTACTTGATATATTTAGGATACCGAATAAATAATGCTCTATGGAAAATATTCCTTTTGTCTACCATAGACAATGGACGTCATCCAGAATGAGCTCATTTCGAATGATGCCCACATATTGGATTCTTCCGAAAGCGATATGAGGTGACTGGTGAATGTAATTAGAGGAGGTTTGGAATATCAAGGGCTGGCTCCCAACAAGCTTGTTCCACCTATTTTTATGTGCGTATATACCAGACAGGATTCGTGTTATGGCTTTCACTACTTTACGAGGTGGCGCTCCATTCGCCATGTCTCTGACCGTTACCGAATCGTCCACATTTCATTCGGGGACCGTCTGCATAAACAAGCAATTTTTACCAATATTATACGATCGATTCGCATCATGTGTGCAATGAGAAATGGTCTTCATAAAAAATAGGTTTTGGCCAGGGTGACAAATGCAAAATGTAATGGTCCAGAAGGACTCATAATGTCGACAAAGCATGTGATCAATCGACACAAAAAAAGGACTTTTTGAGTATGTAGCAAGTAGCAGCGGTTCTGCTAATGGGATTGGCACACAGAGTGCTTGCCAATCGTGCAATGGGTTAAAATAAAGACAGGATAAAAAAAAAGAAAAACGTATAAATAAATGGACAAATAGATAGCCCCATTCTGATTGCATAACGATACAGGCAGCGCATCCGTATCGCTCTCCAGAATATTATTTGCACTCTATCCTGTTCGATATAAAATCCGTATGACGAAGCGCTAGGATATACATCCCATAATGGTATATACGAGTTTAAAAAATATTGCAAAGTCCATAGCCGGAACCTAAAAATGGCAATGCCAATACATGTTTCAGTGGCTCTTTTGAAAAGCTGCTACGGTTCAGATGCTTTCACGAATGCCGTAAAATACTACGAATATTGGAAGTTAGTATGCATCTACTATCACTTTTCCCGCTTGGCTTTTCATATTTTGAAATTACGTATAATGTTCAGTATTGACCTCAGTGGAGCGAAAATGATGAATGAATTTACTTCTACAAATATAACACTTTTGTGCTATTGTCTCTAACGAGTTTCTTTTGTTTCTTTTCTTTTATGTGTTTTTGAATGTTTCAGGAAGTTTGTAATGCTTTCTGCATTGTTTGTTTGTTTGAGTCCAATAAAGTGAACAGCTTAGAAAATTTATGTAGTCGCAAAATTATACGAGTATTTAAACCAGACCGAAGCGTACACACGCCACACAAACCCTCGTCGGACGCCGCGTAGTTGGGACGCTAAGCGACATAAATCGACGCCACCTTGCAAAATATGATAGAGAAATGCCGTTTGGTACGAATGTTGGTGGGGCCCAAACTTTCAATTTAAGAGATGGAGCCACCTTGGACCCCGTGGCAGAGCGGCTGTGCGGGCGAAAAACCGCGAAATTTGAGCCCTTTTTTTAATATTCTCCTCGTAACTTCTAAACGGAGCCTCGTATCGAAAAACTTAATAGTTTGTAAATTAAAGAGCGTCAAATTCTACATCTAATGCATTGCTCAAAGTTGAAATTTGGTTTAGTAGTATAATCAAAATCGATGGTCGAAAAACGTCACTTTTTGAGGCTTTGGAGAAAAATCACACATATCGCTTTTCAAGCTCACATATCTCTGTAACGGATACTCGAAATGAAAAACCGTACAAGTAAAAGTTGAAGATATTTTGATTTCCGGTTTAACGTGCTCAATACTTTTCAAATCGGTTCATTTTTAGTGTAGTTGTGAGTGAAAATGCTGGAATGCTTTCTTATCGATTCCAGCTTTAATAGCTCTATTTCGGTAAGTATAGTAGCTGAAGTTTTGTTTTAGTCTCAATTTACAGAAAATTAAATCTTGTTCAAAAAGTCTTTGCTTGATAGCTTGGCTTGATAGCTTAGGTCATAGTTACGCTTTTTAAGGTTTTGTAGAAAAAATAAAACCCTTATGAAATCAGTCAGATGTCAGCCTGTTCAAAGAATATCTCGAAAAGAGCTGAAGCTACAGGTATGGAATTTGGTAGAAATATGAAGGATTACTACAATTTGTGTTATAAGGCTTTTCATTAGTGGCCAAATTGCAAGGAGAGACAGTTATTCGCCGCTTAAAGCACATATATGAAAATTTCCAGGATGACGGCATATAATTAGGATAGCGACGTTAAATATCCAGGATGTTGATATCCTTAGGAAAAAGTTTAATAATAGTATATTTCGATAATTTGATTTGCTACTCTCTGCATATCCCGTAAGTGACCTTAAGAGAGAAGTAATAATGCCAATCCGTTAGCAACGGGTGCAGGTATCTTGTTATAGATACAATTTGCATGTACATAGTCATAATTAATCAACTAGTCAAGAATAAAAAACAATAAAAATTATTTTTGTCCGCTATTGCCACATTGTGCACCGTCGAGTCAGTAAGCGGATAGATTTGAAACTGATTTGTTTTGTGTTTCGTGACAATGTGTTACAGTTATCAGAAGTGATAGCGCGTATGATAGATGCTGATTGTTATTTGGTGAGTTTGAGGTACACCTGAAAAGGGCATCCCTTCAAGCCATGAAATTTTGGCAGGCTGTGGAAACTCAGCAACATATTCCATCTCCTGGAGATTGGGGGTGGAAACTAGAAGTAGAACGTTGGCTCCCATTATGGATAACAGCGCCGGGTGCTGCAAGGGCATGTGCCACTCTTCATAATCTGGAAAAAATGTGAATATCTTTCGAACTAATGGTCGCATGGAAGTGCGGTTAGTTTCATTCTACTCAAAATGATCAAATACATTAAGAGCTAAGTTAAAAGTGGCATAAAAGCTTTTTATTTTTAACTTATTTAATACGTAAGCTTATTTACTTAATCACAAAATCTGGAAAAATGTGAATATCTTTTGATTTAATGATCGTATGGAATTGCGGTTCATTTCATTCGACTCAGAATCACTAAATACATTAGGTATCAATTTAAAATGGGCAGAAAAGCTTTTTATTTTTAACTTATTTAATAAAGCAGCTTATCAAACTAATATCTTTTTTTATTTAAATGAGAATATCTTTTGAACTAATGATCGTATGGAATAGCGGTTGATTTCATTCGACTGAGAATGACCAAATACATTAGGAATCAACCTAAAAATGGAATGAAAGCCTTTTATTTTCAACTTTTTTAATAAAATAAATATTCAACAAAAAAAATAAAATCTGGAAAAATGTGAATAAGTTTTGAACTCACTGTTGTATGGAATTGACTTTAGTTTTATTCGACTCAAAATGATCAGATACATTAGGAAACAGCCTAAAATTGGCATCAAAGCTTTTTATTTTCAACTTATTTAATAAAGGAGCTTCCTTAACAAATCCAAAAATGTGGAAAAATGTGAATATCTTTTGAAATAATGGTCATATGGAACCACGGCTAATTTTATTCTACTCAGATTAATTAAATACATTAAGAACCAACCTAAAGCTGGCATAAAAACCTTTTATTTTCAACTTACTTAACGAAAAAGCTCATTTAACTAATAAAACAATCTGGAAAAATGTAAATATCTTTTGAACTAATGGTCGCAAGGAATTGCGGTTGGTTTCATTCGACTCAAAATTACCAAATACATTAGGGACTATCCTAAAACTGGCACAAAAGCTTTTTGTTTTCAACGTATTTAATAAAAAGACTTATTTAATTAATAATAAAATCTGGAAGAAAGTGAATATCTTTTGAACTAATAGTCGGATGGAATAGCGGTTGATTTCATTTGACTCAAAATGACCAAATACGTTAGAAACCAGCCTAAAATGTCATATAAGTTGCTTGAACTTTGAAATTATGGAAGAAATTTAATCATTTAGTTAACTAATTTTTTAATTAATTAAATTAGTCTGACATAAAACTTAGCAAAACTTTTATAAACAAGGTTAAAGTATCTACGAATTAAGGCTAAACCAAAACTTTTAGCTGTTATATTTATCGAGATACAGCTATTAAGGCTCTAATCGCTAAAAAACCATTTTTGCATTTTCGCTCACAACTACACTAAAAACGAACCGATTTGAAAAGCATTGAGCACGTTAAACCGGAAATCAAAATATCTTCAACTTTTACTTGTACGGTTTTTCATTTGGAGTATCCGTTACAAAGATATGTGAGCTTGAAAAGCGATATGTGTGATTTTTCTCCAAAGCCTCAAAAAGTGACATTTTCCGACTATCGATTTTGATTATACTACTAAATCAAATTTCAACTTTTAGCAGTGCATTGGATGTAGAATTTGACGCTCTTTAATTTACAACCTATTAAGTTTTTTTATCCGAGGCACCGTTTACAAATTATTAGGACAATATTAAAAAAAGGGCTCGAATTTCGCGGTTTTTCGCCAGCACAGCCGCTCTGCCGCGGGGTCCAAGGTGGCTCCATTTCTTAAAATGAATGTATAGGGACCACGAACAATCACACCAAATGGCATTTCTCTATCATATTTTGCAAGGTGAAATCGCTTAGCGTCCCAACTAGCGGAAACGGCACGCATTTTGTTGGACAACCCGACGAATCCACATATTGAGGAGCCAACCGGATTCCTCGGTACGGAGACGTTGTCGGTGTAAAGTTATATCCACAACCCTGCGTAAGAAAAGGAAGAGCCGACCAAATTTGAGCTGAGCAGCAGTCAAGACGCTTAAAGACTTCGCGACCGAGAGTATAAAGCCGAACATTCACCATCCGGAATTCCTGTCCGGAAAACTAATCAGGCCCGGTCTTCCGGTTTGCCTGAATATAGAATACACCATACACTATCCGGAATTCCTGTCGGAGAAACTAATCGGGCCCGGCCTTGAGGAATTCCGGATCGTGTATGACTGTTTCAGGCCGCCGGACAGGCTTTTGAGGCGGCCGGATGGATAATTGAAAATCGATCTTATCGCCATAAAATGAAAGTATCTATCTATTGGATTGATTTGTACGGCATTTTACTTTCTATGCCCAAGTTTCAGATACATTGAAATAAACTCTAGTGAAAATTCATTCTGGTCAGACAGCCGGAAAGTTCGCCTTGAGACCGCCGGACAGGCCCTTGAGGCGGTCGGATGGATAATTGCGGAAATCGATCGGACAGGCCGCCTTAGTTTTAAATTAAATGAATTAAATTACTAAATTTGAGTAAACTTAAGCAGTGTTTATTAATAATTTTGTGAAATATTTTTTAATTGGGGATACTTGAAAAATTGAAATTTGCAAATGCAATGGGGGCGCACTTGTGCGCATTCACATCTTCTTCGGGTCTTGCAGATCCTAACTTAAAGTACATAATTGGTTATTACCGGAGTCTTCGGCCCGGAGTCCGAAGCGTATATACCCTAGACTTGTACAGACCTAGTGGTGATACCGAAAGTACCAATTGGCAACTACCATATGCATTAAAAGTGAGTTTTCTATACGGCCAGTTTATAGGGGAGGTTGGCACCCATTCAGGAGGACCTTGACTATTCTCAAACTCAATGAACTAACACATTCTACAAATATTTGTCGAATTTTTCAAGTCGCTAGCTTTATTCTATAGAAAGTTATTGCTTATTTGAAGTTTCACTTGTAGGGGAGGTAGGGGTTCCTTGGGTCGGATCTTGCCCATCATTATCACACATCACTAATTAGATCACCCTACAAACATTTAAAAAAATGTCTCTAGCTTCACCCTATCGAAAGTTATCGCTTATTTGAAGTTCATTTATAGGGGAAGTAGGGGTTTCGTTAGTCGGATTTTACGTATTTTCAATATCAGTCAACTGGATCCCGCTGCAAACATTTGACCAAAATTTCAAGTCGCTAGCTTTATTTTGTCGTTAGTTATCGCTTATTTTAAGTTTCATTTCTAGGGGAGGTAGGGGTTCCTTGGGTCGGATCTCACACATTTTCAATAACAACTAACTAGATCTTACTACCAACATTCTGCCCAATTTTCAACTCGCTAGTGTCATTCTATCGAAAGTTATCGTAATTAAAATAATATTTAATTTTTGGAATTTTGTAGGGGAGGTAGGCGTTCCTTTGATCTGATTATGCCCAACTTACTAAAACTCAAGCAGCTTCTCATCTCAGGGTTACATGCCCAAAATCAGATGTCTACGTCAATTGGTTCAAGGGTTATAGACAAAAAACCTGAAAAGTAGGGTAGTACGGGGCTCTTTGTAAGAAAATTACCGTTAGTTTTCAATTGATCGATTTTATTTTTCCAGGAGAGTATAAGCTTACCCTCACGAGCAATCTACCAAAGCTAGAGCTTTTCATGTTTATTTAATCGGGAGTTATAAATATATTTAATTATTTTACATATGTAGGGGAGGCAGGCGTTTTATTGGCCTGATCATGCCCATTTTCAATACCAACCAACTAGACCACACTACCAACATTTGACCAAAATTTCAAGTGTCTAGCTTCATTCTATCGAAAGTTATCGTGCGAACGGACAGACAGACGGACAGACAGACAGACGGACAGACATGGCTAAATCGAATCAGGAGGTGACCCTGATCATTTATATACAATATATACATTGCTATACCTCCGGAGCCTCCTTTAAGGTGTTACATATTTCCGTCGTGACAAAAACAATATACACACAATGAGCCTTGATTGCATCCTTGGGCGAGAACTCATTCAACGAGAGGACGTTGACGTTGAGTTAGAGCACAGATTAAATGTTTATCTGTGGTTAGATTGTTGAACCAGTCAGCTGAAAATTGGTAAAATAGATGGTGACGCATTAATCCTAAATAACTTTAAAGAAATAGTTAATATTGATTACGATGATTTCTTAGTGTCGAGTATCTACGATATTGGTAACGATGATACTAAATGGTGTGATAAACAGCAAGTTTTAGAATTAATAAAAAAGTACGCAGTAGCGGAGAGACAACAAGATCCGAAAATTAATCATCTATTGGAAATTATGGTAACTCCAAATAATGCTAATCCGAAAAGGTTGTCAAAGCGGAGAGGTCAGCTATTGACAATATTAATAAAGACTTACTCAAAGAAGGAATAAGGGCCGGTCAAAGGCTAAGGCAAAGCAGGCGGTCGTCTAGGGCGCCGACTCCGGAAGGGCACCAAAAAAGGTGCCAAAGACGGTGCCAAGGAGGGTTTCAAGAGGAAAGCTGGGTTTCAGAGTGAACTTCGTAAATTTAGACCTGAATAAATTCAATTTAGTTATACAATAAATATTTCGTGATTCATCGATTGAATGTGATTCTCACAGTTCAAATTGACACGCGAGCACGATTCAATTTCAAATCCTGCGCTTCATTCTTCAGTGAGATCGTGACTTAGCAACACGCCCGGCAGTACCATATGCGCGGACTGTGGATTTGAGGACTCATCATATAGGGACGCGATATCTCCAATCTAATTAATTAAATGTAACAAATAAAAATTAAAAGATACCCTTAAGGTAAGTTTTTTTTTGTCTTGTAACTAACGGCAATGCGTACCTGTTCAATTGCCCATTTCAGATGTAATGACTAGATAAAATCACACTGACCCCACATTGGGTGCCAAATATTTCCTAGCTTTGCGATAATTTTTCAACTATTTGCAATGGTAAATTTTCATTCATATTTGTAGTCCGGATGGCGCAACGGTTAGCACGTTCGCCTTCAACGCACTGGGCCCCGGTTCGATTCCGGAGATTTACGTGTCGGACTATGAGCCCACTCAGCTGTTAAATGAGTACCCATTATGGGGTAAATAACTCGGTTGAGCGTGTTGCTGATCACATACCTCTGCACAAAAAAACCGTCACGATCTAGAAAATGAGATGATGCTAACTCATCTCGAGGCCGTGGTTCAAATTGGACTGTTGCGCCAGTTATTTATTTATTTTAAATTTTCATTACTTGGTGGAATAAAAAACCGTGAGGTAGCCTTAAGCTCCGAAACGCTTTCGGTACCTTTGCATTTTGATTAACGGTACTGAGCGCCTTAAGGTCGTCTTAAAGAACCTTAGACTAGTTTGACCTAATTTGTTTTATTTTGGCGTATCGCGTCAACAACGCCATCAGATTCGAATATTTTCGTGCTGTTGATTACAAATACAAGCCTTAGAGAGGCTAAAGATATAGTCGTGCGCCCCCTCCTGGATACCTACCTAAGTGCAAAAACCTAATTTGTAAATGAGAGGTTTACCCCGCGATGAGTAGCTAGCTCGGCTATCCAATCCATTCCAACCAATTCTCATCCTTACAACTGATACACACCTAAAACGGAAATCCCGCAATTAAGGAATTTTAAAAATTCTTCCTAAATGTGATAGAGAGAATTCTCCTAATATTCGCGAAACAGGAATATTCCCCACAAGGGAAGGTTACATGGATGAGATAAGGGTTAAGTGATTAAAAAAATGACGGAGTCTGTAAGGCCCTGGGTGCGTGAACCGGAATCAATCTTAACAGCAAATTGTTAAGGCCCCACTTTGGGCGGCATTTGATAACTTTTGAGATTCAGTCCTAATAGTTGCGCTTCACGTACACAGGATCTTACAGACACCGGACATTTTTTCTCTTTTAATCCTTATGCCATCCATGTAAAGTTTTCGTACAGCACACCTGCCCCTCCCCCAACATACTGGGAGTATGTACGGCCGCGTTTCTGTTGAAACAAATAAATTAATAAATAAAACACTGATTCTGCATTAATGTAAAAGAAATGTGAAAGGTTGTGAATTCATGAGTGAAAGAGGAGCGGTATCTGATCCTGAATCATGACGACCTTTAGAGAGGGGAAGTTGAACGGAAAAATATGTGATTCGTTTCCCCAGCTCGTAACCTGTAAAATACTGTAACAGACGGTTTGGTGGGCAGCCGAAGATGCCCATGGGGACGGAGCCTAGCTAGCCCGTGAAGGTCGGGCCGTGCCTTCTGGCGAAGAAATAGGCCCCTCAACGAGCTAAGCAACGGCCTATGCTTGCTGTAGCTCAGTTCGGGAGATATGGGCCGGGTTTTCGCCGCTCGTTGCCCCTGTCCTTTACGTATTAACAAAAATTCATAGGCCTGAGGAAGACAACGCAAACAAGGGGGGGTAAAAGTGAGGAATAAAAAAAATAGTCGATAAGGATGGAATGGTTGGCGGACGGATCAGACGCCAACACGGTCGCACCTGGGTCCGGGTATAATGGGACCCTCGGCCTCTAGTTTCGTACCACCAACAGATCACTACTCATCAGGTGCTGCTTCGATCTGCTGGTGGGAGCAGCACTACCAGACCATAATATGATTCATTACAAGACTCTTTCTATTTTTCACTCGCAGGGAGTGGCAACATTATTCATCTCTGTCGGAATGAGTGTATTCTGAGCTGAACGCTGCTATTGATTCCTCAAAGGAAATATTGCAATGAGAGATACCGCTAACAGGCAGCTGGATATAAATATCTGACATTTGTTTTAATCTAATTACCGCAATTTATCCATAAACCGTACATACAATCCAATTTAACAACGGGAACAAAACAAATTTCCTAATTGATAATCATTAAAATTAATTAACGAATCCATTTCGCGCTTCACTTTTGCGGCTCGCCTATAAATATCCCTTTTAATAAATAATCATTAACGTCTTAAAATTCCAAATAAATTGAGACGAAAAAGGCGCATTCGTGTATTCTGGTGACCATCTTTTTGGTTGGGAGTACAATAATTATTAAATGTCCTACCATATTTCTTCAATTCAATGTCAGTGCTTTGTAAAGGGTGACGGTAAATGGCACGTAGATTCCATTTATCTTACCGCTGATTTATATAAATGGGAGGCTGACTAATGGCAGACGAATAATTCATTTAGGCCGGTTTTACATGGAACGTATGGTATACGGGTTTTCATGCGATTTTACAATTTTAATTTAGTCATCGCTACTGGTGATTTTTGAGGGAAAGTGTTCTTCCGTACTTGCCGTGTGAAACCGGCCTTATACCGACACCACATTATTCGTGACTGTCGGCGAATTAGGAGGTGCATTCCAGCAACTGCACGTCCGAAAATTAGATATGGTATCAAAACCTCACCATGGCATATGAATGCTAGAGATGTTGACGCGCCCATGCCCCTGGATAGACCAAGGCCATTAACATGTACCTATGTGATTGGTACGAACTTCGTGAGCCTAATTCCCTCAAGTTACATGTGGAAAACTGGCGCACTCTCTCCCCCAGTCTCCATCCATGTATAGACTGACAACTACCTGCCTTGGCCGCGAGGAAGAGGGTCTTTCTGAGGGACTCTTTCTTCTTTCAGTTTGGAACACCTAAGGAAGTTGAGCCCGTTCAGGCTTTATCGGTTTATTGCCAACTCTGGTTGCTGGTTCAATAAACAGTCACTTCAATGAGATATATATAGAGATAAATCTTGGCGGGTACCATCTCGGGCCCTTTGGTTGCCTATGTGTGCTGTGTCATTCATGACAGCCTCTTTAACCTAACCTAACCAACATTCTCGCTGACTTGAGTAAAGACGATAAATGTAAAACCCGCCCCGCATTATTCGTGACTCGCCAAGTCACGAGCCATTGGATTAGCACCTTGTGCACACCCAGGGCCCTTGCGTCTCTCCCGTCCTGCGATTCAACGAGTGAACAAATTTCATTCAATGGAACGAATGTGTAATGAACCATATTCTGGTCTGGTTGTGCTGCTCCCACCGGTAGATCGAAGCAGCACCTGATGAGTAGTGATCTGTTGGTGGTACGAAACCAGAGGCTGAGGGTCCCATTACACCCGGATCCAGATTCGACCGCTTGGGCGTCTGATCTGTCCGCCACCATTCCATCCCTATCGGCTATTTTTTTTCATTCCCCATTTTTACCTCCCCTGTTTGTGTTGCCTTTCCCAGGCCTATGAATTTTTGTTCATACGTCAAGGACAGGGGCAACAGGCGGCAAAAACCCCGCCCACATCTCCCGAACTGAGCTACAGCAAGCTTAGGCCGCTGCTTAGCTCGTTGAGGGGCCTTTCTCTTCACCAGATGGCACGGCCCGACCTTCACGGTCACTATGCTACCTAGGCTCCGTCCCCACAGACATCTTCGGATGCCCACCAAACCGTCCGTTACAAATGCCGAGCAAATATTCGTGGTATCCATACGCTGCGGATATTGTGAACAATTGCCAAATACCGAAACATTTGATCACTCGGTGATTCGCACGTCGAGAGAGACGCAAGGTGGTTGGGTGTGCACAAGCTACTAGTCAAATGGATCGTGCGAACCAACATCATTAGAGAATTTAACGGATTATTACATTGGTCCTTTGTGGCTACCTAATTTTCAAAGATCTCATCCTTCATCGGTCTTAAAAGGACTACGTCTATGATGTATCTTTAAATGACAGCATTCCCTCTTCATACTACACGCAAACGAAATACCCAACATCCAACCACTGTTGTAATGAAAATAGCCCAGATTTGTATCACATTGACTTCGTAAAGCACACAAGCTGTCACTGTGGATTCCTTCATTTGGTCTCAACACACCACTATTGCAGATCCATTGTGATAAGGGTTGTGCTAGTTATGCTTGTTGGCTGCTGCTCCATTGGCAACGCGTCTGACGGCATAGCGGCTCATTTATATATGAATAACACAGAATCCTTGAGGGAAACCACAAATGGAGCTCCTGTGGTGCGGATTCAAATGCTGAGAAACAAGTAGCAATGCTACGACGCGTCTGCCAAACCAAAGATGGAAAAAGACCTAATTTATTTTCTACATTGAAGATTTACAACTAGGCTTACACATAAAATATTTCGGAATGTTAATAATTCAGTAGCGTTGGCCGCCAAAGAAATTTATGATGTTCCTCCGAACTCATCCTGCCCAGCTCGAATGTGCAGTAGGTAAACGTGGTTAGGCACATATAAACGGGCAGAATTCGCTCTGAAGGCTGCATGCGGGCGGTCGAATGAACTACCACGAATAATATTTCTTTAATGACGAGTGAAAAAAAAAAGCTTCATAAAAATCTATTGTTGCTGGCATCTTTTGTGCGGTTAGGTAATTTATTGGGATCAGGAAATTAAGTGCTCGGCGGAAGAAGGATTGCAAGGATGGGCTCGACTTCTAAAAGACTGGGTATGATTGTTGGCATTAAATAATAATGTCTGCAGTGGCCACAGACAGACTGCCTGTTGAATAAAAAAGATTACATTTGCAATATACATTTAAAATAAATAAATAACTGGCGCAACAGTCCAATTTGAACCACGGCCTCGAGATGAGTTAGCATCATCTCATTTTCTAGATCGTGACGGTTTTTGTGCAGAGGTATGTGATCAGCAAACGCTCAACCGAGTTATTTACCCCATAATGGGTACTCATTTAACAGCTGAGTGGGCTCATAGCCCGACACGTAAATCCCCGGAATCGAACCGGGGCCCAGTGCGTTGAAGGCGAACGTGCTAACCGTTGCGCCATCCAGACTACTATATATACATTTCAACAGTTAAAATTTTCCTTCGTAGGTAAAGAAAAAGCATTTCTATGTTTGCTAAGCTGATTTCGCTCGCATAAAATCGAGTGTAATGAGGAAATTAAGAGGTTTTTTGTGAAGAAAAGAGAAACGCATAAGAATACTACAATTTAGAAGCCGGTTTCTCAATGTCCAGTTAAAGTTTAACGTAACGCTCAACGCTAACCACCACCCATCCTACGGTTCAAAATTTAACAACCCAATAAACCCAAGCACCTGAAGAGCTACAGAGATTTTGACAGCTAGAACTGTTAGACCAATTAAAGTGGCCATAAAGAACAGGGTTCTGAAAATTCGTTCGATTGAAGAGGATTTGGAATCAGCTCAGCCATAAATGAATACCAAGAGCCGGCACCGACATAGAATAGAATCGTGCAGACGGCAAAGCAATAATAAGATCGCTTATAAGTCAGGGTATTGAGAAGCCATATAAACAAACACTGGCCTACATCTACAAGAACGACAAAGCGAGGGTAAAAATGTTTGATGACACGCCGGAGTTTCCCACGCAAAGGGGGGTTAGACGGGGGAATAGCATATCACCAAGACTGTTCAACGCCACCTTAGAGGAAATCTTCCGAGACCTGAAGTGGCACATTAAAGGACTAATCATAGATGGAGAGCGACTAAATCACCTACGATTCGCAGATGACATAGTCCTTAACGCCCAAAACCAGGATGAGCTACAGAAGCTGCTCAAATATCTATGCGCAGCTAGCCAGATAGTAGGTCTAAAAAGATACAAAGTATCTACACTGCATGCAGATACATCGGAACATGGATATGTCTATGACTACCGACTGCGTGGAACCTGTTGTGTTGAAGATATCGACGTAAGTTTTATAAAGATCCCAGTATAGTTATACTGGATGAAATCATTCGAAAAGACACGTCCCACGCTTTCGGTAGGCATAAGACCTATCCATGTACCCATGTATCTGGTGGCAGTGTGGATACTCGTCATAAATTCTGCTTTGCTTTGTCCTGTCCGGTTGGGCTCCTTTCTCTCGCGGGATCGTTTCGTTTTCGTTTGCATCGCGTGTGTGCAATGTTCACCTCCTCTCGTGCACCCTGTTCCATCTACATGTTCCATCTGTCTGTTCGGTACAGTTTGCAGACTGCAGCCTATCGACATTTCTCTGAGTACGTTTCCGCTAATCGCAATCACGCTTCCCACCATCTTTTCCCAATCGGATGTGTATTGTGTTTGTGTATCTATTGCAAAATCGCTCCCACACTATCCGCCTCATCCCGCCCCTTTAAACAACAGTCCGGGTGCGGCACACACAATCCGTTTCTCAAATAACGCGTGCGACTCTATGCGATTGTGTCCGGCAAACAGAAAGGGAAACTAACAAAAGTAAACAAAACATTCCAACACACGCACAAAGAGAATGCAAAAAAAATTTTGGAATTTTTGCAAAAGGGGGGGCATTTGATCTTCTGCAGACCTCTCAATGTACATCATGTCACGATGAGCTGCCCGGAACTATAACATCCTGCGACGAATATTTCTCTATTTCGGGGCTTGGGAGATTTTAACTCGCGCAGTACGAATCCGCCATTTTGTTTTATGATATGTTTATTGCATGTGTGGTGGGGGCCAGTCAGACCTCAAATCGCCGCCATTGCAAATGCACAACCATTTGGATAGAATGAACTTCATCCGCGATGGCTCTCGCTCTCTATCTTCGGGGGGCGGGAACTATGTAATGTACACACTCTCAAATTGCGTCTGCGCATGTCAAAATTTTAGTCGAACTGACTACTTGCTACCTTTTCTGGGACCCTAGTGATTCAGATAGTACAACACGGGCTATTTTATTAAATGATAAATGGGAATTGGCGGAAATTGAAGGTCATTGAAAGTCCGCCCCTTCACCCGTACACTATGTTATTTCTTGCCGTCCCCAACTTCAACCTTTATCGCTATCAAATCAACATCCCAACATGTACACACAGGATCCCCGCAAGCGCACCGCCCGCGCGGATCAACAAGCAACAGTCATGCACAATGACCACTTCACTCAAACGACATGCACAACCAGAAAAGAAAAATTTTCAATGGGCTTGTTTCCTCTTCTGACCCCCGAATAGAAAAACAGACATTTCGTGTGACGAACAGATTTTTAGGATGACCCCCAGCTATAAGACATATCCATGTCAAAATGAACTTTAACAAAACCAAAGCCAGGGTAAACTATCAATTAACAACACCGAATTGGAAGTGGTAGACGAGTATGTGTATCTGGGCCAATCAATACACAACTGGGGATCGCTAATACCGGAAATTAACAGAAGAATCAAACCAGCACGGAGTGCGTTGAGGAAGAACTCCATAATATTCAAGTCATGAATGAAATCCCACCTGAATCAATACATCCTGCCAGTCATGACCTATGACGGCGAAACTCCAAGCTGCCCAAAGAGCAATGGAGAGATGCGTGTGTTGGGCATCACAAGAAGAGGCAGAAAAAGACTAACCCGGATAAGAGCGAGGACACAGGTAACTGATGTGATTAATAGAATCAGAACTCTCAAGTGGCAATGGTCAGGACACCTAGCGAGGATATCCGACAATAGATGGACAGCGAAAATTATGCAGTGGTACCCAAGGGGAGTCAAAAAACCGAGACGACGCCCGGAACTTAAATGGGACCACGACATAAGGAAGCTAGGCGGCATCACCTGAACACGAGCAGGATGATAGACAAGCATGGCGAGGGCAATGAGAAGCCAATGCATAGGAGAGGCTACACCATGATTCGTATACCTATATAGTACATGGTTGGCAAGCTGACAATGATGATGATGATATACATATAAATGACACGAAAAAAAAATTGAATGGGGCCAATCGATTCCTGGGGTCAAGAAACATAAAGAAAACCAACTCTGAGGTCGAAACTCGTTATCAAGGGAGGGTCGAATAACTGATTTTCTTTCAAAAAACTGAAACAATACAAAACAACCAACAAGTACCGCCAGAAATTTTTTTAGGTGGTCCAAGTTTATATCTGGCTTGGTCGCCGTGGTCGTTCGGTCACCGCGCTACGATAAGCTAGAGCTCAGAGTTCGAATCTCGCCGCGATCAAAAACTGCCTGTGAGTACTAACAGAAGTCTTACAGTGCTCCGAGCTTGTCAGTATAAAGACGGCGCGGATAGGAGGTGTATGCTAGCAACTGGACTTCCGAAAAGTAGATTTGCTATCGAAACGTCAACAAGCATATACTCGTATAATACATTTTTAAGTCGAGGGGTGACTTTGCCTTGAAATTTTTAAGTTTTTTCGCGGTTTTTGTTCCGGAATCGTATTTTTTGTTTTTAGGACATAGTACGAGCTGCATTTTAAGACCAACATCAACTCTCTAGCTGCCGTAGTTTTCGAGGTAGAGCCATTTGAAAAAGTGCAAGTTTGGACCTTCTAGCTGCCTCCGTTTCGGAGATATTCAAGGTTTTGCTAGAGATGTTGACGTGCCCATGCCCCTGAAAGGGGTCAAGGCAATTAACAAGTCTGAATTTAAGCTTTCTGACTAAGCCTCTAACGATTTCTAAAATTATCTCAGAGTGTGCCTGGCACGCACTCCGAAACAACCATCTGTAACGGACGGTCTGGTGGACATCCTGAGATGCCTGTGGGGAAGGAGCCTTAGGTAGCATAATGACCGTGAAGGTCGGGCCATGCCATCTGGCGAAGAAAAAGGCCCCTCCACGAGCTAAGCAGCGGCCTATTCTTGCTGTAGCTCAGTTCGAGAGATGTGGGCGGGGTTTTCGCCGCTCGTTGCCCCTGTCCTTTACGTATTAACAAAAATTCATAGGCCTGGGGAAGACAACACAAACAGGGGAGGTAAAATTGAGAAATAAAAAAAAATAGTCGATAAGAATGGAATGGTTGGCAGACGGATCAGACGCCCACACGGTCGCACCTGGGTCCGGGTGTGATGGGACCCTCGGCCTCTGGTTTCGTACCACCAACAGATCACTACTCATCAGGTGTTGCTTCGATCTGCCGGTGGGAGCAGCACTACCAGACCATAATATGGTTCATTACAGGTGGTTCATTACACATCCGATTGGCGTAAAGTACAAATTTTAAATACTATACGGAGGTTGCCTTTTATATTTCGGGATTGGACAACCCTAGTGTTGCAATCTGGCAACTGACAGCGCTATCGTAAAGTTTGACATTTTTGAGGTAATACGTACTCAGAACGTTTTGACATACGAGCGCTATTTGTGTTTTTTACAATAACTTAAAGGATTAATCTCGGCCAAATAATGGAATTCAATCGTGAACATTTTCGTGCGATTATTTTTTACAATTTTCGACGTGGATTAACTCAGCAACAGTGCATGGATGAACTGAATTCAATTTTTGGCGATGAAGCTCCATCAAGGACCAGTGTTTATCGATGATATGGTGAATTCAATCGAGGTCGTAGTTCACTCCAAGACGAATTTCGTGAAGGTCGTCCAAAATCAGTTGTTATTCCGGAAACCATTGATGCTGTGCGCGAACTGATACTGCAAGATCGTCATGTGACCTATCGTGAGATTGAGACAACCTTAGGCATTAGTGGGACCAGCATACATTCAATATTGCATGAACATTTGACTGTCAAAAAAATTTGTTCGCGTTGGATCCCACACAATTTGTCAATCGCTCAAAAAAAGGCTCGTGTCGATTGGTCAAAAGAAATGCTCTAAAAATACGATCGCGGTGCTTTGAAACACGTCTATGACATCGTGACAGGTGATGAATCGTGGATTTACGCGTATGAGCCCGAAAGTAAACAGCAGTCGACTGTATGGGTGTTTCAAGATGAGCCAAACCCAACAAGAGTTGTTCGCGCACGAAGCACTTCCAAGCAAATGGTCGCCTGTTTTTTCGGAAAAACTGGACATGTCGCAACCGTACCACTAGAACAACGCAGACCAGTCAATTCTGAGTGGTACACAACCATTTGTTTGCCAGTTGTCTTCCAAGAAATCAGGAAAACCAACCGCTGAAAACGGATCACTCTTCACCACGACAATGCGAGCTCTCACACATCAGCTCAAACAACTGCATTTTGGAGCACTCAAAACATAGATTTGATGGGTCATCCGCCGTATAGTCCTGACTTGGCACCGAATGACTTCTTTTTATTCCCGTACGTAAAAAACAAACTGAGAGGTCAACGTTTTTCAACACCTGAAGAAGCGGTTGCTGCGTTCAGAATGCATGTTTTGGAGACACCTCAATCAGAGTGGCAAAAGTGCTTTGACAATTGGTTCAAACGCATGCAAAAGTGTATAGATCTTTATGGGGAATATTTTTAAAAACAATAAAGCGATTTTCAATGATTAATATTTGTTTTTGTTCTCTAATCCCGAAATATAAAAGGCAACCCTCGTATATATATACTGAAAAATAAATGCTAATTTCTATTTTCTGATACTAAAAATTGAAGTTGGTTGAACCTATGTTATGTTATCTGTCTGAAATAATTTTGTGGTTAGGTTTTTATCTTTTGTTCGGGTTGAAAAGATATCAGGGAAATCCCAGAACTTTTTTTTTTCGTTGATTTCGAATGGAATTTTAGCATGTAGGCCAATGTATCACTTATTTTTCTCTTAATTTTTAGATGAAATGTTAGCCCGGCCACAGACTATCAAACACGAACTGCAACTCCAACATCAACATGGGACAAATGTCCTCTGAATAGCTCAAGAGTCAAAACACACACACACACATACTTCACTTAAATTTGAAGAAGACCAATCCACTTGTAGCATGCTCGTGTTCGAGTTGAAGTTGGAGTTCGACAGTCTGTGGGCGCACTTAGACGATCCAGGTCATCTGATGATTTTAAATTGGGATACCATTAGAACGTATTCTTCTGAAGTTTCACATTGTTCCCATGATTAGTGATGGCATGTGGCAACAGTATCTACGTAAATATGTAATTTAAATAAAATAACTGGCGCAACAGTCCAATTTGAACCACGGCCTCGAGATGAGTTAGCATCATCTCATTTTCTAGATCGTGACGGTTTTTGTGCAGAGGTATGTGATCAGCAACACGCTCAACCGAGTTATTTACCCCATAATGGGTACTCATTTAACAGCTGAGTGGGCTCATAGTCCGACACGTAAATCCCCGGAATCGAACCGGGGCCCAGTGCGTTGAAGGCGAACGTGCTAACCGTTGCGCCATCCGGACTACAAATATGTAATTTAAAATCAAGTGAATTGCTGAAAATCGTAGACACATCGCAAACTCTATCTACTCGTATCTTCTCCAAATAGGAGTACATGTGAAAGACATTTCCCTATAAAATTTAATTGAATTGCTTCAAACCCAGCAGTTTCATTAGAGCTACTTAAAAATTCATCAAAGCTTCGCTATCTCGTGTTCTTTGAACACATTTTGCATACCGATACCACATCATGTCTGCTTAGGGTGACTCTGAGAGTAGTTTGTCACAGACATGCAAAGATAACGATGACGTTGAAGAAGACAAAAAAAAATGTTACAAGATGCTTCAGGTTAGCTGTCTTGTGCAGACTTCTGATTTTCTTAAAGCGCGTCTAAGAAGGCGACTGATGACGGTTGGATGGAGTTGGAATCAATCTCTAACGTTCGTTTGTGTACTCTGAACGTCATCCATTATGGTTGCTTTCAATTACACCTTGATTCTTGAATTAAGTAGCAGTGTGAGTTCGGTTAATGATATCAACCCTAGGCGGGATGCCACGTTCAGTTGGTGATGATTTGAACTGATGGTTTGAAAATTATTGAAAAAATTTAAGAAAGAAAAAGAAAGCCATCGATCCCATTCAACTGATATGGCTCTTGCCATGCCTCTCTTCTTATCTGGGAATGCTCTCACCACCGTTGCCGGTTTTCTCCATTGAAAAAAAAAAACCTTTTCAGAATATACGAAAATCGCTAGTGTTTTCTATACTCGTTTATAATTCGTACCCATTGACATGGACATTCATGGAGAGCAAATGGTGTTGAATGCAGCAATGAGGATTCTGGAGATCTCACTAACGTAATAGTTCTACAAGAACTATGCAACTATGAAATTAAAATATAACCCCAAAACTTATATTACAAGTACGTTTACACTATTCCCAGATTACTTCATCTGCTGCTTAATCTGGGTGTGGTGAGTTTAAAATTGTATGTATTTGACAGCTGCAGATTAAATCAGCCGGCGCAGATGAAGTAATCTGGGGATAGTATGTTGTATGGTGGCCGTCTGTGCAGATGCTGTAATTCAATCCATAGCAATGCAATGTCCTTCTTCTTCTTCTTCCTCCTGTGATCCAGATAAGGCTTTGTTCCTGATGTCACCGCTGTATTACAGAAGTCCACAGGTGGGGCTCCTATCCAGGATCGATGGCTAATCCCTAAGGATTGTATTGCCAATATACCTATAATGTCCAAAAAGCAGACCTAAAGGGAACAAGAAACCTTATTTGTGATCTAGCTTACATGACCATTCCTTTAATAGGGCAAAGAGTTACAGACTGGTATCAAGAGAGGCACCGACATTAAACAGTATGGGGGGGGGGGGGGGCATAAAGACTTTTCATATGTTAATAAATGACTGACGGATTGACTTGTTGAGTAAACTTTTTGGGATGGTATTTTCATAGTAAACGGATCCTTTCTTGAAGGAAATAGTAATTAACATATACGATAAGGGTAGCGGAATGTTAAGAGCCATATAAGTTATATGGCATCGATGGCTGCCAGCCGAACAAATATCTGCGTATAGATGACTATGGCAGTGATAACTTCACGATTTCACGCTAAAATCTTGCGTCAAATGCGCCGGCGGGCTCATTAGCCATTGCAAGCGGTGTCGAGTTTTAGCTCAGTGAATGTCTAACGAATCTGTTTTGAGTGCTCGAATACTCGATTAATGAGTCGGTTTTTTGGTGAATCGATTTTCTGATAAATCAGTTTTTTAATGAGTCGGTTGTTAAGTCGTTTTTGTATCTAGCCTGTCGATTTTTAGCGAGTCGGGTTTTGAGTACTCAAGTAATCGATTGTTAATGAGTCTTTTGGTGAATCGGTTTCTCCATGAGTCGGTTTTTTTTAATCCGTCATGAGGCGGTTCGGTTCTTTTAATAATTCGATTTTTTTCGAAACCGGTCCTTGGGAATTTCGGGACCGGTACCAAAAAAAGATCTGTTTTAAACCGGTGTGCCGGTTTAAGGAACAGGCCTAAATGTAGTGAATCCAATCGCAGTCTTTTATCTAAGATACATAGAGTGGTGTGCGTCGCAATTATTAGTAGAGCTCGTCGAACAACTCCATCGGCAGCAATGGATTGGATGCTTTGCTTGCTTCCAGTGGACATTCAAGCAGAGAAAATTGCAGTAAATACAACTATCAGGCTCCGGGAAACCTCACCAACCAAAATTTACAAGGACGATTTTAGACCGCTAGTGTTGTGGACACCGGCGTCCACTTCGAGCATATCTCTTAATATCAATCTTTTTTACCGGCGCGAGGGCACCTGGGCTATTGCAGCATATTCCAGGCAGAAATCTACGCGATAAGGTAGGCTGTAATATTGCTGGGACGTCACATTACAACCACGAAAGAGGTCACGATTTTGACAGCGAGCCAGGATTATACATATTCCGATTATATCCGTCGATTCGACTCCGAATCTGGGGTCAAAAAAGAGAAAAAAAAATTGGGGTCGCCCATCCCAGACTGGCAGCCCCGCTTTCATGGGAAATAGTGGTCCGATCGGGCTGGCTCGAACTAAAGGGCATTGGGGGGGGGGGGGGGGGGTCGCCAACTCCGAATCTGGGGTCGACAAAGAGAAGATAAAGTTGAGGTCGCCCATCTACGACTTTTATTGAATATGTTATTAACCAAGTTTCAGACTCTTTGCATGACTCTTTTTGAACGACTCTTTTTGGACGACTCATTGGAAAGAGTCAGAGCTTATGTGCTGGCACAGTGAAAAGAGTCATTATGCCCATCACTACCGTCGAATAAAGGGTATGTACATATGTGTAAAGCCACATCACATCACCGTAACCTTATATTTCCTAAAATTGAGTATAAAGTCGGCTGCGGTTTATTAAGCCAAGATGTAGCTGAGCAGATGTCAGCGGTACGAAAAATTACTGTCGATGTCAAAACCGCAGATCAGTGATGTAGCGGGTATGGTCAGCGACCACAGTCTCATTGGCGAGCACGTCAGTAGGCTTCGACTTCGGTAAAACGATTTTTGTAGGACCTGTTAAAATGTGGATGGGGAGGAAAATAATTTTAATATTCCTTACGAATGCCCGACGCTAGCAAGTAGACGAAGGTCAACACTGGCTAATACTTTATCAATCTGCTTGAGGAGATTAGCAGTCGAAGTGCCTCGGGACTAACTCCGGATGGCTTTAACCACATAGGAAAGCTGCAATCTGCTTTGTAATTTTACGTCTAGTACGCACTGCGACTCTTGAATATAACAACGGACCTACGTTCTGCCCTTAAGTGTGCTGTGCTGATGCAGCGGTCCAGTAACCTAACCTATAACGGCTCAAAGGGGGTTGATTCCCCTAATTCCACTCATCTACGCCACTGGGTCTTCAGTAAATTAGAACTGAAAGAAACTGCATAAAATCTATGCTACAGAAATTGTTTCAAACCAAACGTGCAAGATAAGTGCTTATGGCCAGCAATCTAAAGGGGTTTCCTTTCACTGAACGACGAAAGAGCGTATCTTGAGTTTGCAATTGCAGAACTGTTTCTTATAGTGGAAGTTCTGTCGTTCGTGTTTTTACATTACCTCCCAGTCATCTTGTTGTTGGTATAAGGGATGGCACTGTTGGTATTCAATATTTATCCTGATGTTTTTCGTTCACTCAAATCAATGGTCTCAGACGTATTACTAAATAGTAGGTGTGCTATGTTGATTGTTATGGTAGATGTTTCTTTAGCATAGTTCGTGAGCAATTTCCACGCGAAAGCAATTCCTCTGCATTTCATTTCGTGCGAAAACCCGTCGTCACAGTGGTGATCGCTCCCTTTTGAGTGAGAAAGGGAAATTCAAGTGTCGTGTAGAGCGCCACAGACATGTACTATGTGGAAGTTTCCACTGTCACTTTTTCGTGGGGGAGATAAGTGCAATATTTTCGTTCGGAAAGGTTAGTATCAGCCTTTAACCAGAACAACATTCCAAATCTACTCATGTCATCCAATAAATGACGGGATATTCAAAAATAAAATACTATTTTCCCTCTCCGTAAAGAAAATGATACATGAACTTTGCGCAAATGTAACGAGTGATAATACAATTTCAATTCAAAGATACAAATACCTATACTTTTGTCCTGATACATGTTTAACTAAGAACATTTTCCCGGCTTCCCTCTTATATCATTAGCATTTAATTACATTGACTGTTTTGCCTACCACAATTACGGTTGAGTGTTACACCCTTGGCTTTTATGGCGTATCCTGTGCGTATGACGCAAACTTAATGAAGTATTCATTTAAATGCTAATGGCACTTTTGGATCTTAATTAGAGTTAGGCTCAAAAATTGATCAGAGCCGAGAGACAGATATAGAGAAGATACGCAGATATACTCGGTATTTGAACGGTTTAATTATTTAAAGAGAAATTCTCAGTTTCAGCTTAGTTAGATATGCTTGAGAGAAGCTACACATACAACGGAGCTTATACGAAATTCAGAAGAAAATGTCGTGAATCAAATGAAATATTATCCGTTCGTTATCCTGGTTTTGTTTGGCGAGCAACAAAGATAACGAGATACGAAGTTTACTCGGAGTAATTGTTGTTGTCGATATTAGATTCAATGATTGCTTGTTTTGCTAAGTGGGCGGAGAGTTGTACACAAATGAGTTGATATGATATTTTCAAGGAAAGCCGTTCAACAGCGGCTTCGGAGGTTTAAATTTATATTGAAAATTAAATGTTTTAATGCTCTCTTGGGTTAAGTAATATTTAGATTTGATGTATCCTTAGGCCGAGTTCATGCAAACTGCGGCAGCCTCTGCGCTAACCGCCACGGTTTACAAGTTTCAGTTTGTTCAGTCAGTTAATTTCAATTTGAAATGCTGAAACCGCCCATGAATGATGATTAGATGATGATGGCTGGGTGGGTATGTAGGTTTAGTAGCAGGATTGCTGCAACAGCACACTTAGACATCAAAACATGGATCCATTGTAATACACAAGGAACACAAAACAGCTCATTATAACTCACGAAACGAAGGAGTTGTCCAACCTTCACCTGTGACAGTTCGCCAAGATAGATATAAAAGCATTTTCCAAGAGCTGATTTCCTCAACCGTGCCAGAGCCGGGCACTCGCAGAGCAGATGAGAAATACTTTCCTCTTTTTCCTGGGTGTATATAAGCGAGATCGAATTCCTGTTAAAGTTTTACTGATACCAAGTCCTGTCCTGTGTGCGGAGAGAGGAATATTGTGTCGATAATGAGTGACAGTTGAGCCGACTTATACGTGTAAATCCCAACAAGGACCCTTTATTGGCGAAATAATGGTAAAGCCTACAATTTAAGACAATTTTCAATACACCCCAAATTGTTTATGTTTCACATCTACTTAAAATAAACCTTCCAGCAAACTGACCCTGAACTTTTGGCCTCTAACATTCATTGCCACCCAGGATCCTTTAAAATCCACTGTGAAAACCATCGACACAACCACACAAGGGGATGTTTATACTGTGTGGAACGCGGTCAACAAACTTTGTTCAACATACTTTATACGCTCTCTTAAGCCCGCTTCGGGATAGAATAAAATAAACCACAAAGACCATAGCAAAACAAACTTTCACCCTCTTAATATGTTGCCATTTTAGCTGTCCGGACTTTTACATGAGCCAATGGAAAAATTCTTTTCGATTTCCACTCAATTGACACAAAATGTCGTCAATTTATTTAAATTGCTACGCTATAAATTATCCTCCGTTTTATGTGGGCCAAACGTACGAGTGAGATGATGGCGCGCTGTGTAGATATGTAATTTCATGTTAAATTACACTTCTAATGTTGTAAAGGCTTCCTGATTCGGATTGTGAGAAATGAGGTGTATGTGTGTGGGTTAAATCACATACAGTCCCGTATTTCACCCAAAAGTTGTGGGGGTGTTTTGGAGTTAAAATGTGTTGGGTAGGCTATGAAGGATGCCCAGTGGTGGGTTTTGTATGCGAAAGGCGCTAATAGATTTTTTGCAAGTCTTCTTGTGTTAGCTTCGTTAATCTCAATTAAATTGAGTTTTAGTTTTATCTAAATTCATTTTTTGTAAGGCTATGGGCCGTTTTTTCAATGTCTGATTCAAGTTTATCCCATACATAAACGTCAAACGTCACCCATCCCTCCATCAAGTAAAAAATTGTAACGGACGGTCTTGTGGGGCTCCGAAGATGCCCGTGGGGACGGAGCCTAAGGTAGCATATAACCGTGTAGGTCGGGCTATGCCATCTGGCGAAGAAAAAGGCCCCTCAACGAGCTAAGCAGCGGCCTATGCTTGCTGTAGCTCAGTTTGGGAGATGTGGGCGGGGTTTTCGCCGCTCGTTGCCCCTGTCCTTAACGTATTAACAAAAATTCATAGGCCTGGGGAAGACGACACCAACAGGGGAGGTAAAAATGGGGAATAAAAAAAATAGTCGATAAGGATGGAATGGTTGACGGCGGGATCAGACGCCCATACGGTCGCACCTGGGTCCGGGTGTAATGGGACCCTCGGTCTCTGGTTTCGTACCACCAACAGATCACTACTCATCAGGTGCTGCTTCGATCTACTGGTGGGAGCAGCACTACCAGACCATAATATGGTTCGTTACAGGTGGTTCATAACAAAATTTATTGGACGATAATTTCAAACAGCGGATACTACTTTGCCTTAACCCCTAGCGGGGCATAGCGCGTCAACTACTCCTGCGCGCCATCGTACTCTGTTCTGGGCAATGGGGCGCAACTCCCCAAAAGACTTACCCAGTACCTGGCACTCCTTTGCCACAGATCGACGCCATGTGATTCGAGGACCCCCTCTTGGTCGGCCTTGGTTGGAAATGGGGTTCCATTTCATGGCATGCAAAGCAATGCAGTTATCACTCTTCCGCAATGTGTGACCTATCCACTGCCATTTTCGCCTGCGTATCAATTCGTCGATTGGCATCTGACCCGTACGCCGACTTAGCTCTTCATTTGATATTGTTTCGGGCCAGAAAATTCTTAAAATTCGACGAAGACATGAGTTGACGAAAACTTGCAGCTTTCTGGTAACTCCTACGGACCATTTTGACCACTGTATACGCTTAGGGCTTAGACCTTCGATAGACGGGGTAGGTTCAATGTCGCAGTTAGCCAACTAGCAGTTTAACTAAACATTGAGAATACTGCGCTATGATTTTTTGTTTTGCACCTGGTTCTCGACTTGGCTTCCTAGATGATTTTCGTCGAAAGTTATCTCTCAATTGCCCTAACCCCTTGTGGGGCATAGCGCGTCAACTGTTCCATGTGGCCCAGTTGACGTTTCGACGGCATAAATTGGTCTCGGAGAATGCAGTTGCCAGCATGCACCTCCTGCACATCCATGGCCACGAACGTTGTCGTGGACGAGATTCGAACCCGAAACGCCAGTAGTCAAACATGAGACTGATGCCGCCGAAAGTTGTGCGTTCCCTCATAACTTTCGGCGAAAAGAAAATAATTATATCTCTGAAACTAGTTTATGCCAACGAAACGTCAGCTGGGCCCATTAGAGTCTCCCTGACCGCATCTTGTACAATGTCTGGGATGCTGTTATAACCGTTGATAGTTGATGCGTTAAGAGTTGATAGCGAAAAAACGCCTCCTTGTGGGCATCTTCGGACTACCTTACTCCATATTCTGTCACATCCACTGCTAAGATTTATTGCCCTATGCTTTAGCATAGAACCTCTTAATTATAATAGAATCAACCCCCCGCTCAGTCAGGGCGTTTTGTAGCCTGGTAAAGGACATTTTATCAAAAGCACTCTCTACGTCCATAAAAGTACGAGTACACAGCGATCCCGCCGTTACTAATCTCTCTGTCTCTCTCTGCAACTGCAACAACGAGCTCGTGTAGAGCTGTTTCCGTGGATCTGCCTGCTCTATAAGTATGTCCGCACCTACTCAGAGGACTATACATTAGCGTGGTATTAAGTGATTGAGTGTAAAAACAATTCGATGTTTTCATTCACTCTGATTGGAGTATTGTTTTCGACATATGAATTTTTCATCCCACTCGCAGAATATCGCACTCTCAAGAATGCCCTTAACCCACTTCACTCTTCAGTATACGTTCATTTTTAAGGCTCTAATAGACGAGACGCGTAAGCCCGTTGTGCGCGTCAAATCTACGATACCCGTCCCATATACACAGCAAACGGGTTTATGACAACGCGTAACTTGTTAGCTGGCGACGGGTCCCGAGGGGTATTTATCCGCCGTTGATGAAACGATGAATCCATCAACAAACATATGAAAAAGATGATTTCAGTACTTGCACATATGCTGAACCGTAAACCCTGTGTATACTCAATGATGTGCGCATTATTTCCGCGTCGTAAAATTCGCTTCGATACCCGTTTCTGACGGTTCGTCTGCGAAAACCTGACTTACGTGTAAATACTAGTCGGGTAAAAATTACGCGACCGCGTCCCGTGTATTGGCAGCTTCATACATGCATGCCCACGACCCAATGTAACGCTTGATATTAGTTTGTTAATTTAAAATCTAATTTCTGAAATGCGCCTGATAAATTACCAATTTTTAACTACTATTCATGCAATATTTCTTCACCACAGGCCATCTGTCGACTATTTAGGAAATATTTTATATCAACAGTGGTTGCGATGTTTCACCTGTGTTGTAATCTTTTGTATTACAATTTAATTTCAAACAAAAAATGTGAAAGAAAATCCCTTTTGGCAATTTTTAATTCCACTCAATCGTACCTAAAATAACTGGGCAGCATGCAGGACAAGAAAGTAGAACACCTCTATCAAATTTCCAGATAGAATCTGCCGTTGCCTTTCAAAGTGTTGCATCATAGACAATATTTCGCTCGCAGTCCATTTAATTACACCACCAAAACAAAAGGAATGATTTATCAGCGCGCGTATTTACTTATTCCTTTTCATACAAAATCCCAGTTCAGCTCAACCTCGACCAAAAAGATGAAAATATCGTGATAAAAAAAAACAGCGCTCCGTGTTTCTTCCTCATTCGTCCTGGACTCAAAGTGCTTGTATTAAGCTAGCTTGTATTCCACTCAAATTAATTCAAAGATGCGATAAAAGGAATCTGAAAGTAACTTGTTATCCTCGGTTTCATGGTTCACACAATTTTCGCAATTTTGCATGCTTGCTCCCCGGGAAGGTTAAATGGGGGCGGGGAAGGATCGAAGGATGCACACAGCTTTAGCATCCATTGCGATTAGGGCATCTATCTATAAAGATCTGCATGGCTTAATGGAAATTTTACGGAATATATGGAAAGCATTAAAGGATGTATGCATGGTTGCAATTATTCATCATCACTCGGATTATGGCTATTACAGCTGGATTTTTCTTTTGCGAGCTGGTGGCATTTTTATCCGATGGCAATGAATGTTTCATTAACGATTCCAAGTGGTTTGTTGAATTTGTGCAAGTATGTAGTTAAAAGATTGGTGTGTCTGTTTTGTGATAATCGGAATGGAATGATTTATTCAGAAGTCGTTTGCGTGGTCGTTGCGGTTGATCGGTTCAATTCAATGCATTATTTGTAGATTTCTTGACATGGAGTAGTTTTTGCAAGGATGGGTTATCGGGTTGCAGTTGCCAGCATGCTTCTCCTGCTCGCCCTTTTAGCCGCCTACCAGCAACAAGTTGTTGTTGTGGTAGCGATGCTTCAAATACTGCAGTTCTTCTTGCATCGAGGGTGTTTGGCAGCTCTTGGCCGTCGAAAAACGGGTCGTTCCGGTACGAAGAACTGGCTGCCGTAGGAACGATCTGCAACAAGTCGGAAGATTCTGTGACTTGACGCCCCGCACCACAGGGGGAAGACAACACAAACATCCATGACCACGAACGTCGTCGTGGACGCGAATCGAACCCAAAACGTCAATAATCAGACATGAGACATATTAAAATTAATAACCATTATCCGCTATGGTGACGTTCGCTTCGTCAACGACGGATTCAGATGACAAGGTCGACAGATACGACGATACGTCATTCAAGCCTGGCTGGTGGGAACCTAAAGAGATGTAATGTTCCCGTCAGCATCGCGATTTGCAGAAACTACCGGGTGTTCCTCGGACCCTCCCATAAGGATATCAGCTGCAATCTATGGGAATGCTAACAGATCTTGATTGGTCGCCCTCTGGACATCGATCTTGTAAACATTAAGAGTCGCAGCAGAAAAGCGTTGTCTACTACACCCTTTGTGACGGCTCAGTGCGGCCGTCCACTGGAAGCGTATTCGAGCAGCAACGCTCTCCCGCGATACAAGCGTCAACAAGTGGCAATGCGCGCCACATCCAAAGTTTAGAATCTTCACGAAAATGCGTCCACTACAAGCGTATTTGAGTGAAGCGGCTGCGCATTGCTTGAGCATGTCGTCAACCTTAGGCGGTATTCAGATTAGCTACATTTTCAGCTCCGACGCAGCCACGCACAATAGCCAAGCATAGTCGATCGTATCGCATGCTGAGCGATGAGTGTGAATCCGCCCATTTGATGCTGTGTATCTCGACTGAAATTTCAAGCAGTCGTGCAGCGCGGTGTCGTGTGTGTGAATTTCGCCTTAAGGAATATATGAAAAAGAAGCTTTTTGCTGATTGATTTTGTGTGCGATGGAAAAGATAGTTAAGCAAACTGAGGCTGGAAAACGCCTGCAGTGGGCGATCCGCGTCACTCGTAGCCGCCTTTTTCGTGCGCCGCTTGTGCCGCGGGAGCGCATTGCTGCTCCAAGTGAAGGACCGCGCTAAAATAGGTAGAGACTCATTGCTTTTCACGATGACTGCACAGCGGGTGTTCCCATCATCGAGCTTATCATGCTTGAAGGACAACATTATTCAAAGCAAATCATAGACAACTTGAAACCAAGTACATCAAAATGAAAATGTTTTTGCATGGGCCGATAGTGTCGATGAACATCCATCGCTCTTCTTTTTAGTCATTCAAGCTTGTAGTCTACATTCATACCAGTTTTCAGGGGCGCAAAAATGCATTCCCACGGCAACCCAAAGTGAGTAGATGATGTGTGAAAATCGTTGAAGTGACAAAAAGTTTGTATTTGCTCGAGTCTCTTGCTGCTGTCGTTCGTTTTAGATATTCCTGTCGGTATGGAGCCTTCTGTTACTATGATATCAAACAGCAATGAGTACTGCGTGATGAGTACAAACTTAAACCAACTAAATTAACTGGAGGCGATGATATGAAAACTGCATATCCCACCGGATATGCGGAAGCAAATAGACAGACAAAAGAACAAGAAATATTCTTGGGATGCCCAAGATGAATTACTGCAAAATTAATTGAAAATCTATCTCACCGTCCGTGCTCTGGCAAACAACGAGACGGCCACAGCACTTCAACTTCCAACAACTAATACAAACTTTTCCTTTGTGCTGCAGAAGTGTTGCAAGTTTCAAACATTGGTATTCACAGTTTCATTCGCATCAAGGGTTGAAGTTTGAGTTTAAAATAAGGTTTGACGTAATAATCTCCGGATCAATTCCAGTGGGAGAAGGAGTTCTTAAGGTCGCCACACACTAGCGTCCAAAATCCAGTTTGTCCCGCGTCCAATCCAAAATTCGTTGTGTGTACGGGTTCAAGTTGAGAGCTCCGGAATCCACCGCAGTCCAAGTTGGATATTCAATTTGCCCAAAATCCACCCGATTGTCGCGACGTTTGTACACGAGCCCCGAACTTAACGGAGTTAAATTTTTATACCCTAGACTTATAGTATAGGGTATATTGTTTTTGTCACGACGGAAATATGTAACACCTTAAAGGAGGCTCCGGAGGTATAGCAATGTATATATATAAATGATCAGGATCACCTCCTGATTCGATTTAGCCATGTCTGTCTGTCTGTCTGTCTGTCTGTCCGTCTGTCTGTCTGTCTGTCTGTCCGTCTGTCTGTCCGTTCGCACGATAACTTTCGATAAAATGAAGCTAGAGCCTTGAAATTTTGGTCAAATGTTGGAAGTGTGATCTAGTTGGATGGTATTGAAATGGGCATGATCAGGCCAAGAGCACGCCTACCTCCCCTACATATGTAAAATACATAAATGTATCTATAACTCCCGATTAAAGAAACATGAAAAGCTCTAGCTTTGGTATGATTACTCATGAGGGTAATCTCATACTCTCCTGGGAAAATAAAACTGATAAATTGAAAACTAACGGTAATTTTCTTACAAAGAACCCCGTACTACCCTACTTTTCAGGTTTTTTGTCTATAACTCCTGAACCAATTGACGTAGACACCTGATTTTTGGCGTGTAACCTTGAAGTGAGAAGCTGCTTAAGATTATGTAAGTTGGGCATAATCAGATCAAAGGAACGCCTACCTCCCCTACAAATTTCCAAAAATTAAATATTATTTTAATTACGATAACTTTCGAAAAAATGATACTAGCAAGTTGAAAATTTGGTGAAATGTTGCTAATAAGACCTACTTTGTTTGTATTGAAAATGAGCAAGATCCGACTCAAGGAACCCCCACCTCCCCTACAAATGAAACTTCAAATAAGCGATCACTTTTGATAGAATGAAGCCAGCAACTTGAAATTTTGGTAAAATGTTGAAAGTGAGATTGAGTTAGTTGGCATTAAAGATGGGTAAGATCTGACCTTAGGAACCCCTACCTCCCCTAGAAATGAAACTTAAAATAAGCGATAACTTACAACAAAATAAAGCTAGCGACTTGAAATTTTGGTCAAATGTTTGTAGTATGACCCAGTCGACTAATATTGAAAATACGTAAAATCCGACCATCGAAACCCCTACTTCCCTACAAAAGAAACTTCAAATAAGCGATAACTTTCGATAGAATGAAGCTAGAGAATTGAAATTTTGTTTAAATGTTTGTAGGGGCATCTAATTGGTTGATGGAAATGCTGAGCAAGATCCGACCCAAGGAACCCCTACCTCCCCTACAAGTGAAACTTCAAATAAGCGTTAATTTTCGATAGAATGAAGCTAGCGACTTGAAAAATTCGACAAATATTTGTAGAATGGGTTAGTTAATTGATTTTGAGAATGGTCAAGATCCCACTGAATGAGTGCCAACCTCCCCTATGAACTGGCCATATAAGAGACCCACTTTTAATGCATATGGTCGTTGCCAATTGGGACTTTTGGTATCACCACTATTGCTGTACAAGTCTAGGGTATATACGCTTCGGACTCCGGGCCTGTTTTCTTATGTTTTGTGTTGTCAGTGTTACTCGTAAATTGCAACAAAGAAAATTTTCTTACCTGTTGGCGTGTCTCTCTCAATTGCCCTAACCCCTTGTGGGTTATAGCGCGTCAACTGTTCCATGTGGCCCAGTTGACGTTTCGACGGCATAAACTGGTTTCGGAGAATGCAGCTGCCGGCATGCACCTCCAAACCATGGTGTTTATGCAAGACTTTTGCAATGTAATTAACGGTAAATGAAATTAAATCGGACAAGTGAAATTTGAGTTCCTCATGGAACTTGACTTTTAAAATTCCGTCTGGCCCGCAATGGATTGGATTGCATTGTGTGTCCCGTGTCCCCGAAATTTGGACGAGGGACACTTGGAGTATATACCTATACATTTTCCCCCGCGTCCAAATGGACGCTTGTCTGTGGCGACATTTACACTTCATCCCAAACCATATTCGCCAGACTAGATAATTTCATTACGAGTCAATTCTTTCTCTAGATTGCGTCATTGGAAAGACCCAAATTTGTGTCAATTAAATTCGTTATTAAAAAGCACTTCTTCATGGACACCAAAATATTATCCTCTGACCGTGCTGGTTGGTAGTGGTCGCGTTTTCGAAAGATCATCTGAACTTATAATAAAATTAACCACGAACCGAGAAAGATATTTAAAGTTTATCTTTGTCCTAAAACAAACTATGACGACTGACTTTCATTTTGATTAAAATCAGCGGCTTCCATGGTGTTTACCTTCAAATATCTGCGAAAATTTTAGCCGTGGTTCTAGACGACGCATAAGGGATCTGAAGAAGATTCGGTCCACGCTGATAAGCACGAAGGCTACTCTTTTGCGTGTTTGCCAAAGCTCGCTTTGTGTTCGTCTATGCAGGTCGTTGAATCTTCTCCGGGGAAAGTTATATATCAGGATGGATTCCAAACGGGAGACATTGAAGAGATTGGATCCCTTAGGAACCGAAGGTACAGATAGAATTGCATAATTTTCCAAGAAACTTTCAAGAAGTAGACACAGAAGTTGGGAGGACTTTGAAGTCAATCTATGCTATCATTAATTATTAAAAATTAAATTAATTAAATCTGATGCCGTTGGGAAGAATGCACAAGGAAGAGTTGAAAGTACTCGTATAAGTAGTTTTCAAAGTTGGGGTAAAGTGTCAATTTGAACTCATGTAGGTGTTAATAAAAATACTTGATGGGCAAAATCAGCTGAAATTAAGGGTGGTAGATGGTCATTTAAGCGTTTTCGGAAAAAACTGTGTATACGCGATGCACTCACGAAGGCATTTTTTAGTTATTTTAATAAAGTTTACTTTGTCAATGATGTACTTTCAGCCTCACAGTTGTGTAACACCTAATACCAAAAAAAAAACACACCCAAAAGTCGGTATTCATTTCAATTACTCTTTTTCACTAAATTTATATTCGCATTTTCGTAATTGTTGCACAACTGTTGCACAATGACTGACTAAACATACACATACACACACAACATGAACATTTTAAAACCCTATTTACAAGATACTATCTTTACAGAGCGACAATGTATGCAACTAAAAGTTAATTTCCATTATAAGGCTCCGTCAACATCATCAGCTTTCATTCTGCTCGAAAACGCTCTCCTACTGACGAGACAAACTGAAAATAATTGTTGCAACGAAATTTCTCCCAGCGAATTAATTAACATACAGCGTGACAATACCAAAGTCTAACTGAAAAGATGAGAGACACGACGACAAGGACGATAATAATTTAATTAATTTAAGACACACTGTTTTGCATTCAACTAACTGAAAGGAATAGGATGCGCTCCGGCAGAAAAACAGAGTGGTCTGGAAGAAATAAAAAAATGTTAAATTGTATCTGGATATTAGATTCGGATACGTTGGTTTTATGAAAGAGATAAATTTAAGTGTTGAGCTTAGTATCATCATAATACAATAATAAAAGCGCCCAATGTGGGGTCGAAGACGTTAGTTGTAACTTGGATAAATGGACTACTACTACTGTGTTCTGTTTGTCTATGTTTGTAACCTCAGCACATCCGCCGGAAGCTAGCACCCCAAGTTTGGAAGATTTGGAATTTTTCAAGAGTTCCCTGCTTATTAGCAATAGTCTCAGAGTTCACGAGGAGGTGCAGCAATAGTTATAGAGTTTTAGTGGCTTTATTTTATTAATTAAATTTTCCAGTGCTTAAAATGGATGGTTAATAAAGAGTTCTAGAGTTCCTGACTAATTTTAGAAAAAAAAATTCTGCAAAAATTTAAATTTTATAAAAAAATTAAATTTAGGGGTTGCAAGGTATGTACAATACTTTAATCAATACAGGTTAGTTCCCGTTCATCAAATTACGTCAATCTATTTTCTAAATGAAAAAACCTCCTGCATATCAAGAACTCTCAGGTAACCTACACGCTCCCACTCACCCCTTAAGTGACGTCATAGGGATGAAAATCTCCACAAATTGTTACAGGCGAAACTGATTGAAGGTCAGCGGCTAGTGCCGGCTTTCCGCAGAACATGGCCGTGGGACGCCATGCACTTTCAATTTAACCAACCCCGTGGTGACTAGGAAGCTCTAGGTAAGTGTGTTACACCGTGTCCGCGGTCTTACGGCCGTCCGACCAACTCTTGGAGAAGGGTCGCGGGCGCCACGTACTTAGTATTTTTTTTTGACCGCCAGTGATTGGTTCTTTTTCCGCGAAAAAGTACGAACCCGCGGAAGGAAGTGTTGCTCACTGTGACCACCGACACGGAATGCACTGTCAAAAACTAACTGGAAATCCAAAGCGCGTCACACACGATTTTCACAATATTTATTAACTCTCTACGTAACGAATCCAGTATTATTAAATAGATTTTAAAAAGCAAAAAGACGACCGGTCGTAATATTGAACGTCCTTACCCTAGAACTTAACACTACCTTAACACTACCTTAACACAAGCCCTAGTCTATTTGCCCTACCTGGGTGGCGGCTCTAGTTTACTCACTATCAATATTCCGACGACGATGACGATCCCTGAGGAATAGGCTCACGTTCGTTCCGTTCTCCCGTCTACGTTTTTCGCACGCTCTTCACAATTTTGCTCGTCAGGCCTGGGCTCCGTGGATTCATTCACAATTTATCCGTTCTTGTTCTCACTACTGTGTCCTCGATCCTCAATCCTTTCATCCGAGATGCCTTTCATCCAAAATGCCAAATCAAACAAAGAGGGTTCCGTTTCTTTTCCCTGGCTTAAATAGTATCGGACCAACGGATATTTTCATGGATCGGTTATTCACGCGATACGAGAATTCCGCTTCTTAGTATCGTATTAGTACATTCCACGATGTCGATAAAGCAGTCCCTGTCACATTGACTGATTGACAGTTTAGTGTTTATTTACTTTTCGGCCGACGGACAGAATCTTAATCGACTTGGTGGAAGCGTTGACGACGACAGTCAGATAAGTATTTCTTTTTTTTACATTTACTTTCTAGAACGAATTACTCTGTGGTACTTTTCCAGATACTGGCCGCGTTCCGGATAACATCGTACACATATTGGCCATGAAATTGATGCGCATCGCTGTTCCCGATGTTATTGTGAGTATACTATGCCACCACCCCCTAATTGCCGCCGTAATATCTAATGGTTAACTTACTCCTTTACAGGTCGCAAGGCGCAGCTCTGGATCCGTGACAAGTGCGAACGCTAGAATTTCTCCGATTACACGATTACCACGATGATGAGATTTGCAAGTTGGGACACCTCCGCAAGCTATTCATTGGCGGCTTCGACTAACACACAACTTACGAGTTGTTGAAGAACTATTTCGCAAAATGGGGCGAAACTGTGGACGTTGTGGCAATGAAAGATCCCAAAATGAAATATTCGCGTGGTTTCAGCTATGCGCGTGCCTAAATGGTGAACAATGCGCAAAAAGGCTCGACCGCACAAGGTCGATGGACCTGTTGTCTAACCAAAACGTGCCGTGCCACGCCACGTCAAGATTTCAGCCGAGGAGACTCCATTAGATAATTAAATTGTTGTTTTTGGTAAGATGCGATAATTTGTATGCCTTATTTTCTTGTTTTCTACAGGATTTCGTCTGGTGGCTCTGTACTCCTCGTCATATTCAGTATCGAGCTCTATAATCGGCGGTGAAGGAGCCTATCGCTATCCAGGTAAGTACCCTGCCTGTGCCGCATCAACCCATGCCGCCCAATCAGGGTCGTCGAGAGGGGAAGGGGGGGGGGGGGGGGGGGGGGGCGGAAGGGGCGAAACGCGCCGGGCCCGTCTTTTTCTCAGGGGCCCGAAAGTTTGCAAAATTGAAAAAAACAAGAAAAAAAAGGAATGTATTTACGCACTGAGGTTTTTTTTTTTGCTCCTTGCCTTTTCAGACCCAATCTGAGGCACTGAGCTATCGGTCGACATATATGGGCCCCTAAAAAAGTTGAGTAAGTTGAAAAATTATCTACGCTTTGACATTTTTATACCCTAGACTTTTAGTATATGGTATATTGCTTTTGTCACGACGGAAATATGTAACACCTTAAAGGAGGCTCCGGAGGTATAGCAATGTATATATATATAAATGATCAGGGTCACCTCCTGATTCGATTTAGCCATGTCTGTCTGTCCGTTCGCACGATAACTTTCGATAGAATGAAGCTAGAGCCTTGAAATTTTGGTCAGATGTTGGAAGTATGATCTAGTTGGTATTGAAAATGGGCATGATCAGGCAAACAGAACGCCTACCTCCCCTACATATGTAAAATAATTAAATGTATCTATTACTCCCGATTAAATAATCATGAAAAGCTCTAGCTTTGGTAGATTGCTCGTGGGGGTAATCTTATACTCCCCTGGAAAAATAAAATCGATCAGTTGAAAACTAACGGTAATTTTCTTACAAACAGCCCCGTACTACCCTACTTTTCGGGTTTTTTGTCTATAACTCTTGAACAAATTGACGTAGACATCTGATTTTTGGTATGTAACCCTGAAGTGAGAAGCTGGTTGGGTTTTAGTAACTTGGGCATAATCAGATCAAAGGAACGCCTACCTCCCCTACAAAATTTAAAAAAATAAATATTACTTTAATTACGATAACTTTCGATAGAATAACATTAGCGAGTTGCAAATTTGGCAGAACGTTGGTAGTAACATCCTGTTAGTTGGCATTGATCCAAGATCCGACCTAAGGAACCCGTACTTCCCCTACAAATGAAACTTCAAATAAGCGATAACTTTTGATAGAATGAAGCCAGCGACTTGAAATTTTGGTCGAATGTTTGAAGTGAGATTGAGTTAGTTGGCATTAAAGATGCGTTAGTTCCGATCTAAGGAACCCGTACCTCCCCTAGAAATTAAATTTTAAATAAGCGAGAACTTACGACAAAATAAAGCTAGCGACTTGAAATTTTGGTCAAATATCCGTATTTGTAGTAGGATCCAGTTGGCTAATATTGAAAATACGTAAAATCCGATCAATGCGGGGCTGCTGCGGGGGAAACTTCAAATAAGCGATAACTTTCGATAGAGTGAAGCTAGACACCTGACATCTTTTTTTAATGTTTGTAGGGTGATCTAATTGGTTGGTGGCTATGATGGGCAAGATCCGATCCAAGGAACTTTTACCACCCCTACAAGTGAGACTTCAAATAAGCAATAACTTTCGATAGAATCAAGCTAGCGACTTGAAAAATTCGATAGTATTTGTAGAATGGGTTAGTTAATTGATTTTTAGAATGACCAACATCCTCATGAATGTGTGCCAACCTCCATTATAAACTGGCCATATAGGAAAATCACTTTTAATGCATATGGTCGTTGCCAATTGGTACTTTTGGTATCACCACTAGGTCTGTACAAGTCTAGGGTATATACGCTTCGGACACTTCGGTTTTTTTTGTTGTTCATTGAGCTACCGGTCGCCATATATGGGGGGGGCCCTACAAAGGTTGAGTACCGGGCCCGGATTTTCTCTCGACGGCCCTGCGCCCAATCACATTTCGAAATATCAATACCCAAATAATTCTACTCTTGCAGATTTGCTCCAGGCCGCGGTACGCCGTATAACTGTAATACTGATATCAAACTCAGCTGATCGCCAAGTTGTCAGAAAAAGCTTTTAACTGTAGGAAAACTTGCGGCCCAAAAGTTTCTTCGACTTAAACTACTGTACCGTACTAAAGTTTTTAGGTTTGAATGTTGGGTGAAGAAGCTCGCGCGTGGCTTCGATAGAGTTCATGAACTCAGTGGGAATCACGGTATGGTGGAATTGATAAAAGGCCGAAAAATCGTACGGAATATTCTCTTCTGGTTTTGCATATCAACGAAAGCAGGTGAATATTCCGTTGAGTTGTTTCAACGTTTTAAAAGTGGCGATTTCGATGTTAAGTACAAGCATGGTGGTGGGAGAGAAAAAAATTTCAAAGACGACGAATTGGAAGCACTGTTCGATGAAGATTCGTGCCAACCGCAAGAAGAATTAGCTGAATCACTGGGAGTGACTCAGCAAGCCATCTCGAAACGCCTCAAGGCCATGGGCATGATTCAGAAACAGGGAAATTGGGTTCCGTACGAGCTAAAACCGAGAGATATTGAACGGCGATTATTTGCATGCGAACAACTGCTTCAAAGGCAGAATCGGAAGGGATTTATGATAATTTCAAGCGCAGAAAGTCATGGGGAATTAAGATTAGTTTGTGGTCAGTGGGCCCGAAGGGCCCACGAGCACTGCGACCATAGGGTCTATTGTGCTATAGCCCTGTAAATCTAGAGTGGGCGATCGAGTTTGATCGATCCCACAAATCTGCTCAGCTGCCCAAGTTTGAAAGAGGCGATCGTTTCCGCTTCAGGGAATGCCTCACCGAGACTCTTTAAGCGGCGACGGGCGAGTGCCTCACACTCACAGAGGATGTGCTGAGAAGTCTCATCATCGCTTTCGCAAAAACGACAGTTGGGGTTAGAGACAATCCCCATTCTGTATAAGTGACCCCTGAGAGTGGAATGCCCTGAAAGGAGACCGCAAATGATTCTCACTCTGCTTCTGCCAAGGCACACCAATTCCAGGGAGCGCTTGGGTGAGTGAGCTGAAATAAACAATTTCGATTGTCTCAGGCCAGGGAGGTTTTCCCAATGTGCAGTGGTTTCTAACTGTTCCTGCTCTCTTATGTGTGATTTTACCCTACATAGAGGGATACCACAGAAGGGTTCAGGCCCTGTAAACGGACTTGCAGAAGCCGCCCTGGCTAGCTCATCAGCGGTTTCGTTACCCGCAATACCAACATGTCCAGGGACCCAATAGATGGTAACAATATTAGCAATGCCAATTCTTTGCAGAGCTTCAAAGCAGTTCAGAACCAGTTTCGATGAAAAGGAGAATTTACTAAGCGCCTTGACTGCAGCTTGACTATCAGTGAAGATTGCAATCCTACTGTTACGGTAGCCAGCTTCCAGACAAAAGTTCGCACATACCTCAATCGCGTGAACTTCAGCCTGGAAAACCGTGGTGTACTTCCCCATAGGAATAGACACTCTAATTGAGGGGCCTGCGATACCCGCCCCTGAGCCTTCTTCAGTTTTGGAGCCATCCGTAAACCATTTAACGGTACTGGAAGAAAGGGTTGAGTGCTTCATTTCCCATTCTTCTCTGCTCCATATGGTTGTAGAGAAGAGGTGATTGAAGCGGAGTTCCCTTGTTATGTGGTCTGATGGCAAGCCTAATTCATTATCCTCGTGGAGCCAGTGTTCCTGCTCCAAATTAAACTTGATGTAAGTTTGATTGGCATTAAGCCTAGCTACTGCTGATTTTGCCTCTGCCTTTAGGTGAATGTGGAGCGGCGGAAGATCTAACAACGCCTCAAGGGCAGCCGTGGGGCAGCTGCGAATAGCCCCAGTAATTGTGAGTCATGGGGAATGCCCGGACATGCCTCAACGTTGACGGCAAACCCAAATATTCATGGCGCCAAAGTTGTGCTTTGCGTTTGGTGGGACGAGGTCGGTGTGATATACTACGAGCTACTGAAACCGAATGATACTATCACAGAAGATCGGTACCGAACGCAATTGATGCGTTTAAGTCGAGCATTAAAGGAAAAACGACCACAGCACCAAGAGAGACACGACAAAGTCATCCTCCAGCATGACAATGCTCGGCCACACGTCGCAAAAGTGGTCAAGACATACTTGGAAAGCCTGAAATGGGAAATCTCGCCCCACCCGCCGTACTCCTCAGAGATCGCTTCTTCCGACTACCGTCTGTTGTGTGAGGAAGTCAAAAGTCGAAAAGTCCCGTCGATGCAGACGTCAATTACCGATAATTTCTTACGAACAGTTCCCTTTCATAACTTGAGTGACAATCGACTTATAGTTGCTCGAAACTCGGTAATTTCACTCTGATTGCCATCAAAATGCATGTCTACTCAAAAAGGATGTTTTAACATTTAATTCATCAGTTTCGTCAACATTCACAACTTTTAACATAACTCCTCGGTCGTCTGAAAACAACTCCCTGCACAATCCTTGCAATGCAATTTTCAAATGGCTGATACTCTCGAGGTGGACGACCGCGAAGGACGCCCACTATTCTTCTCCAAAATGAGCTTCAATTTGACGCCAAATAGCCCGAAAATGTTCACAACGACTTGCAGGCCAATTTATCAAAAGTTGAAATTTTACTGAATCAGATAAATAAGTTTGCCGTGCATAATGTACAGTTGGTTGCAACTTGCTAGACGTTGAAATTGCATGAACGTCTGACGAAACTACGTATATTGGCTTCATCTCCTTGTTCTGCGTTGCGTTATTTCGCCCTTGTTGTTGCGCCATAGGAAGAGTCCTAGCTCACTGGCACCGGTCCTGTGTTATTCGAAACTTTTCTTTCTCACCAAATTAGCCGCAACGCAGAACTTCATGATGGTGTGTTGACTAATTGGACACTTTCATTACCGCAAAATTTACAAAATAATTGGCGACTAGAGATGCAGGAATAAAGCGTATGGATGCAGTCATGTCCTATCCTTTGCAACTATTGTTTAAATTCAGGCAATCATTCTCGCGGGATGGGTTTTGGATAGTGTTGACTGATGGTATGTGTGGTTTTGCGGGAAAGTAGGTACCTTTAAATTTAGGGATTCATCTGGACGTAGACTTGTGAGCAGGGAGCACTCCTCAAGGTGGGGTTCTCTCTCCCCTTACCTGAAACTTGGTGGTTAATGCCCTGTCATTAGACCTTGAACGATTGTGTTGCAAAGTAGTCGCTTATGCGGATGACATTGCCATTGCTATACCAGGAAAATTTCCTAGTTTCTTTAAGCCGCGTTCTCATCGAGCGATTTTTGTTGAAAGAGACTAGGCGAGACACAAAAATCGCATAGGAGATAAGCTCGTTGCTGTTCGCACGTGTAAACAAAAGTCTTTAATCGAATTCGCGAGCCCACACAACATAAACCGCACTACGAACACACATACACGTTTGAGACTGACGAGACTCCCCCGAAACTATATTGAATACACCGCGCGACGCGGCGCCAAGAAAATTCAAAGAAAAAACACTCGCAACACAGATCACTTCAGATAAAAACGCTCGAGACACAATTTTCAGATACCAAAAAAAGAGAAGTGTAACGTGGAGAGGTGGAGGTCACGTCGGAATGAGTGGAATTCGCAGTAATAACACAGTAGAGCGTATAATTTAAATGATTTATTAACTAAGTAATGACTTGACAATGTAATTGATAATCTGACGTGTAGTGCTGTCCGTGTGGTCCAGTGGTTGTACGCACACGATGCAGTCACTATTGATGACTTAACTACAAGAATACAAGGATTAGTGCTGTCCGTGTGGTCCAGGCGTTGTACGCACACGATGCAGTCACTATCGCAAGGATGTAGGTTGATGGGCACAGTCCGTATGGTCCAAGGGTTGTACGTATACGATGCTTATGCTTGGGCGCTTCGAGAAGAGGTCCTGATATCCAGATGTTGGATGATCCGATGCCAGTGCTCGAATGCCTGTGGATGCTGATCACAGCTCGCCTTATATACCCGTCGGTATGCTTGTGTGGGTGTCGCTTACACTAGTCGATGCGTTGTCGTAGATCAGCGTAGGCGGCTGTGTGTGCTTCGTCCTCTTCTGACGGTGGTTGGCTGCTCACGTGATCGTAGCGTGTGTACTCGACTGCGCGTGCGTGTATCGCACCCTTCTGATGGCGGTTGGCTGGTCACGTGGTCGATGCGTGTATGCTGTTTGTATCTTGTGGGCTGATGCGTGTCGTGGACTTGGTGAAAATTGTGTGTGTGGCGTTACAGAAGAAAATTTTTACCGCTTTAGTGTGTTGAATAAAAATGTAATGAATGTACTAAAGTAAACCAAATGTGTGTTGTCATAAGAAACAATTAGTTTAAGGGTGTGTTTCTCCCCTCACAATGGGGGTCCGCAAAGAGGTCCGGCCGTCAGCGTCTGTCTCTTCTTTTTTTTTTTATCGTTAACACGATATTGGATAGCATATGAGTTGTTTTTTGTTGTCTTGTAGCCCGGAAGCTCTCCTTTCTAGAGTCGACTGTCTTTCAAACTCCTATACATCCTACCGGTACTGAGTTGCCCATCTAGCGGATGCGTTCTGCTTCCAATTCCCTCTCCCAAGAAAGAACACTCTGCGATAAGATCCCATTACAATTCTTTTATTCGCTCTCCCTTCAAAAAAAAAAAAATACTCCAAACGAAATTCTTGCGAAAAGCCTATTTAAAAAAAAGGACTTTTAGCTCGCATCCGAAATTGATTAAAATTGTCATTTAACTCTCAAGTTCAGCCTGGCATCTTGTCCGTTCCCATTCATTTCCCTCGGCATCACCATATCGGATATCGAGCCAAGCCGTCAACATTCCATGAAAGTCACCATAATTTTCAGTCAGTTCAAATGTTGAAAATAACCGGCCCAGTAATAATGCCAAGCCATAACCATAGCAATCCATGGCCAGAGAAAAAAATAAAGAGACCCTATTCAGTTTGCCTGAAAACATGGCGCTCGGCGCGTATAGTCCTTTGTGGTATTACAAAGGGCTCGAAACTTGCTGGCTGGAACTGACTCTATCTCGGCATACCGCACATATAGACAAATGTCGGTAAAACCTCTTTCTTGTTGTCAATGGTGATGAGCGACGCAACCATGCAGACCAAGGGCAATCGACAACCTAGTAAGTATCCAAGTGGGAAAGTCCTTCCGCTGAAAAAAAGAGGATATGAATGCAAATGGACTGGAAAAAGGCAAAATAAGTGGAATGTCTAAGAAAGTCTAATTTGAATGGAAATTTATTGCTGTTGCTATTGTGTGATGATGACGCGGGGGAGTTTTCAAGCCGAGGTTTAGAGTGGGTGCACCCCAGCCGGGGCTCAGATGTCGGCAAATTTTTCAGAATATTGGCAATATAAATACGTGGTAAAAAAATGGATATTATTACAAATAACATTGTGACATTATTAGGGTGAAATAATAATATGAATGTCATAAAGACATTTTGGGGACAATAAACATTTTATGAGGGTTTTTTTCCGGTCATTATTTCAAAGATTAAAAGAGTGGCGGTTTGACTTGATTTAATTGAAAGTTTTGAGCTTTTAGGGCTTTGGAATGCATTTTGGCAATTAGATTAGGTTGAGAGAAAGCCCGCTGGGCAAAAGGCAAACTAATACAGAGGCCAAAGATCTATTGTGCTATAGCCCAAAATCTGGTAACAGGCCTGATCCTAAAGGTCAAGATTTATCGAGCTTATGCATTTGCATAGAAAGATAAGCGGAATCGAAGCAATGTCATCTGCTCCAGGGAAGGCGGTGGGAAGGTATACACCGCAACGTCAGGCCTATGTTTCACATACTGCCGTGCGAAGGGAGGAGCGAAAGGGGGCGACCGCTCGGGGCACTATTAGCAAGGGCGCCTAAAGTGAGCGCAAGAAAATACTCATATAATAAAATAATACATACATCAATTACTCCTGCGAGTATGGGATGACGAGGAGATCCCAGACGATTGGCGCAGAAGCATCATCTGTCTAATTCACAAAAAGGGAGATAAACTGCAGTGTGAGAGTTACAGGGGCATATCACTAGTTTGTCGGTCTTTAAAATTTTGACGAATATTCTGGCAAATAGAGTAAAACCGTACGCAGAACAAATCAAAGCGGTTTCAGACCTGGTCGCTCCACAGCCGATCAGCTCTTCACAGTCAAACTTATTGCAGTCCGGGTTGAACCTACAACAGAAAATGAATAATTAAGTAGCATGTAAGGGGGCGACTAGGGATAGTTAGCGACCATGTAGGTTAATTACCTTTATTCTATCGTTTACATCATGAAATCCAAGGAGAAACCAGCTCGAGCTTCATCTGAAAAGAAGAGAAAGAATACACAAAGTATCGTGCACTGTACTAGAGTAAATTAAAGATACTTATCTGACAACAGCTCGCTTTTTGTCCGACCGATAGCTGCTACGATGCTCCTTGTGTCGCGACAGAACAATAACAATAACAAGAAGACACCTTCGTAACCAAACACTGGCCAAATGTCACGATCAGCTGACTCTGACATTCGGGTTGATCGATTTGAGAATCACTGCAGGAAGTATAGTAATGTTCCGTGGATTGAATATTGGATGGTCACCCGTTTCATAATGTTTCTGACATTGAATGGCGCGTGCGAGTAGTGGGGTCGTGAACTCGCACTTTTCAAGGTGAACTAAAATTCAGATTCACCGTCTCCCTAAAACCAATAAAAGCGCCAATTTCGTACGGGATATTCTCTTTGATCACGGAAACGTCGATTGGAAAAGGTGAATATCCGCGTACTTAGGCTAACTAGATTATTAATTGGTTTTCTTTGAATGTTGTCTCTTTGATCCCGGAAACGTCGATTGAAAAAGAGTGATCAACCGACCTGCAAAAAAGCGTATCAGAGACGACAACCGAGAACGAATCTTTTGTGGGAATTGCGAATGAGTGCATCGAAGGACGAATTAAGATTCAGTAGCGGTAAGCGGAGGCGCTCATCAAGTCCGGGAACGAGCTCAAAGAAAGGAGTGACGACAGTATTCATCGTGTGGAAAAAAGGGTACAATTTTAGTGAGGTTGTCACCCCCCAGGTATTTAGGTAGATATTAAGCTAGTGATGTAAGATAGTTTTTGTATACCGCGTAAATTAAGTTTTCTTTTGTGTTTTTTTCCTTTCGAACGGCCGATTCCTTTAAAGTAGAGTTTATTTTTAAGTGGTTAATTCGAAATAATAATTCCTTTATAACGATTTAGAACGAGCGTGTCATAATTATTTGTGTGAGGTGAGCTCCCGGTGTAGTGATCGTTAAATTTTAGGAGCGTGAACCATAATCCGTACATTCGCACTTGGCGCGAATTCAAAGGTTCCGTCACGGCTGGAAAAAGTTTTAAGTGTGTGGCGCCCCACGCCCTTGCTCCGCAGCAAGCCGGCACCCGCCGCTGACCTTCCGCAGGAAGTTGAATGTAACATTGGCGCCCAACGTTTTGGGTCAAGTAACAAAAACACATCCGTTGAGCTCTCAATCATAAAAATTTTATTAGAAAATTCATACTCAAAATCTTTAAATTCAAATTCGTTTTGGTGTTGCTAATAATAATAAAAATAATGTCGATCGGGATCAATCGCTTGAGTAAGGATAAGCTAGCGTATGAGTTAGCCATCCGGGACCTCCCAACGGGAACTGTCGAGTCTATGCGCAAAACACTTCGCGCGGCACTCCGCTCGGAAGACGGCAATGCCACGTTAGTTTCGGAGTTTTATCCATTCAAATTCGAAGAGGATAAGGTGGCGGTGGAGGAGAAGCTGCAAGAAATCAACGCAATGATTTCTGGTTTTAGTGGTGATGAGTCGTCGGCTGATTTCTTAAAAATTAAAAGCAAAATCGACTTTAGTTTGCGTCGGTTGTAGCAGGCGCACCCGGAGGGCCAGAAGGAGCTGAAGATAGCACGAACTATGCGTGGAAATATTTACGTAGCGCTGGGAGAATTATTTGCGAAAGCGGCTGAAAGGAATGGAGAGGATATTGGAGAAGCGGTTGAGGGAAAATCGAGCGTGGTGGTCTCACCTGGTGTCAGTGGTGTCGACAAAAGAAGTTGATATCAAGAAATGGGGTATCACTTTTGATGGAGCAGCACCTTATTCCTTGAACTCTTTTTTGGACAGAGTTGAAGAGCTGAGGGAGGCGAAATGCGTCTCTAAACAACAATTGTTTCTTTCTGCGGTAGAACTTTTTAGTGGTAGAGCTCTCATCTGGCTACGGGCAAATCGTCAACAACTGAAATCGTGGGATGGATTGGTTTCTGAGTTGAGAGCCGAGTTCCTACCGATAGATTACAACGACCTTCTATGGGAGGAAATAAAGGCCCGTACTCAAGGTGCGGATGAGTCCATCGGCGTATACGTTGCGATGATGGAGGTTTTATTTAAACGTTTAAGCGAAGGATGCACGGAAAAGGAGAAATTGAAAGTCCTTCGGCGCAACATTGCTCCTTTTTATCAGACTCAGTTGAGTCTGACGGATATTGACACAGTATCGGATTTGATACGAGTTTGTCGACGGCTTGAAAGCACTCGTGCTTCGGTGGAAGCGTTCTGTCCACCCAATTCACGTCCAGGAGCTAAGTTATTAGAGCCGGACTTAGCTTATACAGGCTCGACAAATACAGTCGCTGCGTTCGATAAAAAAGGTGTAAAGTGCTACAAGTGCAAAGCTGTTGGACACATTTCAAAGAATTGCAAGAAATCTATTGCGTGCTATGGATGCGGATACTCCAGAAGTGCAGGGAATACAACGTAAACGTATACCAAATCTTTGTCGACTTCAAGCAGGCATACGACAGTATCGACCGTGGAGTACTGTACAACATCATGCTGCAATTTGCTATACCGGCCAAATTAGTGCGACCGACTAAGATGACGATGACCAACTCCGTCTCACAAGTCAGGATCCAGAATAGGCTTACTGATCTATTTGAAACACTGGTCTGAAACAGGGCGATAGACTGGAACCGACGCTCTTCAACCTAGCACTGCAATATGCTATTCGGGCTATGAATATGGACAACAGCAAGACGCTACTCATCAAGTCGACACAATTAGCAGCGTACGCCGACGACATCAACATCATGTCCCGAAGATTGACCGACGCAGAAGAACTTCTGCATACGCTCGATACCGCTGCAAAAGAAGTTGGACTACGTATTAACGAGGGTAAAACTAAAATAATGATGCAATCGACGACAAGGACACCTGCACAACCGAGTATCAATGTGGGGGACCTCAACATCGAGTTCGTGAACAACTTCATTTACCTGGGCTGCAACTTGTCAAGGGACGCCAACGAAACTGACGAAATCAAGCGACGGATACAGTTAGCTAATAAGACTTTTTTCTCGGTTCCCCCCATAATGAAATCGAAGCACATGCACAGAAACACGAAGCTCCGCGTGTACAAAACCATTATACGACCAGTGCTATGCTATGGCTGCGAAGCATGGACCCTAACCCAAGCCTCCGAAAACATGCTAAACACATTTGAATGTAAGGTTCTACGGCGTATTTTCGGGGCTGTTTGCGATCAAGATGGATGGCGCATCCAGTACAACCATGAGTTGTATGAACTGTACGATGAGCTGCAAGTCTCGAAAATCGTCAAACTACAACGACTTCAATGGGCAGGGCATGTACAACGAATGGACGATGGTCGCATGCCTAAGAGAGTAATGAACGCAGAACGAGTCGACGGAGCGAGACTGCGAGGACGACCGAGATCTCGTTGGGAGAGCTCAGTAGGTGTCGACGCGGAGCAGCTACTGGGCTTCCAAAATTGGAGGACGCGGTCACGTGACCGAGATAATTGTAGGACAATGATCCAGGCGGCCAAGGCTCGACGTCAGGCTGTCGCGCCACTATAATGATGATAAAATAAATAATTAATTAAATATCTTTGAACTGGTTATTAGCCCAATAGTGTAATACCAAATAGTATAGACAAAGAGGATTGATAATTCTACAAGAGTTATCACTCCATATAAATTTCCCCTCCGCCAGGAGATTTGTATGTATTGACAAATTGGATAGACTTCACAAGAAAGCTGACTCCGCCTCCGGCGGTAGATTTGTATGTAAATTTGAAATCAAAAACGGATACTTTGTCTAATCACTTTTTTATTATTGTTCCCTGACGCGTTTCGCTCTTTCGAGCATCTTCAGAGGGATTAATTTATTTGTTACAATTGCCTGTGTTTTTATACTATCTTAACATAGCGTGTACATAACATTATTTAATACATCCTACTTAAGAGATAATTAAAAGGTCATTTACTCTAATTGCTGAAAAACCAGGATATAGAAGGCAATGTTACGTTAAGGTAGATGTTGTGACGCAATGTGATTCAGATTAAGCAAACGAGAATGGTTAAGGTCCTGATGGTCATTAAGTAGTGTTTTCCCCGGAGTACTGTTCGCTCTGTTTATTTCAAGGGCTTCAAGAAGGTTGAGTTTTTTCCCTTTTGAGCAGGTATGTAGGATCTGGGGTTTAAAGTTGTTTCCAGCCTTATGACCTGTTTCCTTTAGGTGTTCGGAGAAATTGGAGAAATTAGAACCACTCATGTGTTCCTTGAACCTTGTCTCTATTGACCGGCCTGTTTGTCCCACATATGTTGCGAGGCACTCGGGACATTCTAGTTTGTATACTCCCGGTTTCTTCTTTTTATCTGTGCGGGGTTTCGCATTAAAAAGTCTGTTTCCAAGTGTGTGACCACTTTGGAATGCTGGAACTAGTTTTTCTTTTTTGAAGAAGTTCCCCACTTTCTCTGAGAGGCACGGGATGTATGGTAGTGAGATATAGTTTTGGAGCCGTTCGTCTGACCCTCTGGGGTAGACCATGCTGTTCGCCATTTCGTTCCTCTTCTTTTTTATTAGGTTATTAACCATGTGGTGGTCAAAACCATTATTGGTAGAGATTTTTCTTATAAGATTCAACTCCAATTCTCTATTTGATTCCGACATTGGGATGACGAAGGCGCGGTGAATCGTGGATCTGTAAGCCGCTATTTTGTGCGACCATGCGCAAGTTGAGTCCTCCGGGATGGTTACATCCGAAAATGTCGGTTTCCTGAATATTTTGAAGTCGAACTTATTGTTTGAGTAGGAAATGGTAAGGTCTAAGAAGTTAATGGTGTTATTAACGCTTTTTTCCAGGGTAAATTTGATGTGAGTGTTTACCGTGTTAATGAAACCGAGAGCTGCCTATCTGTGCCTTTGAAACCTACTATAATATCATCCACGTATCTGTACCAAAAAGCAATATGCGTTCTAGCCAGGGAAGATGATAGAATATTGGTCTCGAAGAAGTGCATATAGATATCCGCTAGGAGCGGGCTGAGTGGTGAACCCATAGGCAACCCTTCCCGTTGTATGAAGGTGTTATCTTTGAATTTGAAATAATTTTGCTGGAGACAGGTTTCAAGGAGGTTCAGAATGTCCTTTTTCTCTAGAGGGCAAATATTTTCCCCGCTCAGGATCGTTCCAACCAATGTCGGGCATTCTTTTGAAGGTATGTTCGAAAACATGTTGGTAACATCAAAAGAAACAAGTTTGAAATGTTCACCTGCGAGGGGAAGGGAATTTAATTTCAATGTAAGCTCAATAGAATTTTTAACTCCGTGCGTAGGATGAAATTGGGATAAGTCCCGAATTTTATCATTCAGTTTCTTGGCTAAGTGGTAAGCTGGCGCTGTGGTATACGGAACCACTGGCCGACAGGGGTTCCCTTCCTTGTGAACTTTGACGAGGCCGTAGATTTTTGGGGCTTCTGTGTTCATAGGGATAACCCTTCTCTTTTCCCAATCATTTGAAAAGAGTGCGGTAGCTTCGGAAATTGAAAGTTTAATGTCTTTTAGAAATTGCGGCGTAGGGTCTTTCTTAAGTAATTCAACGTTAAGTTGAGAAATGGCCATTTGCATTTTTGTCGTATAATCAGCCTCGCGCAATGTCACAATTGAATTACCTTTATCCGCTTTTGTTAATATAAGGGAGTTTTCTTCTATTTTGCATTGAAGTCCTTTCAACACTGTTTCGGCATTGGTTCTCTTGGGGACAATCTTGAGCGATGAAATTATTTTTGCTAATTGTTCTCGCATAAGGTTGGAGTCCGGGATGTCTTTTTCGTTTCTGAGGATACCCAATTCCGAGTGAACTGCCAGAATATTTCTGATATTGTCTCCAGTCTCCGCTACGGGAGAGAACTTATGTCCTTTTCCCAATAGTTCAGTTTCAGAAGAAGTGAACTCAACGCCTGAGATGTTAATAAACCTGGAGAAAAATTCTTTGTTTTCAATGTTATTGTGTAAAGATCTTGCCTCTGTCTTGTTGTTCTTCTTCTTGAGTAATGCTTCCAATTTACGTTGGTGCGTTGTGTGTTTCTCTTGTGATACCTCTGCTAATTTTTCTCTAATCCAATCGTCTAGACAATCGAACTCGACACGATGAAGTTTGGATGTTAATTCGGCGTGTGCGACCTTGAGGTACTGTCGGGTGATGTCTCGGCGAGCCTCCCAAAAACGTCTTTCTTCTTTTAGGTACAACCGTTCGCTCTTGTCGACCACCCTTTTCGCAATCATGTTTTTTCGTAGGGCATTGAATCTTGATTTGTATGTATTGATTCTCGTGTGTATTTACACTGTGTAGTTTATACTATGTTTATACACTTTTTTCAATACATACAAATCTCCTGGCAGAGGCGAAACTTCCATGGAGTGATAACTCTTGTGGAATCTATACTATTTTATTTGGTATAGATTCCACAAGAGTTATCACTCCATAGAAGTTGTGATAACTGCGTTGCTTTGCATTCCATAAAATGGAACCCCTTTTCCAACCTAGGCCAACCAAGAGGGTCTCCTAAAATCACATGGCGTCGATCTGTGGAAGTTGCGCCCCATTGCCCAGAACAGAGTACGATGGCGCGCAGGAATAGTTGACGCGCTATGCCCGACTAGGGGTTAAGGCAAAGTACTCAATACTCAATTGCCCTAACCCCTTGTGGAGCATAGCGCGTCAACTGTTCCACGTGGCCCAGTTGACGTTTCGTTGGCATAAATTGGTTTCAGAGAATGCAGTTGTCAGCATGCATCTCCCGCACATCCATGGCCACGAACGTTGTCGTGGACGGGATTCGAACCCGAAACGCCGGTAGTCAAACATGAGACTGATGCCTCAACACACTGCGCTACCGGTCGCCCCAGGAAAAGTAGTACACCAAATAATATCCTCCGAATCCTTTTAACCCAATTTCCTAACTATCTGAGCTAACTCAAAACCGCGCAGTCATGCAACAAGCACCGTCTATGCTGCACCTCAATTAATTGTATCCGTGAAAACGCTCGCAAAACAATAAAAACTCCAAACCACTTACGAAATATATGTCAATTACAACTTAATTGTTCTTTATTGTACACTTTTGTATTTTAGACTGTATCTGGTTGAATTTTCCAACAATTAAATTCAATGGTACGTGAAAATGTGAGAGAATACTGCTAAAAGGCACACTCCATTTTGTATTTCTTCATCAGCCCGGTCCTTCACCTCATTATGGTGTTCAAAGGCAAGGAGCCAAGAAGGAAGCTTCCGTATTTAGTTCAGCGCTTAAAATTTGAAGGCTTCTGGCATCTTCATTATCATTAGATTATCTCTCGTGACAGAGCCGTCTCTTGTTTGTTAGAAATGGGTGTGGGCGCTTTGGGCATAATTACCAGTGACAGTGTTTGGAGCAAGTAAGTGGATAAAGTCGTCGAATGTATCCTCATAATGCCTTAAGCATTGAAACAAGGGTCACAACATCCCTGGATATCCTTTCGGAAAAGCGAAGTATTTGCTCATCTTCGGGCAGACATATCGACAACTGTGTGAAAGGTCGAAAAAGATTTGTACGAATCTGGCTTCGTGACACTTTACAGCCATCTCGTTTCGTTTATGAGACGTAGCTCTATTCGCACAGTAATTTGGTATCTTGTATATTATGCTACGTTCAAGCATAGAATTTCACAATATTCCACAGGCTGGAGCAGGAGATGACGTTTCTGTTAATGATTATCTGTGACTAATGCTCAGAGAATCTTTACGTCACACTATAGGTATTTGCACGGTAAATAGAAGCATACTATGAATGGATACTCGAACAAGCGTCCTTACAATGTTGTCACTAGAAGATCTCATCATATTTGAATGGTGTTCTGTCAATGAAAGGAATTCATATAGAGAATAATGGGATATTGTGGTTAGGGTGATGATTATGATGTTAGCATTATTTGGGAAAATTCAATGTGTATTGCAAGGAGTATTGAATACACAAAAAAATATGTGGGTATAAAACTGATACCCGATGTGGTCAGAACTCAAGTGGGGAAGGTATCTGCAAGCTACTCTACCAATCGATCCAAATGCCAGTGTCATTCGGATGTTGTTCTACCAAAATTTCGACCTCTGACCCTCAACCCGTTTGCCCAACATCGCGACAGAATTCTTCATCAGTTGTCGTAAGCTGGGTGATATTTCATCGGAAATGGCAGCTGTGACGACGAAAATTCGACAACAACATCATTTCGAGTCCTTCGAACATCCAACCGTATTGCACATCGTACATAACAATATCGACCTAATACCAGGATGTGCTGATTCCAGGATAAGATTACCAACGAAGCAGTCCTGGCTACCCGGCAATAGGTATGTAGGTACCAAACTAGACCCAAGCAAGGTGATACCGTCTCTCGTATTCTCGAGCGTAATACGAAAAAATCGGCACGTAGCATACCTTGACAGCAATTCTTTTTCTTTGTCTCGTGTGTTTGTTAGCAAACACCGAGGAAGCATGACATGGATATATTGTCAAGATGACGAAGGAGTCTCTGCATAGCAGACAAGCCAAGCAAAGTCACATTCACTGTCTGCTCAACGTACTATACTCGTAGTTCTGTGCTTTATTGAAAGTACCGAAAAAAAACCCCATTCCTGGGTTCGGACGGATTCAAGAAGCAAACATGGTAGAGAGATGATTTCAAGGAATGACGTATTGAACAGAGTGAAAGCTGAATAATAATATTTCTCTTTTTGCCATCCATTTTACAGGAAACGATGGGATGCAGTGAAGCTGGTGGCATGTTTCGAACAAAATACATGTCAAGTATGGAAAGTAATCGATTCCGTTCTGTTGCAGAAAGACGATTTTTAAGAGCATAGCATATATGGACAAGGAGTTGGCGAAAACGAACAGTGGCTGATATTCCTTCTGGATGCAAGGAATGAAATGCAGTGGATTAAAATGAAATTTCACGGAAAATTCATTTGTGCTTATAAATATATAAATATTTAACGACAATAGCTAAAAAGGATGATTCAAGGAAATGACAATCACGAGTCAATTACTATCAGGTATCTATACAAGATGCAATTCTAAACTAGAATGAAAAACGTTAAATTTAACGTTTAAATTAATGACACGAAAAAAGCGATGATGTTCATCGGCACTTTAGGCCCGTCCCATGCAGGTACATTTGAGTCTTATTCCATTTGCTTTCAAGTTGTCTATGAGATGCTTTGAAAATTGTCGTCCTTATCGCCCCGATTTATGAGATACCGTTATCTACCAGGCGAATGAAAGAATGTCTCCATTTTCTAACCCAAAGGCAAAGAATACCATCAGGAGTAGTCTAGTGCATTTGCATCAACACCACAGTCATATGATAATCATCTTGCCTAGTTATCGCTTCATTGCCAAGAATGCCCTTGTTCCACACCAAAGGACTCAAAATGCTACCAATAATACAATAGTTCGCCTCATGACCACCATTTATATGATACTCGTCTGGCTCGGTCATCACTCCATTGCCAAAAATGTACTCTTTTTTCGTAGAATGTCCTTTTTTCCACACCAAAGGACTAAAAACGCATTCAATAGTAGTCTAGTGCATTCGTTTCAATCCCATTAGACATATGAGAAACATATTTCCTAGTTGATGCTTCATTGCAAAGAATGTAATTTTTTCACACCAAAGGACTCAAAATGGAATCAGTCCTGACTAGAGAAATCAAAATACCTTCAACAGTATTCGAGTGCATTGGTTTCATTACCCCGAATCAGAAGATAGCCTTATCTACCAACTTTGGTTGCCATTTAATTTCATGATAAAGATAGTCCTTTTTTCTGTTGCACCCATACAGGAGGACCAAAATATGGTATGGTGTATGGTATTTATAATAACCCAAGGAAGCTGCGAACAAAATTTGGTTGAAATCTGACAACAGGAAATGCCCATGGTTTAAACAAAGCAGAGTATACCGTTAGTCCAGTCAATGACCAAAACTGCGGTCACCGATTTGTGCTCAGGGTGACAGAGGAACCTACTTACTTGTTAAGATCAGAACACGAGAAGTGCCCGGACAAACGAACAAACGACCAAACGACCAAACGACCAAACGAACAAATGTACAGCATGCATCAGACCAGGCATTTAGTCTGAACCGGACGAACGCAGCCTTCTTTTGGAGGCTGTCATTTTGGTTTTAACAATGGCGTTTTGGCGGGAACTGCGACAGAGAGCTGGTTTTATTTTAGTTTTTTGGAAGTCGAGTAGCGGACCGCTAGATTTTCGGACGTTCATTTTTTGGAGCAACTTTGTTTCGGACCTCGGAAATTTTGGGGAAACGTTCTTTTTTTAGCAGCTCTTGAACCAAATTGGGTTTTCGTTAGTGAATTTTTGTATTACGTTGTTCCGATATTTGGGGAGATTGAGGAGATGGTGTGCCGGCTCGGAAATTCATTCCGGTTGCAATGTTTTGTGTGCTAACTTGTGTTGTCGTCGCGGATGCAAATGCCTTGATGAATTTGTCCGTTGGTTTCGCGTCTCGGTTTTCAAGCGACAAAGCCGCCGCGCTACAACGTCCAATGAGAATTTGTGGATGCTGGATTCGCACACCCCAGAGAGCGATCCGTCTGGGGTGTGCGAATGGGTTTTGCGTGCAGTTTTGAAATTGGAAGGCACCCCTGTTCGATGTGTTTGTGAAAATTGTCAATTGATGACGAAAAAGGGTACGACATTCTTGAGATTGTGCGCGGGCGAGATGACGAGTTGGTGGACGTGGGAGCAAGGTCGCCATCGAAACATTTTTTTTTCTTGAATACTCTATGCTGTCGTTTCGAGCCGCGCGTTCGAAAAGTCAAAGCTGGCGGAAGCGTTTATCGAAAGACGGCGTTTTACAGGTTCGTATTCGGCTAGAGTTGGAAAGTGGCATAGAATTTAAGCCAGTGTTGGTAAGCATCTAAGAGTTGGGAGAAGTTGGAGTAGAAGGCGTGAGTGTGGGAGTGTGAGTGAGCGGGGGCTGTGTGTGTGTATGCGGTAAAAGGGTTTTCGACTCAACGACGGGTGCAAACACACGCCACGCCAGAAGTCCAAAACCAACAGATGGGTTCCCTTTTTGTTTTGTTGCGTTTCGGTTTTGTTTTCTTTGCTCTTTTTGTTCTTCTTCTTTCGTTACAAGAAAATAAAAAATACAGTTATGTAGCAAAGTTTTGCCGCCTTGTTCCCAACACTCCCTCATGTAAGATTTCCCCTTTCTCTTGGTGTATTCGGGTCTATAAATCTGTGCCGCTCCACGCGTTTGCTCGAGAGTTTCAGAGGTGATCAGCGACATCGTTTTAGTATTTGTTTTTGGCATTATCTGCTGTGACAGTAAGTACAGTATGGTGCTTATTTTCATTTGTTGTGTTTTTCTATCCGTGTCTTGTGTTGTTTCGGGCGAGCACGTGACACTTATGATGCTAACGGATAGGAGCTGAGTTGGTCGTCAACCCTCCATGCAACTTATGTCACTGAGCATGCCTGCCAGCACGCGTCGAGTGACCAACTTAAGTAGAAAGCTTTTGACAATTTGATGTTGGTCAGGCCTTCACGACAACAGTGAATTATTTCCGATCCTGCTATCGTTATAGTTGCTCGTTCGCTTTCGCAGGGAATATAATGGGGTTTCTTTTTCAGAAGCTGAGAAAGATTCTTCGCTCTCACTTAATGAATTAAGCAGCTTTATAATTTCAAGAACGTTTAGGCTCGATCCTCAGTCCTAGTCCAGTAAACAGAAATTGGGCTACAGTACCTACAATAGACTTATCGGTAGCAGTGCTAGTCAGATTGCCCATTTCTTAATAATTTTAATCCTAGACAGAGCAGTAACAGTTTAGCAGATGCCCGAAACAGTCCAAGTAGACACTGCCACAAATTCTTGGTTGAGTTCAAACAAAATTTTACTATTTGTATACTAATTTCTCATTGCCGATTGATTCCCGGCAAAGGTATTCGAGATTGTGGTTAAACTTGTTCCCGACTCGACAAACCCACGCCCACAAGTGATGTGACGGATCAAAACTCGATCTTGTCTCGGCACAAATGCAGTGGGAATTACACCCTCTCTAACAGTTCGGAACCTCCGATAAAGCAGCTGCAACACATAAAATTTTTCCCGTACACTCATTGTTGTATGGAAGGAAATTCTTCGCCCGCATGCTATACGAAGTGCGGATAGCTTCAACCACGAAGCATGAAACTTACTACTTGGCGTAGAGCACAACTGAAGGCATCAGCAGTTGGTATAAAGCCTCTTACCAGAATACCAGAATACGCTACAATATATTAAGGAAAGTTTCACAAAATCTCATCGACCCCACATTGGGCGCATGGTTATTGAATTCTACATTCCGAAAATTCCTTAAATATATGCAAATTGGTAAAAATGCAATAGCTGACGTATGAATTCCCAAGAATTAAAAAAGAACCATTAAATTAACGTTAATGTGAAGCTTTTTTCATTCTGCGGTGTTCCCTAATACGATAAATTTGTACAACTTCCACAAATCAGACACGTACATATTATGAATAAATGTTTCATGTCAAATCCCATGAACGACACTAGTGCCAAAAAAATGCCTGTGTCAAATCCTGGAACGTTCAATTTAAGTTATGAAGAAGATTAAACGACATCATTAAAGGACATTTACGGTCCCTGTTCAGTCATATCGATTGGATACTCTGCTTCGTTGCTTCCAGATTTACTCGTACCTTATGAGAGAATTCAGCGATACTTTCGCTCCTTCGCAAAACGAAGCAATATGTCGCTTTCGCTTTGAATCGTCGCCAATGTACGACAGGATACCAACATATACAGGAGGTTAAACATAGTACGTTTCACAGTGCTAAGACTCCACCATCATAAGCCGACGGCAATCTAGAAAGTGTTTCGCCCGAAAAGAAAAAAAATAGCTGAAAACAACATGGATTGCATATGTGCCCGTCACCGTCAGGCCGTAACATCTTTCACATAAAGAATTTATAGGTGACACCGTTTTTTTTTCGCCAGCGCGACCGGCACCATGAAGAGTTTTAAATGGGGCGTTTGACACCCCCTATTCTCACGGTACACACAGAGTATATTGGGCTGACAAAGTGGAGCTTAGCTGCTTGTATACATGGCAAACATCTGTGAATTAATGTTTGGTTGTGAAAAAGCACTCACAGCAACCATAGAATTTAATTTTGCTTTGCTTTCTTTTTCCTCTTTGTTCGAAACTATATCGGGAGTAGGATTAAGGAGTTAATATTGTTTGGATGCATGAAAAGGGGCGATTGTTTTTTTTTGTCAATTTTAGGCGTTGCGGAGGGAAATTTTGGTAATTTATTAGAAATTTCTCTCGAAAATTTGACAGGTTGATATACGGGCTTAAGAGATAGCGTTAAATTACAATATGATTTGTCGGCATGCGTATGCGGTGATTTTTTTTTTTTTTTTTTGACAAGGTTTCTTTTTCCAACATCATTCCATTTCCAACCATCCGAATTTATATACTAACGAAGCGTGAATGAGGCATTACTAGAGATGTTGACGCACCCAACCCCACTGAACTCCTTCAGGCAATTAGTAGTAGTACGTAGTCGTGGACGGGATTCGAACCCAAAACGCCGGTAGTCAAATATGAGACTGATGCCTCAACATACTGCGCTACCGGTCGCCGGTGTTTATTGGGAGCAACACATCTCGTCTGACAACACCACCTGAACGAATAGAAATTATCTCCAATACTGATGACTGCTCCATTCCGGCAACAGGAAACAAAATCACGGAAATGTGGGAACGAATAAACGATTACCTGGAAGAACTTAACGCCGTCTTCACAGGCAAGAATTTAACCATATCAGTGCCTAAATCCTCAGCAACCTTATTTACCATCTGGACGAAGGAAGTCAAGATGCAACTTGAAATCTCAATTGGCAATCAGCCTATTCCGACCGTGAACCATCCGAAAATTCTAGGAGTAACCCTGGACAGCATGGCCACGTCATCCCCTCATGCTTCAACCGTATGTAAATAATAGGATGCGCGGAAGGAATAAAATCCTTAAAGCCTCGGCCGGTAGTCGGAAGCAGTCGGAAGGTCAGTAGCCAACTATGCGACTCCTGTGTGGTCACAGAATCTCTGCGACACACAATGGAATAACATTCAGGCTTGCCAAAACGCCGCTCTCCGTACTGTGACTGGCTGTCTGCTGATGTCATCCCATGACCATCTGCATCAGGAAACAAGGATGATGCCTCTAAGGGACCACAACAAGCTTCTTGCGAAACAGTATCTGGTGGGTTGTTACCGAAGGGAACAACACCAACACCGACCTCAAGGACAAGACGCCGCCACCAAGACATGTCAGGCATGATCTGAGGGACCTCGAAAGAGATGTCCAGAGGTACAGAAGTGTTCCCTCTGACAACAACGCATACAAATCAGCTATCGCAGCAATCCATAGTGAGGAGGTGCAATCATCAATCGCAGGACTAAGTCCAAACGTAGTTCCCTCGACACAGCCACCAGCCGTTTCTCCCGAAGAGAGAATACTTCCGAGAGCAGCGAGAGCGACACTTGCCCAACTTTGGTCAGGCTGATGCTCGGGTCTGGCCGAAGGGCCACCAAGCACTGCGACCTGAAGGTCTATTGTGGTACACCCTAGTGTCTATTCAGATTGGGGATTAGTTGTCGAGACCAATCATTCCCACGAATCTTAGTGAGGCAATCGTTTCCGCTTCAGGAAATGCGGCGCCGAAGCATTTCAAGCGGCGGAGTTGAAGTGCGTCACAGCCACAAAGAATGTGCTGAGATGTCTCATCCTCACCCTCACAGAAGCGACAGCTTGTGTCAGAGACGATCCCCATTCTATACAAATGATCCCTCAGGGTAAAATGACTCGTAAGGAGCCCGCAGATAATTCTCACGCGGTTTATGCGTAATCTTAAGAGCTCAATGGTACGACTGCGCGAGTGATCAGCTATAAAACACTTAGTTACTTTTCAATTATAATAATTAACATTTTGTTTTGTGTGCATGAACCATCCAGTTCAGGGCCCACTAGGAAAATATAGAGCTGCACGGTAGCAGCAACCTTTCAACATTTTCCTAAAATCAAATCCAGCCAGCTAGTCACCTTCCGCTTTAAGTTATTTTAAAAATAACTATTCAATTTTCATTTCAGTGATTTGTCACCCATTTATTCACATTCCCAACGAAAGCTTAGGAGAATCTCATATTTTCCCCGAAATTGAAAAAATGCCTCGAAATTCAATCTGAAAATATTTTCCTTCATATCTCAAATCTGACCCTTATCAATTCACATGTGAATGCCCAATTTCTTAGATCGTCAATCAATTTGAATTTCTAGACGATGACAATCGATGAAGGCCGATTTAAAGAGTCCTTAATTCTATTTAAGCAAGCAGGTATTTCTAGCTCGACTGTTGCTTCTTCACTCGAACCTCAATGCATAACGCGTTGAAATCTGAATGAATTCCGCATTACGGTGACCCAATAAGCTGAAGCACGCTTTTCAATTAAATTACACAAATTCCGAAATCATCTTCTCTCCATAAAACCAACAACCCGCTCTTACCACACGCACAATTCACCATCCATACATCAAATTACCAGTTTAATGTTCGTAATTTTTCGAGACTGGCATACACTGATGGAATTAAAATAAAAAGTAAACACCCCCCAATGGGCGCATCCTTCAATATCCCTAATGATTCAAACCCGACGCCTATCTTCATCCCAAAAATATGTTACGCTATGCTGACTTTAAAGTGAAAAAAGAGAGCCCGATATTGATTTCTATTCCTTGAAGATATTTCATCGTCACACCCGGAGAGAAAAAAATGCTCCAGTCGACCACAAATACGAACGTGTGAAAGTCCTTTAAGGAGGCAACGACGACGGCATGCTAAAACCGAAAGGCTTTTTGCTTTCACACGCACAGCATGACCAACATGTGTTATAGTACTATACGTGAATTGAGAACGGAAATCACTCAAGGGCTCTGGCACAGTTTGTGGGATATCGGTGGCTGGGATCCTGTGCGCATCTTCGGATAAAACCTTCCCCAACAAAATCCACATGATTGTGTGCTCCCCCTTGGAAAGCTTGCTCCACGTATTCTTGTAGAAACGCTCTGATCTCATTTTTTCACTCAATGACTGTATGGTCGGTGGTTAGCGGCTCTGGCCTGAATGAGGAGCAGCACTTTTGTGTGTGGAGCTGAAGGACTTGATGCGCGCAGCCCATTCACCCGCTTCCTAATTGTGTCGAATTCAGAGTGCCAGGACGGAATCTCGTTAGTTTCTGGTTTGTCGTCGTCTAACTTTGAAGGCTATGCAAACGCGCGGTTCATATCACCACGACCGGGTATCCATCAAGTGACTTCTTCACGTTTAGCGGGTATAGTGGTAGGCTCATATACGATTCCCGGTACCATGCGGCATCCGTTTCGACCAAGGATAATTAATTTCGAATTTGATTCAGTCGAATGAAGCGATAACTGGACGACGTTATCGTGACACGAATCGTGCTAGCACGTGAAATGCGTTGATGAGATTTCTGGTTGAGTTTTCTTTTTTGTTTTGTCGGTGCTGTCGCCCGGGGAGAGTGTTGTAATCCTTGCGGTCGATGTGTATCTCTAATGGAAAATAAATGGTTTCGGCAATCTGTTGGTAACGCAGGTCAGTTTGAGAAATGACCCTTTTGACGGTGAATTGATTGACCCCCATCAGGATAGATACGGATCAATATGTTATCTAGCGGCCGCTTTAATCTCCCTTTTGACTTCCGGCCATTGTGCAGTTCGTTAGTACCCTGTGTTTGGCGGTGCAGCTAGGAATCAGCCCGCAAAAGCAATTACCGGGCCTCGCGGCTTCGGTTTCACATATAGTGCGTGAGTATCCTTGCTAGTGATTCTGACACGCGTCCATTCAATAGTGAGCAAATATATGCAACTGCACGGTGATCGTAATCGGGTGAAAAGTGCAATAAATAAAATATAAATCGGTTCATATTACATGTGTGGTGGGTGGTTAATCGAAGTGATTGGTACTTGATTTCGCATCGCATCACTATCGCCATCATAGTCATCGTCCTGCTCGTCCTCGGATCCGATTAATGTAATGCGATGTGGTTGGAATACGTACAGCTTCTTGGATTACTTGCAATCACAAGTAGTAGTAAGTGGATGCCATTTGCTTGTCTTCTCATTACTCGTCCCCCTGCGGGTATATTCAACTGATTTCCTCCAATTTGTATTCCATTTTGGCAATCTTTACTTTCCTCAGTGTCCGTGTAGCTTGTTGTTGTGATTTTTTTTTGTTTCCTTGTTTGTTTCTTACGAGCATACATACCCATCCCATCGAGATGGATTCACATGAATACCAATGAGTTTGACTTTGTATTCTTTGGCATGAATTGTGGTTGTGGTTTGAGGGTAGGTGGTG